>OX387433.1:8381168-9000351 GCA_947563755.1 Lochmaea crataegi | reverse complement strand
TTGGCAGTCCAGGCCATGAACAGATTTTATTAATTAAAGGAAAAAAAAACGGCACACCACATTATTTGCCTGGCAAATTTGCTCTAGGAGACAAGCTGAGAAAAGGTAATGTGAATAAAGAGGACCTCAATAAATATGAAAAGGATGTAGTGGAATTGGAATAGGTCAATAACAACTAATCTAGTCACTGAAGAAAGCAAGATCCTATTTTTAGAGAAACTCTCGAAGAATCTAGTAGATGTAATCTTTAGCTCAGTAATGGAAATAAAGGGGTTTTAGGTGAAGCTAGTAATAATCAATATACTTATTGAAGATACCCAAATAAGAAAATGCACAAATAAGGAAATTCAGACTCGAGGATAACGAAAAATGGAAAACAAACGATATTAACGAAAGTATTGAAATTACAGTAAAATTTTGCTTTGACGGTAGAAAAATAAGAAGAAATTGAGATAAAGATTTATGATGAGATAGAAAAGAAGCAGCTTTGTTTGCCTAGGCATTCCCACACCATTTTGGAACTGCTTACACAAGAGCTCAGTGCTTTAATGGCTGCTTGACTATCCGACACCATGATAATCCTTATCAATATTGAATTGGGCACACTTTCTTATGGGACTGCTAAGATGAGATTGGCAGTCCAGGCCATGAGCAGATTTTATTAATTGAAGGAAAAAAACGGCACACCACATTATTTGCCTGGCGAGGAGACAAGCTGAGAAAAGGTAATGTGGATAAAGAGGACCTCAATAGATATGAAAAGGATGTAGTGGAATTGGAATAGGTCAAGGTACCTTATAACAACTAATCCAGTCACTGGAAGAAAGCAAGATCCTATTTTTAGAGAAACTCTCGAAGAATCTATTAGATGTAATCTTCAGCTCAGTAATGGAAAGAAAGGGGTTTTAGGTGAAGCTGGTAATAATCAATATACCTATTGAACATACCCAAGTAAGAAAATGCACAAATAAGGAAATTCAGACTCGAGGATAACGAAAAATGGAAAACAAGCAAACGATAATAACGAAAGTATTGAAATTACAGTAAAATTTTGCTTTGACGGTGGAAAAAGTAGAAGAAATTGAGATAAAGATCTATGATGAGATAGAAAAGAAGCAACTTTTTTTACAATTATGAAAATATGGAAATAAAAAAATAAATTCGGCATCCAGTGCCGCATAGTAGCTTCCCCGACGCCCCTGAGCCGAAAAAAAGTTTCGCTTATATGGATTACCGAAAGCGGGGATTCATCCCCACCATTCCGTACATAGTCGAGGCCATGTTGTGACGTCACGACAACCCATTCGCTAACGGGGCGGTCCGTCGGCGTAGAGGGGTTGCGCGAACAAATCCGAAATCTTTTCAGTGCTCAGTATCCTCGTGCTACGAAGGGACTGAATTTTTTTTGTTGGCGTGTGTAGCGTCGTTAGTGTCGTAGTGTGGCAGTGTGCCCTCTTCGAGTGTATAAAAAAAAAGAGTAAAATATCCTCGGTCAAAACGGAATTCTTAAGTGGGACCGTGCAGGGCCAATGTGCACCGGGTGCTGTTGTAACTTTCGCAGGTGAAACCACGGGAGTGTTGGCGCCCACCCCCGTGGTCGTCTCGACGCCTGCCGTCGCCATGAACCAGCTAGGTACCGTCTATGCCACCAAAAGGCGACGGAGAAATGGGAAAAGGTTAGTGTTCACTTATATCAATCGCAGAAGAAAATGAATCTTTCTAATTGTTTTATCATTTTCTGTATTAATTTCTTCGGCAAAAATAGCTTATAAGATAATTTTTAGATATATTGGGCACTGATTGTATGTGTTTTTTCAAAAATTGTACATAGAAAAAGATTTTATTGTAATATTATCCATATTTCTTCAAAAAATCCTCAATTCCAATAAAAACTAGATCAAAAAGTTTCTTGTCGAAAAAGCCTTTTTTTGTTTTTCTCCACTCCATGTTGATAAATACAATTTTCTTTGCACTAGAAACAATTTTTTGAAACACAGAATATAAAACTGCTCCAAATAAGACAAAATCAGGACATTTTGGTTGGCCGGATAAGTTTTTTCTATCAGCTCATTTCTATTGTCAAATTATACAGGATACAATAAAAATTAATATATTTCATCATATAAGTCATCAAAAATGTCTATGTGTCAAAATTGACGTATTTAGTGCATTTAAACGATAATTTTAAAGGCAAAGTATTGGCAGACTTGGAATGGTACACAGAGGGCTCAAAAGCAATAGAAGTAATTGGACTAGGAGTGTACCACTCTGAAAGCTTATGGAAAACCCCAAGTATCTTTCACACCATAAGAAAGTGTGTCTAGTTCAATATTGATAAAGGATATAGAAGGAGAAGGCAAAGGATTATCATAATGTCGGATAGTCTAGCAGCCATTAAAGCACTGAGCTCTTGTGTAAGCAGTTCCAAAATGATGTGAGAATGCCTAGGCAAACAAAGTTGCTTCTTTTCTATCTCATCATAGATCTTTATCTCAATTTCTTCTTATTTTTCCACCTTCAAAGCAAAATTTTATTGTAATTTCAATACTTTCGTTAATATCGTTTGTTTGTTTTCCATTTTTCGTTATCCTCGAGTCTGAATTTCCTTATTTGTGCATTTTCTTACTTGGGTATTTTCAATAAGTATATTGATTATTGCTAGCTTCACCTAAAACCCCTTTCTTTCCATAACTGAGCTAAAGATTACATCTAATAGATTCTTCGAGAGTTTCTCTAAAAATAGGATCTTGCTTTCTTCCAGTTACTAGATTAGTTGTTATTGACCTATTCCAATTCCACTACATCCTTTTCATATTTATTGAGGTCCTCTTTATCCACATTACCTTTTCTCAGCTTGTCTCCTAGAGCACATTTACCAGGCAAATAATGTGGTGTGCCGTTTTTTTTCCTTTAATTAATAAAATCTGCTCATGGCCTGGACTGCCAATCTTATCTTAGCAGTCCCATAAGAAAGTGTGCCCAGTTCAATATTAATAAAGGATAAAAAAGGCAAAGGATTATCATGGTGTCGGATAGTCAAGCAGCCATTAAAGCACTGAGCTCTTGTGTAAGCAGTTCCAAAATGGTGTGGGAATGCCCAGGCAAACAAAGTTGCTTCTTTTCTATCTCATCATAGATCTTTATCTCAATTTCTTCTTATTTTTCCACCGTCAATGCAAAATTTTACTGTAATTTCTATACTTTCGTTAATATCGTTTGTTTGTCTTCCATTTTTCGTTATCCCCGAGTCTGAATTTCCTTATTTGTGCATTTTCTTATTTGGGTATCTTCAATAAGTATATTGATTATTACCAGCTTCACCTAAAACCCCTTTATTTCCATTACTGAGCTAAAGATTTCATCTACTAAATTCTTCGAGAGTTTCTCTAAAAATAAGCTTTCTTCCAGTGACTAGATTAGTTGTTATAAGGCACCTTGACCTATTCCAATTCCACTACATCCTTTTCATATCTATTGAGGTCCTCTTTATCCACATTACCTTTTCTCAGCTTGTGTCCTAGCCAGGCAAATAATGTGGTGTGCCGTTTTTTTTCCTTTAATTAATAAAATCTGCTCATGGCCTGAACTGCCAATCTTATCTTAGCAGTCCCTTAAGAAAGTGTGCCCAGTTCAACATTAATAAAGGATAAATAAGGCAAAGGATTATCATAATGTCGGATAGTCAAGCAGCCATTAAAGCACTGAGCTCTTGTGTAAGCAGTTCCAAAATGGAGCACGCACACAGTCGCACAGACCTCTATGGAATTGAGTGTCTTTCTAACACTTTCTTTCCAGTCTACCCAGTATTTCCTTCAAGTGACTTATTATGATCCCCTCCAGTACTCGTATAAAACAATTCAAACTCCTTCGAAGGATATTTGCTACGCTGTTCTACAAAGGATGATCTTCTGGCATCTCTATGTTAACTGTGGATAAAACCATTTTTTTATTCCTGAAACTTTTCGTCCAGACCTTGTATGTTAAGAAATTACGTTCGGTGTATCTTCCACCGACAACCGAAGACTATAAATTGGAGTAGTTTTAAGGAAACGTCATAATTTGACCAGTTCCCAAAGGAAAGAAGTAGCTGGTGCCAGCAAAAGTCCGGTTTTTTCATGACTTTCTTGCATAGAAAAGTTTTTAAAATCTTCATCGTCAGTCAGTGAGGTTTTATTTGTAATCCATAATATATTTTCCCCTACCGGCTTTTATTTGCACAATGTTTGACAAGCGCGGGTGATTTAAATTTTGAGATTTAAAATCTTTCCATAAATAGAAGTCGTTATGAGTCATGTCGATTTTAGTACCGACAGCTTGATAAAAGTCGTCAAAATCATAGGTTTTGCCCTGCCTCTTCAGTGACAGCTCCACCTGGTGGTGAAAACTGTCAGAAGACATAAAGGTATGACCGGATTCAAAATAATTCACTATTAATTCTTGAGCTGCAATTTCATTTGAATTGACCGTCCTTACTGGGTAAAAATGTTAGAAATCGCCAGTTTTTATTCTGGCTAGCGCAATTAGCCAACCAAAAGATAATAAAGGCATAAAAGGTCCTAATATCATTCTCAATAGTTTACGTTCTTGTATTCTCAAATCTTCCTGATGTTTTTTGGTCATTGTTAAAGTTTCCGATCCATACATCAATACAGGTCTTATAATTCTTTTGTATATCCTTATTTTCGTCTTCTTGCTTAATAGTTTACTTATTAACAGTTTTTTATTGGTATGGAATGCTCTATTTGTTGCTGCTATTCTTTCTTTTATTTCGGTTTCCTTATCTCCGTCATTAGATATTGTTATTCCCAAGTATTTTATTTTATCTACCTCTTGAAACGAATAGTCTCCAATCCTCACATTTCTTTTTGAATCTCAATAGCTTGGTTTTATCGGCACCAATTTTTTTCCCTTCTTCCACCATCTCTTGTAGCATTTCTTCCCTAATTTTTCTATTTTTTGTTACTAGTTCAAGATCATCAGCGTATGCTATTAGTTGACCTCCCTTTGTTCTCAAGTTTCCTTTACTTATCTTTTTTAATACGTAATCTAAGGCCAAATTGAATAGCGTCGCCGACAATGAATCACCCTGCTTGACTCCTTTGTTATATTCAAATTTTCTTGTTGTTCCTTTCTGGGTTTTTATCTCCGCTACTGTTTTTGCCAGTGTCATTTTTATCAATCTTCTCAGTTCTTTTAATGACTTTATTAATTGATTTCACCGCATCGAATCAAATGCTTGCTGGAAGTCTATAAATAGCATTTCAAAATCAATATTGTATTGGTTGGCCTTTTCTATGATCTGTTTCAGTGTATGTAGATCTTCCTTTCATAAACCCACATTGGTATTCTCCTGCTATCCCACCTGTCTCTTCTAATCTCCTTTGTATAATTGTTGATGTTATCTTATAAACTGTGTTAAGTAAAGTAATTCCTCTGTAATTTTTGCATATTTGTTGATCACCCTTTGACCCATATTCCATTCCTCTGGCATTTCTTCATCTTCCCATATTTTATTTATTATTTGATATATTTTTTCTATCAGCTCGACTCCTCCATATTTTATAAGTTTTATATTAATTCCATCACTACCTGGTGCCTTTCCATTTTTACATTTATTGATTATATCTGTTTTTTCTTCTATATTGTTGGCTTCAAGATTATTTCCTCGTTGTTCACTTTTTCTATTTCTATTTCCTCCGTATCTTCCGTTTCTGTTAATAGCTTTTTGAAATGCTGCATCCATATTTCTTTATATTCTACTTCTTCTATTATTTTTCCTTCTTCGTCTTTTATTCCGGTTATTTTACTCTTGTATGTTTTAGTTTGGTTATCTATTTTACGATAAAAGGCTTTGGTGTTTTTATTAAAGCTTCCTTTTTCTATTTCGCTGATGAAATTTTCAATTGCCTTGTCTTCTTAGCTATTTTCAATATTTTTTTTGTTTCTCTTCTCAGTTTTTCGTACTCCACTCTATCTTCAGGACTGTTGGTTCTAACATATTTTATCCAAGCAAGTTTCTTCTATTCCGTCATATTTTTACATTTCTCATCAAACCATTTCTTTTGTGTTGCATTTTCTACAATACCTATTTTTTCTTTTGCTGCTGCGTTTATACATCTTTCAATCATTTTCCATCCTGACTGTATTTCTGTAACTTCTGCTGGTATTTCTCTGATTTGCTTCCCTATGCTTTCTCTGTACTGACTTTGGACTTCCTTCTGTTGTAGTTTATCAATATTCCATTTCTTCAGATATGTCTTGTTTTTACATTTTCTTTTGAATTTCTGAACCATGAAGTGGTCGGAATCTGCACACGCTCCTCTGAACGTTCTCACATCTTTTATCGATGATTGTCTTTTCTTTGATATTAAAGTATGGTCTATTTGTGTGAATCTTTTACTATCAGGTGATCTCCATGTGCTCGGTTTAGTTTTGAATAACGTTTCAACAGGAGTAACTCTACTTACACTGTTGGGAGTGTTCCTGTAAGAAAACAAAAAATTATCAATTTGATGCTGAGCTTCCCTTTCTATTATTGTCAAACAGTTGTTTTGTTTTTCGAGGTTTCTTTTAATAGTTTTTACCTGTTCGAATCCATTAGAAATGGGGTGGTTCGGGGATGAAAAGGCGCTCTTGATAGCATTGCTAAAGCAGAAAGTTTTATATTCGCTGCTACTAAAAGGTGGACCATTGTCAGACATGATTTCTTCAGGTAAGGTCAACGTGGCAAAGGTAATTCTCAGTTTTTCAATTGTTTTCTCAGCAATTTCTCAAAATTTTAACAATTATTGACCATTTTTCACAATTTTTCAAAAATTTTGACAATCAATGACCATTTTTTCTAATATTTAACAATTTTTGACCATTTTTCAAAATTTTAACAATTTTTGATTGGCTTTTATAATTATTGACCGTCTTTGACAATTATTGACCATTTTTGACCATTTTTCAAAATTTTTGACAATTATCGACAATTTTTTAAGATTTTTTACAAATATTGACCATTTTTGACAGTTTTTGACAATTTTTCCAAATTTTTGACAATTTTTGAAAATATTTGGAAATTATTAACCTTTTTTTTTATTTTGACAGTTATTGACAATTTTTTACAATTTTTCAAAAATTTTAACATATTTGGCAATTATTAACCATTTTTTCAAAATTTTAACAATTTTTGACCATTTTTGATATTTTTTCAAAAATTTTGACATTTTTCAAAAATCTTGACAATTTTCAACAATTATTGAGCATTTTTGACAGTTTTTTATAATTATTCACCTTTTTTCCATAATTTCAACAATTATTGACTATTTTTGACCATTTTTATAAATATTTTACAATTTTTGACTATTTTCACAGGTTCTGACATTTTTTGACAGTTTTTGACCATTTTTCAAAAAATTTGTTAATTTTTTGACCATTTTTCAAAATTTTGACAATTTTTGACCATTTTTTCGAAATTTTTGAAAATTATCGACAGTTTTTTCAAATTTTAACAACTATTGACTATTTTTGACAATTATTTACCATTTTTTTCAAAATTTTAAAAATTATTGCCTATTTTTGACCATTTTTTCAAATATTTAACAATTTTTGGCCATTTTTAGGGGTTCTGACAATTATTGACCATTTTTGACAGTTTTTGACTATTTTTCAAAAAATTTGACAATTTTTGACCATTTTTGAATATGTGCATAATTTTAGAATTCCACTAATTCCATAAAGTGAAGCATCACATACTATAACAATGGGTAATGTAGGATTAAAATGAACTATAGCTTTACTTTCAGTTATCATCTGTTTACTTTCTTCAAAAATTCGGATGTCCGTCTTTTTTTTTGTAAATCATATAATGGCTTTAGTTTAATATAATTCTCCTGAAGGTGTCGATTCTGGGAAGCATAATAATTTTTTGTAGATCTACAGAAATACAGACAGTAACCGTTACTAAAACTGGATCGTGCTTGTTCTTGATACAGTTTTCTGGATTTGTCCGCATGTTCGATATGTCTTTTTCAATTGACGCATATTTCACAATCTTCTCGCAAATCATCTTTTTTATAGGAATGGAGAACTATCGATAGTCCCGACTATCGATATTTATCGATAGTGCTATTTTTACTATCGATAATGTTCGATAGTTTTTCAATCGGTAACATCATTGTACGATTTTTGTCAAAATGTTGAAAATATACATAAATATATATATTTATTTCAACAACGTATTAAACAACGTATCAACTTTGTCAAAAAGTGTCAGAAATTTTGAAAAATTGTCAAAAATGGTCAATAATTGTCAAAAACTGTCAAAAATAGTTAATAATTGTCAAAAATGGTCCATAATTGTTAAAATTTTGCAAAATGGTCAATAATTGTCAAAAATTTTGAAAAATGATCAATAATTGTCAAAAACTGTCAAAAATAGTAACCATTTTGAAAAATGGTCAATAATTGTCTAAAATTGTTAATAATTGTAAAAAACTGTCAGAAATGGTCAACGATTTTGAAAAATGGTCAATAACTGTCGAAAATGGTCAATAATTGTCAAAAACTGTCAAAAATTTTGAAAAATGGTCAATAATTGTTTAAAATTGTTAATAATTGTCAAAAACTGCCAGATATGGTCAATAATTTTGAAAAATGGTCAAAATTTTTGAAACATGGTCAAATATGGTCAATAATTGTCAAAAACTGTCAAAAATAGTTAATAATTGTCAAAAATGGTCCATAATTGTCAGAAATTTTAAAAAAATGGCGGATTTTTAGTACTTTTAATAGCAATTTTCTCTTCCAAAAGTGATTTTTTTTGTTCTATAAGCAATGGGGGGCTTTCTAATAAGAAAAAAATGCGTTACAAAATTCCTAGGGTCGCGAACATTACCGAATCCTTCTTAGATTCTGACAGTTTAAAATAATGATTGTACTCACACGCAATTCACTCTCTTTTTCTTCCTTCTCTCTCGCTCTCCCATCTCTCTCTTTCTTTCATAACTGTCTCTGCCATCTCTCTCCCATCTCTCTCTCTCTCCCGTCTCTCACTCTCATCTTTCTCTCTCTGTCCCATCTTTCTCTCCCATCCGTCCCACTCGTCTTGTTACCGGTTGTCTCGTCTCGTTCAAGTCTCGGTCTCGTCTTGTTACCGGTTGTTTCGTCTCGTATCGCTTAATTCTAAATATTGATAATAAAATCCATAATTTTTTTTGTTTAAACTATATATATAACAATCACACTCGTTGACAGTTTAATGTAACTGAAGTCCAAAAATTAAAGCAAACGAGTGAAAGTATAATGAAAAATTATTACAAAATGTCTACTTGGAAATAAAGTACAAAACATACCTAAATATGGAATTCAACGAATATTAACAAAATCATTGAACAAGTTACCTGGAAATTCATTCACAACAATTACTCCTGATGTATCTTCTAGGTAAATAAGTTTAATAAGGGAGAATGGTTGATATATATTTGGTCGTTAAGAAGATCAAACTCATCATCCGATGTCTTTTTCAAGAAAATTAAAAGTTCACAAATTTCAAACACGTTTTAATGAATATCTTTCGGAATAATGAAGAAAAAAATATGAAAATTGGTAAACATATCCAAAAAAAGGATGTAGATAGAATTCCACGACGAACTCAAAATCACTCCAACCCTAATATTTCCAAAACTTACCCCCACCTAGGGTTGCGCGATACACTAGAAAGTATCGATATTAGGTATCGATACGGATCGGAACGTAAAGTATCGATACAGAAGAAAATCGAATATTAATTTATCGATACTCGAAGTATCGATACGTTAACGATCCGAGATTTTGCTAATTTTGACGTTTTTTTCGGTAAAAATCACCTTTTTGGGGGGTGGAAAAAGACATTACTGCGATTTCCGGCCAAAGTTGAGGTTCTAGAGAAAAAATTTGATGATAAAAGTTGTAGATCTTGAGAAAATCTACAACTTTTTTATTGGTGACTTTTTCACATAACTTCAAAATTAGCTCGAAAACCGCAAAAAACTGCATTTTTCGTTTTTTATTTTTGGTTTCGTTAAAAAATGTTCGATTTTGATGAAAATTTAGTAGAAGGTAGCTTTGATAGTCACAAACCATGGAAAAAAATTTCAAATTAAAATATTGGAAATTTTTCGAGTTATGGCGTTTTTTCGGTAAAAAACACTTTTTTGGGTGGGTGGAAAAATACTAATATTATTGCGATTTCCGGCTAAAGTTGAAGTCCTAGAATAAAAAGTTGATGATAAAAGTTGTAGATCTTGAGAAAATCTACAACTTTTTAATTGGTGACTTTTTCACATAACTTCAAAAATAATAGTTCAATACTATTAAACGCTTTATAAAATTAGAAAAATTATAAAGCGTTTAATAGTATTGAACTATTATTTTTTGACGTCTATAGATCACGCTTTACTTATATGACAATTATTTACAGGTAACTGTAATTGAGTAAATAACTTTTTAATTGGTGACTTTTTCACATAACTTCAAAATTAGCTCGAAAAACGCAAAAAACTGCATTTTTCGTTTTTTATTTTTGGTTTCGTTAAAAAATGTTCGTTTTTGATGAAAATTTAGTAGAAGATAGCTTTGATAGTCACAAACCATGAGAAAAAATTTCAAATTAAAATATTGGAAATTTTTCGAGTTTTGACGTTTTTTCAGTAAAAACCACTTTTTTGGGGGGTGGAAAAGACATTATTGCGATTTCTGGCCAAAGTTGAGTTCCTAGAATAAAAAGTTGATTATAAAAGTTGTAGATCTTGGGAAAATCTACAACTTTTTGATTAGTGACTTTTTTACATAACCTCAAAATTAGCTCGAAAAACGCAAAAAAACTGCATTTTTCGTTTTTTATTTTTGGTTTCATTAAAAAATGTTCGATTTTGATGAAAATTTAGTAGAAGGTAGCTTTGATAGTCACAAACCACGAAAAAAAATTTCAAATTAAAATATTGGAAATTTTTCGAGTTATGACGTTTTTTCGGTAAAAAACACTTTTTTGGGTGGATGGAAAAATACTAATATTATTGCGATTTCCGGCTAAAGTTGAAGTCCTAGAATAAAAAGTTGATGATAAAAGTTGTAGATCTTGAGAAAATCTACAACTTTTTAATTGGTGACTTTTTCACATAACTTCAAAATTAGCTCGAAAAACGCAAAAAACGGCATTTTTCTTTTTTATTATTAATTTCATTAAAAAATGTTCGATTTTGATGAGAAATTTAGTAGAAGGTAGCTTTGATAGTCACAAACCATGAAAAAAAATTTCAAATTGAAATATTGGAAATTTTTCGAGTTATAACGTTTTTTCGGTAAAAAACACTTTTTTGGGGGGGTGGAAAAAGACATTATTGCGATTTCCGGCCAAAGTTGAGTTCCTAGAATAAAAAGTTGATTATAAAAGTTGTAGATCTTGTGAAAATCTACAACTTTTTTATTAATGACTTTTTCACATAACCTCAAAATTAGCTCGAAAAACACAAAAAACTTCACATTTTTCGTTTTTTATTTTTAGTTAGGTTAAAAAAAGCACATCATTTCACAACGTGATTAAAAAATCACGATATCGCTCATCACTATAGATAACGCCACTTGCCGCTACCACTAAAAATCCCGTATCGCAAGGTATCGATACACTACAAATTTATCGATACTTGGAATGCATCGAAAAGCATAGTATCGATACAAAATATCGAGTATCGGAAGTAAAAGTATCGATACACTGGAATATCGGATAGTATCGCGCATCCCTACGAAAGATACCAAATTTTAAGCAAAATCTGGCATATAGAGTGGATTTTGCTTATTGTAAAGTAACCTAAATCAGGTACCTATTCGTTAGATTTTTTTACAAAATCCGTCTATTTTTATCAATTTTTTTCGATCGCATGTAAATATCCAACTAACGTTATAATAAAAATGCAAAAACTAACGCACCAGTTATTGTAAAACGAGCGCATTGTTGCCTAATTGGTAGCTAATTACCGTGATCTATTTCAATTCGGAAGCCGTCCGTGATCATGGATGGCATCCTAACATGAAAATTGTGATAGAATTTGAATTTGCGTGCATACAAGACAGATGTGAATGCGTGTCGGTGTATAAATAAAATACACAACCTGTAGCCTCTTTCTGTACCAAAGAAAAACGGTTTTTGTGTTTTTTGGTCTGAGGACAAATTGTGACGTAAGCGATTTTTGAAGCACGAAAGGACGTCGAGTTGCACGCATGCACGAATTGAAACTTCCTTGATGCTAAATGGAATATGAGAAAAGTGCAGTTTGTTTTTGATTCGAAAATATTCGATAAAACGATATTTTTGAAAAATTTTAATTTCATTGTCTTCTTGGTGTATCCATACGTATGAAATTTAATTATAAAAAAAGTAAATATATGTCAGTGAATTTTTGACAAGATAATTTCGATGGTTGTCACCTATATATTTTGTTATTTTGAAAAAAGTATTGTTATTAATTGTTGGAAATACGCCACGAATCTCTACCTTGCTACCTTCATTGGGTCGAGCACTGCGATCCTAGAGACGATAAGGAAGGGGACCGTTTTTTGTGGAGTTGTTTACATATTTATCACGTATTCAGTATCTGAATGTTCGTTCTTGATAAAGAGGAGAGTTAGTCTATTTCTTGCATTTGTAGTAGGGTTGCACGATACACTAGAAAGTATCGATATTAGGTATCGATACCGATCGGAACGTAAAGTATCGATACAGTGGAATATCGAATATTAATTTATCGATACTCGAAGTATCGATACGTTAACGATCCGAGATATTGCTAATTTTGACGTTTTTTCGGTAAAAATCACCTTTTTGGGGGGTGGACAAAGACATTATTGCGATTTCCGGCCAAATCTACAACTTTTTAATTGGTTACTTTTTCACATAACTTCACAAAATTAGCTCGAAAAACTCAAAAAACTGCATTTTTCTTTTTTTATTTTTGGTTTCGTTAAAAAATGTTCGATTTTGATGAAAATTTAGTAGAAGGTAGCTTTGATAGTCACAAACCATGAAAAAAATTTCAAATTGAAATATTGGAAATTTTTCGAGTTATGACGTTTTTCCGGTAAAAAATACTTTTTTGGGTGGATGGAAAAATACTAATATTATTGCGATTTCCGGCTAAAGTTGAAGTCCTAGAATAAAAAGTTGATGATAAAAGTTGTAGATCTTGAGAAAATCTACAACTTTTTAATTGGTGACTTTTTCACATAACTTCAAAATTAGCTCGAAAAACGCAAAAAACTGCATTTTTCGTTTTTTATTATTAATTTCCTTAAAAAATGTTCGATTTTGATGAAAATGTAATCGAAGGTAGCTTTGATAGTCACAAACCATGAAAAAAAATTTCAAATTCAAATATTGGAAATTTTTCGAGTTACTTATAACGTTTTTTCTTTAAAACACACTTTTTTTTTGGGGTAGAAAAAGACATTATTGCGATTTCCGGCCAAAGTTGAGTTCCTAGAATAAAAAGTTGAATATAAAAGTTGTAGATCTAGAGAAAATCTACAACTTTTTCATTACTGACTTTTTCACATAACCTCTAAATTAGCTCGAAAAACGCAAAAAACTGCATTTTTCGTTTTTTATTATTAGTTTTCTTAAAAAATGTTCGATTTTGATCAAAATTTAGTAGAAGGTAGCGTTGATAGTCACAAACCATGAAAAAACATTTCAAATTAAAATATTGGAAATTTTTCGAGTTATGACGTTTTTTCGGTAAAAAATACTTTTTTGGGTGGATGGAAAAATACTAATATTATTGCGATTTCCGGCTAAAGTTGAAGTCCTAGAATAAAAAGTTGATGATAAAAGTTGTAGATCTTGAGAAAATCTACAACTTTTTAATTGGTGACTTTTTCACATAACTTCAAAATTAGCTCGAAAAACGCAAAAAACTGCATTTTTCGTTTTTTATTATTAGTTTCCTTAAAAAATGTTCGATTTTGATGAAAATTCAGTAGAAGGTAGCTTTGATAGTCACAAACCATGAAAAAAAATTTCAAATGAAAATATTGGAAATTTTTCGAGTTATGACGTTTTTCGGTAAAAAACACTTTTTTGGGGGGTGGAAAAAGACATTATTGCGATTTCCGGCCAAAGATGTGTTCCTAGAATAAAAAGTTGAATATAAAAGTTGTAGATCTTGAGAAAATCTACAACTTTTTCATTACTGACTTTTTCACATAACCTCTAAATTAGCTCGAAAAACGCAAAAAACTGCATTGTTCGTTTTTTATTTTTGTTTTCGTTAAAAAATGTTCGATTTTGATGAAAATTTAGTGGAAGGTAGCTTGGATAGTCACAAACCACGAAAAAAAATTTCAAATTGAAATATTGGAAATTTTTCGAGTAATAACGTTTTTTCCGTAAAACACACTTTTGGTGGGGGGGTGGGGGGGCTGGGGGGGTTGGAAAAAGACATTGTTGCGATTTACGGCCAAAGTTGAGTTCCTACAATAAAAAGTTGTGGATCTTGGAAAAATCTACAACTTTTTGATCAGTGACTTTTTTACATAACCTCAAAATTAGCTCGAAAAACGCAAAAAACTGCATTTTTCGTTTTTTATTTTTGTTTTCGTTAAAAAATGTTCGATTTCGATGAAAATTCTGTAAAAGGTAGCTTTGATAGTCACAAACCATGAAAAAAAATTTCAAATTCAAATATTGGAAATTTTTCGAGTTACTTATAACGTTTTTTCTTTAAAACACACTTTTTTTTTTGGGGTAGAAAAAGACATTATTGCGATTTCCGGCCAAAGTTGAGTTCCTAGAATAAAAAGTTGAATATAAAAGTTGTAGATATTGAGAAAATCTACAACTTTTTCATTACTGACTTTTTCACATAACCTCTAAATTAGCTCGAAAAACGCAAAAAACTGCATTTTTCGTTTTTTATTATTAGTTTTCTTAAAAAATGTTCGATTTTGATCAAAATTTAGTTGAAGGTAGCTTTGATAGTCACAAACCATGAAAAAAAATTTCAAATTAAAATATTGGAAATTTTTCGAGTTATGACGTTTTTTCGGTAAAAAATACTTTTTTGGGTGGATGGAAAAATACTAATATTATTGCGATTTCCGGCTAAAGTTGAAGTCCTAGAATAAAAAGTTGATGATAAAAGTTGTAGATCTTGAGAAAATCTACAACTTTTTAATTTGGTGACTTTTTCACATAACTTCAAAATTAGCTCGAAAAACGCAAAAAACTGCATTTTTCGTTTTTTATTTTTGGTTTCGTTAAAAAATGTTCGATTTTGATGAAAATTTAGTAGAAGGTAGCTTTGATAGTCACAAACCATGAAAAAAAATTTCAAATGAAAATATTGGAAATTTTTCGAGTTATGACGTTTTTCGGTAAAAAACACTTTTTTGGGGGGTGGAAAAAGACATTATTGCGATTTCCGGCCAAAGATGTGTTCCTAGAATAAAAAGTTGAATATAAAAGTTGTAGATCTTGGAAAAATCTACAACTTTTTAATCAGTGACTTTTTTACATAACCTCAAAATTAGCTCGAAAAACGCAAAAAACTGCATTGTTCGTTTTTTATTTTTGTTTTCGTTAAAAAATGTTCGATTTTGATGAAAATTTAGTGGAAGGTAGCTTGGATAGTCACAAACCACGAAAAAAAATTTCAAATTGAAATATTGGAAATTTTTCGAGTAATAACGTTTTTTCCGTAAAACACACTTTTGGGAGGGGGGGGGGGGTTGGAAAAAGACATTGTTGCGATTTACGGCCAAAGTTGAGTTCCTACAATAAAAAGTTGTGGATCTTGGAAAAATCTACAACTTTTTAATCAGTGACTTTTTTACATAACCTCAAAATTAGCTCGAAAAACGAAAAAAACTGCATATTTTTCGTTTTTTATTTTTAGTTACGTCAAAAAAAGCACGACGTCATTTCACAACGTGATTAAAAATCACGATATCGCTCATCACTATAGATAACGCCACTTGCCACTACCACTAAAAATCCCGTATCGCAAGGTATCGATACAGTACAAAAGTATCGATACTTGGAATGTATCGAAAAGCATAGTATCGATACAAAATATCGAGTATCGGAGGTAAAGGTATCGATACACTGGAATATCGGATTGTATCGCGGATCCCTAATATTTAGTCTATTTCTGACATTTGTAGAATAAATCACGATTCGTAATGGTACTGACTGTTTATTTCGCATTGTTCTGTATATAAACTATTTAATTTTGAGGTGTCGTTTTATTAAACAACTTACACAATGTAGACTTTTACTTATTTTTCTAATACAAATTTTATTACCAAAATTTTTACGAGACTAGAAACGGGATGCACCGTAGTGGTCTCGGTATCGCCTAAAATTTGTCCACAAGGGTCTCGTCTCGCTTTTTCGAGACGATAATAATCTCGCTCTCGTATGAAGCCCTAAAAATTTTAATATGGGATATCTTAAAAATAGAGTGATAAAGTAACGTTTTAATTAACCCCGTATAATTATCAAAACCTCGAAATTTCGAGTCTCTGTCTTACTCAAATACCTACTTGTATCTATAAAGATACCAAAGCCAAACTAGTACAGATATGTCAAAGCTAAACTGACCTATAAAGACAACAAAGCCAAACTGGTAGATATGTTAAAGCCAAACAAATCTATTTAGATACCAAAACCAAACTAGTATATATGCTAAAGCTAAATTGACCTAAAAAGATACCAAAACCAAACTATTACAGATATATCAAAGCCAAACTGACCTATAAAGATACCAAAGACAAGCTAGCTCTAGCATAGATACGCTAAAACCAAACCGACCTATAAAGACACCAATGCCAAACTAGAACAGATATGTCAAAGCTAAACTGATCTATAAAGATACCAAAACCAAACTAGCATAGATATATCAAAGCTAAACTGACCTAAAGAGTTGGGATGGAATCAAAGGATGAAGTCTTGCCAGGTTCACCTTGGGCGACGCTGGGAAGCTGTCGCCGAAGAAATATTTGGCGATGACCTGGAAAAACTTACGCTTAACAGTAGGATTTCTGACTGGCCACTGTCAACTAAGGAAACACCTCCATACTATGGGGCTAGTGGACACACCTCTATGCAGAATGTGTGAACAAGAAGATGAAACTGTCAGGCATGTCTTATGTGAGTGCCCAGATTCATCGTCAATAAGAGAGTGAGTATTCGATAAGACTTGGACTACACCTGCCGATATAAAGTTGATGTCTCCTAGTGACCGGTCCACCATCCTGGAAAGGACGGATGACCTAGGAGGACAACTCCTCGGGAAGATGTACAATGGGTCACAAGTGGCCTAAGTGCTTTGGGTCAAAACTCTACAGATTCAGAGATACGCTAAAACCAAACTGACCAAAGACAGCAAAGCCAAACTAGTAAAGATATGTCAAAGCCAAACTGACCTATAAAGATACCAAAGCCAAGCTAGCATAGATACGCTAAAACCAAACTGACCAAGACAGATTTTGCTGATAAAATTAATCATTTAATCTACAGTTTGACGGAAAAAAATTTAAAAATCGGATAAAAATTACAGTATTTTACGTTTTTTTTTGTCTAAAATTTTTCAATTTCCCCTCGTAATGTTCTACTGTGAATAATGTATTTCGCTAATGTTACTATGCGTTTTTTTAAATGCGATTTTTGTTGTTTTTTTTTTATAATAAATTCCGTAGCGCTTTAATATTATATTACATAGAACCACAGTAGGAGGTGTTCTAATGTATTTTATATGACCCATACCTTTAACGGTACTTTTAAGTTGATGATATGTTTATATTTTACAAAAATCTGGAGTAATTGCCACCTTGCGTCGATCTAAAAACTGGTTAACGATAGTATGGATATAATTATGAAAACAGTCGGTGTATGAGTGTGTGTGTGTGTGTTTTTTGTCATTTCTACGATTTCCAACGGAAGATTGTTGTTCTATTTATCATGAAATTTCACGAATTTTTAATAAATTAAATTATAATTATTTACGTAAGAAGCTTATTATGTATTTTTTATTTGTTTATAACGATTTGGATACAAAATATTTAATTTTTTTTTGGGATGTATAAAGAATTAATTTTCAATTGATGTTGGTTGGCGGAGAAAATTTAGTTCCTATTTTGAAAATTTGAAAGTGAGTTATAATCGTAAATACATGCATTGAGTCAAAAAATTGTAGAGCTCATAATAACGGGGATTTTGAGCTGAAATTTCTGATACACATTTTCAAATAATGAAGGAATATTGAAAAAAATCAACAGCATCGTATCTATGATATTTTTTTGTATCCGAGGGTATGCAAAAGTTTGAAATACGGAAATTCGAAAAAAAAATAAAAATTCAACTAAGGATTTTAAAAACTTTTTATAGTAATTTGCGGGGTTTAATTAGTGGATTTCCATATATAAAAGAGTCTGAGAAAACTTGGTTTCTTTTTAAAAAATTGAAAGTGAGGTTTGTCATGAAATTTTCGAAAAAACGCATTTTCAACATAAAAGTCTTGTAAATACCACAAAACTAGGAATATTAAACTGAAATTTTAGGCGACTACTCTCAAAAGACAAATCTCCTGGGAAAAAGATTCACAAGACCATAACCAAAAGGGTTCCCTTTTTATAAATTTTCAGAGTAAATTCAAACAGAAATCAAAACGAAATATCTAGAAACGTACTATACTAATTTACCCATACTCTTTTTTTGTTATACGAGGTTTCTTGGGACGAGAAATCGACTAGTCAACTCAGTTTTTGGATAAAATCATGCTTTTACCTTCAAAAAGTGTCATGAAATTTTCGAAAAAATGCATTTTCGACATAAAAAGTCTTGTAAATACCACAAAACTAGGAATATTAAACTGAAATTTTAGGAGAGTACTCTCAAAAGACAAATCTACTTGGAAAAAAATTCACAAGACCATAACCAGAAGGGTTTCCTTTTTATGAATCTTCAGAGTAAATTCAAACAGAAATCAAAACGAAATATCTAGAAACGTACTATACTAATTTACCCCTACCTTTTTTTTGTTATACGAGGTTTCTTGGGACGAGAAATCGACTGGTCAACTCAGTTTTTGGATAAAATCATTCTTTTACCTTCAAAAAGTGTCATGAAATTTTCGAAGAAATGCATTTTTGACATAAAAAGTCTTGTAAATACCACAAAACTAGGAATATTAAACTGAAATTTTAGGAGAGTACTCTCAAAAGACAAATCTACTTGGAAAAAAATTCACAAGATCATAATCAAAAGGGTTTTCTTTTTATGAATCTTCAGAGTAAATTCAAACAGAAATCAAAACGAAATATCTAGAAACGTACTATACTAATTTACCCCTACCTTTTTTTTGTTATACGAGGTTTCTTGGGACGAGAAATCGACTGGTCAACTCAGTTTTTGGATAAAATCATTCTTTTACCTTCAAAAAGTGTCATGAAATTTTCGAAGAAATGCATTTTCGACATAAAAAGTCTTGTAAATACCACAAAACTAGGAATATTAAACTGAAATTTTAGGCGACCTCTCTCAAAAGACAAATCTACTTGGAAAAAAATTCACAAGACCATAACCAAAAGGGTTTCCTTTTTATGAATCTTCAGAGTAAATTCAAACAGAAATCAAAACGAAATATCTAGAAACGTACTATACTAATTTACCCCTACCTTTTTTTTGTTATACGAGGTTTCTTGGGACGAGAAATCGACTGGTCAACTCAGTTTTTGGATAAAATCATTCTTTTACCTTCAAAAAGTGTCATGAAATTTTCGAAGAAATGCATTTTCGACATAAAAAGTCTTGTAAATACCACAAAACTAGGAATATTAAACTGAAATTTTAGGAGAGTACTTTCAAAAGACAAATCTACTTGGAAAAAAATTCACAAGACCATAACCAAAAGGGTTTCCTTTTTATAAATCTTCAGAGTAAATTCAAACAGAAATCAAAACGAAATATCTAGAAACGTACTATACTAATTTACCCCCTACCTTTTTTTGTTATACGAGGTTTCTTGGGACGAGAAATCGACCGGTCAACTCAGTTTTTGGATAAAATCATTCTTTTACCTTCAAAAAGTATCATGAAATTTTCGAAAAAATGCATTTTCGACATAAAAAGTCTTGTGAATACCACAAAACTAGGAATATTAAACTGAAATTTTATGCGACTACTCTCGAAAGACAAATCTACTTGGAAAAAAATTCACAAGATCAGAACCAAAAGGGTTTTCTTTTTATGAATCTTCAGAGTAAATTCAAACAGAAATCAAAACGAAATATCTAGAAACGTACTATACTAATTTACCCCGACCTTTTTTTTTGTTATACGAGGTTTCTTGGGACGAGAAATCGACTGGTCAACTCAGTTTTTGGATAAAATCATTCTTTTACCTTCAAAAAGTGTCATGAAATTTTCGAAGAAATGCATTTTCGACATAAAAAGTCTTGTAAATACCACAAAACTAGGAATATTAAACTGAAATTTTAGGCGACCTCTCTCAAAAGACAAATCTACTTGGAAAAAAATTCACAAGACCATAACCAAAAGGGTTTCCTTTTTATGAATCTTCAGAGTAAATTCAAACAGAAATCAAAACGAAATATCTAGAAACGTACTATACTAATTTACCCCTACCTTTTTTTTGTTATACGAGGTTTCTTGGGACGAGAAATCGACTGGTCAACTCAGTTTTTGGATAAAATCATTCTTTTACCTTCAAAAAGTGTCATGAAATTTTCGAAAAAATGCATTTTCAACATAAAAAGTCTTGTTAATACCACAAATCTAGGAATATTAAACTGAAATTTTAGGAGAGTACTTTCAAAAGACTAATCTACTTGGAAAAAAATTCACAAGACCATAACCAAAAGGGTTTCCTTTTTATGAATCTTCAGAGTAAATTCAAACAGAAATCAAAACGAAATATCTAGAAACGTACTATACTAATTTACCCCTACCTTTTTTTTGTTATACGAGGTTTCTTGGGACGAGAAATCGACCGGTCAACTCAGTTTTTGCATAAAATCATTCTTTTACCTTCAAAAAGTATCATGAAAGTTTCGAAAAAATGCATTTTCAACATAAAAGTCTAGTAAATACCACAAAACTAGGAATATTAAACTGAAATTTTAGGAGAGTACGTTCAAAAGACAAATCTACTTGGAAAAAAATTCACAAGACCATAACCAGAAGGGTTTCCTTTTTATGAATCTTTAGAGTAAATTCAAACAGAAATCAAAACGAAATATCTAGAAACGTACTATACTAATTTACCCCGACCTTTTTTTTTGTTATACGAGGTTTCTTGGGACGAGAAATCGACTGGTCAACTCAGTTTTTGGATAAAATCATTCTTTTACCTTCAAAAAGTGTCATGAAATTTTCGAAGAAATGCATTTTCGACATAAAAGTCTTGTAAATACCACCAAACTAGGAATATTAAACTGAAATTTTAGGAGAGTACTTTCAAAAGACAAATCTACTTGGAAAAAAATTCACAAGACCATAACCAAAAAGGTTTTCATTTTATAAATCGTCAAAAATGATCAGTTTCGATACCTTTATATAGCTATAAAAAGTGAAAAAGATCAAAATTTTACTGCTCAGTATAACATGTACAAGAAATTTTCTTATTTCGTCAATTAATTAATTTCACTTTTTTTTTCTTAAAACAAGTAAACACGTCTGCACTTGGAAGAAAAATATATAGAAATAATTCAGATGTTTAAGTTGATTTTCACATGCAACGTATTCATATAATATTGTATGTATAACAAGCATCTTGATGCTGACTATATCAACTTTTATTAAATGGCTTTGAAAATATTGGAAGAGTGTAATAGTCTTGGTACACGAAGGCCTTAACAACCTTTTTTTTTTCTAGAGAAATTACATCTATTTTATTTAACTGTTTAAAAAACCAAAGGGGTTGTTTACTTCGCGTATTGTTACCTAGATGGCGTTATGTATACTTTACAAACAAAAAGATTTTTGTTCTCTTAAATGCCACAATTAAACCGTTTTCCAGATCCCAAAGATACCTACTCCTCGAATTTGGAACACACTGTACATTAAAAATTCACTTTACTTACCCCCTTTTACTGAATCTCTCATTCAAATAATAAGCAATAAATATCTCGGCTAATAATAATTTATATATAAAAACAAAACAACAAAACACAAGTAACCGTAATAATATTCCAATTAGAAAATTTAATCATTATTTTCCATTTTAATCAAGATAAGGATGAAAAAAAAATGTTGTAGTTTTTATGCATATATAGGATGCAGTATTCATATATTAAAATTCATGACGTGTGTGAATAAGTTTGAACGAATACTATATACAGAGCATTTCAATGAAAACTATCCACCCCACTTAATTCTGAAGGCGTCACTTTTATGAAAAAATGAAAAAACACGTAAAAATCATATAAAGGGGGACATATTTTTGCTCGTAGACGTTATAATTTTAACCCCCTTCCCCCTATGGTCACTACTCCCAAATTTTTACGTACTTCTATCTTATTTTCTTTTGATTAAGAGAATCTGAATTGAACTTAAAATTTTCCCCAATTAAAATTTTAAATAATTCACCAGTGTGGGAGGTTTCAATTGATTTTTACTCGTATGCCAAGATGTTTTATCAAGTCTTTGTCGGTAAAAATATGGACCAATAGAGTTTTGTTAATGAACATAAATATACCCGTAGTGGCTCTTATTAAATATTTTATTTCAAACATTTCCAAGAAAAGTTGTTAGCGCCTACTGCTATATAGACCGTTTTATCTTTCGAACAACTGACGCCATACCAATCACTATATTATGGTCGTTAACGATACGAATTATTCATTAAGGGGAACATTTTTTAATATTTGGAAATTGTCTTTTATAAAATGGTTAGTGTTTTGGAAAAAGTGCATCATAAAGGATTATCAAAAAGTGCGAAAAATCATAAAAAAACAATAGTATTTCGCAATTTTCCCGAAAAAAATTAGACTCCAAAAAATTTTTATTTTATTATTTTATTTTATTTTATTATTTTATCATTTTATTATTTTATTATTTTATTATTTTATTATTTTATTATTTTATTATTTTATTATTTTATTATTTTATTATTTTATTATTTTATTATTTTATTTTATTTTTATGAAAGTTTTCTGTAATTTTTTTCTAAAAAACAAACTTCTTAGTAAAACACTTCCATCCCCCAAAAGTCTGGTGGAAAAAGACATTATTGCGATTTCTGGCCAAAGTTGAGTTCCTAGAATAAAAAGTTGATCATAAAAGTTGTAGATCTTGTGAAAATCTACAGCTTTTTAATCAGTGACTTTTTTTCATAACCTCAAAATTAGCTCGAAAAACGCAAAAAAAAAATTTAGTAGAAGGTAACAAACCATGAAAAAAAATTTCAAATTGAAATATTGGACATTTTTCGAGTTATAACGTTTTTTCGGTAAAACACTTTTTTGGGGGGTGGAAAAAGATATTATTGCGATTTCCGGCCAAAGTTGAGGTTCTAGAAAAAAAAGTTGATTATAAAAGTAGTAGATCTTGTGTAAATCTACAACTTTTTAATCAGTGACTTTTTACATAACCTCAAAATTAGCTCGAAAAACGCAAAAAACTGCATTTTTCGTTTTTTATTTTTGTTTTCGTTAAAAAATGTTCGATTTTGATGAAAGTTTAGTAGAAGGTAGCTTTGATAGTCACAAACCATGAACAAAAATTTCAAATTGAAATATTGGAAATTTTTCGAGTTATAACATTTTTTCGGTAAAACACATTTTTTTGGGGGGGTGGAAAAAAACATTATTGCGATTTCCGGCCAAAGTTGAGTTCCTAGAATAAAAAGTTGATCATAAAAGTTGTAGATCTTGTGCAAATCTACAACTTTTTAATCAGTGACTTTTTTTCATAACCTCAAAATTAGCTCGAAAAACGCAAAAAACTGCATTTTTCGTTTTTTATTATTAGTTTCCCTAAAAAATGTTCGGTTTTGATAAAAATTTAGTAGAAGGTAGCTTTGATAGTCACAAACCATGAAAAAAAATTTCAAATTGAAATATTGGAAATTTTTCGAGTTATAACGTTTTTTCGGTAAAACACTTTTTTGGGGGGTGGAAAAAGATATTATTGCGATTTCCGGCCAAAGTTGAGGTTCTAGAAAAAAAAGTTGATTATAAAAGTAGTAGATCTTGTGTAAATCTACAACTTTTTAATCATTGACTTTTTTACGTAACCTCAAAATTAGCTCGAAAAACGCAAAAAGCTGCATTTTTCGTTTTTTATTTTTATTTTCGTTAAAAAATGTTCGATTTTGTTGAAAATTTAGTAGAAGGTAGCTTTGATAGTCATAAACCATGAAAAAAAATTTCAAATTGAAATATTGGAAATTTTTCGAGTTATAACATTTTTTCGGTAAAACACATTTTTTTGGGGAGGTGGAAAAACACATTATTGCGATTTCCGGCCAAAGTTGAGTTCCCAGAATAAAAAGTTGATCATGAAAGTTGTAGACCTTGTGCAAATCTACAACTTTTTAATCAGTGACTTTTTTTCATAACCTCAAAATTAGCTCGAAAAACGCAAAAAACTGCATTTTTCGTTTTTTATTATTAGTTTCCCTAAAAAATGTTCGGTTTTGATAAAAATTTAGTAGAAGGTAGCTTTGATAGTCACAAACCATGAAAAAAAATTTCAAATTGAAATATTGGAAATTTTTCGAGTTATAACGTTTTTTCGGTAAAACACTTTTTTGGGGGGTGGAAAAAGATATTATTGCGATTTCCGGCCAAAGTTGAGGTTCTAGAAAAAAAAGTTGATCATAAAAGTAGTAGATCTTGTGTAAATCTACAACTTTTTAATCAGTGACTTTTTTACATAACCTCAAAATTAGCTCGAAAAACGCAAAAAACTGCATTTTTCGTTTTTTATTTTTATTTTCGTTAAAAAATGTTCGATTTTGTTGAAAATTTAGTAGAAGGTAGCTTTGATAGTCATAAACCATGAAAAAAAATTTCAAATTGAAATATTGGAAATTTTTCGAGTTTTAACATTTTTTCGGTAAAACACATTTTTTTGGGGAGGTGGAAAAACACATTATTGCGATTTCCGGCCAAAGTTGAGTTCCCAGAATAAAAAGTTGATCATGAAAGTTGTAGACCTTGTGCAAATCTACAACTTTTTAATCAGTGACTTTTTTTCATAACCTCAAAATTAGCTCGAAAAACGCAAAAAACTGCATTTTTCGTTTTTTATTATTAGTTTCCCTAAAAAATGTTCGGTTTTGATAAAAATTTAGTAGAAGGTAGCTTTGATAGTCACAAACCATGAAAAAAAATTTCAAATTGAAATATTGGAAATTTTTCGAGTTATAACGTTTTTTCGGTAAAACACTTTTTTGGGGGGTGGAAAAAGATATTATTGCGATTTCCGGCCAAAGTTGAGGTTCTAGAAAAAAAAGTTGATTATAAAAGTAGTAGATCTTGTGTAAATCTACAACTTTTTAATCAGTGACTTTTTTACATAACCTCAAAATTAGCTCGAAAAACGCAAAAAACTGCATTTTTCGTTTTTTATTTTTATTTTCGTTAAAAAATGTTCGATTTTGTTGAAAATTTAGTAGAAGGTAGCTTTGATAGTCACAAACCATGAAAAAAAATTTCAAATTGAAATATTGGAAATTTTTCGAGTTATAACGTTTTTTCGGTAAAACACTTTTTTGGGGGGTGGAAAAAGATATTATTGCGATTTCCGGCCAAAGTTGAGGTTCTAGAAAAAAAAGTTGATTATAAAAGTAGTAGATCTTGTGTAAATCTACAACTTTTTAATCAGTGACTTTTTTTCATAACCTCAAAATTAGCTCGAAAAACGCAAAAAACTGCATTTTTCGTTTTTTATTATTAGTTTCCCTAAAAAATGTTCGGTTTTGATAAAAATTTAGTAGAAGGTAGCTTTGATAGTCACAAACCATGAAAAAAAATTTCAAATTGAAATATTGGAAATTTTTCGAGTTATAACATTTTTTCGGTAAAACACATTTTTTTGGGGAGGTGGAAAAACACATTATTGCGATTTCCGGCCAAAGTTGAGGTTCTAGAAAAAAAAGTTGATTATAAAAGTAGTAGATCTTGTGTAAATCTACAACTTTTTAATCATTGACTTTTTTACGTAACCTCAAAATTAGCTCGAAAAACGCAAAAAGCTGCATTTTTCGTTTTTTATTTTTATTTTCGTTAAAAAATGTTCGATTTTGTTGAAAATTTAGTAGAAGGTAGCTTTGATAGTCATAAACCATGAAAAAAAATTTCAAATTGAAATATTGGAAATTTTTCGAGTTATAACATTTTTTCGGTAAAACACATTTTTTTG
Source organism: Lochmaea crataegi (assembly GCA_947563755.1). Lineage (NCBI taxonomy): Eukaryota > Metazoa > Arthropoda > Insecta > Coleoptera > Chrysomelidae > Lochmaea > Lochmaea crataegi. The sequence goes on along the minus strand of OX387433.1, from coordinate 8,973,947 downwards.
GGGAGGTGGAAAAACACATTATTGCGATTTCCGGCCAAAGTTGAGTTCCCAGAATAAAAAGTTGATCATGAAAGTTGTAGACCTTGTGCAAATCTACAACTTTTTAATCAGTGACTTTTTTTCATAACCTCAAAATTAGCTCGAAAAACGCAAAAAACTGCATTTTTCGTTTTTTATTATTAGTTTCCCTAAAAAATGTTCGGTTTTGATAAAAATTTAGTAGAAGGTAGCTTTGATAGTCACAAACCATGAAAAAAAATTTCAAATTGAAATATTGGAAATTTTTCGAGTTATAACGTTTTTTCGGTAAAACACTTTTTTGGGGGGTGGAAAAAGATATTATTGCGATTTCCGGCCAAAGTTGAGGTTCTAGAAAAAAAAGTTGATTATAAAAGTAGTAGATCTTGTGTAAATCTACAACTTTTTAATCAGTGACTTTTTTACATAACCTCAAAATTAGCTCGAAAAACGCAAAAAACTGCATTTTTCGTTTTTTATTTTTATTTTCGTTAAAAAATGTTCGATTTTGTTGAAAATTTAGTAGAAGGTAGCTTTGATAGTCATAAACCATGAAAAAAAATTTCAAATTGAAATATTGGAAATTTTTCGAGTTATAACATTTTTTCGGTAAAACACATTTTTTTGGGGAGGTGGAAAAACACATTATTGCGATTTCCGGCCAAAGTTGAGTTCCCAGAATAAAAAGTTGATCATGAAAGTTGTAGACCTTGTGCAAATCTACAACTTTTTAATCAGTGACTTTTTTTCATAACCTCAAAATTAGCTCGAAAAACGCAAAAAACTGCATTTTTCGTTTTTTATTATTAGTTTCCCTAAAAAATGTTCGATTTTGATAAAAATTTAGTAGAAGGTAGCTTTGATAGTCACAAACCATGAAAAAAAATTTCAAATTGAAATATTGGAAATTTTTCGAGTTATAACATTTTTTCGGTAAAACACATTTTTTTGGGGGGGTGGAAAAAAACATTATTGCGATTTCCGGCCAAAGTTGAGTTCCCAGAATAAAAAGTTGATAATGAAAGTTGTAGACCTTGTGCAAATCTACAACTTTTTAATCAGTGACTTTTTTCATAACCTCAAAATTAGCTCGAAAAACGCAAAAAACTGCATTTTTCGTTTTTTATTTTTGTTTTTGTTGAAAAATGTTCGATTTTGATGAAAATTTAGTAGAAGGTAGCTTTGATAGTCACAAACCATGAAAAAAAATTTCAAATTGAAATATTGGAAATTTTTCGAGTTATAACGTTTTTTCGGTAAAACACTTTTTTGGGGGGTGGAAAAAGATATTATTGCGATTTCCGGCCAAAGTTGAGGTTCTAGAAAAAAAAGTTGATTATAAAAGTAGTAGATCTTGTGTAAATCTACAACTTTTTAATCAGTGTCTTTTTTACATAACTTCAAAATTAGCTCGAAAAACGCAAAAAGCTGCATTTTTCGTTTTTTATTTTTATTTTCGTTAAAAAATGTTCGATTTTGATGAAAATTTAGTAGAAGGTAGCTTTGATAGTCATAAACCATGCAAAAAAATGTCAAATTGAAATATTGGAAATTTTTCGAGTTATAACGTTTTTTCGGTAAAACACACTTTTTTGGGGGGTGGAAAAAGACATTATTGCGATTTCCGGCCAAAGTTGAGTTCCTAGAATAAAAATCTTTCGAGAAATTAAAATTACAGAAAATGTGATTCTATCGACAGGAAACTACCGTCGTTTCCGAACATCGATTGTAATATGGACGGTTCTGCTTCGAAGTTCTTCTTGTAAAATGTAATGTGTGGTAGTAAAAGCGTTCGACCACCGGAACTTGGCCGTTTATCTGCAGTGGACAGCACCAGACATCCGGACTATGGGAACGAACGTTTTCGATCTCCACAAATTTCTTTCTTTCGAAAAAGAAAAAATTTTCTCCAAAATGTAATTCTTACGATTAATTTGCCACAAGGACATTAAAAAAAATTGTATGAAATATTCAACGTTAATATCGTCCAAATAATTACTATTAATTAATAATTTGCAAGGTAGGAAATACGAACAGGTGTAATACTTGGTTCTTTTTGGTTCGCGAAAATAATGAGACAGCTGCTGAACTTTTACGTTTCTCAAGTCTGTGTATGTTTTCTTATCGGAGTGAGTTATCCTTTCATTAATTTTTATCCCGATTCTTATAGAAAATTAACGAATTTCGCCAGTCGAGTGAAACTAAGCTTCACCTAGTGGTAGGAAGTCGAAGATCATTATACGGTATGTCTTTTAAAAATAATTTCCTACCACTTCATTGAGAAATATTGGAGTTATGATGATAAAACCTTGAAAAAAAAAAACACTTTCAACCCCTCGTTACAGTTTAAAAAAATAGTTTTCTGCATTTATATAGAGAAAAAATGGAGTTAAAATGATAAAGATCATGAAAAAACACTTTCAACCATTCATTTTCATCCCAAATAATTATTTCCTACAATTTTATAGAGAATTATTGAAGTTATGATGATGAAAATCATGAAAAAACTCTTTCAACTACTCATTATTATCTCAAAAAATAATTTCCTACCACTTCATAGAGAAATATTGATGATAAGAATCATGGAAAAACATTTTCAACCCTTCGTTACAGTTTAAAAAAATAGTTTTCTGTATTTTTGTAGAGAATAAAGGAAGTTAAAATAATAGAGATCATGAAAAAACACTTTCAACCACCCATTTTCATCCCAAAAGCTGGTTTCTTACAATTTTATAGTTTTGATGATGAAAATCATGAAAAAAAAGTATTAACTACTCATTATTTCTCCAAAAATCATTTCTGGTATTTTTATAAAGACAAACTTGAGTAATCATGATGGAAATGAAAAAACACTTTCAACCACTCATTATCACTTCAAAAGATACTTTCCTGCATTTTTATCATAATGAAAATCATGAAAAAACACTTTCAACCACCTATTTTCATCCTACAATCTTATAGAGAATCATTGAAGTTATGATAATGGAAATCATGAAAAAACACTTTCAACCACTCAGAATTACTCCAAAAATAGTTTCTGGTATTTTTATAAAGAAAAACTTGAGTAATCATGATGGAAATCATAAAAAAACAATTTCAACCACTCATTATCACTTCAAAAGATAGTTTCCTGCATTTTTATAGAGAAAAATTAAAGTTATCATGATGAAAATCACGAAAACACACTTTCAACTACTCATTATTTTTCCAAAAACAGTTTCTTGTTTGAAATCATAAAAAACTCTTTCAACCACTCATTTTCATCCCAAAAAATGATTTCCTACTACTTCATAGAGAAATATTGAAGTTATGACGATGAGAATCATGAAAAAACACTTTAAACTACTCATAATTCCTCCAAAAATATTTTCTGGTATTTTTATACAGAAAAACTTGAGTTATCATGATGGAAATAATAAAAACACTCTCAACAACTCATTTTCATCCCAAAAAATGGTTTCCTACAATTTTATAGGGAATTATTGAAGTTTTGATGATGAAAATCATGAACAAACACTTTCAACTACTCATTATTTTTCCAAAAACAGTTTCTTGTTTGATTCATAAAAAACACTATCAACCACTCATTTTCATCCCAAAAATGGTTTCCTTCAATTTTATAGAGAATTATTGAAGTTATGATAATGGAAATCATGAAAAAATACTTTCAACCACTCATTATTACTTCAAAAGATAGTTTCCTGCATTTTTATAGAGAAAAATTAAAGTTATCATGATGAAAATCATGAAAACACACTTTCACCTACTCATTATTATTCCAAAAACAGTTTCTTGTTTGAAATCATAAAAAACACTTTCAACCATTCATTTTCATCCGAAAAATGGTTTCCTACAATTTTATAGAGAATTATTGAAGTTATGATAATAGAAATCATGAAAAAAACACTTTCAACCACTCATTATCACTTCAAAAGATAGTTTCCTGCATTTTTATGGAGAAAAATTAAAGTTATCATGATGAAAATCATGAGCAAACACTTTCAACTACTCATTATTATTCCAAAAACAGTTTCTTGTTTGAAATCATAAAAAACACTTTCAACCGCTCATTTTCATCCCAAAAATGTTTTCCTACAATTTTATAGAGAATTATTGAAGTTTTGATAATAGAAATCATGAAAAAACACTTTCAACCACTCATTATCACTTCAAAAGATAGTTTCCTGCATTTTTATAGAGAAAAATTAAAGTTATCATGATGAAAATCCTGAGCAAACACTTTCAACTACTCATTATTATTCCAAAAACAGTTTCTTGTTTGAAATCATAAAAAACCCTTTCAACCGCTCATTTTCATCCCAAAAATGTTTTCCTACAATTTTATAGAGAATTATTGAAGTTATGATAATAGAAATCATGAAAAAACACTTTCAACCACTCAATATCACTTCAAAAGATAGTTTCCTGCATTTTTATAGAGAAAAATTAAAGTTATCATGATGAAAATCCTGAGCAAACACTTTCAACTACTCATTATTATTCCAAAAACAGTTTCTTGTTTGAAATCATAAAAAACCCTTTCAACCGCTCATTTTCACCCCAAAAATGTTTTCCTACAATTTTATAGAGAATTATTGAAGTTATGATAATAGAAATCATGAAAAAACACTTTCAACCACTCATTATCACTTCAAAAGATAGTTTCCTGCATTTTTATAGAGACAAATTAAAGTTATCATGATGAAAATCATGAAAACACACTTTCAACTACTCATTATTATTCCAAAAACAGTTTCTTGTTTGAAATCATAAAAAACACTTTCAATCACTCATTTTCATCCCAAAAATGGTTTCCTACAATTTTATAGAGAATTATTGAAGTTATGATAATGGAAATAATGAAAAAACACTTTCAACCACTCATACTTTTTTCAAAAGATAGTTTCCTGCATTTTTATAGAGACAAATTAAAGTTATCATGATGAAAATCATGAAAACACACTTTCCACTACTCATTATTATTCCAAATCAGTTTCTTGTTTGAAATCATAGAAAACACTTTCAACCACTCATTTTCATCCCAAAAATGGTTTCCTACAATTTTATAGAAAATTATTGAAATTATGATAATGGAAATCATGAAAAAACACTTTCAACTACTCATTATTTTTCCAAAAACAGTTTCTTGTTTGAAATCATAGAAAACACTTTCAACCACTCATTATCTCTTCAAAAGATAGTTTCCTGCATTTTTATAGAGAAAAATTAGAGTTATCATGATGAAAATCATGAAAACACACTTTCAACTACTCATTTTCATCCCAAAAATGGTTTCCTACAATTTTATAGAGAATTATTGAAGTTATGATAATGGAAATCATGAAAAAACACTTTCAACCACTCATTATCACTTCAAAAGATAGTTTCCTGCATTTTTATAGAGAAAAACTAGAGTTATCATGATGAAAATCATGAAAACACACTTTCAACTACTCATTTTCATCCCAAAAATGGTTTCCTACAATTTTATAGAGAATTATTGAAGTTATGATAATGGAAATCATGAAAAAACACTTTCAACCACTCATTTTCATCCCAAAAATGGTTTCCTAAAATTTTATAGAGAATTATTGAAGTTATGATAATGGAAATCATGAAAAAACACTTTCAACCACTCGTTATCACTTCAAAAGATAGTTTTCTGCATTTTTATAGAGAAAAATTAAAGTTATCATGATGAAAATCATGAGAAAACACTTTCAACTACTCGTTATTATTCCAAAAACAGTTTCTTGTTTGAAATCATAAAAAACACTTTCAACCACTCATTATCACTTCAAAAGATAGTTTCCTGCATTTTTATAGAGAAAAATTAGAGTTATCATGATGAAAATCATGAAAACACACTTTCAACTACTCATTTTCATCCCAAAAATGGTTTCCTACAATTTTATAGAGAATTATTGAAGTTATGATAATGGAAATCATGAAAAAACACTTTCAACCACTCGTTATCACTTCAAAAGATAGTTTCCTGCATTTTTATAGAGAAAAATTAAAGTTATCATGATGAAAATCATGAGCAAACACTTTCAACTACTCATTATTATTCCAAAAACAGTTTCTTGTTTGAAATCATAAAAAACACTTTCAACCGCTCATTTTTATCCTAAAAATGGTTTCCTACAATTTTATATAGAATTATTGAAGATATGATAATAGAAATCATGAAAAAACACTTTCAACCACTCATTATTACTTCAGAAGAAAGTTTCCTGCATTTTCATAGAGAAAAATTAAAGTTATCATGATGAAAATCATGAAAACACACTTTCAACTACTCATTATTATTCCAAAAACAGTTTCTTGTTTGAAATCATAAAAAACACTTTCAACCACTCATTTTCATCCCAAAAATGGTTTCCTACAATTTTATAGAGAATTATTGAAGTTATGATGATGAAAGTCATGAACAAACTCTTTCAACCACTCATTATCATCTCAAAAAATAATTTCCTAGCACTTCATAGAGAAATATTGAAGTTATGACGTTGAGAATCATGTAAAAACACTTTAAACTACTCATAATTCCTCTAAAAATAGTTTCTGGTATTTTTATAAAGAAAAACTTCAGTACTCATGATGGAAATAATAAAAACACTTTCAACAACTCATTTTCATCCCAAATAATGGTTTCCCACAATTTTATAGAGAATTATTGAAATTGTGATAATGGAAATCATGAAAAAACACTTTCAACCACTCATTTTCATCCCAAAAAATGGTATCCTACAATTTTATAGAGAATTATTGAGCTTTTGATGTTGAAAATCATGAAAAAACACTTTCAACCACTCATTATCATCCCAAAAAATGGTTTCCTACAATTTTATAGAGAATTTTGAAAGTTTTGATGATGAAAATCATGAAAAAACACTTTCAACCACTCATGATTTCTCCAAAAATAGTTTCTGGTATTTTTATAAAGAAATACTTGAGTAATCATGATGGAAATAAAGAAACACTTTCAACCACTCATTTTCATCCCAAAAATTATTTGTCTACAATTTTATAGATAATTATTGAAGTTAGGATGATGAAAATCATGGAAAACTCTTTCAACCCTTCATTAAGGCTTCAAAAAATAGTTTCTTGCATTTTTATAGAGAAAAAATTTAGTTAAAATGATAAGAATCATGAAAAAACACTTTCAACCACTCATTACAGTTTCAAAAAATAGTTTCCTGTATTTTTATAAAGAAAAAATGAAGTTAAAATGATAATGATCATGAAAAATACTTTCATCCACCCATTTTCATCCTAAAAAATGGTTTCCTACAATGTTTTAAAGAATTATTGAAGTTGCGATGATGAAAATCATGGAAAATACTTTCAACTCCTCATTGCAGCTTCAAAAAATAGTTTCCTGTATTTTTATAAAGAAAAAATGGAGTTAAAATGATAAAGATCGTGAAAAACACTTTCATCCTCCCATTTTCATCCTAAAAAATGGTTTCCTACAATTTTATAGAGAATTATTAAAGTTATGATGTTGAAAATCATGAAAAAACACTTTCAACTACTCATTATCATCTCAAAAAATAATTTCCTACCACTTCATAGAGAAATATTGAAGTTATGACAATGAGAAACACGAAAATACACATCCAACCACTCATTTTCATCCCAAAAAATGGTATGATGATGAAAATCATGGAAAACACTTTCAACCCTTCATTATAGCTTCAAAAAATAGGTTCCGTATTTTTATACAGAAAAAATGGAGTTAAAATGATGAAAGATCATGAAAAAACGCTTTCAACCAGCCATTTTCATTTCAAAAAAATGGTTTTCTACAATTTTATAGTTATGATGATGAAAATCATGAAAAACACTTTCAACCACTGATTATCACACAGTTTCTTGAAAAAAGTACCCTTTGGGTGTGTAAGAGTGTTCATGACTTCAGTATCCGTCATGGTATATATAACTCAACTATCCTCATATATATATATATATTTTTTTTTTCTTTAATTAATACTATAATAAGTACGCAATTATATGAAGAAAAAAACCAATACTGCAGTTTTTCACGCCTATTGCTGTGGATGTTTATGCAGTTTAATATACCATTTAGGAACTTGCATTAACATTAAACATCGTTATCTAGGCCGGCGAAATCATTTTTCCGGAACAGCATAGATGTACTTTTATAATGAACAGACGTTAAGCTAGCTAATAAAAAATAATTTAAAACGGAATTCTTCTTTTTCGAAATCTTGAAACTATATATTAATGATTTTTTTTTTCATTTCGGGACATTCTAATTTCTCTATATAGGGTAATCATAATAAATTTTTTCGACAATACCATTACGCCGACCAATGGAAAGGCGACTTTCTCCACCGAATTTCGCATGTTTCCCTCACAATTTCCATAAGTTGGTGTCATAAAAATATTTTCGTCGTCGAAATGGCCGTTATATATCAACTCACCCTTACGACGGCTATAATATTTTCCTATTTTTTATTTTTATTTTAGGAGTGGTGCCTTATCAGATAGCGAACTATATATATGGGGTTTTTAGGGAGCTGTAAATATTAATGAATATACTCGTACACATTGACCGGACGGACGGTGGTCGTTCGTTCGTCTATTTGAATATAATTTCAAACGAGAGGAAATTAATTTTATATGTACGAGTTTTTGGTGAAATCGGGAAGGATCAACTATCGTAGTTGAAGATTGTAATCAAATAAATTGCTTACCAAATACACAAATACACATTAAACGAGTTCATGGAATATTTTGACGTTTTGAAGACGTTATAATAATCCACAACCAAATCATTAATTTTTATTTTCCCTGTATAAAACTATTCGAGACAAACTGTGTACAATAATAATTGTAAGTTGATTTAAGGTAAAGAAAACAATGAAACAAATAACATATTATTATAATTTTCAAATTATTTATAATTAATTTTTATTTTCATAACAGTACGTCAAAGTACTACTTATATATATTTTTATGATTATCATTGCGAAATTATGGAAAATATGGTCTTTTAAAAGGGAATCATTTCATGGCAATTTTATTCATTGTTTTGTATGAATTGTACGGTTTACATACCACTCATTATACGCTTTTCAGTTCCCACAAAAAATATATATATATAGATATATATATATAGATACTACTTTGTTGTTTATTCTAAAGTAAAAAGTAATTGTAATATTCAAAAAATATACAAATTAATTCCGTCTCCTTTGTAGTACGAGGAAGAAGATTGAATTTTCTATTCTCCATACCGGGTGCCCAAAAATAATTTTGTAAAATTTGGCTTTAATTTTTGGGCGTTGCTAGTCGACCGCTAATCGGGCGAATACTTTTTTTTTACTCGACCACTAATCGGACGACTGATTTATTTTATTCGTTCAGTAATCGTACGACTTATTTATGCTTCCAAATTATTTTTTTTCATCCCCGTCGTAATTTAAATTATGTATATCTTTAAGTAATACTATTTTTCCCGTTTCTTTTTCAATAAAATTTTTAATTTTCTTTTTATTTGCTTTTAATTTCAATACCCCTTACTCTGAAATTTTAGTGAACAACCTCCCTCTCCCAGTCGTCGAACACTGCATTGGACCTGGCATTGCTTCTGGAATGAGCTTGACGATCTTGCTCCAGTTCCTTTGGCTTTAATTTTTTATCGACATTGTTTTTTTTTCGCGTTTTCTCGGCGGATTTTCATTTTTTGGGTGTTTTCAACGAATCTTGAAAGAAGCCAGGCATTGCTTCTGAAATGTGTTTGATGATCTTGCTCCAGTTCCTTTGGTTTTAAATTTTTATCGACATTGTTTTTTTTCGCGTTTTCTCGGCGGATTTTCATTTTTTGGGTGTTTTCAACGAATCTTAAAAGAAGCCTGGCATTGCTTCTGGAATGTGTTTGACGATCTTGCTCCAGTTCCTTTGGCTTTAAATTTTTTTCGACATCGTTTTTTTTCGCGTTTTCTCGGCGGATTTTCATTTTTTGGGTGTTTTCAACGAATCTTAAAAGAAGCCTGGCATTGCTTCTGGGATGTGTTTGATGATCTTGCTCCAGTTCCTTTGGTTTTAAATTTTTATCGACATTGTTTTTTTTCGCGTTTTCTCGGCGGATTTTCATTTTTTAGGTGTTTTCAACGAATTTCAAAGGAGACCTGGCATTGCTTCTGGAATGTGCTTGACGATCTTGCTCCAGTTCCTTTGGCTTTAAATTTTTTTCGACATCGTTTTTTTTCGCGTTTTCTCGGCGGATTTTCATTTTTTGGGTGTTTTCAACGAATCTTAAAAGAAGCCTGGCATTGCTTCTGGAATGTGTTTGATGATCTTGCTCCAGTTCCTTTGGCTTTAAATTTTTATCGACATGGTTTTTTTCGCGTTTTCTCGGCGGATTTTTTTGGGTGTTTTCAACGAGTCTTAAAAGAAGCCTGGCATTGCTTCTTGAATGTGTTTGACGATCTTGCTCCAGTTCCTTTGGCTTTAAATTTTTATCGACATGGTTTTTTTTCGCGTTTTCTCGGCGGATTTTTTTGGGTGTTTTCAACGAGTCTTAAAAGAAGCCTGGCATTGCTTCTGGAATGTGTTTGACGATCTTGCTCCAGTTCCTTTGGCTTTAAATTTTTTTCGACATCGTTTTTTTCGCGTTTTCTCGGCGGATTTTCATTTTTTAGGTGTTTTCAACGAATTTCAAAGGAGACCTGGCATTGCTTCTGGAATGTGCTTGACGATCTTGCTCCAGTTCCTTTGGCTTTAAATTTTTATCGACATGGTTTTTTTTCGCGTTTTCTCGGCGGATTTTCATTTTTTAGGTGTTTTCAACGAATTTCAAAGGAGACCTGGCATTGCTTCTGGAATGTGCTTGACGATCTTGCTCCAGTTCCTTTGGCTTTAAATTTTTATCGACATGGTTTTTTTTCGCGTTTTCTCGGCGGATTTTCATTTTTTAGGTGTTTTCAACGAATTTCAAAGGAGACCTGGCATTGCTTCTGGAATGTGTTTGATGATCTTGCTCCAGTTCCTTTGGCTTTAAATTTTTTTCGACATCGTTTTTTTCGCGTTTTCTCGGCGGATTTTCATTTTTTAGGTGTTTTCAACGAATTTCAAAGGAGACCTGGCATTGCTTCTGGAATGTGCTTGACGATCTTGCTCCAGTTCCTTTGGCTTTAAATTTTTATCGACATGGTTTTTTTTCGCGTTTTCTCGGCGGATTTTCATTTTTTAGGTGTTTTCAACGAATTTCAAAGGAGACCTGGCATTGCTTCTGGAATGTGTTTGATGATCTTGCTCCAGTTCCTTTGGCTTTAAATTTTTTTCGACATCGTTTTTTTCGCGTTTTCTCGGCGGATTTTCATTTTTTAGGTGTTTTCAACGAATTTCAAAGGAGACCTGGCATTGCTTCTGGAATGTGCTTGACGATCTTGCTCCAGTTCCTTTGGCTTTAAATTTTTATCGACATGGTTTTTTTTTCGCGTTTTCTCGGCGGATTTTTTTGGGTGTTTTCAACGAGTCTTAAAAGAAGCCTGGCATTGCTTCTGGAATGTGTTTGACGATCTTGCTCCAGTTCCTTTGGCTTTAAATTTTTTTCGACATCGTTTTTTTTCGCGTTTTCTCGGCGGATTTTCATTTTTTGGGTGTTTTCATCGAATCTTAAAAGAAGCCTGGCATTGCTTCTGGAATGTGTTCGATGATCTTGCTCCAGTTTCTTTTGCTTTAAATTTTTATCGACATCGTTTTTTTTCGCGTTTTCTCGGCGGATTTTCATTTTTTGGGTGTTTTCATTGAATCTTAAAAGAAGCCTGGCATTGCTTCTGGAATGTGTTCGATGATCTTGCTCCAGTTTCTTTTGCTTTAAATTTTTATCGACATCGTTTTTTTTCGCGTTTTCTCGGCGGATTTTTTTGGGTGTTTTCAACGAATCTTAAAAGAAGCCTGGCATTGCTTCTGGAATGTGCTTGACGATCTTGCTCCGGTTCCTTTGGTTTTAAATTTTTTTCGACATCGTTTTTTTTCGCGTTTTCTCGGCGGATTTTCATTTTTTGGGTGTTTTCAACGATCTCGATTCCCTTGGACATTTTTAAACCTCTATATCTCGACAAATATGTTGTCTTCATCATTTCTTTCAAGATATCTTTACGAATTATGCAAATGCACATCTTTTCAACTTTTTCCGTTTTTTTTCGATTTTTTCAATATTTTAACCTAACCTAACCTAAAAAACCAATACCAACCAATAAACACTGATATGTGTGTAATAAAAAATATACACTCAATCAATAAATTGTTTCAAATAATATCTAATAATAATTATTATTATTGAATATAAATCATAAATCTTACTTACCTTGCAATAATTCTTGATATTAAATTTTAATCCCCACCATTTTCGGAAAAAAATTATTCGTCCGTTTAGCGGTCGACTAGGCTCACACCGTTAATTTTTTTTTATTTGATTACTCCCTCTAGCGGTGGACATACAAACTTACAAATAATTTCCAGGTTTTTCTCGAGGTGCCATAATTTTTTCCCCGCAGCTGTATTATAAACGGTATCTGATATACGACCTAGAGCATTCTTATTGGGACACCCGGTACATAGTATCTATAAAATTAATTTTTTAACTTTCCGAAATAATTTGAGTCCGGCTGTCAGCCGGTTTGTGTGAGGGTTTGATTATGTTGTATAGTCGGTAGTCGGGGTGTGCAACGAAAAAATGACAAATGATGTTTGCGGTGCCCCAAATTGTACAACAATGCCGAAACATTACAGAACTCATCAATTTTCTACGCTTCAAAAAAAACATTAATATACCATACAGAGCGTCCTAAATAAACCCGATTAACCTATTTTAACGAAATTAAAAATTAAAAAAAAATTTTTAACTTCCAACTTTGACCTCTAAGGAGTGGTATATTTTTTAATATTAATATAGACTTTCGACTGTCGATTAATGTCTATTTGGTTGCTTAAATTCCATAGGCTTGGGTGATATATTTTTTTAAGGGTTGCATGTCATGTAAAAAATTTTGCAACTTTGACGCTCTATAACTTAGTCAATTATGAAATAAAAAAAATAAAAAAATGTTCATAATTTAGATTCATTCATTCTCTATCAAACGGTAAAGAGACAAATGATATATCTTTTTGATGAATTCGCCGTAATAGCAATTTAAAAAAAATCATGTAATAATATTTTAGAAAAATTAGATGGTATAAAAATTGTTTAAAAATCTATTGCAATAAAAAATTGTAAAATGACAGAGCAGGTCCGTAATAGGAATTTTTTTCAATGATCCAATACACTTTTTAAAAAAATTATTTTTTCGCGTTCGGTTCATTTTTATATATCAATTTACCCTCCAAAGTGTACCCCGCCCCATTTAAAATTCATTTCGGCTTGACTGTGACAGATTATCCAGATAGAAGATTTATTTGAGTCACCGCGTATATTAAAAACAAACACGTGTGTACGACTACCGGTGAACCGATGTCAATTTTAATTAATTACCAAGTAATAGTAGGTTGTTCGGAGTTATTGATGATCTTTTTATTGCTTTCGGGCTGTTTGTAAAAGTAAAATTTATTTAATGTGAATTGTATGTTTATTAAATACTTATATAACATGTACACGAATGGGTCCATTAAAAAAATCATTTCGGCAAACACTGGGTATATAATATAAGGTTGGTTAACGATAAAAATAAAAAATCCAGAACCTTTTTTTTGTATCTCAAAAATTTGCTTATCAATTCATAATAATTATTCACACATTTTATATTTCACTGAAAATCACCCCCAGATAATACGTTGCGCTGGTTTTTCTCAATTTTCTTCTATACTAGATTTCCTATTGCATAGGAGCACAAGAAAGGGTCGATAGCCATAAAGCGGCAATAAACCATTGGCGTTACATTTTTCGGTAAATCATTTTCATTTGTCTGGCTTATTTAATAGTGCAAAAGTTAGGCAAGTATCATATTATTATCCAAATATATAAATTTATCGAATATATAAAATTATCCTAATACCAAATTATTTAACATAATAAAAAAACTGCCAGATCCATCCCTCCTCGGCAAAACCCTTGAAATGACTGCACAACACTGGCCACCGGCTATCATATTAACGAATCATTAACCATTGTGCCGAATTTTACGACCATATTGTATTTGAGGGAAAAAAGACCTCTATATCAATGAACTGAAAACTAAATACATGGAATGGAATGGACAGATTGAGACTTTATAAAAGGGAATTACCTAACAGTAGAAACAGCCGAAGTAAAGATATATAAATTTGAAGAAATAGAGAGATTCGAGTACCTTGGAGCAATAATTACAAGAAAATGGAAAAGAAAGGTACTGAGGACGATATTTGGAGGAAAATTACAAAATGGAATTTGGATAAGAAGGACAAAGGAAGGACAAAGGAAGGACAAGGAAGGACAAGGAAGGACAAGGAAGGACAAGGAAGGACAAGGAAGGACAAGGAAGGACAAGGAAGGACAAGGAAGAACAAGGAAGGACAAGGAAGGACAAGGAAGGACAAGGAAGGACAAGGAAGGACAAGGAAGGACAAGGAAGGACAAGGAAGGACAAGGAAGGACAAGGAAGGACAAGGAAGGACAAGGAAGGACAAGGAAGGACAAGGAAGGACAAGGAAGGACAAGGAAGGACAAGGAAGGACAAGGAAGGACAAGGAAGGACAAGGAAGGACAAGGAAGGACAAGGAAGGACAAGGAAGGACAAGGAAGGACAAGGAAGGACAAGGAAGGACAAGGAAGGACAAGGAAGGACAAGGAAGGACAAGGAAGGACAAGGAAGGACAAGGAAGGACAAGGAAGGACAAGGAAGGACAAGGAAGGACAAGGAAGGACAAGGAAGGACAAGGAAGGACAAGGAAGGGCAAGGAAGGTTAAGGAAGGACAAGGAAGGACAAGGAAGGACAAGGAAGGACAAGGAAGGACAAGGAAGGACAAGGAAGGACAAGGAAGGACAAGGAAGGGCAAGGAAGGACAAGGAAGGACAAGGAAGGATAAGGAAGGATAAGGAAGGACAAGGAAGGACAAGGAAGGACAAGGAAGGACAAGGAAGGACAAGGAAGGACAAGGAAGGACAAGGAAGGACAAGGAAGGACAAGGAAGGACAAGGAAGGACAAGGAAGGACAAGGAAGGACAAGGAAGGACAAGGAAGGACAAGGAAGGACAAGGAAGGACAAGGAAGGACAAGGAAGGACAAGGAAGGACAAGGAAGGACAAGGAAGGACAAGGAAGGACAAGGAAGGACAAGGAAGGACAAGGAAGGACAAGGAAGGGCAAGGAAGGTTAAGGAAGGACAAGGAAGGACAAGGAAGGACAAGGAAGGACAAGGAAGGACAAGGAAGGACAAGGAAGGACAAGGAAGGACAAGGAAGGACAAGGAAGGACAAGGAAGGACAAGGAAGGACAAGGAAGGATAAGGAAGGATAAGGAAGGACAAGGAAGGACAAGGAAGGACAAGGAAGGACAAGGAAGGACAAGGAAGGATAAGGAAGGATAAGGAAGGACAAGGAAGGACAAGGAAGGACAAGGAAGGACAAGGAAGGACAAGGAAGGACAAGGAAGGACAAGGAAGGACAAGGAAGGACAAGGAAGGACAAGGAAGGACAAGGAAGGACAAGGAAGGACAAGGAAGGACAAGGAAGGACAAGGAAGGACAAGGAAGGACAAGGAAGGACAAGGAAGGACAAGGAAGGACAAGGAAGGACAAGGAAGGACAAGGAAGGACAAGGAAGGACAAGGAAGGACAAGGAAGGACAAGGAAGGACAAGGAAGGACAAGGAAGGACAAGGAAGGACAAGGAAGGACAAGGAAGGACAAGGAAGGACAAGGAAGGACAAGGAAGGACAAGGAAGGACAAGGAAGGACAAGGAAGGACAAGGAAGGACAAGGAAGGACAAGGAAGGACAAGGAATGATAAAATCTTGAAGACTAAGATGTTTAGGATATATAGAAAGAATGGGACAGGAAGGGTACCGAAAAGTGGTAAAAGATATTGAAGAAAAAGCGGAAAAAAAGACCTCTATATCAATGAACTGAAAACTAAACACATGGAATGGAATGGACAGATCGAGACTTTATAAAAGGGAATTACCTAACAGTAGAAACAGCCGAAGTAAAGATATATAAATTTGAAGAAATAGAGAGATTCGAGTACCTTGGAGCAATAATTACAAGAAAATGGAAAAGAAAAGTACTGAGGACGATATTTGGAGGAAAATTGCAAAATGGAATTTGGATAAGAAGGACAAAGGAAGGACAAAGGAAGGACAAGGAAGGACAAGGAAGGACAAGGAAGGACAAGGAAGGACAAGGAAGGACAAGGAAGGACAAGGAAGGACAAGGAAGAACAAGGAAGGACAAGGAAGGACAAGGAAGGACAAGGAAGGACAAGGAAGGACAAGGAAGGACAAGGAAGGACAAGGAAGGACAAGGAAGGACAAGGAAGGACAAGGAAGGACAAGGAAGGACAAGGAAGGACAAGGAAGGACAAGGAAGGACAAGGAAGGACAAGGAAGGACAAGGAAGGACAAGGAAGGACAAGGAAGGACAAGGAAGGACAAGGAAGGACAAGGAAGGACAAGGAAGGACAAGGAAGGACAAGGAAGGACAAGGAAGGACAAGGAAGGACAAGGAAGGACAAGGAAGGACAAGAAAGGACAAGGAATGAGAAAATCTTAAAGACTAAGATGTTTAGGATATATAGAAAGAATGGGACAGGAAGGGTACCGAAAAGTGGTAAAAGATATTGAAGAAAAAGCGGAAAAAAAGACCTCTATATCAATGAACTGAAAACTAAACACATGGAATGGAATGGACAGATCGAGACTTTATAAAAGGGAATTACCTAACAGTAGAAACAGCCGAAGTAAAGATATATAAATTTGAAGAAATAGAGAGATTCGAGTACCTTGGAGCAATAATTACAAGAAAATGGAAAAGAAAAGTACTGAGGACGATATTTGGAGGAAAATTGCAAAATGGAATTTGGATAAGAAGGACAAAGGAAGGACAAAGGAAGGACAAGGAAGGACAAGGAAGGACAAGGAAGGACAAGGAAGGACAAGGAAGGACAAGGAAGGACAAGGAAGGACAAGGAAGAACAAGGAAGGACAAGGAAGGACAAGGAAGGACAAGGAAGGACAAGGAAGGACAAGGAAGGACAAGGAAGGACAAGGAAGGACAAGGAAGGACAAGGAAGGACAAGGAAGGACAAGGAAGGACAAGGAAGGACAAGGAAGGACAAGGAAGGACAAGGAAGGACAAGGAAGGACAAGGAAGGACAAGGAAGGACAAGGAAGGACAAGGAAGGACAAGGAAGGACAAGGAAGGACAAGGAAGGACAAGGAAGGACAAGGAAGGACAAGGAAGGACAAGGAAGGACAAGGAAGGACAAGGAAGGACAAGGAAGGACAAGGAAGGACAAGGAAGGACAAGGAAGGACAAGGAAGGACAAGGAAGGGCAAGGAAGGACAAGGAAGGACAAGGAAGGACAAGGAAGGACAAGGAAGGACAAGGAAGGACAAGGAAGGACAAGGAAGGACAAGGAAGGACAAGGAAGGACAAGGAAGGACAAGGAAGGACAAGGAAGGACAAGGAAGGACAAGGAAGGGCAAGGAAGGTTAAGGAAGGACAAGGAAGGACAAGGAAGGACAAGGAAGGACAAGGAAGGACAAGGAAGGACAAGGAAGGACAAGGAAGGACAAGGAAGGGCAAGGAAGGACAAGGAAGGACAAGGAAGGATAAGGAAGGATAAGGAAGGACAAGGAAGGACAAGGAAGGACAAGGAAGGACAAGGAAGGACAAGGAAGGACAAGGAAGGATAAGGAAGGATAAGGAAGGACAAGGAAGGACAAGGAAGGACAAGGAAGGACAAGGAAGGACAAGGAAGGACAAGGAAGGACAAGGAAGGACAAGGAAGGACAAGGAAGGACAAGGAAGGACAAGGAAGGACAAGGAAGGACAAGGAAGGACAAGGAAGGACAAGGAAGGACAAGGAAGGACAAGGAAGGACAAGGAAGGACAAGGAAGGACAAGGAAGGACAAGGAAGGACAAGGAAGGACAAGGAAGGACAAGGAAGGACAAGGAAGGACAAGGAAGGACAAGGAAGGACAAGGAAGGACAAGGAAGGACAAGGAAGGACAAGGAAGGACAAGGAAGGACAAGGAAGGACAAGGAAGGACAAGGAATGATAAAATCTTGAAGACTAAGATGTTTAGGATATATAGAAAGAATGGGACAGGAAGGGTACCGAAAAGTAGTAAAAGATATTGAAGAAAAAGCGGAAAAAAGACCTCTATATCAATGAACTGAAAACTAAATACATGGAATGGAATGGACAGATCGAGACTTTATAAAAGGGAATTACCTAACAGTAGAAACAGCCGAAGGAAGGGTATATACATTTGAAGAAATAGAGAGATTCGAGTACCTTGGAGCAATAATTACAAGAAAATGGAAAAGAAAAGTACCGAGGACGATATTTGGAGGAAAATTGCAAAATGGAATTTGGATAAGAAGGACAAAGGAAGGACGAAGGAAGAACAAAGGAAGGACAAAGGAAGGACAAAGGAAGGACAAAGGAAGGACAAGGAATGACAAGGAAGGGCAAGGAAGGACAAAAGAAGGACAAGGAAGGGCAAGGAAGGACAAGGAAGGACAAGGAAAGACAAGGAAAGACAAGGAAAGACAAGGAAAGACAAGGAAAGACAAGGAAAGACAAGGAAGGACAAGGAAGGACAAGGAAGGACAAGGAAGGACAAGGAAGGACAAGGAAGGACAAGGAAGGACAAGGAAGGACAAGGAAGGACAAGGAAGGACAAGAAAGGACAAGGAATGATAAAATCTTAAAGACTAAGATGTTTAGGATATATAGAAAGAATGGGACAGGAAGGGTACCGAAAAGTGGTAAAAGATATTGAAGAAAAAGCGGAAAAAAAGACCTCTATATCAATGAACTGAAAACTAAACACATGGAATGGAATGGACAGATCGAGACTTTATAAAAGGGAATTACCTAACAGTAGAAACAGCCGAAGGAAAGATATATAAATTTGAAGAACTAGAGAGATTCGAGTACCTTGGAGCAATAATTACAAGAAAATGGAAAAGAAAAGTACCGAGGACGATATTTGGAGGAAAATTGCAAAATGGAATTTGGATAAGAAGGACAAAGGAAGGACGAAGAAAGAACAAAGGAAGGACAAAGGAAGGACAAAGGAAGGACAAAGGAAGGACAAAGGAAGGACAAGGAATGACAAGGAAGGGCAAGGAAGGACAAAAGAAGGACAAGGAAGGACAAGGAAGGACAAGGAAGGACAAGGAAAGACAAGGAAAGGCAAGGAAAGGCAAGGAAAGACAAGGAAGGACAAGGAAGGACAAGGAAGGACAAGGAAGGACAAGGAAGGACAAGGAAGGACAAGGAAGGACAAGGAAGGACAAGGAAGGACAAGGAAGGACAAGGAAGGACAAGGAAGGACAAGGAAGGACAAGGAAGGACAAGGAAGGACAAGGAAGGACAAGGAAGGACAAGGAAGGACAAGGAAGGACAAGGAAGGACAAGGAAGGACAAGGAAGGACAAGGAAGGACAAGGAAGGACAAGAAAGGACAAGGAATGATAAAATCTTAAAGACTAAGATGTTTAGGATATATAGAAAGAATGGGACAGGAAGGGTACCGAAAAGTGGTAAAAGATATTGAAGAAAAAGCGGAAAAAAAGACCTCTATATCAATGAACTGAAAACTAAACACATGGAATGGAATGGACAGATCGAGACTTTATAAAAGGGAATTACCTAACAGTAGAAACAGCCGAAGGAAAGATATATAAATTTGAAGAACTAGAGAGATTCGAGTACCTTGGAGCAATAATTACAAGAAAATGGAAAAGAAAAGTACCGAGGACGATATTTGAAGGAAAATTGCAAAATGGAATTTGGATAAGAAGGACAAAGGAAGGACGAAGGAAGAACAAAGGAAGGACAAAGGAAGGACAAAGGAAGGACAAGGAATGACAAGGAAGGGCAAGGAAGGACAAAAGAAGGACAAGGAAGGACAAGGAAGGACAAGGAAAGACAAGGAAAGGCAAGGAAAGGCAAGGAAAGGCAAGGAAAGACAAGGAAGGACAAGGAAGGACAAGGAAGGACAAGGAAGGACAAGGAAGGACAAGGAAGGACAAGGAAGGACAAGGAAGGACAAGGAAGGACAAGGAAGGACAAGAAAGGACAAGGAATGAGAAAATCTTAAAGACTAAGATGTTTAGGATATATAGAAAGAATGGGACAGGAAGGGTACCGAAAAGTGGTAAAAGATATTGAAGAAAAAGCGGAAAAAAAGACCTCTATATCAATGAACTGAAAACTAAATACATGGAATGGAATGGACAGATCGAGACTTTATAAAAGGGAATTACCTAACAGTAGAAACAGCCGAAGGAAAGATATATAAATTTGAAGAACTAGAGAGATTCGAGTACCTTGGAGCAATAATTACAAGAAAATGGAAAAGAAAAGTACCGAGGACGATATTTGGAGGAAAATTGCAAAATGGAATTTGGATAAGAAGGACAAAGGAAGGACGAAGGAAGAACAAAGGAAGGACAAAGGAAAGACAGACAAAGGAAGGACAAAGGAAGGACAAAGGAAGGACAAAGGAAGAACAAAGGAAGGACAAAGGAAGGACAAAGGAAGGACAAAGGAAGGACAAAGGAAGGACAAAGGAAGGACAAAGGAAGGACAAAGGAAGAACAAAGGAAGGACAAAGGAAAGACAGACAAAGGAAGGACAAAGGAAGGACAAAGGAAGGACAAAGGAAGAACAAAGGAAGGACAAAGGAAGGACAAAGGAAGGACAAAGGAAGGACAAAGGAAGGACAAAGGAAGGACAAAGGAAGGACAAAGGAAGGACAAAGGAAGGACAAAGGAAGGACAAAGGAAGGACAAAGGAAGGACAAAGGAAGGACAAAGGAAGGACAAAGGAAGGACAAAGGAAGGACAAAGGAATGACAAAGGAATGACAAAGGAAGGACAAAGGAAGGACAAAGGAAGGACAAAGGAAGGACAAAGGAAGGACAAAGGAAGGACAAAGGAAGGAAAAAGGAAGGACAAAGGAAGGACAAAGGAAGGACAAAGGAAGGACAAAGGAAGGACAAAGGAAGGACAAAGGAAGGACAAAGGAATGACAAAGGAAGGACAAAGGAAGGACAAAGGAAGGACAAAGGAAGGACAAAGGAAGGACAAGGAAGGACAAGGAAGGACAAGGAAGGACAAGGAAGGACAAGGAAGAACAAGGAAGGACAAGGAAGGACAAGGAAGGACAAGGAAGGACAAGGAAGGACAAGGAAGGACAAGGAAGGACAAGGAAGGACAAGGAAGGACAAGGAAGGACAAGGAAGGACAAGGAAGGACAAGGAAGGACAAGGAAGGACAAGGAAGGACAAGGAAGGACAAGGAAGGACAAGGAAGGACAAGGAAGGACAAGGAAGGACAAGGAAGGACAAGGAAGGACAAGAAAGGACAAGGAATGAGAAAATCTTAAAGACTAAGATGTTTAGGATATATAGAAAGAATGGGACAGGAAGGGTACCGAAAAGTGGTAAAAGATATTGAAGAAAAAGCGGAAAAAAAGACCTCTATATCAATGAACTGAAAACTAAATACATGGAATGGAATGGACAGATCGAGACTTTATAAAAGGGAATTACCTAACAGTAGAAACAGCCGAAGGAAAGATATATAAATTTGAAGAACTAGAGAGATTCGAGTACCTTGGAGCAATAATTACAAGAAAATGGAAAAGAAAAGTACCGAGGACGATATTTGGAGGAAAATTGCAAAATGGAATTTGGATAAGAAGGACAAAGGAAGGACGAAGGAAGAACAAAGGAAGGACAAAGGAAAGACAGACAAAGGAAGGACAAAGGAAGGACAAAGGAAGGACAAAGGAAGAACAAAGGAAGGACAAAGGAAGGACAAAGGAAGGACAAAGGAAGGACAAAGGAAGGACAAAGGAAGGACAAAGGAAGGACAAAGGAAGGACAAAGGAAGGACAAAGGAAGGACAAAGGAAGGACAAAGGAAGGACAAAGGAAGGACAAAGGAAGGACAAAGGAAGGACAAAGGAAGGACAAAGGAAGGACAAAGGAAGGACAAAGGAAGGACAAAGGAAGGACAAAGGAAGGACAAAGGAAGGACAAAGGAAGGACAAAGGAAGGACAAAGGAAGGACAAAGGAAGGACAAAGGAAGGACAAAGGAAGGACAAAGGAAGGACAAAGGAATGACAAAGGAAGGACAAAGGAAGGACAAAGGAAGGACAAAGGAAGGACAAAGGAAGGACAAAGGAAGGACAAAGGAAGGAAAAAGGAAGGACAAAGGAAGGACAAAGGAAGGACAAAGGAAGGACAAAGGAAGGACAAAAGAAGGACAAAGGAAGGACAAAGGAAGGAAAAAGGAAGGACAAAGGAAGGACAAAGGAAGGACAAAGGAAGGACAAAAGAAGGACAAAGGAAGGACAAAGGAAGGACAAAGGAAGGACAAAGGAAGGACAAAGGAAGGAAAAAGGAAGGACAAAGGAAGGACAAAGGAAGGATAAGGAATGATAAAATCTTAAAGACTAAGATGTTTAGGACATATAGAAAGAATGGGACAGGAAGGGTACCGAAAGTATCGATATATAGCTCCATAGGAGGAAGGCGAAGAAGAGGTAGACCCAGAACAAGAAGGAAAACGGTGGTTGAAGAGGATCTACGAAGACTTAATATTAGAAATTGTAAATGTAAGACAAAGGACAAGGTCAGTCGGAGGCAAGTCGTCAACCAAGCCATGGAAAGGTTAAGTTATTAACATGCAAATTGTAAATAGTGCCAGAAATTTTGGAACGAAACCAAATAGGTGGGCACTCGGATAGTCCATGCGAAAGTGGCAGTTTATTTTAGTAGATTGTCGCAGAAGAGTTTCTAGGGTAGAGAGGGGGAACTAAAATGACATTAGAGAGAACGCACCCCCATCAACCCCCTATGCCCCATCTACCCCACCTACAAAAATTTAAATGGCAACCCCCTACTTGTGATACGTCGTTAGAAAGCCCGTAGAAAATGCTTTCCAACGGTCTAAGTCATAATTATAGAGGGTGTAACAATAAAGCAGAAAAATTTATCTCTTTTCGTTCACGAGGTACAGCCCATTGTAATTTTTAAAATTGACACCCTGTAAGTACAGGGTACATTGTTAATTAACAAATCGAAAAATCTAATTGTTGTTAATTAGTTAGGTTCACTCTTCGTCTATCGAATGGTATAAAAATGATACTCATAGCCGTTAAGGTCTCGACGAAATAACTTCAAAACACGCATATTTATTGAAAATTTAATTTTCCTGAATTTCGTTGTATTCGATCCGTTTTTTTTGTTACATTGAAGGAAAATATGCTTGAAATTGACCACCGAGTCTGCGGTAATATTTATATTATAAATAATTCATTAATATATTTATCACGAAAAAATTAAGAAATCAGTGGAATTCTGAGTGCTACGTTCACGATAGTGGAAAAAATATATTAAATTTGCATTTTATGAATAATATCAGGAGCAATAATCCCTAGAAATATCGACTAGTTACTAGAAGGTTTTATAAAATAGCTAATAGGTGGCGTAACTAAACAAACATGTTTTGCTTTATTTACATTAAATCTTATAATAATAGAAATTGGAATTACTGTCGAGACGAAGAATACGAGAGAAAGAGAGAGAAAAAACATTTTCATTCTAATCATAGTTATTAAAATCGAATAAAAACTCGTTTTGAAATAATCCAAGAAAACCGAGACCGAAAGGTGTAATTAAAGTCGGTTGGAATTTTTGTTTCAAGTTCCTCGATTCTTGCGCGTATCAAATAAGGTTAAAGGTAATTTGAATTTAGTCGTGATGGTTATTTCGTATATATTCGAATCCCTTGATTCACTTTAAAACCATCAATATTTCTAATGGTCTCGTGGTTAAAGAAAACGGTACTTAGTGCAAAATACACTTTTCCAAAAAATTAACGCACCACCTTAAAATTATAAAATATTTTGTTCTCCTTTCCGGCCCTGTCTCTCGATTATAAATTTTGGTGAATGCGCTCATCGAGAATGTTCTCGAAAAGACGCTTTGTTTATGCATATGACGAGCGTAGAAGTTCAAGAACTTTCTAGAATTGATAAAGTTGAGTGAGTTGACAATTAGTGAAACGGACAATTCACAGAAGTTCTTAGTAATCTGACAGTGAATGAAATAGTGAAGATAAATAGTGTAATATTCAAGTGGTAAAAATCAATTAGAACTAATACACCGAGTGTAAATACATTAGTAGACATTAAGTAAAGTGTGTATATAAATTAAGTTTAATATAGTGTGTGTTTCTTTAAATAAATAAATAGTAATTAGCCATAGTAATGTGTATAATTTTATCCCACAAGTAAAAACTATTTAAATAGATAACAAAAACATTACGTAATTTTTGTTAAGCCCCTGGTATAAACTGTTTCTGGCATTGCTTAAATTTATAGATATGAAATGAAATTCATATAAGGTTTTCGGTTTCCAAAAAAAATACGCCCCTCCTACCGCGCCGCTACGTTCAGAGTTCTTGGGACCCGGCGGTACGAGCTTTTTTATTATTTGAGCTATCGAAATGAAACAAAAACCATTCGATTCGTAAAAATCGTCCGAGTCTATAGAATTGAAAAAAAGGGGGGTCAACCTGAAATAATATACAAGTATAGTCAAAAATAACAGACCTGAGAATTTTTTTTGCGGAAATTTGTTTTATTATACCCAGGTGAATAGGGTATCGGACTCTCTTTGTCACTAAATTTACCCCCCCACTCCCAAATTTTTTTTTGCGTACCCACACGACTCGCCAGGATATCAAATATTCGGGGAATCTTCCTTATTTGGGGTGCTTATAATGCAAAATATTTTTTTGACAATTGATCCCCCCCACAATCTCCCAACTTCCAAACACCACGTTATCCATTATTGTTTGAAGAGGTATATCTTTGACAGCACGCACGGACCTAGTGGTCATAAATAATGACAGCTGACAGGTACATACAAGATATCTTACAACAACTTGTAATACCTTTTGCTCCATATTATATTGGCGAACATTTCTTATTAATGCAAGGAAGAGATTGGAATTAATACTATGGAATGGCCATCACGTAGTCCAGACCTAAATCTTATAGAAAAACTTATGGGATATCCTTAACAGGGGATTAAAAGCGGAACAAATCCAATTTAATAACCTGGAAGAGGTGGGGGAGAGGTTAATTCAAATCTGGGAAGAATTGGAACTAAATGAAATTTTAGGTATGGGGGGTATGGGGGGAGCTCGCACACCTGTAGGTGTGAAAAAATGGTCAAAAACTGTCAAAATTTTGAAAAAATGGTTAATTATTGCCAAATATGTTGAAAATTTTGATAAATTGTCAAAAATTTTTAAATATGGTCAAAAATTTGGAAAAATGATCAAAAATTGTCAAAATTTTGAAAAAATGGTTAAGAAGTGCCAAATATTTTCAAAAATTGTCAAAAATGGTCAATAATTGTCAAAAATTTTGAAAAATGTTTAAAAACTTTGAAAAATTGTCAAAAATGGTCAATAATTGTCAAAACCAATCAAAATTCGTCAAAAATGATCCAAAAGGATCAATAATTGTTAAAATTTTGAAAAATGGAAAAAATTGTCAAAATTTTTAAAAAACGGTCAATAATTGCCAAATATGTTAAAATTTTTGAAAAATTGTCAAAAATGGTAAAAAATCGTCAAAAACTGTCAAAAATGGTCAAAATTCGTCAAAAACTGTCAAAAATGGTCAAAATTCGTCAAAAACTGTCAAAAATGGTCAATAATTTTTAAAATTTTTGAAAAATTATTAAAAATTGTCAATAATTGTCAAAACCAATCAAAATTCGTCAAAAATTGTCAAAAATGATCCAAAAGGATCAATAATTGTTAAAATTTTGAAAAATGGAAAAAATTGTCAAAATTTTGAAAAATGGTCAATAATTGCCAAATATGTTAAAATTTTCGAAAAATTCTCAAAGAAGGTCAATAATTGTCAGTATTCGTCAAAAACTGTCAAAAATGGTCAATAATTGTCAAAAATTTTTAAATATGGTCAAAAATTGTCAAGAATTTGGAAAAATCGTCAAAAATTGTCAAAAACTGTCAAAATTTTGAAAAAATGGTTAATAATTGCCAAATATTTTCAAAAATTGTCAAAAATTTGGAAAAATGTTCAATAATTATTAAAAATTGTCAAAATTTTTGAAAATTTGTCAATAATTGTCAGAACCTGTCAAAAATGGTCAATAATTGTTAAAATTTGGAAAAATGGTCTAAAATGGTCAAAATTTTTAAAAAACTGTCAAAAATGATCAATAATTGTCAAAACTGTCAAAATTGGTCAATAATTGTCAAAAATGGTCAATAAAGATTAAAATTTGAAAAAATTGTCAAAATTTTGAAAAAATGGTCAATAATTGTCAAAAACGGTCAATAATTGTTAAATTTTTTGAAAAACTGGTTAATAATTGCCAAATATTTTCAAAAATTGTCAAAAATTTGGAAAAATGGTCAATAATTATTAAAAATTGTCAAAATTTTTGAAAAATTGTCATTAATTGTCAGAACCTGTCAAAAATGCTCAAAAATGGTCAATAATTGTTAAAATTTGGGAAAATGGTCAAAATTTTTGAAAAACTGTCAAAAATGATCAATAATTGTCAAAACTGTCAAAATTGGTCAATAATTGTCAAAAATGGTCAATAATGATTAAAATTAGAAAAAATTGTCAAAAATTGTCAAAATTTTGAAAAAATGGTCAATAATTGCCAAATATGTTAAAATTTTTGAAAAATTGTCAAAAATGGTCAATAATTGTCAAAGACGGTCAATAATTGTCAAAATTCGTCAAAAATGGTCAAAAATTGTCAAAACCAATCAAAATTCGTCAAAAATGGTCCAAAAGGATGCCAAATTATGTTAAATACGAACGCTCACCTTTTTTTTTTTATTTTTGAGTTTGTTTCGTCGACTGTCAATTTCGAATTATCATTTTATTTCTTCTAAAATTTTTAATAGAGCCTGAATGACCGTTAATTTTTTGGAGAAGTGTATTAGTTTTGAAAAACTTTCCAACTTTAACGTTCTGTACCTTTAAAACAAGTCATAAAACTTGAATTATTTGCTTTTTCCACTACCTACATTTGACCGAAAACGTTTCGATCGAGCTTGAAAAGCCGGTTCTGATCAGGTCGTTTCACGAAAATTAATAGTAGTACATTCTACCAAATATATATCTCGTGTTTCCCTATAATTTAACTAGATACCACTCTAATATTTAACCTTTCAAATTTGTCTAAACTAAACTTGCTTGCGAGAATCGCTAATTTTATTCTGGTGCCTACCGAAGTCGGGATTTATATAATTTGGCATACCGCGGAGGTACTGGAAGACTGGCTAACTTAATACAAAAATTATGTTAAATGCCTGTTTAAAGACGAGTGAACCGGTAATTTTGGAAAAATTGCAATGACTGATAATAACACAGTAGCACTCACTATATGTAGGTATATGTGCTTCTAGATTTTTTTTTCAAAGGTTTTTTTTCACCGAAGATTTTTGTTGGTTTCTTCTATATCGTGAGAATTATACTACTTTTACTTGAAAAAAAAAGTTCAAGATTCTTAAGAGTATGAAGCGGAGTGGAGGTCGATAGTAGCGAAGTAATAAATAAAGAAGAATTAGAAATATTTGGAGATCCATCCTTTATAATAAATTCGCGAGGAAATGATAAAGGCTTTGGATTTGTTGCCGACGTTGCGGATAATTTGCGAACTTACACTTTTTGCATTAAAAACAGAAATAAGAGTAAAATATTATCTAGAAATCAAAAGGTAATAAAAGAAAAAAGGTACATTGGTCAAAAAATAATAAAAAAAAGGTGAGCGGTTGTCGGACCGTCGACAGAAGCTTGCTTCTTATGCACAATAGAATGACCAATTTTCGTGAATTTTTCACCATTTTTCAAAAATTTTGACCATTTTGACAGTTTTTGACGAATTTTGACAATTATTAACCGTCTTTGACAATTATTGACCATTTTTGACAATTTTTCAAAAATTTTAACATATTTGGCAATTATTGACCATTTTTTCCAAATTTTGACAATTTTTTCAAATTTCAATAATTATTGACCATTTTTGACAATTATTAATCATTTTTGACAATTTTTCAAAAATTTTGATCATTTTAGACCATTTTTCAAAATTTTTAACAATTATTGACAGTTTTTGACGAATTTTGACAATTATTGACCGTCTTTGACAATTATTGACCATTTTTGACAATTTTTCAAAAATTTTAACATATTTGGCAATTATTGACCATTTTTTAAAATTTTGACAATTTTTGACCATTTTTCAAAATTTTAACAATTAATGATCCTTTTGGACCATTTTTGACGAATTTTGATTGGTTTTGACAATTAGTGACCGTCTTTGACAATTATTGACCATTTTTGACAATTTTCCAAAAATTTTTAACATTTTTCAAAATTTTTGACAATTTTAACATATTTGGCAATTATTAACCATTTTTTCAAAATTTTGACAATTTTTGACCATTTTTGACAATTTTTCACACCTATAGGTGTGCGAGCTCAGTGCGGCAAGAGAGATTGCGCACAGACGCTTGAATGAGTTATCGCGTGACAATTATTGACAATTGTTGACAATTATGGACCATTTTTCGAAATTTTTGACAATTAGGTATTGACCATTTTTGACAATTTTTCAAAAAATTTGACCATTTTTCAAAATTATCGACCATTTTTGACAGTTTTTGACCATTTTTGACAGTTTTTGACCATTTTTAACAATTTTTCAAAAATTTTGACAGCTTTTGACAATTACTGACCATTTTTGACAGTTTTTGACAATTATTGACCATTTTTCAAAATTTTTGACTATTTTTTCAAGTTTTAACAATTATAGGCCATTTTTGACAATTTTTCAAAAAAAATTACTATTTTTCAAAATTATCGACCATTTTTGACCATTTTTAACAATTTTTCAAAAATTTTGACAGTTTTTGACAATTATTGACAGTTTTCAAAATTTTTGAATATTTTTTCAAGTTTTAACAATTATAGGCCATTTTTGACCATTTTTCAAAAAAATTTACTATTTTTCAAAATTATCGACCGTTTTTGACAGTTTTTGACCATTTTCAACAATTTTTCAAAAATTTTGACAATTATTGACAGTTTTTGACAATTATTGACCATTTTTAACATTTTTCAAAATTTTTGACAATTTTAACATATTTGGCAATTATTAACCATTTTTTCAAAATTTTGACAATTTTTGACCATTTTTGACAATTTTTTACACCTACAGGTGTGCGAGCTCAGTGCGGCAGGAGAGATTGCGCACAGTCGCTTGAATGAGTTATCGCGTGACAATTGTTGACAATTATGGACCATTTTTCGAAATTTTTGACCATTTTTGACAATTATTGACAATATTTCAAAATTTTTGACAATTTTTCAAAAACTTCAACAATTATCAACTATTTTTCAAAATTTTGACAATTTTTGACAATTAGGTATTGACCATTTTTGACAATTATTGACCATTTTTCAAAATTGTCGACCATTTTTGACAGTTTTTGACCATTTTTGATAGTTTTTGACCATTTTTAACAATTTTTCAAAAATTTTCACAGTTTTTGACAGTTATTGACAGTTTTTGACAATTATTAACAGTTTTTGACAATTATTGACCATTTTTGTCAATTTTCCAAAATGTTCGACCATTTTTCAAAATTATTGTCCATTTCTGACAGTTTTTAACAATTTTGACAATTTTTCAAAATTCTGTTTTGAAATAAATATATATATATATTTATGTATATTTTTAACATTTTGACAAAAATCGTACAACGATATTACTGATGTTGTAAAACTATCGATAATAATCGATAGTGAAAATAGCACTATCGATTAATATCGATAGTCGGGACTATCGATAGTTCTCCATTTTTAGCGCCAACTCGACCAGTAAATATCGCCAAAAATCGCAACATGTTCCAACGTTGCCATGTCGCCCAAAAATAGCCACAATACATGAACATAACACGTTTATACAAAAACAAATTTATTGAACTACTCAAATATATCACCACAAAGCTCTATGGCCACCACGAAATATGACTTCCTGCTCCTATTCTCTTTTATGGCACTTATAATATCTGCCCCACTTTCCCATTTTTTTGTTAATTAGGAAGGCTACAATATTTTATCTTCATAAACAATATAAACTGTTTATTTTCTTCGATATTTCCTTTAGTATTTCAATAATTTGTCAAAAGTGTCATAGCTACAATAAGACAATTTCTCGTCCCATTCTAATTATTATTTTTGGAAATATACAGTCTCAAAGTTTACTCATTATTCTTGAATATAGCATTTGACACTGTTCGACACTTTGGCTTATAACTTCAAAAAGGTTCATTGAAGAAACTTGTACTCAGTTTTAGTCGATTCAGCATAAAATTTGCTACAATAAGACAATTTCTCGTCCCATTCTAATTATTATTTTTGGAAATATAGAGTCTCAAAGTTGACTCATTATTTTCGTATATAGCATTTGACACTGTTTGACATTTTGGCTTATAACTTCAAAAAGGTTCATCGAAGAAACTTGTACTTAGTTTTAGTCGATTCAGCATAAAATTTGCTACAATAAGACAATTTCTCGTCCCATTCTAATTATTGTTTTTGGAAATATGGAAATATAGAGTTTTAAAGTTGACTCATTATTTTTGTATATAGCATTTGACACTGTTCGACATTTTGGCTTATGGCTTCAAAAAGGTTTATCGAAGAAACTTGTACTTAGTTTCAGTCGATTCAGTATAAAATTTTCTACAATAAGACAATTTCTCGTCCCATTCTAATGATTATTTTTGGAAATATAGAGTCTCAAAGTTGACTCATTATTTTTGTATATAGCATTTGACACTGTTCGACATTTTGGCTTATGACTTAAAAAAGGTTTATCGAAGAAACTTCTACTCAGTTTTAGTCGATTCAGCATAAAATTTGCTACAGTAGGACAATTTCTCGTCCCATTCTAATTATTATTTTTGGAAATAGAGAGTCTCAAAGTTGACTCATTATTTTCGTATATAGAATTTGACACTATTCGACATTTTGGCTTATAACTTCAAATAGATTTATCAAAGAAACTTGTACTCAGTTTTAGTCGATTCAGCATAAAATTTGCTACAATAAGACAATTTCTCGTCCCATTCTACTTATTATTTTTGGAAATATAGAGTCTCAAAGTTGACTCATTATTTTCGTATATAGAATTTGACACTATTCGACATTTTGGCTTATAACTTCAAAAAGGTTTATCGAAGAAACTTGTACTCAGTTTTAGTCGATTCAGCATAAAATTTGCTACAATAAGACAATTTCTCGTCCCATTCTACTTATTATTTTTGGAAATATAGAGTCTCAAAGTTGACTCATTATTTTTGTATATAGCATTTGACACTGAACATTATATTTTTCATTATTCCACTAGTGGAAAAAGTGGTACTGTATATGCTTCATAAGTATGGATAAAACTCTAATTATTATAATGTTATCTTGGATAAAAGTATTTTAAACTTCACTATCGAAATTTATTTCGTATTTTTGGTTGCGGTTTGTTTTTGTCGTATAAATTACGAACCGTTTTTATTAAAATCGTTAACGATATGACTTTCACAATTAAAACTAATTTATCAAAAGCCGTGTGCCGACATTAGACGTAAGCATACATCAGAACACGGACGAGAGCAAAACACGAAACCGAGAAATTCAAATTTCACACTTCCAATTTCGTGGTTCGGTCGAGTAAACTCCGAAATTATTAATGAAGTTGTAAAATTCTAAACGTTGAATATACTTATCCCACAATTATTATTTTGCGTGTAGAAAAAAGCATTTTTGGTGATAGAGCGATAGAGTGATATGTATGTGACATACTCTTTGTCGTTTGACAGTTCACAATTCTTCATCCATTGTATTTCGTTAAGTACCTAGCCGTATAGCATACTTATACTTAATGGTTAAAGATTACTGATCTCTGACCATTCGACTATATAGAATGTTCTTCATGACTTACTCTAAATCAACTTCTCCTATAATAAATATCGAATGCATATTTATATAACCAGTCAAGTTCAAATAAAACAAATAAACATATTATTGTTTTGACTTACTTCACGCTTGAACTTGACTTTCTATTCAATAACCTTCTTAATTTATATTTATATAATAATGAAATGTTCGAACGTTTTGTTGAAATAAGATCAAGAGAATTTAATTCTTATTTTTAATATTTATTATTATATTGGACCAAAAGGCTTCGTGTCTTCTATAAAGGCCACCAGTTTGACTGGAGGAATTTTCAGTAGCTGTAATGGTTGTCTTAATTCCTTTCCAAAGTGCTTCCGTTTAGGTACTTGTAACTTCTCGCAGAAGCATCAAGTTCACATTTTGGGTTCACTAACTTTGCCCATTTTGGGCAGATGTTTCCTCAGGGTACAGTGTCCAATCACCAGGTCGGTAACTGTCTTCAAATGTCTCTTACCCAGCTTCAATAGCCTGGTCGAGAGTTCCTTGTCTACCTTGTTCAGTAAACTCTTTGTATGGAGGTACCTCCATTTGAGTTGGTGTTCCCTATCTAGCCAGTTCCCGATTTCTCCTCTTATTCAATCTTTTGTTCCGGACCTACGAAGTCTCCTTTAGAGCCTTCTTTAGATAACTGATCCATTACCTGCAATCCACTCATGTGCCGGCACCCATATTAGAGACACTACGTTGTCTCTTTCCAGTCTGTTAAGGGATTCTTTGCAGTTTTTCACCAGTCTAGACCTAGTTGTTGCATTACTGATAGCTTTAAGCTTCATCTAGTATTGTCCTATTTGTATCAGTGTGTCCTTCTCGAACATTGTTCGGGGACCATGAGTCTCACGATTTCATCGTTCAACCTGTCAACTATATATTGTTGGCTGGTTTAATTGGAACGATTTTCAAATGCTACTGTCTAGTCAGCTGACGTTCTTTTGGATTCAGATGTATAATCACTGCAGTGATGAGCAAAGCAAGACCAAGACTTGGAAAATCTTGGTCTTGCTGATCCAGTCTTGGTCTTGCTCAAATATGTCACGTCTTGGTCTTGCTTATTTATTCTTGGTTTTGCTTATTTAGTCTTAGTCGTGCTTATTTAGTCTTGGTCGTGCTTATTTAGTCTTGGTCTTGCTTATTTAGTCTTGGTATTGCTTATTTATTCTTGGTTTTGTTATTTAGTCTTGGTCTTGCTTTTTTAGTCTTGGTCTTGCTTATTTAGTCCTGGTCTTCCTTATTTATTCTTGGTTTTGCTTATTCGGTCTTGTTCTTGCTTATTTATTCTTGGTTTTGCTTATTCAGTCCTGGTCTTCCTTATTTATTCTTGGTTTTGCTTATTTAGTCTTGATCTTGCTTATTTAGACTTGGTCTTGCTTATTTATTCTTGGTTTTGCTTATTTAGTCTTGGTCTTGCTTATTTAGCCTTGGTCTTGCTTATTTAGTCTTGGTCTTGCTTATTTATTCTTGGTTTTGCTTATTTAGTCTTGGTCTTGCTTATTTATTCTTGGTTTTGCTTATTTAGTCTTGGTCTTGCTTATTTAGTCTTGGTCTTGCTTATTTATTCTTGGTTTTGCTTATTTAGTCTTGATCTTGCTTATTTATTCTTGGTCTTGCTTATTTATTCTTGGTTTTGCTTATTTAGTCTTGGTCTTGCTTATTTATTCTTGGTTTTGCTTATTTAGTCTTGGTCTTGCTTATTTATTCTTGGTCTTGCTTATTTATTCTTGGTTTTGCTTATTTAGTCTTGGTCTTGCTTATTTATTCTTGGTCTTGCCTATTTAGTCTTGGTCTTGCTTATTTATTCTTGGTTTTGCTTATTTAGTCTTGGTCTTGCTTATTTAGTCTTGGTCTTGCTTATTTAGTCTTGGTCTTGCTTATTTAGTCTTGGTCTTGCTTATTTATTCTTGGTCTTGCTTATTTATTCTTGGTCTTGCTTATTTAGTCTTGGTCTTGCTTATTTATTCTTGGTTTTGCTTATTTAGTCTTGATCTTGCTTATTTATTCTTGGTCTTGCTTATTTATTCTTGGTTTTGCTTATTTAGTCTTGGTCTTGCTTATTTAGTCTTGGTCTTGCTTATTTATTCTTGGTCTTGCTTATTTATTCTTGGTCTTGCTTATTTATTCTTGGTTTTGCTTATTTAGTCTTGGTCTTGCTTATTTATTCTTGGTTTTGCTTATTTAGTCTTGGTCTTGCTTATTTAGTCTTGGTCTTGCTTATTTAGTCTTGATCTTGCTTATTTAGTCTTGGTCTTGCTTATTTAGTCTTGGTCTTGCTTATTTAGTCTTGGTCTTGCTTATTTATTCTTGGTCTTGCTTATTTATTCTTGGTTTTGCTTATTTAGACTTGGTCTTGGTCTTGCGTATACAGTCTTGGTCTGGGTCATTTTATCTGTCCCATTTTTCGCAAGACCAAGAGCGAGACTGCAAGATATATTTGTGTCATATTTCGACGTAAGAATCCTTTGATTAAAGTGAAAAGTATATGCGGAATCAGTAAAATTATTATTGGGAATTTTAAATTTTGGCGAATTCGCCAAGAGACATCAATAGGCGGTTATAACGGAGACCTTTGTATAATTTTTATATGAAAAAAATAGTCAGAACGTGTAATTTGGAACATATAATTTTTATCAGACATATCAGAGGGTTGATTATGAACTTTTAATACTAAAAAGGAAAAAAAATGTTATTGCGGATTGAGTTTATAATTTTAAACGAACTGGTTTAGATATGATTTTAAAAATTTGTTGATTTTTCTTTTTGCAACAATAAATTTTACTTTTTGTTATACTACGAGGAAAATTGGAAAATTTATAATTGATATTTTGACTATAATTTGAGTAATCGGGTTTTTAGAAAAAAATTTTTTTTTGTGATAAATGGAAAGATCATATTATAGTACAAGTTTTATAACAAAACTATTTTTTATTTTTATTTTTTTCGCAATAATCCAAAGGTTATACCAAAATAAAAATTTTTGAATCCAGTACCGAATACACGCCGACAGCTCCCAAACAAACCCGAGCGCGTGTGACGTCATAATGTTAGTTTTTACTCATTTCAGTTTAAATAGAAGCACAGAATACACCAAGTGGTGGTGTATTCTTTGACAGAAGTGATAAGTCTGTTGTCAATGTTAAATACTCAAATTTATATTGAAAATGTCGAACCTCAAAAGTTATCGTTCTTGCTTTGTACCATTATGTACGAATACTACAAAAATAACTCCTGACAAAAAGTTTTTAAATGCTCCCGAAGAAGTCAAAAGTGGTCAAAAAATGTTAAAAATTTTCAAAAATTGTTAAATATTTTAAAAAATTATCAAAAATAGTCAATAACTGTCAAAATTTTTGAAAGTTGTCAATAATTATCAGAAATTGTCAAAAATGGTCAATAATTGTTAAAATTTTTAAAAATGGTCAAAAATTGTTAAAATTTGGAAAAAATGGTCAATAATTATAAAAAACTGTCAAAAATGGTCAATAATTGTAAGAAACTGTCAAAAATGGTCAATAATTGTTAAAATTTGGAAAAATGGTCAAAAATTGTCAAAATTTTGAAAAAATGGTCAATAATTATGAAAAACTGTCAAAAATGGTCAATAATTATGAAAAACTGTCAAAAATGGTCAATAATTGTTAAAAATTCTCAAATTTTTTGAAAAATGGTCAAAATTTTTGAAAAATTGTCAAAAATGGTCAATAATTCTCAGAACCTGTCATAAATGCTCAAAAATGGTCAATAGTTGTTAAAATTTGAAAAAATGGTCAAACTTTTTGAAAAATTGTCAAAAATGATCAATAATTGTCAAAACTGTCAAAATCGGTCAAAAATGGTCAATAATTGATAAAATTTGAAAAAATGATCTAAAATGGTCAAAATTTTTGAAAAGTTGTCAAAAATGATCAATAATTGTCAAAAATGATCAATAATTGTCAAAAATGGTCAATACTTGTTAAAATTTGGAAAAATGGTCAACATTTAAAAAAAATTGTCAAAAATGATCAATAGTTGTCAAAACTGTCAAAATTGGCCAATAATTGGTAAAATTTGGAAAAATGGTTTAAAATGGTCAAAATTTTTGAAAAATGATCAATAATTGTCAAAACCTGTCAAAAATGGTCAATAAATGTTAAAATTTGGAAAAATGGTCACTAATTGTTAAAATTTGGAAAAATGTTCTAAAATGGTCAAAATTTTTGAAAAATTGTCAAAAATGATTAATAATTGTCAAAACTGTCAAAATTGGTCAATAATTGTCAAAAATGGTCAATAATTGTTAAAATTTGAAAAAATGGTCAAAAATGGTCAAAAATTTTGAAAAAATGGTCAATAATTGTCAAAAATTGTCAAATTTTTTGAAAAATGGCAAAAAATGGTCATTTTATTGTGCATAAGAAGCAAGCTTCTGTCGGCGGTCCGTCGACCGCTCACCTTTTTTTTCGGATTGGTGTAACACTAAAAAAATTAAAAATTAGACGGAAAATGTTCTTATTGCATATTTCTCGGAAAAGTCAATGGAAATCATCAACGTGATGGTCCCATTTTTCAAAGTTGAAAACTACCATAAATTTAAATTTAAAAATTGATATAAGTAAATTTTATAAACTCATTACCTTCATAAAACCACAATCAGAGAGCCATAAACCAAAAAAATCAAAAATTTTCACAAGGGAACAGATTTTGGATTTTATAAATAGAGCACCCGATAATGAATTTCTTATGATGAAGGTAGGCAATAATTCAAATACAATAATTGTTAAAAAGAGAGGTTATGTAATATATAATTAAAGGGAAAGTATTTTTAATGTGGTCGTAGACGAAACATTGTCTGATACTCATGCGTGAATTACTTTTGTGCACCCGTTGCGAAAAAAGGCACTAGCTACGCTCGTGCCTTTCAATTTCGCAACTCGTGCGCAAAAGTATCACTTCACGCACTTGTATCATAAATAACTATTATCTAATTATACAAATCAAATAAGTAGAGTTCAGTCAATGATTTTTTTCAACTGGACTTCAAATCATAACCTTTAAAATCATAGTATTAAACGTCATTTTTTTTTAAATTGGTTATCATAAATATATCAACATCAGGAATATTATCAGGCTTTGCCTTTATAAATCCTTTATCACACATAGCAAATCGGAATTAACTAACAAATCGTTTTTTAGCAGTAAATTTTCAATATTATTGTCAAGTCACGTGTAATAGCCGTAAACGCTGTACTGTTATTAAATAGCTATAACATTATGACGTCACAAGTATGGTGAGCAATCATGGCGCGTTCATAGTCACGTGTTTTCTTTTAAATTTTATCAATCTTTAATTGTTTATAATCAATTGAAAAAAAAATTTCGCATTAAATATCGATATTATTAATAATAAAGTTTTAAAATACATAAAAAAAATCAATAATTTTTTTCTTTCAAATTCCCAATTAGACAGTTGTTGCTTAGGAAAGGATGAAATAATCCTTATCGACAATAAAAATAACTAAAATTATTATTAATAGTTTGTGAATTTTACTATAAAAATTTATTTTTCTTACAATAATGTTTATTTACGCCACTTTACCCCAAAAGGTTTTTTTTAAACGAAACGGTTCAGCTCGGTAAAGTTAAATATATCCATTAACCGAATCAGTCGAAACGTTCTAAAATTAAAAAAAAATAACGAGTCTTTATCGACAGCTTTTCAACGCGTCTCCGTAAATTTATAGACCTTTAAAAATTGTTCGAAAAACAATTAGACGTGTCTTCGGATATGTATCAGTGTGAGGCGATTAGCATACCGAAAACTCGGAATATACAGGATGACCCCAGATCAGTTAAATAAATATAATATTTTAAATTGTTTATGTGTCTTATCCTGCTTTTCAAAGGACTCCCAAATAACTTTAACTACTTTTTTTATGTGGTTTTTTCGTCTTATCCTTTTGTTATCATCTGGTTTTTTTTTGAGGTTATGTTCAATATGTAGCTTCTGTTTATTTTTGTTTTATGCTTCCATTTACTCTTAACCTCTTTTTAGTCATTTTTGTCAAAAATATTTAAAATTTTTGAAAAATTGTCAAAAATGGTCAATAATTGTCAAAACCAATCAAAATTTGTCAAAAATGGTCCAAAAAGTTTGAAAAATGGTCAAAAATTGTCAAAATTTTGAAAAAATGGTCAATAATTGTCAAAGACGGTCAATAATTGTCAAAATTCGTCAAAAACTGTCAAAATGGTCAATAATTGTTAAATTTGTTGAAAATTGTCAAAAAATTTTAAATATGTTCAAATATTGTCAAGAATTCGGAAAAATCGTCAAAAATTGTCAAAAACTCTCAAAATTTTGAAAAAATGGTTAATAATTGCCAAATATTTTCAAAAATTGTCAAAAATTTGGAAAAATGGTCAATAATTGTGGTCAATAATTATAAAAAACTGTCAAAAATGGTCAATAATTATTAAAAATTGTCAAAATTTTTGAAAAATTGTCAAAAATGGTCAATAATTGTCAGAACCTGTCAAAAATGGTCAATAATTGTTAAAATTTGGAAAAACGGTCTAAAATGGTCAAAATTTTTGAAAAATTGTCAAAAATGTTCAATAATTGTCAAAACTGGTCAATAATTGCCAAATATGTTAAAATTTTTGAAAAATTGTCAAAAATGGTCAATAATTGTCAAAGACGGTCAAAAATTGTCAAAATTCGTCAAAATGGTCAATAATTGTTAAATTTGTTGAAAAATTGTCAAAAAATTTTAAGTATGTTCAGAAATTGTCAAGAATTCGAAAAATCGTCAAAAATTGTCAAAAACTCTCAAAATTTTGAAAAAATTGTTAATAATTGCCAATATTTTCAAAAATTGTCAAAAATTTGGAAAAATGGTCAATAATTGTGGTCAAGGTGGTCAATAATTATAATAAACTGTCAAAAATGGTCAACAATTATTAAAAATTGTCAAAATTTTTGAAATATTCTCAAAAATGGTCAATAATTGTCAGAACCTGTCAAAAATGCTCAAAATTGTCAAAAATGGTCAATAATTGTTAAAATTTGGAAAAAACGGTCTAAAATGGTCAAAATTTTTGAAAAATTGTCAAAAATGATCAATAATTGTCAAAACTGGTCAATAATTGCCAACTATGTTAAAATTTTTGAAAAATTGTCCAAAATGGTCAATAATTGTCAAAGACGGTCAAAAATTGTCAAAATTCGTCAAAAATGGTCAATAATTGTTAAAATTTTTGAAAAATTGTCAAAAATTTTTAAATATTGTCAAAAATTGTCAAGAATTTGGAAAAATCGTCAAAAATCGTCAAAAACTGTCGAAATTTTGAAAAAATGGTAAATAATTCCCAAATATTTCAAAAATTGTCAAAAATTCGGAAAAATGGTCAATAATTATAAAAAACTGTCAAAAATGGTCAATAATTGTTAAAATTTGGAAAAACGGTCAAAATTTTTGAAAAATTGTCAAAAATGATCAATAATTGTCAAAACTGTCAAAACTGTCAAAATTGGTCAATAATTGTCAAAAATGGTCAATAATTGTCAAAAATGGTCAATAATTATTAAAATTGAAAAAATTGTCAAAATTTTGAAAAATTGGTCAATAATTGCCAAATATGTTAAAAGTTTTGAAAAATTGTCAAAAATGGTCAATAATTGTAAAATTCGTCAAAAATGGTCAAAAATTGTCAAATTTTTTGAAGAAAAATGGTGAAAAATTCACGAAAAATGCTCATTCTATCGTGCATAAGAAGTAAGCTTCTGTCGGCGGTCCGACGACCGCTCACCTTTTTTTTCTGTTGTATGCTTCTTTTTTAGTCCATTTTTGATCTTATCATTTTGTTATACCGATTTTCTTCTGTTTCGAATGCCATGGGGAGAAATTTAATTTCCCTTTTAGGGTTATTTACATAAAAAAAGGTTAAATTTAATATTTGAAGCGCTCGGGCGTAAAGTCAGTGACTTTTTTGCATAATCTCAAAATTATCTCGAAAAACGCAAAAAACTGCATTTTTCGTTTTTTATTTTATTTTCCGTTAAAAAATGTTTGATTTTTGATGAAATTTAGTTGAAGGTAGCTTTGATAGTCACAAACCATGAAAAAAAAATTTCAAATTGAAATAATGGAAATTTTTCGAGTTATAACTTTTAACGTTTTTTTCGGTAAAACACACTTTTTTGGGGGGGTGGAAAAAGACATTATTGCGATTTCCGGCCAAAGTTGAGTTCCTAGAATAAAAACTTGATTATAAAAGTTGGAGATCTTGTGAAAATCTACAACTTTTTAATCAGTGACTTTTTTACATAACCTCAAAATTAGCTCGAAAAAACGCAAAAAAACTGCATTTTTCGTTTTTTATTTTTGTTTTCGTTAAAAATGTTGGATTTTGACGAAAATTTAGTAGAAGGTAGCTTTGATAGTCACAAACCATGAAAAAAAATTTCAAATTGAAATATTGGAAATTTTTCGAGTTGTAACGCAAAAAACTGCATATTTTTCGTTTTTTATTTTTAGTTTTTAGTTTAGTTAAAAAAAGCACGGACATAATTACACAACGTGATTAAAAAATCACGATATCGCTCATCACTATAGACACATACTCGGGAATTCCCAAGCCCATAAACTTTAAAAAGAAGCTTGGTAGACCAAGCTTATCACTGAAAGAAGACTTTCAAAATGATTTGCCAGAAAAGTATCCAATGGATTTCCTTATAGATGAGTCAAAATTTGCGCATATAATTGATTCCTCCAATGCTTCATCCTTTCTATTTTTTGCTTAAGTCATAAGTTTCATTCGTTTTTATTTTTCTTTGATACATATGTATTTTCTGTTTCGTTTTATATTTTATTTATATATTAAAATCCATTTTTATTTCTGTTTGTATTTGTGTTCTCAAATAAACTGTGTTTTTTAGAACAAGTTATTAATTTATACCAAAAAAAAGCAAGAAAAACTTGTCAAGTAGCATTTTTTTCAACTAAAATACAAAAAAAATTAATCCAGTGTAGTTTGGTGTTAATAAGTTGAATAATAAATATTTCCATCACTTTTAGCAGTGTTATTAGGGAAATTAATTTTTGATAATTTATTCGTACCAAATCTAAAGAAAAATTCCCTCTCCTGAAAAATTTGAATTATGTAACTTTCCATGTTTTACTTCATTTATTGAAATGTAGAAAAATATTGAATTTATCCCATTTACAAAGGCAATATTTCACAAAAAAACCATTTATACAGCATGTCTTATCTTTAAAAGCAGATCTCATGGCATTTGTCGCCACCATAATAAATTCTCTTAGCAAGAAATCTGTTCGTATTTACACACCCAGCTGCATAAATATTTATTCGCGATATATTTTATCGGTCAAAGAAACAATGGTTTAAATTTATTAATCTCCCGTTTGATGGATGTAAAGTGATATGGTTCGTTGTGTCCACTCTGTAGACACTCGGTTGACTCGTACTTGTCGCTAATAGCCTGGTTGACGTCTTCATCGGCAGCCCTGTCGATGTCGGTCTGCTACCGGTCCGGTAGCTGACCAGAGGCACAACATAATATATCTTACAATACATCGAATACTTCTCTCTGTTGGACCGGATCTCTTCACACATGAATTATCCGTGCGTAGGAGGTAAATAAACAGTGGGGTAGACGTAATTTATATAAAACTATTCGAAACATATTTCAGTTTTTTAATAAAAAAAACAGCGCTGTTTAGATACACCATCCCGAATAATTAATTAATAGTGATAGTTATTGAAAAATGCGTCGAACTGTATATATATTCATGGAGCCGAAAATTCTTCATTTTATAGTAAATTTCATGTTGAATCCATTAGAATATAACGCGGTGAATGGTTATAAAGTTATCGTCAAAAATGTGGAAGGGTGTCATGTGTCAAATCTGCATACGGAGTAGCAATGGAGAACTATCGATAGTGCTATATTTACTATCCATTATTATCGATAATTTTCGATAGTCTTACATCTGACATCTATCACTCTGTTGTTTATATATAATTGTCAAAAATTGTCAAATATTGTCAAAAATGGTCAAAAATGGTCAATAATTGTTGAAATTTGGAAAAAGGTCAAAAATTGTCAAAAATTTTGAATAAATTGTCAATAATTGTCAAATTTTTTGAAAAATGGTTAAGAAAGGGTCTAAAATGGTCGAATATGATCACAAATTGTGAAAAATGATCAATAATTGAGAAAATTCTGAAAAATGGTCAATAATTGTCAAAAACTGTCAAAATTGGTCAATAATTGTCAAAAATGGTCAATAATAAATTGTTAATGAATCTCTCTCTCTCATCTTTCTTTCTTTCTCTCTCTTCCATATCTCTCTCTCTTCCTCTCTTCCTCTCTCCCTCTCTCCCTCTCTCCCATCTCTCCCTCACACTCATCTTTCTTTCTTTTTCTCCCATATCTCGCTCTTTCTTATCTCTCATTCTCTCTAATTTCACTCCCATCTTTATTTCTCTCTCATCTTTATTTCTCTCTTTCCCATCTCTCTCTTTTTCTCTCTCTCTCATCTTTATCACCTCTCTCTCTCTCTCTCTGTCTACCCTTCTCTCCCATCTCTTTCTATCCCATCCTCCTCTCTCTCCTATCTCTTTCTTTCATCTCTCTCTCTCTCTCTTGTCCATTATCTCTCTCGTCTCTCTCTCTCTCTCTCTGTCCCATTTTTTGAACGCATGTGCTATGTTTACTATCGATTATTATCGATAATTTTCGATAGTCTTACATCGGTAAAGTTGACATCTGACATCTATGTTGTTTATGTATAATTGTCAAAAATTGTCAAATATTGTCAAATTTTTTTGAAAAATGGTTAAAAATGGTCGAATATGATCACAAATTGTGAAAAATGATCAATAATTGACAAAATTCTGAAAAATTGTCAATAATTGTCAAAATTTTAAAAAATGGTCAAAACTTGTCAAAATTTTCAAAAAATGGTCAAAAACTGACAAATTTTGTAAAAATGGTCAATAAATGTCAAAATTTTGAAAAATGGTCAATAATTGTCAAAATTTTAAAAAAATTTGTCAAAAGTGTTCAATAATTGTTAATTAAAATAATTGTGAATTAAAATAATGATTGTATGCACACGCAATACACTATCTTTCTCTCCCTTCTTTCTCTCTTTCTCTTCCTTCTCTCTCTCTCTTCCATATCTCTCTCTCATTTTTCTTTCTCTCTCATTTTCATCGAAATCGATAAATTTTTGCAGAAACTAAAAATAAAAAACAAAAAATGCATTTTTTTGCGTTTTTGGAGCTAATTTTGAGGTTATGTAAAAAAGTCACTAATGAAAAAGTTGTAGATTTTCACAAGATCTACAACTTTTATGATCAACTTTTTATTTTAGGAACTCAACTTTGGCCGGAAATCGCAATAATGTCTTTTTCCACCCCCAAAAAAGTGTGTTTTACCGAAAAAACGTTATAACTCGAAAAATTTCCAAGATTTCAATTTGAAATTTTTTTTCATGGTTTGTGACTATCAAAGCTACTTTCTACTAAATTTTCATCAAAATCGAACATTTTTTAACGAAAATAAAAATAAAAAACGAAAAATGCAGTTTTTTGCGTTTTTCGAGCTAATTTTGAGGTTATGTAAAAAAGTCAATGATTAAAAGGTTGTATATTTTCACTTTTTATTCTAGGATCTCAACTTTGGCCGGAAATCGCAATAATGTCTTTTTCCACCCCCCCCCTAGCTATAGTCTTCCTCTTCTTCTTCCCACCCATGTTTGGCATCATTCTTCCCAACATCCC
Organism: Lochmaea crataegi; assembly: GCA_947563755.1. NCBI lineage: Eukaryota > Metazoa > Arthropoda > Insecta > Coleoptera > Chrysomelidae > Lochmaea > Lochmaea crataegi. Next base: position 8,929,865 of record OX387433.1, on the reverse strand, counting down.
TGCTTTCTCTTCTTCTTTTTTCGCTGCCTTCCTTATATGCGGTGCAAAGCTCCCGTTATCGCATATTATCGCTAAGTACCAGATGGTTTTATTTAGTTCTACTTGCGACCATTGTGAGCTAAACCCTAACGACTTAATATGGGATCAGGTGAAAGGATTGGTGGCAAGGAAAAATACCCCAACATATAAAATGAAAGATGTCCGTGCACATTTTGATGAAGCTCTGGAACAAGCTAATGTAGAAAGATGGCGAAAGTTTTCCATGCATGTTTTTCATTTAATATCATACCTACTGACGGCCCTACCTGAAGGTACGGCTATGCCTGCAATTACAAGCGACCCGAAGATGGGATTTCTATTGTATACCAGCGATCTACAGGGTTGGGTAGGCAAATAAAAAAATAAAGATGTGAATTATCAAGTAAATTAAACTTAATTGTATATATGTATATTCAACTTTTTTTTCTAGCACCTCAACTTTGGACGGAAATCGCAATAATGTCTTTTTCCACCCCCCAAAAAAGTGTGTTTTACCAAAAAAATGTCATAACTCGAAAAATTTCCAATATTTTAATTTGAATTTTTTTTTCCATAGTTTGTGACTATAAAAGCTACCTTTTACCGAATTTTCATCAAAATCGAACATTTTTTGCAGAAAATAAAAATAAAAAACGAAAAATGCAGTTTTTTGCGTTTTTCGAGCTAATTTTGAAGTTATGTGAAAAAGTCACTAATGAAAAAGTTGTAGATTTTCTCAAGATCTACAACTTTCATCATCAACTTTTTATTCTAGGACTTAAACTTTAGCCGGAAATCGCAATAATATTAGTCTGTTTCCACCCACCCAAAAAAGTGTTTTTTACCGAAAAAATGTCATAACTCGAAAAATTTCCAATATTTTAATTTGAAATTTTTTTCCAGTTTGTGACTATCAAAGCTACCTTCTACTAAATTTTCATCAAAATCGAACATTTTTTAACGAAACCAAAAACGAAAAATGCAGTTTTTTGCGTTCAACAATCCTTACAGAAGTCAGAATACAGAGCTTAAAAAGAAATTTACCTGCATAACTTCAAGATCTCTATTAATTATTGGGTCCCTCTTTAAATTTTACTGATAGACCCCGATTCGAAAAAAACCAATGGTACTACCTTGACCAAATGTAGGATGTACCACAACGTGTAACCGCTGCTGTCCTCAAATTCTTTCATATATATATATATATATATATATATATATATATATATATATATATATATATATATATATATGTGTGTATCTTCGCTCCAATCGTAATCAGTCAATGCACGATTTATAGCGGCACAACAAGAAAGCCTTTATACAAATTTATTGACTCGTTATCTCCCTTGCAAGTTATTCCACTTATTTTTTGCACACCGACGGTTTTGAACCGCTCAATTTTCCACGAATAGTCGGAAGTTGATGAACTCACCCTGTATAATGACGATGATTCATATTTTTTATAAATTATTTGGTGGCGAACAGCATGGTTGACTATGGATATGAAAGAAGAAGTTGAAAACGAGAAGAGAGAGTGGAAAAAGTATCTAACAACAAGATCAACAGAACAATAGTTAGAAGCTGCCAAAGAAAAGTCATGTACTGACTTTGGAAAGAAAATGGAAACAAATAGCTTAAACAAGAGAATGATATAATGGCTAGATGGAAAGAATATTTCCAAGATTTACAGGGAAAACAAACGCAAAGTACTGAGGAAAATATAGCAGAACCTGACCACCAAAATAACTACCAAGAAATCGAATTTGATGAAATTGAAGAATGCATTAAGACAACTAAAAAATGGAGAAGCACTAGGAAATGATAAGATCATGAATTCGTACTAAGTATAGTTTGGAAAAATGAAAAAATGCCGGACGAATGGGGAATAGCATCAATACCACCGATACACAAGAAAGTAGACCAGAAAAATTGTAATAACTATAGAGGAATATTGATTGAATAGATGAGGCTTTTACTTTATGAAGATCCATACTACTGATGAAATAAAACAAATTAATTTGTTTAAATCTTCATTATTTATTTTGAACTGACGTTCAAATTAAAATTAGTGACGCGTTTCGCTACACAGTAGCTTTTTCAAACTAGTGAAGCTACAATGAAAAACTTTTAATTTATATAGTGCCTTAATACGGAATAGATATCAATCATTCTCCCTTATTAAACCTTTTTACCTAGAAAATGTGATAGTTGTTGATCAATTTCCCAGGTACCTTTTTTCAATACCTTTGTAACTTTCTTAGAATCCCGTATTTAGACACTTTTTGTACTTATACCTATTTAAATATATTATAATACTTTTGTCAATATCTTAGAATTCCGTATTTAGGCACTTTTTGTACTTATCCCCATTTTTAATACTTTTGTCAATATCTTAGAATTCCGTATTAAGGCACTATATAAATTAAAAGTTTTTCATTGTAGCTTCACTAGTTTGAAAAAGCTACTGTGTAGCGAAACGCGTCACTAATTTTAATTTGAACGTCAGTTCAAAATAAATAATGAAGATTTAAACAAATTAATTTGTTTTATTTCATCAGGAATAACGATACTGAACACTATTATGAAAATATTTGAACAGATAATAAATGATAGACTTAAACTAGGCTTGCGCGATACAGTAGAAAGTATCGATATTAGGTATCGATACGGATCGGAACGTAAAGTATCGATACAGTAGAATATCGAATATTAATTTATCGATACGTTAACGATCCGAGATTTTGCTAATTTTGACGTTTTTTCGGTAAAAATCACCTTTTTGGGGGGGTGGAAAAAGACATTATTGCGATTTCCGGTCAAAGTTGAGGTTCTGGAGAAAAACGTTGATGATAAAAGTTGTATATCTTGTGAAAATCTACAACTTTTTAATCAGTGACTTTTTTACATAACCTCAAAATTAGCTCGAAAAACGCAAAAAACTGCATTTTTCGTTTTTTATTATTAGTTTCCTTAAAAAATGTTCGATTTTGATGAAAATTTAGTGGAAGGTAGCTTTGATAGTCACAAACCATGAAAAAAAATTTCAAATTGAAATATTGGAAATTTTTCGAGTTATAACGTTTTTTCGGTAAAACACACTTTTTTGGGGGGCTGGAAAAAGACTTTATTGCGATTTCCGGCCAAAGTTGAGTTCATAGAATAAAAAGTTGATTACAAAAGTTGTATATCTTGAAAAATCTACAACTTTTTAATCAGTGACTTTTTTACATAACCTCAAAATTAGCTCGAAAAACGCAAAAAACTGCATTTTTCGTTTTTTATTTTTATTTTCGTTAAAAAATGTTCGATTTTGATGAAAATTTAGTAGAAGGTAGCTTTGATAGTCACAAACCATGAAAAAAAAATTCAAATTGAAATATTGGAAATTTTTCGAGTTATAACGTTTTTTCGGTAAAACACACTTTTTTTGGGGGCTGGAAAATGACTTTATTGCGATTTCCGGTCAAAGTTGATTTCCTAGAATAAAAAGTTGATTATAAAAGTTGTAGATCTTCTGAAAATCTACATCTTTTTAATCCGTGACTTTTTTACATAACCTCAAAATTAGCTCGAAAAACGCAAAAAACTGTATTTTTCGTTTTTTATTTTTGGTTTAGTTAAAAAATGTTCGATTTTGATGAAAATTTTCAAAACCAGAGTGGCTGAAGCCACCTTTGGTATGTTGTTCATAGATAGCAGCACATATTATTTCTGGCTTAATTATAATTGATTGAAGTTTCTGTTCCACAGTGCCCCATAGTGGGCTATCCCCATATTCCGTAGATTTTATTGTGCTTATATTTACTGTAATAAAACCAAAATTTTGGTTAAAATCTCCTGGAATATGGTGGATAAAAAAATTAGCAATTTTTTATATTCGATTTTCTCCGTTTAAGCAAAGGTGGGCTTGAGCCCACTATGGTCCTGAGCGGCTAAAATATATACAGCTGCTTTTTATAAAAAGAGGCCATTTAAATGGCATATTTCAACTCTACTTGAGACTACTTATCTAAAATGATCAAAAATCGTAGAAATCCTCTAGTATTATTAGTAAACTCCATAAAAGTACCTTATCTATCAAAATATGTCTATTTTTTGTCTTTATTCACTTACTGAAGAATAAAAAAATAATAAAATTAACCAGACGAAGTTTAAAAAGCAGCAGATAGAATATATATATATATATATATATATATATATATATATATATATATATATATATATATATATATATATATATATATATGTGAGTGAGTACACCTTGAACTGCACACATAGTTCTTATGGTTGATATGTACACACTACAATCAAGAGAAAAAGCCCAACTGCCCCGGCCGTCTAATAACCTGTCATTACAAAAGACTTAGAGATCTTTTAACATTTTGAAAATAGCCTCCAAATTCATTTATAATTTGATCTGGTAATTTTAGATCGCTCGCTTAATACTAAGCTGTATTTACGTAAATTTTAGATATTACAATATACCGAACGTTTGGCTTTTTAGTCCAGGAGGAATCGGTGCATGATGAGTTATTCCATCTCAATTCCTCTTCAAATTACCCTACTGATGATATAAATGCATGTTGCCAAGGGGCCATATTGTTTAAACCAAAATTATTTAAACAATTGCAAGGAATTGTTATTTTTCAATCGGACAAATTTTTCTTTATTGGCATACAATTAAAAAAGATCCTATGACTTTTCACGATAAAGTTAATATTTTTAGAGATATGAATTTTTAAAAACTCAAATGTGTGTGTGTGATGTGTGATGTGTGTGATGTGTGTGATGTGTGTGTGTGTGATGTGTGTGTGTGATGTGTGTGTGTGATGTGTGTGTGTGATGTGTGTGTGTGATGTGTGTGTGTGATGTGTGTGTGTGATGTGTGTGTGTGTGTGATGTGTGTGTGTGATGTGTGTGTGTGATGTGTGTGTGTGTGATGTGTGTGTGTGATGTGTGTGTGTGATGTGTGATGTGTGATGTGTGATGTGTGATGTGTAATGTGATGTGATGTGTGATGTGTGATGTGTGATGTGTGATGTGTGATGTGTGATGTGTGATGTGTGATGTGTGATGTGTGATGTGTGATGTGTGATGTGATGTGATGTGATGTGATGTGATGTGATGTGATGTGATGTGATGTGATGTGATGTGATATGTGTGTGATGTGTGTGTGTGATGTGTGTGTGATGTGTGTGTGATGTGTGTGTGATGTGTGTGTGATGTGTGTGTGATGTGTGTGTGATGTGTGTGTGATGTGTGTGTGATGTGTGTGTGTGTGATGTGTGTGTGTGATGTGTGTGTGATGTGTGTGTGATGTGTGTGTAAGTGTGATGTATGTGTGTGTGTAAACCTCTTATAACTTCTGAACGGCTTGACCGATTTGATCGCAGTTGGTGTCATTCGAAAGGGCTTCGCCAAACTTAGATTTCCTGTGAGTTGGAACCAATTCGGACTGGTAGATTTCGAGAAATTCCAAAAAAAAAGAGAAAAAAAGTTGGTTTTTTTTCATTTTTTCAAAATATCTCCGAATTGGCTGAACCGTTCGACCTCAAAAACTAATCAGTTTTTGACCTTGAAAACCCGCATCGATCGCCACCAAGTGCGTCAGAATCGGTCGATGCGTTCGTGGGATATCGTTGTCGAAAAAAATCGAAAAAAAGTGTGTGATGTGTGTGTGTGATGTGTGTGTGATGTGTGTGTGATGTGTGTGTGATGTGTGTGTGATGTGTGTGTGATGTGTGTGTGATGTGTGTGTGATGTGTGTGTGATGTGTGTGTGATGTGTGTGTGATGTGTGTGTGATGTGTGTGTGATGTGTGTGTGATGTGTGTGTGTGTGATGTGTGTGATGTGTGTGATGTGTGTGATGTGTGATGTGTGTGATGTGTGTGATGTGTGTGATGTGTGTGATGTGTGTGATGTGTGTGATGTGTGTGATGTGTGTGATGTGTGTGATGTGTGTGATGTGTGTGATGTGTGTGATGTGTGTGATGTGTGTGATGTGTGTGATGTGTGTGATGTGTGTGATGTGTGATGTGTGATGTGTGATGTGTGTGATGTGTGTGATGTGTGTGATGTGTGTGATGTGTGTGATGTGTGTGATGTGTGTGTGATGTGTGTGTGTGTGTGTGTGTGTGTAAGTGTGATGTATGTGTGTGTGTGTGTGTAAACCTCTTATAACTTCTGAACGGCTTGACCGATTTGATCGCAGTTGGTGTCATTCGAAAGGGCTTCGCCAAACTTAGATTTCCTGTGAGTTGGAACCAATTCGGACTGGTAGATTTCGAGAAATTCCAAAAAAAAGAGAAAAAAAGTTGGTTTTTTTTCATTTTTTCAAAATATCTCCGAATTGGCTGAACCGATCGACCTCAAGAACTAACCAGTCCTTAACCTTGAAAACCCGCATCGATCGCCACCAAGTGCGTCAGAATCGGTCGATGCGTTCGTGAGATATCGTTGTCGAAAAAAATCGAAAAAAAGTGTTTTTTTGTAATAACTCCGAAATGTTTCATCAGATCAATTTTTTTGTTTGAAATTTTTTATAGAGCTCAAAAAACTACATCGATCGCCGCTAACCGCACGTAAATCGGTTAATTCATTCAAAAGTTATAGCAGTTTGAAAATTAAAAAAATCGTGTTTCATCGAACTTTGATAAGACTTTTGAGCTCGAAGAGCTCAAAAGCATCGAATAGCTCTACCTTTGAGCTCGGAGAGCTGAAAATAACACAAAAATCGCAACTAGCGACAAAATCGCATGCGTTTGGAAATTGAATTTAGCGGGAAGTTGCAGGGATGGCCTTTGGGGTCAACCGAATTCCAAATTTTTTTTTTAAATTCTTTATACAATAGTTAATAATTGAGATTTCAAAAAATTTAATTGTTTATACCTGTTTTTAATTGTTAATTACGCGTGCTCACAAATATGCGTCGCTTACCTTTTTAAGTATCGCCTTTCTGTGTCCTGAATCATTATTTATCATTTATCTTAAAAACCATTAACTTTATCAGAATTTTTAAAGAGAGCAATGTTATCAATAATTAAATTGTCTACAATTTGTTTTTAACAAATTTTTTTCTGAAATCAATTTTACAAAAGTTATTTAAGCATGAAGCGAAATATATCATTAAAATTACTTTTTTATTGGTTTATATTACTTTATTGTCATTATCCTAATAATTTATGCATTTTTATCAACAATATCAACAAACGATGCAGCGTATGAGTCAGAGAGAGAAACGGCGATACTTACAGGTAAGCGACGCATACTTGTGAGCGCGCGAAATTAACAATTAAAAACAGGTATAAACAATTAAATTTTTTGAAATCCAATTAAGAATATTATTAACTATTGTATAAAGAATTTTTAACAAAAATTATTTTTTAATATACTTTTCGTCGGTCAAAAGTACCCAAATTTGAGTATTAAAAAATTCATATCTCTAAAAATATTAACTTTTTTATGAAAAATCTTAGGAACTTTTTTAATTGTATGTCAATAAAGAATACAAAAAAATTTGTCCGGTTGAAAAATAACAATTGTTTAAACAATTTCGGTTTAAACAATATCATCTGTAGAGTAATTTGCATAAAAAATGAATTTGGAATAGTTTTCGGTACTCATGCACCGATTGCTCCTGGACTATTTCATTTCTTTAATCTTTCGCAGTTTGATTAATTCCAAGAAATTATTTTGAAATCATAATGTTTTTTTTATAAAATTTAAACCGTAGTGGACGGAGCAAAAAATTTTCCGTTAGATAAAGAAAATAGAAAATAAACCATTTGTTTTTTTATTTTCAAAATATTAATATACAGGTTGTCCAGAAACTCTCCTACCAAACGCAAACAACAGATATTATATATATTATGTGATTTTACAGGATCGTATATAAAAAACGTTTGCCCTACAGGATATATTGAAAATACATTTTGTAAATATCAATTTTCGTCCGTTATATTAAAATATTTCTTATCAGTCGTACGATCTATAGAATATTTTATGCAAAAATAATATTAATAAAGACTTAGTGGCGAAGTGAGGTGAGAGTACGTCACGATTTCGCTGATCTGTCGGTGATTTTACACCTAGAATTTACATAAAAAACTACGTATTACTGCCGGTATTGAAGATGAATCGCTATCGAACTGATCATTTTCAATAATCATATTCATAACCGGTCATATTCAATCTCGTACTCACTATAATCGTGAGATGATTATATTTTCTTAGAGAAGATTTTCATTATTTCAGTAGCCTTCCATTTTATCGACTGAAATATTAAATCAAGTACAAAATATGCAGCTAGATTTGAGCGTCTTTTCGTTCACATTTTCACTAATATTCCTTTCGTACTGCATTAAAGACTTGATGTAACATTATTGCTTTTAGAACTTATACTCTATTTGAAAAAGGCAGAAATGACCATGTCAAGTAAACAGAAAGTCGCTTTTAATCGAAAAAGATGAAAATGTATGTTGGAGACGGAATTATTTGCAATCAATAAGGGATTTTCGCATGAAAATGGAAAAAGAACACGACTGATAATTTCGCATATTGGAAGTACAGATGGGTTTTGGAGATATGGTTTGTTAGCATTTCAGTCAATTCACAGCAGAGACTATCACGAAGATTTGAATGCTGATGTTTTTCCACAAATCATAACTCTAATTCAGCCCAACTCGGTAATTGTTTTGGACAACGCTCCTTATCATTAAAGGAGATGTGAGAAATTGCCTAAAAGGGCTCAGTGGCTTCAAGATAAAGAAATTACATTTAAAAAGGATTTATTAAAAAAAGAATTGTAAATATACATAAACATCGTTTCCTAACATATACTATTGAAGAAATGGTGAAAAACCGGAATATCATAATACTTTGACTTCCTCCTTACCATTGTGAGTTTTGTTATTGTTTTGTGGAGAAATCCTTTATGGACACCTGGAAATGGGGCCCAAGTAATGTGAGACTCTCCTCTCGGCATACTCACTAAAACTCCACCGGCGTCCCGGTTTGAGCACCGGTACCGTCTTGGCGAGACATTCGTCGGTGCTCAGGGACTTGAGCTATCCTCTTCCTGTCATCCAGCTCTTTCCGTCTCATGACATCTTTGATGTACCCATCAACCGCCTTCCATTTCTCGCTACTCTCCAACATTGATTCGAACATTTCCTCTGGTTGTGCGCCTAATGACAGCTCCAGCTGCAGTCTATTAAGGTGCCATTTTTGGCAGGAAAATAAAGTGTGCTTCACGTCGTCCTTTTCCGGGCAATACATGCAAATGTCGTTTTCCTTTTTTCCAATTCTATGTAGGTAGTTCTAGGGATGCGCGATACTATCCGATATTCCAGTGTATCGATACTTTTACTTCCGATACTCGATATTTTGTATCGATACTATGCTTTTCGATGCATTCCAAGTATCGATAAATTTGTAGTGTATCGATACCTTGCGATACGGGATTTTTAGTGGTAGCGGCGAGTGGCGTTATCTATAGTGATGAGCGATATCGGGATTTTTTAATCACGTTGTGAAATGATGTCGTGCTTTTTTTAACGAAACTAAAAAGAAAAAACGAAAAATGTGCAGTTTTTTGCGTTTTTCAAGCTAATTTTGATGTTATGTGAAAAAGTCACTGATGAAAAAGTTGTAGATTTTCACAAGATCTACAACTTTTTATTCTAGGAACTCAACTTTGGCCGGAAATCGCAATAATGTATTTTTCCACCCCCCAAAAATAGTGAGTATTACCGAAAAAACGTTATAACTCGAAAATTTTCCAATATTTCAATATGAATTTTTTTTCCATAGTTTGTGACTATCGAAGCTACCTTTTGCCGAATTTCCATCGAAATCGATCAATTTTTGCAGAAACTAAAAATAAAAAACGTAAAATGCAGTTTTTTGCGTTTTTCGAGCTAATTTTGAGGTTATGTAAAAAAGTCAGTGATTAAAAAGTTGTAGATTTTTCCAAGATCTACAACTTTTATAATCAACTTTTTATTCTAGGAACTCAACTTTGTCCGGAAATCGCAATAATGTCTTTTTCCACCCCCCAAAAAAAGTGTGTTTTACCGAAAAAACGTTATAACTCGAAAAATTTCCAAGATTTCAATTTGAAATTTTTTTTCATGGTTTGTGACTATCAAAGCTACCTTCTACTAAATTTTCATCAAAATCGAACATTTTTTAAGGAAAATAATAAAAAACGTAAAATGCAGTTTTTTGCGTTTTTCGAGCTATTTTTGAGGTTATGTAAAAAAGTCACTGATTAAAAAGTTGTAGATTTTTCCAAGATCTACAACTTTTATATTCAACTTTTTATTCTAGGAACTCACCTTTGGCCGGAAACCGCAATAATGTCTTTTTCCGCCCCCCAAAAAAGTGTGTTTTACCGAAAAAACGTTATAACTCGAAAAATTTCCAAGATTTCAATTTGAAATTTTTTTTCATGGTTTGTGACTGTCAAAGCTACCTTCTACTAAATTTTCATCAAAATCGAACATTTTTTAACGAAAATAAAAGTAAAAAACGAAAAATGCAGTTTTTTGCGTTTTTCGAGCTAATTATGAGGTTATGTAAAAAAGTCACTGATTAAAAAGTTGTAGATTTTCACAAGATCTACAACTTTTATAATCAACTTTTTATTCTAGGATCTCAACTTTGGACGGAAATCGCAATAATGTCTTTTTCCACCCCCCAAAAAGTGTGTTTTACCGAAAAAAAGTTATAACTCGAAAAATTTCCAAGATTTCAATTTGAAATTTTTTTCATGGTTTGTGACTATCAAAGCTACTTTCTACTAAATTTTCATCAAAATCGAACATTTTTTAACGAAAATAAAAATAAAAAACGAAAAATGCAGTTTTTTGCGTTTTTCGAGCTAATTTTGAGGTTATGTAAAAAGTCACTGATTAAAAAGTTGTAGATTTTCACAAGATCTACAACTTTTATAATCAACTTTTTATTCTAGGATCTCAACTTAGGCCGGAAATCGCAATAATGTCTTTTTCCACCCCCCAAAAAGAGTGTTTTACCGAAAAAAAGTTATAACTCGAAAAATTTCCAAGATTTCAATTTGAAATTTTTTTTCATGGTTTGTGACTATCAAAGCTACTTTCTACTAAATTTTCATCAAAATCGAACATTTTTTAACGAAAATAAAAATAAAAAACGAAAAATGCAGTTTTTTGCGTTTTTCGAGCTAATTTTGAGGTTATGTAAAAAAGTCAATGATTAAAAGGTTGTATATTTTCACTTTTTATTCTAGGATCTCAACTTTGGCCGGAAATCGCAATAATGTCTTTTTCCACCCCCCCCCCCTAGCTATAGTCTTCCTCTTCTTCTTCCCACCCATGTTTGGCATCATTCTTCCCAACATCCCTGCTTTCTCTTCTTCTTTTTTCGCTGCCTTCCTTATATGCGGTGCAAAGCTCCCGTTATCGCATATTATCGCTAAGTACCAGATGGTTTTATTTAGTTCTACTTGCGACCATTGTGAGCTAAACCCTAACGACTTAATATGGGATCAGGTGAAAGGATTGGTGGCAAGGAAAAATACCCCAACATATAAAATGAAAGATGTCCGTGCACATTTTGATGAAGCTCTGGAACAAGCTAATGTAGAAAGATGGCGAAAGTTTTCCATGCATGTTTTTCATTTAATATCATACCTACTGACGGCCCTACCTGAAGGTACGGCTATGCCTGCAATTACAAGCGACCCGAAGATGGGATTTCTATTGTATACCAGCGATCTACAGGGTTGGGTAGGCAAATAAAAGAATAAAGATGTGAATTATCAAGTAAATTAAACTTAATTAAAATGAATATGTTATCGTCTGCTTCTATGATATTTATATTGTTGGTCAAGTTCGTGTTTACATTTACTATTGAATGTTATATGTTTATTTACGTGATGAACTTGACTCTCGATGCCCGTCGGCCTCGTGGCTTTTATTGAGTTTCAATAGAATTTATTTCTTAGTTTATTTTATGCCAAAAGGCATCACAAATTAAATTAAGCTTTAGTACCCTCTGTCTATTTCAAACAGACTATATATGCATACATAAAGGACTAGCTCCTTATTTTTACTTATGCTACTTCCTGCTGTCGAAATGACGTTAACGATATAGAAAACTCCATGTCTACATTTGTCGCTATTTGTAAGCAAATAATTTGAATTTAAACGAGTACTTGTACTAAATTTACCAGCAATTAGCTGTACGAGTACTTGAAGTGAAGAGAATGCGTGGGTGGTGATAGGTACACATCGAATCGTTAAGGTTTCCGAGTACTATTCAGTACTCAGTGGCGGGTTCGATTAAAAAGTCAGTTATTTTGCCAATGCTTAATACCAAAACGGTACATTGTAGTACTCGGAACCGCTCACGAATTGTTTCTGCCGAAACATGCTTTCTTTTACCATACATTTTATGCACCATTTGTCGTAAACTACTTAGAACAAGAGGCGTACATTTAATATTGTTTCAGTGACTTTTTCAGTTCAATTAATATCAATTTACTACGTGCCCAAATCTATAGTCTATTTCAGAAAGGTATAGAGTAATAAAATGGGGAATTCCGTCCAGTTCGGCTCAATTTCGGTATCGGCCATAGGCGTAGGTCTTGAAATAGTATTGTTTGTAATATTAAAATTTCAGATGACGAAGAATATTATGATTTTTTATAATTCAATTTCTGTATATTGTATTTTTTGTATAATGTTCAATAAAAAATAAGTGTACCTAATACTATGTATGTAGTGCCTAATTTTTATTCTGTTAAAATAAAATTCTTTCTTTTTTACGAGTATCCTACCGGCACGCCTTTGGCACACTATTTTAGTGTTTGTGAATGGATAACAATAGGCTAAACCCATATATTGACCCCAACCCGGGTGGTACTACCTGCACTTGATAAAAAGAAAGAAATTTACAATGAAATCAATGCCAAACTATGAAAGTGGCTTAAATATTCGTTAGGTCACTCTGTGCTCCCTTTGCATACCTAATGAGGTTTTATTACCCTATACCTTTCTGAAATAAACTATAGTAACTTTTTTGGGTTGTTTTTCCAACTATAGTAGTAAATTATGAACTTGTAGGTATTTATTCGATCAACTTTAAAGCCCTGCATCTCATTTAATTATTGAGTTGAATATAAAAAAATTACCGTGTCTCAACTGTACATTTTTTTAGGTACTACCGAACACCCCCCCCCCCACACACACACACACATCTTCCTAATCAAACATCGTACCAGTCGTGGGTACGATTTACGATCCCATAGACCGTACCGCGCTTGATAATAACTTTTTCCAAAAAAGAAAAACGTCCGACCAGCTCACTGGTAATGGCTTTTTAAGTGAAATCGGGAGGCTTAATCTGTCACATTATCTATAGTCGTATCTAAAAGAGAGAGAGAAGGAGAATACGGGTACAACAACAGCAGCATCAAAACCAACGGTAGCGTATCTGGTACTACCTGATGAATGGTCGCATGGGAATTGCTATTTATTACTACCGGAGTACCATCATCTGTTTAAGTGACAAACAAAACTGTTACATACACCGAAAAAAAAAGACACACTGTACATTTCGAGTACTTATCGTTTGTACGGTACCGAAAAAAATTAAACAGGTCATACGTTTGTTTATGAATCGATTATTTCATTTTAAAGCATTAAAAGCAACAGCAGATACATCAACAAAAATATTTAGTCAATGTCAATATCAACGTTCGATCGATATAGATACTGACAAGTGACAGACAGACGACAAGTGACAGATGTTGCTATATCTCTCTTACACATTAGCACCTCCGTCAAAAACGGACCTCTCTCTCTCTAACACATTGATTTCCCTATACTTGTGAACGTTTCCCTGTAGTATATCTACTAGCAACGTTGCCACATCGACTGAAAAATACCGAAAATACCAGACTTTTATACATTTATCAAAATACTATTGATATATTGAAGGTAATACATATAGGGTGTCCCGTAAATCAGAAATAGTATATCCTCGAGAAAATTTACTAAAAACAATTTCTCTCTAGCTTTGTTAGTTTGTGAGATACAGCCTGATAAAGGGTACACATGAAATACTCGTTTTATTGCATATTTCATCGGAGGATGAGAATACAAATTTGAAAATTTTTCATCAAAAAAACACCTAAAAAAAATATTAATTTTGTCGAATTCTAACAAGCCAGTGACGTGGTACCTGGGGTTCATAAACTTTTATTGTACCCTAATTCGTGAATATCTAATGATGAAATTAAAGTATGTATGGGAGTAAAATTATTTTTCTTGGTGTAGAGATGAATTGAGGTACCTGTTGGAATGTAACGTCGTTGAGTAGAAAAATTAGTTCTGATTGCCGAGAGTTGTATGCGACAGTTCGGAGTGAGGAAGTAGGCGCCGAAAATTAAGATAAATATATTCGATTTTGAAAATGGACCTAATCAATTTTATGACATAATTACGTTCGAATTTATATAGAAATAAGGCCCGGTGAAGGAAATTAATTTGTAAATAACCCAGTGGAATTTTTATGTAATTAAAACTAGGGTTGCGCGATACACTAGAAAGTATCGATACGGATCGGAACGTAAAGTATCGATACAGTAGAATATCGAATATTAATTTATCGATACTCGAAGTATCGATACGTTAACGATCCGAGATTTTGCTAATTTTGACGTTTTTTCGGTAAAAAACACCTTCTACAACTTTTTTATTAATGACTTTTTCACATAACCTCAAATTTAGCTCGAAAAACGCAAAAAACTGCATTTTTCGTTTTTTATTATTAGTTTCCTTAAAAAATGTTCGATTTTGATGAAAATTTAGTAGAAGGTAGCCATGATAGTCACGAACCATAAAAAAAAATTTCAAATTAAAATATTGCAATTTTTTCGAGTTATGATGTTTTTTCGGTAAAAAACACTTTTTTGAGTGGGTGGAAAAAGACTAATATTATTGCGATTTCCGGCTAAAGTTGAAGTCCTAGAATAAAAAGTTGATGATAAAAGTTGTAGATCTTGAGAAAATCTACAACATTTTAATTAGTGACTTTTTCACATAACTTCAAAATTAGCTCGAATAACGCAAAAAACTGCATTTTTCGTTTTTTATTTTTAGTTTCTGCAAAAATTGATCGATTTCGATGAAAATTCGGTAAAAGGTAGCTTTGAAATTATGGAAAAAAAATTCAAATTAAAATATTGTAAATTTTTCGAGTTATGACGTTTTTTCGGTAAAACAAACTTTTTTTGGGGGGTGGAAAAAGACATTATTGCGATTTCCGTCCAAAGTTGAGGTTCTAGAAAAAAAAAGTTGAATATAAAAGTTGTAGATCTTGGAAAAATCTACAACTTTTTCATTAGTGACGTTTTCACATAACCTCAAAATTAGCTCGAAAAACGCAAAAAACATCATTTTTCGTTTTTTATTTTTGGTTTCGTTAAAAAAAGTTCGATTTTGATGAAAATTCAGTAGAAGGTAGCTTTGATAGTCACAAACCATGAAAAAAAATTTCAAATTTAAATATTGGAAATTTTTCGAGTTATAACGTTTTTTCGGTAAAACACACTTTTTTGGGGGGTGGAAAAAGACATTGCTATTTCCGGCCAAAGTTGAGTTCCTAGAATAAAAAGTTGAAAATAAAAGTTGTAGATCTTGAGAAAATCTACAACTTTTTCATCATTGACTTTTTCGTATAACCTCAAAATTAGCTCAAAAAACGCAAAAAACTGCATTTTTCGTTTTTTATTTTTAGTTTCTGCAAAAATTGATCGATTTCGACGAAAATTCTGTAAAAGGTAGAGTTGATAGTCACAAACTATGGAAAAAATATTCAAATTAAAATATTGGAAATTTTTCGAGTTATGACGTTTTTTCGGTAAAACACACTTTTTATGGGGGGTGGAAAAAGACATTATTGCGATTTCCGGCCAAAGTTGAGTTCCTAGAATAAAAAGTTGAATATAAAAGTTGTAGATCTTGGAAAAATCTACAACTTTTTAATCAGTGACTTTTTTACATAACCTCAAAATTAGCTCGAAAAACACAAAAAACTGCATTTTTCGTTTTTTATTTTTGTTTTCGTTAAAAAATGTTCGATTTTGATGAACATTTAGTAGAAGGTAGCTTTGATAGTCACAAACCATGAAAAAAAATTTCAAATTGAAATATTGGAAATTTTTCGAGTTATAACGTTTTTTCGGTAAAACACTTTTTTTGGGAGGTGGAAAAAGATATTATTGCGATTTCCGGCCAAAGTTGAGTTCCTAGAATAAAAAGTTGATTATAAAAGTTGTAGATCTTGTGAAAATCTACTACTTTTTTATTAGTGACTTTTTCACATAACCTCAAAATTAGCTCGAAAAACGCAGAAAACTGCACATTATTCGTTTTTTATTTTTAGTTAGGTTAAAAAAAGCACGACATAATTTCACAACGTGACTAAAAAATCACGAAATCGCTCATCACTATAGATAACGCCACTTGCCGCCACCACTAAAAATCCCGTATCGCAAGGTATCGATACAAAATATCGAGTATCGGAAGTAAAAGTATCGATACACTGGAATATCGGATAGTATCGCGCATCCCTAGTCCCACATCTATCTGTTCACACATCAGGATCTTTTGTAGTAGAGCCGTCGATAAAGACAGATTGTTCTGTAATTTATGAAGCAAATCATGGAGACTAGATAATCTTCATGAAGCAAATAAAAATATAAAAACAGTATTTTTAATGACAGCCGACATCAAATAAAATGCCGATGCAAAAATAAGAATTATCCTATCTTATAATGAAAATTATCAAAATTTGTCAAAATTATCAAAAGGACACCGTGTTGTGTCTTCGACCCTAGTCAATAATAAAAATCCCTCAATAAAATAGCCGTTTTATACCTCCTTTATGCAAATTATTCGATCTAAAAATTATCCAGAAATTGCCTGAAAATCGGATAATTATTGCAGCTACTAAAATTGATGTATTTTGATAAAATCGTATTATTTCCTGATTGGCTGGTTGCGATGACCTTTCTTTTAGTTTGCATATTTTCCGGGGCTCTTGTTTGCTTCTGTCGACTATATTTTTCAAATTTAATCAACCTGTAAAAGGATGGTGCGTGAAAAGTGTGGAATTTCAGACACGCGAAACGAAACTCAGGCACGAACCCGAACATTTTTCTTTACTATGAAAATATTTTCACTCACTACTATTGCGGTAGATCATGGTTAAAATAACAATTCGTATACGAAAGACTAAGGATAAAAATTGTTTTATTCAATTTTTGACATAATGTGACGTATAAAATGTTACAAATTAAGTTGAAACGACACAGCCTTGTCATTGGTAGTAAAACAATGTATGATTATAGGACAATTATAACAATTCGCTGATTGTGGATTCCCAGAGCCGCAATTTGCGTTGGCTCTTTCGCTATTCGGTATTTACGTTGCTTCGTCAAACATAAAATAAAATACAAACTTAAATTACAGTCGCAACCTTGATTTTATATTATTCGCAAAATTAATTTAATTTCGGCCTACAAAGAAAATCTTTAATAATCCAAAAGTTATTTACAAAAATATTTATGAAGATTTTCAGAATCTAAGGGGTCGAATTAGTGGATTTCCATTTATAAAAGTATCCAAAATAGCTTAGAATTTTTAAAATTCTAAAAATGAGGTTAGGTTATAATCGCAACTACACGAGCTAAGTCAAAAGTGAGGGGGATCAGAATTTCGAAAAAATAAAATAAAAAATTTTAACCTCTTAATTTAGACATTTTTATTGCCATTTTCGTGATTTAAAGGGTTGGATTAGTGGATTTTCATATATAAAATGGTCTGAAAAAACTCAATTCTGATTTTGGCATTTTGAAAAATCAAAACATGAGGTCAAGTTATAATCGCAAGTACACGCGCTAACTAAAAAAATCGTATAGGCCATAATAATGGGAATTTTGAGCTGAAATTTTAGATACACACTCTAAAATAGTGTTTAAATATAGAAAAAAATCAGCAAACATGTATCTACGATATTTTGTATACAGGGATGCTTGGAAGTGGGGGGATCAGAATTTCGAAAAAATAAAGTAAAAAATTTTAACCTCTTAATTTAGAAACTTTTTATTGGCATTTTCGTAATTTACAGGGTTGAATTAGTGGATTTTCATATATAAAAAGGTCTGAAAAAACTCAATTCAGATTTTGGAATTTTGAAAAATCAAAACTTTAGGTTAAGTTATAATCGCAAGTCGCTAAGTAAAAAAATCGTAGAGGCCATAATAATGGGAATTTTGAGCTAAAATTTTAGATACACACTCTAAAATAGTGTTCAAATATAGAAAAAAATCAGCAAAAATGTATCTACGATATTTTGTATACAGGGATGCTTGAAAGTGGGGGGATCAGAATTTCGAAAAAATAAAATAAAAAATTTTAACCTCTTAATTTAGAAATTTTTTATTGCCATTTTCGTAATTTACAGGGTTGAATTAGTGGATTTTCATATATAAAAGTGTTTGAAAAAACTCAATTCTGATTTTGGAATTTTTAAAAATCAAAAAATGGTATAAGTTATAATCGCAAGTACACGCGCAAAGTTTAAAAATCGTAGAGGCCATAATAATGGGAATTTTGAGTTGAAATTTTAGATACACATTCTAAAATAGTGTTCAAATATAGAAAAAAATCAGCAAAAATGTATCTACGATATTTTGTATACAGGGATGCTTGAAAGTGGGGGGATCAGAATTTCGAAAAAATAAAATAAAAAATTTTAATCTCATAATTTAGAAATTTTTTATTGCCATTTTTGTAATTTACAGGGTTGAATTAGTGGATTTTCATATATAAAAGTGTCTGAAAAAACTCAATTCAGATTTTGGAATTTTGAAAAATCAAAACATGAGGTCAAGTTATAATCGCAAGTACACGCGCTAAGTGAAAAAATCGTATAGGCCATAATAATGGGAATTTTGAGCTGAAATTTTAGATACAAACTCTAAAATAGTGTTCAAATATAGAAAAAAATCAGCAAAAATGTGTCTACGATATTTTGTATACAGGGATGCTTGAGATTGGGGGGATTAGAATTTCGAAGAAATAAAATAAAAAATGTTAACCTCATAATTTAGAAATTTTTTATTGCCATTTTCGTAATTTACAGGGTTGAATTAGTGGATTTTCATATATAAAAGTGTCTGAAAAAACTCAATCCTGATTTTGGAATTTTGAAAAATCAAAAAATGTTATAAGTTATAATCGCAAGAACACGCGCTAAGTAAAAAAATCGTAGAGGCCATAATAATGGGAACTTTGAGCTAAAATTTTAGAGACACACTCTAAAATAGTGTTCAAATATAGGAAAAAATCAGCAAAAATGTATCTCCGATATTTTGTATACAGGGATGCTTGAAAGTGGGGGGATCAGAATTTCGAAAAAATAAAATAAAAAATTTTAACCTCTTAATTTAAAAACTTTTTATTGGCATTTTCATAATTTATATGGTTGAATTAGTGGATTTTCATAAATAAAAGTGTCTGAAAAAACTCAATTCTGATTTTGGAATTTTGAAAAATCAAAAAATGTTATAAGTTATAATCGCAAGTACACGCGCTAAGTAAAAAAATCGTAGAGGCCATAATAATGGGAATTTTGAGCTGAAATTTTAGATACACACTCTAAAATAGTGTTTTCAAATATAGAAAAAAATCAGCAAAAATGTGTCTACGATATTTTGTATACAGGGATGCTTGAGATTGGGGGGATTAGAATTTCGAAGAAATAAAATAAATGTTAACCTCATAATTTAGAAATTTTTTATTGCCATTTTCGTAATTTACAGGGTTGAATTAGTGGATTTTCATATATAAAAGTGTCTGAAAAAACTCAATCCTGATTTTGGAATTTTGAAAAATCAAAAAATGTTATAAGTTATAATCGCAAGTACACGCGCTAAGTAAAAAAATCGTAGAGGCCATAATAATGGGAACTTTGAGCTAAAATTTTAGAGACACACTCTAAAATAGTGTTCAAATATAGAAAAAAATCAGCAAAAATGTATCTACGGTATTTTGTATACAGGGATGCTTGAAAGTGGGGGGATCTGAATTTCGAAAAAATAAAATAAAAAATTTTAACCTCTTAATTTAGAAATTTTTTATTGCCATTTTCGTAATTTACAGGGTTGAATTAGTGGATTTTCATATATAAAAGTGTTTGAAAAAACTCAATTCTGATTTTGGAATTTTTAAAAATCAAAAAATGGTATAAGTTATAATCGCAAGTACACGCGCAAAGTATAAAAATCGTAGAGGCCATAATAATGGGAATTTTGAGTTGAAATTTTAGATACACATTCTAAAATAGTGTTCAAATATAGACAAAAAATCAGCGAAAACGTATCTACGGTATTTTGTATACAGGGATGCTTGAAAGTGGGGGGATCTGAATTTCGAAAAAATAAAATAAAAAATTTTAACCTCTTAATTTAGAAATTTTTTATTGCCATTTTCGTAATTTACAGGGTTGAATTAGTGGATTTTCATATATAAAAGTGTTTGAAAAAACTCAATTCTGATTTTGGAATTTTTAAAAATCAAGAAATGGTATAAGTTATAATCGCAAGTACACGCGCAAAGTATAAAAATCGTAGAGGCCATAATAATGGGAATTTTGAGTTGAAATTTTAGATACACATTCTAAAATAGTGTTCAAATATAGACAAAAAATCAGCGAAAACGTATCTACGGTATTTTGTATACAGGGATGCTTGAAAGTGGGGGGATCTGAATTTCGAAAAAATAAAATAAAAAATTTTAACCTCTTAATTTAAAAACGTTTTATTGGCATTTTCGTAATTTACTGGGTTGAATTAGTGGATTTTCATATATAAAAGTGTCTGAGAAAACTCAATTCTGATTTTGGAATTTTGAAAAATCAAAAAATGGTATAAGTTATAATCGCAAGTACACGCGCAAAGTAAAAAAATCGTAGAGGCCATAATAATGGGAATTTTGAGCATAAATTTTAGATGCACTCTCTAAAATAGTGTTCAAATATAGAAAAAAATCAGCAAAAATGTATCTACGATATTTTGTATACAGGGATGCTTGAAAGTGGGGGGATCAGAATTTCGAAAAAATAAAATGAAAAATTTTAACCTCATAATTTAGAAACTTTTTATTGCCATTTTCGTGATTTACAAGGTTGAATTAGTGGATTTTCATATATAAAAGTGTCTGAAAAAACTCAATTCTGATTTTGGAATGTTGAAAAATCAAAAATTGGTATAAGTTATAATCGCAAGTACACGCGCAAAGTAAAAAAATCGTAGAGGCCATAATAATGGGAATTTTGAGCTGAAATTTTAGATACACACTCTAAAATAGTGTTCAAATATAGAAAAAAATCAGCAAAAATGTATCTACGATATTTTGTATACAAGGATGCTTGAAAGTGGGGGGATCAGAATTTCGAAAAAATAAAATAAAAAATTTTAACCTCATAATTTAGAAAATTTTTATTGCCATTTTCGTAATTTATAGGGTTGAATTAGTGGATTTTCATATATAAAAGTGTCTGAAAAAACTCAATTCTGATTTTGGAATTTTGAAAAATCAAAACATGAGGTCAAGTTATAATCGCAAGTACACGCGCTAAGTGAAAAAATCGTATAGGCCATAATAATGGGAATTTTGAGCTGAAATTTTAAATACAGACTCTAAAATAGTGTTCAAATATAGAAAAAAATCAGCAAAAATGTATCTACGATATTTTGTATACAAGGATGCTTGAAAGTGGGGGGATCAGAATTTCGAAAAAATAAAATAAAAAGTTTAACCTCATAATTTAGAAATTTTTTATTGCCATTTTCGTAATTTATAGGGTTGAATTAGTGGATTTTCATATATAAAAGTGTCTGAAAAAACTCAATTCTGATTTTGGAATTTTGAAAAATCAAAACTTTAGGCAAGTTATAATCGCAAGTACACGCGCAAAGTATAAAAATCGTAGAGGCCATAATAATGGAAACTTTGAGCTGAAATTTCAGATACACACTCTAAAATAGTGTTCAAATATAGAAAAAAATCAGCAAAATGTATCTACGATATTTTGTATACAGGGATGCTTGAAAGTGGGGGGATCAGAATTTCGAAAAAATGAAATAAAAATTTTTAACTTCTTAATTTAAAAACTTTTTATTGGCATTTTCGTAATTTACAGGGTTGAATTAGTGGATTTTCATATATAAAAGTGTCTGAAATAACTCAATTCTGATTTTGGAATTTTGAAAAATCAAAAAATGGTATAAGTTATAATCACAAGTATACGCGCAAAGTAAAAAAATCGTAGAAGCCATAATAATGAGAATTTTTAACTAAAATTTGAAATAAACATTATCAGATAATGAACAAATATAGAAAAAAATCAGCAAAAATGTATCTACGATATTTTGTATACAGGGATGCTTGAAAGTGGGGGGATCAGAATTTCTAAAAAACAAAATAAAAAATTGTAACCTCATAATTTAGAAACTTTTTATTGCTATTTTCGTAATTTACAAGGTTGAATTAGTGGATTTTCATATATAAAAGTGTCTGAAAAAACTTAATTCTGATTTTGGAATTTTGAAAAATCAAAAAATGTTATAAGTTATAATCGTAAGTACACGCGCAAAGTCAAAAAATCGTAGAAGCCATAATAATGGGAATTTTTAACTAAAATTTGAAATACACATTCTCAGATAATGAACAAATATAGAAAAAAATCAGCAAAAATGTATCTACGGTATTTTGTATACAGGGATGCTTGAAAGTGGGTGGATCAGAATTTCGAAAAAATAAAATAAAAAATTTTAACCTCTTAATTTAAAAACTTTTTATTGGCATTTTCGTAATTTACAGGGTTGAATTAGTGGATTTTCATATATAAAAAGGTCTGAAAAAACTCAATTCTGATTTTGGAATTTTGAAAAATCAAAAAATGGTATAAGTTATAATCGCAAGTACACGCGCAAAGTATAAAAATCGTAGAGGCCATAATAATGGGAATTTTGAGCATAAATTTTAGATGCACACTCTAAAATAGTGTTCAAATATAGAAAAAAATCAGCAAAAATGTATCTACGATATTTTGTATACAGGGATGCTTGAAAGTGGGGGGATCAGAATTTCGAAAAAATAAAATGAAAAATTTTAACCTCATAATTTAGAAACTTTTTATTGCCATTTTCGTAATTTACAAGGTTGAATTAGTGGATTTTCATATATAAAAGTGTCTGAAAAATTTCAATTCTGATTTTGGAATGTTGAAAAATCAAAAATTGGTATAAGTTATAATCGCAAGTACACGCGCAAAGTAAAAAAATCGTAGAGGCCATAATAATGGGAATTTTGAGCTGAAATTTTAGATACACACTCTAAAATAGTGTTCAAATATAGAAAAAAATCAGCAAAAATGTATCTACGATATTTTGTATACAGGGATGCTTGAAAGTGGGGGGATCAGAATTTCGAAAAAATAAAATAAAAAATGTTAACCTCATAATTTAGAAACTTTTTATTGCCATTTTCGTAATTTACAGGGTTGAATTAGTGGATTTTCATATATAAAAGTGTCTGAGAAAACTCAATTCTGATTTTGGAATTTTGAAAAATCAAAAAATGGTATAAGTTATAATCGCAAGTACACGCGCAAAGTAAAAAAATCGTAGAGGCCATAATAATGGGAATTTTGAGCATAAATTTTAGATGCACACTCTAAAATAGTGTTCAAATATAGAAAAAAATCAGCAAAAATGTATCTACGATATTTTGTATACAGGGATGCTTGAAAGTGGGGGGATCAGAATTTCGAAAAAATAAAATGAAAAATTTTAACCTCATAATTTAGAAACTTTTTATTGCCATTTTCGTAATTTACAAGGTTGAATTAGTGGATTTTCATATATAAAAGTGTCTGAAAAATTTCAATTCTGATTTTGGAATGTTGAAAAATCAAAAATTGGTATAAGTTATAATCGCAAGTACACGCGCAAAGTAAAAAAATCGTAGAGGCCATAATAATGGGAATTTTGAGCTGAAATTTTAGATACACACTCTAAAATAGTGTTCAAATATAGAAAAAAATCAGCAAAAATGTATCTACGATATTTTGTATACAAGGATGCTTGAAAGTGGGGGGATCAGAATTTCGAAAAAATAAAATAAAAAATTTTAACCTCATAATTTAGAAAATTTTTATTGCCATTTTCGTAATTTATAGGGTTGAATTAGTGGATTTTTATATATAAAAGTGTCTGAAAAAACTCAATTCTGATTTTGGAATTTTGAAAAATCAAAACATGAGGTCAAGTTATAATCGCAAGTACACGCGCTAAGTGAAAAAATCGTAGAGGCCATAATAATGAGAATTTTGAGCTGAAATTTTAAATACACACTCTAAAATAGTGTTCAAATATAGAAAAAAATCAGCAAAAATGTATCTACGATATTTTGTATACAAGGATGCTTGAAAGTGGGGGGATCAGAATTTCGAAAAAATAAAATAAAAAATTTTAACCTCATAATTTAGAAATTTTTTATTGCCATTTTCGTAATTTATAGGGTTGAATTAGTGGATTTTCATATATAAAAGTGTCTGAAAAAACTCAATTCTGATTTTGGAATTTTAAAAAATCAAAACTTTAGGTAAGTTATAATCGCAAGTACACGCGCAAAGTATAAAAATCGTAGAGGCCATAATAATGGGAACTTTGAGCTGAAATTTTAGATACACACTCTAAAATAGTGTTCAAATATAGAAAAAAATCAGCAAAAATGTATCTACGATATTTTGTATACAAGGATGCTTGAAAGTGGGGGGATCAGAATTTCGAAAAAATAAAATAAAAAATTTTAACCTCATAATTTAGAAAATTTTTATTGCCATTTTCGTAATTTATAGGGTTGAATTAGTGGATTTTCATATATAAAAGTGTCTGAAAAAACTCAATTCTGATTTTGGAATTTTGAAAAATCAAAACATGAGGTCAAGTTATAATCGCAAGTACACGCGCTAAGTGAAAAAATCGTAGAGGCCATAATAATGAGAATTTTGAGCTGAAATTTTAAATACACACTCTAAAATAGTGTTCAAATATAGAAAAAAATCAGCAAAAATGTATCTACGATATTTTGTATACAAGGATGCTTGAAAGTGGGGGGATCAGAATTTCGAAAAAATAAAATAAAAAATTTTAACCTCATAATTTAGAAATTTTTTATTGCCATTTTCGTAATTTATAGGGTTGAATTAGTGGATTTTCATATATAAAAGTGTCTGAAAAAACTCAATTCTGATTTTGGAATTTTAAAAAATCAAAACTTTAGGCAAGTTATAATCGCAAGTACACGCGCAAAGTATAAAAATCGTAGAGGCCATAATAATGGGAACTTTGAGCTGAAATTTTAGATACACACTCTAAAATAGTGTTCAAATATAGAAAAAAATCAGCAAAAATGTATCTACGATATTTTGTATACAGGGATGCTTGAAAGTGGGGGGATCAGAATTTCGAAAAAATGAAATGCAAAATTTAAACCTCTTAATTTAAAAACTTTTTATTGGCATTTTCGTAATTTACAGGGTTGAATTAGTGGATTTTCATATATAAAAAGGACTGAAAAAACTCAATTCTGATTTTGGAATTTTGAAAAATCAAAAAATGTTATAAGTTATAATCGCAAGTACACGCGCAAAGTAAAAAAATGGTAGAGGCCATAATAATGGGAACTTTGAGCTGAAATTTTAGATACACACTCTAAATTAGTGTTCAAATATAGAAAAAAATCAGCAAAAATGTATCTACGATATTTTGTATATAGGGATGCTTGAAAGTGGGGGTATCAGAATTTCGAAAAAATAAAATAAAAAATTTTAACCTCATAATTTAGAAACTTTTTATTGGCATTTTCGGAATCTACGATGTTAAATTAGTGGATTTTCATATATAAAATTGTCGGAAAAAACTCAGTTCCGATTTGGAGTTTTGAAAAATCAGAACATTAAGTCAAGTTATAATTAAGGCGTTTCTACTTTTTCCGCCTTAGTTTTTTTAAATTCATTAGTTTTTTTTATCGACGTCAAAAAGGTAGTGGCGCCCTCAATTTTTACAAGCTTCCTGTTATTCTTGTGTGACATAAACTTGGGGTCGAATCACCCTTGAGAGGAGTCTCTAACCGGAGCCCTTCAAGCTGGAGCGCTTACCGTTACAAATTAGCGCCTCTTACCGTTACAATGTCTGAAAACAGAGCAGAAGTAGACTGATTATTTGAAAAAACTATTTGTATATCAGTTACTAACTTAGTTATGCTTTCTAAAGTTGATTTTCTTTTTCTGAATCCAAACTGAAAATCTGGAATGTTCCAAGAAATTTTGTAATCGAGTTTTTATTAACCGTTAAGTCTTCAATATACAAGATGCTAACGAAATAGCTTTGTAGGAAGAAGCGTGGTTTGGAGGTTTACCCGGTTTGGGTATGGGTATTCCAGGTCAAGTTATAATAGCAAGTACACGCGCCAAATCAAAAAATCGTAGAGGCCATAATAATGGGAATTTTGAGCTGAAGATACACTCTCAAATAGTGTACGAATGTAGAAAAAAATCACCAAAAACCTATCTACGATATTTTGCATACAGAGGTACCTAAAATTGAGGGGATCAGAATTTCGAAGTAGAAAAAATTTCAACCCGACTTTAGATTTTGGAATTTCGAAAATTCGAAAGTTGATTATTGGGATGACAATGAACAGATCGTTTTGAATGTAAGGCATTCTAAATTAAATTATTTTTGTTACAGTTTGAAACCGACACCGAAAGACGGCGTGACAAAAAGCAATCCCAGCAAAAGACACCGAGAGAGACTGAACGCCGAACTGGATACTCTAGCAAGTCTACTACCGTTCGAACAAAATATTCTTTCTAAACTAGATAGACTTTCCATACTACGACTTTCCGTCAGCTATTTACGCACCAAAAGCTATTTCCAAGGTAAGATACATTTTTTTTCCACTCTGTATAATAAAAAATAACATTGCCATTTGCTAATTA
Organism: Lochmaea crataegi; assembly: GCA_947563755.1. Classification (NCBI taxonomy): domain Eukaryota; kingdom Metazoa; phylum Arthropoda; class Insecta; order Coleoptera; family Chrysomelidae; genus Lochmaea; species Lochmaea crataegi. The sequence goes on along the minus strand of OX387433.1, from coordinate 8,902,723 downwards.
AAAATCATTTACCAGTCTACGTTGAATTTTCAACAGCAACCATTCGGAGATAAACGACATAAAGAGCCGGAGGGTTTTTTTTTTAAGTGAAGACCAGCTGGCGGACGTGTCAGTTGTTCTAACTCCATATATCGTAAACCCCACAGTTAACCCTGAAAATTCTTATTTAAGGGAAACCATCGTACCATATCACTGGGGTCTTGTATGACACTAAATAATATACATGTAATTATTATAGCTACTTATTACCGTGTATATATACTTTGCTATGGGGTAAAAAATGATTTTTAATGCTTTTCGCTAGTTCTGTGGTTCTAGATCACAAAACTATTGTATTTAGCTCTATGGTTTTAACATGACACATGACAAGAGGAGGAGGAGGCGACTTTCTCACACCCAAACCATACTGACGTTACCACATTTATAAAAGTAAAAACTGACAAAATCATAACCTTATTTTTTCTTGGTTAAAACAGATCATTGGTTAATTTATCGAGAAGGATAAGGAAAATGATTGAAGAAGCCATTTTTTCAACACTGAATAATTTTCCTTGCCCTTCTCGATAAATTAACCAATGATCTGTTTTAACCAAGAAAAAATAAGGTTATGATTTTGAAGAAATTGACAGTTTATACTTTTATAAATGCGGCAACGTCGGTATGGTTTGGGCGGATTAGCCTCTCGAGAAGGGGAAGGGAATATACCATGGCTTTAAATGTTTATTCGAGTTAACTGGGTTGAAAAAAAACAAAGAAAACCGAATATAAAGTTAGGTTATGTTATCATTTATCTGCATGCGCAGATGATGGAATATGCTCCTCTAGTTATCGCCTCATATTTGAAGGTGGCATTAATAAATGAAGCGTTGCCACTTCTCAAAGAAAAATCCTAAACAATCCGACATAATAAAAACCAATTTTTATAATTATTTCGGTCGCGTACGACGAGTAGAAAAAAAAGTGCTAAACGCTTTTACGCGCCCAGGTTAAAATTTACGTCGGGTAGGGAGTTAGGTTATGAGCACGGCGGGCAGGAGGAGGAAGGACGAACACGCAACGAAACCATTAATATCGTTCAAGAGCATTTCAATCGCATCGCATAACTTATTGTGAACTAGTTAATGATAAATCACCGATTTTTCCTTTCCCAAGAATATAAAAGTCCCCATCGATTTTATTTTCTACGGGGATATTAAATAATTATGAAAAAATTTCTTATTCTAATTTAAAGTTCTATGCAATCACCCCCTTCTGCCTTCACTGGATTGGGAAATAAATTATGTCCTTTTTCATAATTAATATATCTTGTTATCTGTCCATCCTGAAGTTTTTACTTAGCACCATACATTCTGGATATATAGCACTCCAGTGAATAAATTACCACACCTTATATAATTAAGCTAATGGTATATATAATAGGGTTAAACGACATTAGAATGAACTACCTTTATTTTTATTATATTTTATATAAACAAAAACACAAATAGATACTGAAACTTATGCAACTTCCCTAGGGCTCAAAAGTATCTTAGTAGTTCCTCCTTACAGAACACCCAGTAATCTCTATTCGTTGTTTACTGGTGGAAGCATTATCTGAGGTAATACCCAGAATACTGTGTCTATCAGTGTCCACCATATAAACCTGATTTGTGCATTTGGAATGTGCAACATATTCCATGGCTGCTGATAGTGTGGTACTCATGCTGAGTAGCAGTTTAGTAAGGAGAGTCTTTGGTATAGCTTCTAAGTATCGTCGCTTCACTTGCTTTTTGTGGTGATCTTAAAAAGATGGGGAAGAGTCTTGAATGAATAAAGGAGAGCTTGTTTGGTACACAGGCGACTCAAAAATGAATACAGGAATGCATAATGACAAGTGGGCTGCGCTGTCTTCGGACTCCTGGGGAATTAAAAAATGCTCTAAAACTACTGGTAGAAGAACGAAAGACAGCGACAGTTGATAAAAGACACATAAGCAGCCAAGGTCCTTGAAAAAGTAGAAGACCATAGCCTTAAAAAGGAACTCCTAACAAGAAAATAGCTATTTGTATAACAAGGGATTTTCCTCCCGAGGATGAAGTTTACTGCCCGACGCGTAGCGGAATTCGAACCATCACCTACAGGCCTATCATGAGCAGTGAGCTGTGCACCAACTCGTTGCGCTACCGAGACTCGCAGAGAAGCTCTGCGGAAGCATGAACATAACGTATTGCTGTTTAACTTTTGTTTTCTTAATATATTTACCTACTTCTTGAGAATATCTTACCTTCATTAATCCCCGTAGATTCCGAAAATCAGCATAAAAACTCAATCAAACTTGTACATTAGAAGTTACAGGTATAAGAACTTTAAAAAATCAGGGATATTGACATGCCTCCTCCATTATTTTGCTTATAACCTTGAAATGTTAATACTGTTTTTCGTATTTTTCATTAGATTTTTGGGGTAATAGAGATTGTACTGATTCATTAACTTGTTCCAAAATATCCGGTGGTGTATTATTTATATCTTCAAATTCGCTTGAATCACTCATTTTTTAAATATTATTTTATATTTTGTAGATAAATTATAGCGTAACTGTTGAAATAAAGTAATCAGCCACCTATTTAGGTTCGCGAAAAACTGCCTTAAGCAGATTGTCATTAAGTTGGCTAGTTTGTAAGTTTTAAAAAAGAAGAAGAAAGTAGTTGATTCTAAACATACATATAGAATGACCATTTTAAGTTACGTTTTGTTTGTTTTCTTTGATGATAATGGAATAAAAAGACTTAAGTATAAAGTGTCTATAATTATAAAGCAGTAACACACTTTGAAACTGTTAATCTGTCAATCGACCATAGCATGCTATACCTAATATTTCTCTGTCATAAATTCGAAAACCGGACGAATCTATGAATTTAAGTCAAATTAGTAATGTAAAAATCGTTAAATTAAAATAACAATTTACTGATTTCTACCATTTTGCAAAATACTGGGTGTTCTATAAATAAACGGTAAAATTTATACTTATATAATAGAATATAGTTTAGGTCGCCAATGCCGTATAAGTTATTTCATTGATGACGTACCATAACCTCACTTTTACTTTTCCTCCCTAGGGAGGAAAAGTACGACTTTGCTCCCTACAATGAGGCCAGGAAATGTATACTTTGGATAGAGGTAGGTTAAATTGTCTTTTAGTTGGACACTACTTTACAAGGTATCGAAATTTTATTAGAAAAACAAAAAATGTTCTATGATTCTGTTCTAAAATGTTCTATGATTCATCCGGCCCCGGATTTAGCTATTTCCATCGACTTTTATGGGAAATTTTTCGTTTCACAGAAAATTCTAACCAATTATATGAGTCATCAACGAAAATACCCAGCGTAATAATTAGGAAGTTGTCAAGATTTATGAAGATAGAAAAATCGTATAAAGGTAAATTTAAAAATATCTTTTTCATCCCTTTTGCTATCGTAACGGTACGGACAGGTATAATTACGCATATATATATACCGGAAGTAAAAATAGAGGGCTGCGAATCAGGGTTCGGGATACGTCAGTCGCTGATTACTTCGGGGTCGCCCTTAATTTATCGTCCACACGGGGTACAGACAGATTATTTATATTGTAGTAACTTTTCTTTTTTGTTTTTTTATTGAAACTTTTATGACGTATTTCGTTGATTAATGATCTATGGGTGTAGACGCCGTCTGAACCATAAAATAATCTTTCTTTATAATGGTAGAAACTCATATTTTTTTGCTATTAAACGTTTTAATTGGATCATTAGGACTATAAAGAAAACCATTCGTAACCACGCACACTGTATTAAAGCTTTGAAAACATAACATCTAAAAAGTCTCAGTACGAATGTATAGGAACATATATCCAACAACTTTATCAACAATTGTTACATAATTAATAGGATAGATTGGCGATAGAATCGACATACAAAAATATACTAGTTTTCCTATCGCATTGGAGCACAAGAAAGGGTCGATAGCCATAAAGCGGCAATAAACCATTGGCGTTACAGTTTTCGGTAAATACCTGAATGGTTTCATTTGTTGGGTTTATTTAAAAGTGCGAAAGTTAGGCAAGTATCATATTATTAGTAAGTAATTATTACAGTATTAAGAGCCGATTTTACGGCAATTGGGCGAAAATTATTTAACATAATTAAATGAAACTATAAGACCCATCCATACTCGACAAAACCCTTAAACTGACTGCACGACATTGGCCACCGGCTTATCGTCTTAATGAATCCTTAACCATTGTGCCGAATTTTACGACCCTATTGTATTTAAATCGATACAGTCGATTTAATTTTCGTAAAACCGACCTGTTTTATCATTTTATTCCACATAGAAAAAAAGGAAGATTCACCCTATATTTATAGTACTTTTGAATAAATAATGAGGCACTTTTTTCCTTCGGAAAAAGAAATATAGTATACCTAATATTAGCGATCTGAGGATATAGGTTGGCATCCCTCCATAAAATTCCAATCCTTTATTTCATTTCCTATACATTTTATAAACTAAAGCTGGTATACTCTTTCTAAAGTCAATGTGAAGAAAGAGATTTTTACTTCTGTCACAGGTCGGTCGATTGAGAAAGCAGTGCAAAATTCGAGATACCATGGAAGTTAACAGTTAACAGTTAATTTATTTTTAACATAAATCCAATATTTGTAAACTCCCCTAAGTTTTGTGGAGCAGTTCATTATTAGTTTCTTATAGCGTCAAGATTCGATAAATAAACTGAACTAAATTAACCAGTGTGCGATCGACAAAATCCTTAAACTGACTGTACGACACTGACCGCCGGATTATCATATTACTGAATCCTTAACCATTGTGCCGAATTTTACGACCCTATTGTATTTGAGGCGATACGGGACTTGTCGATTTAATTTTGGTAAAACCGACCTGTTTTATCATTTTATTCCACATAGAAAAATAGTAAGACTCACCCTATATTTATAGTACTTTTGAATAAATAATAAGGCATTTTGCTCCTACGGAAAAAGAAATATAGTATACCTAATATTAGCGATCTGAGGATATAGGTTGGCATCCCTCCATAAAATTCCAATCCTATACATTTTATAAACTAAAGCTGGTATACTCTTTCTAAAGTCAATGTGAGGAAAGAGATTTTTACTTCTATTAAAGGTCGGTCGATTGAGAAAGCAGTGCAAAATTCGGGATACCATGGAAGTTAATAGTTAACAGTTAATTTATTTTTAACATAAATCCAATATTTGTAAACTTCCCTAAGTTTTATGGAGCAGTTTATTATTAGTTTCTTATAGCTTCAAGATTCGATAAATAAACTGAACTAAATTAACCAGTGTGCGATCGACAAAACCCTTAAACTGACTGTACGACACTGACCACCGGATTATCATATTAATGAATCCTTAACCATTGTGCCGAATTTTACGACACTATTATATTTAAGGCGATACAGGACTTGTCGATTTAATTTTGGTAAAACCGACCTGTTTTATCATTTTATTCCACATAGAAAAATAGTAAGACTCACCCTATATTTACAGTACTTTTGAATAAATAATGAGACACTTTGTTCCTACGGAAAAATAATATTAGCGATCTGAGGATATAGGTTGGCATCCCTCCATAAAATTCCAATCCTTTATTTCATTTCCTATACATTTTATAAACTAAAGCTGGTATACTCTTTCTAAAGTCAATGTGAAGAAAGAGATTTTTACTTCTATTAAAGGTCGGTCGATTGAGAAAGCAGTGCAAAATTCGGGATACCATGGAAGTTAACAGTTAACAGTTAATTTATTTTTAACATAAATCCAATATTTGTAAACTTCCCTAAGTTTTATGGAGCAGTTTATTATTAGTTTCTTATAGCTTCAAGATTCGATAAATAAACTGAACTAAATTAACCAGTGTGCGATCGACAAAACCCTTAAACTGACTGTACGACACTGACCACCGGATTATCATATTAATGAATCCTTAACCATTGTGCCGAATTTTACGACACTATTATATTTAAGGCGATACAGGACTTGTCGATTTAATTTTGGTAAAACCGACCTGTTTTATCATTTTATTCCACATAGAAAAATAGTAAGACTCACCCTATATTTACAGTACTTTTGAATAAATAATGAGACACTTTGTTCCTACGGAAAAATAATATTAGCGATCTGAGGATATAGGTTGGCATCCCTCCATAAAATTCCAATCCTTTATTTCATTTCCTATACATTTTATAAACTAAAGCTGGTATACTCTTTCTAAAGTCAATGTGAAGAAAGAGATTTTTACTTCTATTAAAGGTCGGTCGATTGAGAAAGCAGTGCAAAATTCGGGATACCATGGAAGTTAACAGTTAACAGTTAATTTATTTTTAACATAAATCCAATATTTGTAAACTTCCCTAAGTTTTATGGAGCAGTTTATTATTAGTTTCTTATAGCTTCAAGATTCGATAAATAAACTGAACTAAATTAACCAGTGTGCGATCGACAAAACCCTTAAACTGACTGTACGACACTGACCACCGGATTATCATATTAATGAATCCTTAACCATTGTGCCGAATTTTACGACACTATTATATTTAAGGCGATACAGGACTTATCGATTTAATTTTGGTAAAACCGACCTGTTTTATCATTTTATTCCACATAGAAAAAAAGAAACACTCACCCTATATTTATAGTACTTTTGAATAAATAATAAGGCATTTTGCTCCTACGGAAAAAGAAATATAGTATACCTAATATTAGCGATCTGAGGATATAGGTTGGCATCCCTCCATAAAATTCCAATCCTATACATTTTATAAACTAAAGCTGGTATACTCTTTCTAAAGTCAATGTGAGGAAAGAGATTTTTACTTCTAATAAAGGTCGGTCGATTGAGAAAGCAGTGCAAAATTCGGGATACCATGGAAGTTAACAGTTAACAGTTAATTTATTTTTAACATAAATCCAATATTTGTAAACTTCCCTAAGTTTTATGGAGCAGTTTATTATTAGTTTCTTATAGCTTCAAGATTCGATAAATAAACTGAACTAAATTAACCAGTGTGCGATCGACAAAACCCTTAAACTGACTGTACGACACTGACCACCGGCTTATCATATTAATGAATCCTTAACCATTGTGCCGAGTTATTCGACCCTATTGTATTTAAGGCGATACGGGACGTGTCGATTTAATTTTGTGGTGCAGTTTATTATTAGTTTCTTATAGCGTCAAGATTCGATAAATAAACTGAACTAAATTAACCGGTGTGCTCTTCGTACAAGACAAAACCAATAAATTCTTGATTGAATATATGAAATCCTTTAAGTCGACTTAGTCATAAACCCTTTTCTACCACGATTCGTAATGAATTCTACCACGTGCTGTGACTTCCACCGTATTTTCAATAAAATATATGATAACGATTCTTGTTAGTCGAGAAACATATATACAGATACATTCAAACAAAAACGGAACATAGGGATTTGAAGCATTGTATCAGAACTGCTTTTGAACTAGTCGACCAACATCCAGCTTCAACAGATTAAAAACACGATTATTACAATCGTTTATTTGGACACCTATAATATATAGTACAATTCCCAACTGTGGGCGGTCCTTAATTAGCGTCAGACAGTCAGTCGATCGGTGAGAGTGTTCAAGCCCATAACTTTGTTTCCATTTAAAGAATCCTATTTTGTTTTATTTACGAATTTATATTTATTTTGCAAGCCGTTATGGCCGAAATAAATCAAAACATATCATCTTAACTCGAAACATTAATTGTTAAAGAGAATTTAATAATTAATTTTCGATTTTAACAACATAAAACGTAAGCATATTGTTTCCATATGTAGCGATGTTTACTAACCCCATCAAATAATTATTCAATACTAAATCGCAGTTCGCACATAACTAACAAATTTTGGAAGGAGAATGGGCGGGGTTTCATACATTGGCTCTGAATCCAGCTGTCCAGATCAATACTTGATATTCATTGAAGTGAACTTATAGAAATGTTTTATTGGTGGACTATTTAGATCGACGAATACACTAAACCCTTATGTTCCGTTTTTATTTGAATGTATCTGTATATATATATATATGTATATATATATATATATATATATATATATATATATATATATATATATATATATATATATATAGGAACATTTAACAATTTTCCTTTTAAATCGTTAAGGATTTGTCAAAACAAATCTAGTTAATTCCCGTTAAAAGCCTATTGAAGTTCGATGAATCGAAGAGACCATCAATGTCAGTCACAAAATTGCATTATAATGGAATCCTGTGGTGTAGGAAGAGTTTGACTTGCCGCCGCGTGTCCTTTGTAGATGCATATGGTAGGGTCCACCCCGTGTTTACATTATATATTTGGTATCAGAACATTAGATGTTCATTAATCCGTGTCGAGACTTCCCTCTAATGTCGAAGTAATACTGTAGTTTATAACAACTATAGTCTAACGATTTGTAAATAGACAGTGGTTAGGGTTAGGGTTAGGGATGTACTACATGAAATTTGATATGGAAAATTAAAAGGTAAAGGATTATACATGTCAAAAGTAATAGTTTAATAACGCCATACAATGTTTTTGAAAAAATTTTTTCATAGAACAGAGACCGTTCACTAAAAAGCAACAACTACTTCCCGGGCTATATGTCCCGACAGACATTGAATTACACTTCTAAAGTAAACGGGGTTGGTATATCTGTAAGATATCACCAACTATTCTAGTCTTCAACATCACTTGTAGACTGGTTTCGGCGTATTTGGCCTAAATCAGTGCAAGGGTCCAGAAATAATCCTGGACTGAAGACAACGCTGAAACCACATCAATACATTAACCCCAGTAGAGAAAATGCTTAGAATGCGATAACAGCGACATCCCTACATCTAACCACAAACCAATATGTATGTCGGGGCATATAGCCCGAGAAGTAGTTGTTGCTTCTTAGTGAACGGTCTCTGTTCTTCGAAAAATGTTTTCCAAAAACTTTGTAAGGCGTTAAAATAGTATTAAATTTGTAACATGTCTATCGACCTGTTTCGATTTTATAGAATAAATCCTTTTAATTACCGCTCGTCGTCACATTAGCCACTTCCTATTATAGTTCTGTGGTTGTGTTGGTTAAACCAGAATGGTTGGTTCTATCTTAACAGATATACCAACCCCGTTTACTTTAGAAGTGTAATTCAATGTCTGTCGGGGCATATATCCTGAGAAGTAGTTGTTGCTTCTTAGTGGTCGGTCTCTGTTCTTTGGAAATTTATTTTTCTAATTTTGTAAAGCGTTATAATAGTATTGAACTATTATTTTTTGACGTCTATATATCACGCTTTACTAAAATGACAATTATTTACAGTTAACTGTAATTAAGTAAATACCTACAAAACCGAGATGGTTTTTGTCGTTATAGAATTTTGGTTTGTGATTAGATGTAGGGATGTCGCTGATATCGCACTCTTAGCATGTCCTTAACTGAGGCTAATTTATTGGTGTGGTATCAACGTAGTCTCTAGTCCAGGATTATGCTCTCAGAGCTTCTGGACGAATAGCATCTACCTTGTGCTGATGAGGCGCAATACGCCGAAACCGGTCCACAAGTGATGTTATTCCTTCTAATCGCAAACCAGAATGGTTGGTTCTATTTTAACAGATATACCAACCCCGTTTACTTTAGAAGGGTAATTCAATGTCTGTCGGGGCATATAGCCCGAGAAGTAGTTGTTGCTTCTCAGTGGACGGTCTTTGTTCTTTGGAAATTAATTTTTCTAATTTTGTAAAGCGTTTAATAGTATTGAACTATTATTTTTTAAATGTAAATTCCATTTTTTATTTTTTTCTAAATCCTCAACTATAAAAGTTGAGGGAGATATCGAACGGGGGTAAAATTTTAAATTTTGTTTTACTCTTTGATTTCTGTTTAAACTTTTATCCAAATTCTACAAGGCGTTTCTACATTTTCCGCGTTAGTTTGTACTTTTTATCGATTTCAAAAAGGTAGTGGCGCCCTAAATTATTACAACTTTTCTGTTATCCTTGTGCGACATAAACTTGGGGTCGAATCACCCTTGAGAGGAGTCTCTAGCCGGAGCCCTTCTAGCGGGAGCGTTTACAGTTACAAATTAGCGCCCTGTAAGGTTACAAATTACCGCCCGCTACTGTTACAAATTAGCTCCCGTGACCGTTACAAACTATTATCATTGACATCTATTGATAAAACGCTTCACTAAAGAGCCATGAACTACCCCCACATACACTTATGTACCCTTCCTTGACCTGTACTAGCAAAAAAACTAATCAAAATTCCTTTGATATTGTTTTTGAGGACACCCTGTATTATCTATGATTAAATAATAGTATAAAATTGTCCTTTCACTTAATAGGATTAAAAATACCGTTTCGGGTAATTGTGAGAAGATTTTTTTTCTTGTAAGTACCGCCTGAGGGCGCTGGAATTTAATTACTTAGCACAGAACGAAATTTTTTGGCAATTAGATATAAGTAGAAACTGACAGCACAAACCCACATTTCTTGAGATTTAAACGTTTAAACTGTAGAAATCTTTTTTTTTGGTTTCATTAAATTACCTTGTACTAGAATGACGTTCACATCACCGCCCATTGGTATAGTAATTGGTGGGTGGTCACTAGTCGATTTCTTAATATTTACCTGTCATCAAGCCGCTCTTACACACACACACACACACACAAAAAATAACCATAATGTACCGAGTTAACTAGAATTATCGGTTAATAGAAAAAAATTTTTATAGTCCCAGCCCGGGGACTATAAAAAGTTCCAGGAAGTTTCGAAATTAATCTCAATTCAGTCCAAGGTCAAACAATCGAATATCATAAAAAAGGATCTTGACCCGGAAATGAAAATATTTTTTTCACAAGATTTTATTATTTTTTGTTCTTATCTGACAACAGCGCACGCGGCAAATCCTTTAAATTATTAACGTTTCTAGTCAATGAAATTTAAATGAGACTTGGAACTATACAGAATGTTATGGAAAAAGAATCGGTTCATTAACAAATCACCAATTGACACAATTACGTCCCTATTACGATGTTGTCAGATTTCGCCAAAAGGAAGACACCCTTGCGAAATCCGAATTTCCAAAAACCAATACCACAACTTAATGAATACAAATTAAACTTTCTCTTTTTAAAATTTTTAATGTTTTTTCTGTACCCCCCGTGAAAACGAAAGAAATTATTTATTATATGCGTATAGTGTCTGGCGAAGGGCTGCTGACTAATAAACTGCCCCCCAACTGTATACCATTACGAGATATATGGACACTGAAATCGAGCACAGATAAAGATAAAGCATTACTAGGTGGAGTGCCAGTGGCGTACACGATAGAAATGTCCGGAAATTTAAATTTCGCCTACCGAAATTCGTTCGTTGCAAGCTTTCATTTTAATTTTAGATTCAACGAAGTCGTAGAAAAAATATAGTGTGTTGTTAGTTGCTTCTACTCTACACCTATAAATTTTGTTGATTAGTTTTTAAAAATGGTTTAAAAGGTAAAAGGTACGCCAATGAGTTGCAATATTGCCTGAGGAAACGGGGCGTGATGAGATATAGACCAGCTGGTGGTGGTTCGGCGTTCATTCCAGGTGAAAATAATGAAAATCAACGAGCCGAAACAATACATTCGACTAGCCCTTGTGCATCTGATATTTGCCTACCCCTAATTCTAACTTGATGACCACTTGTCTATTCGATCTTGATTGACCACCATGATATTCTAATCAGCTAGTTTAGAAAAATCCGAATAATCATTTCAACTGGCATAAATCACTCAGTTTTTTTTCAATAAAAGTTGGTCTAAGTTCTGAAGATGAAATGTTATAACTAGACCCAATAAGGAGATATATGCAACCGGGGCCCCCACATAAGAAGGACCCCCACAAACCTTGAATTCAAAATTTTTTTAAACAACAAAATCCATAAACTTTTAATAAATTAATTAGTAATAAAGTATATATTAAAAGGAGAGATGTTTTTTTATAAAATTTTGTTACATAACAAACAAGAGCAGAATTGGTCTTGGTCTTGGTCTTGGTCTTGGTCTTGGTCTTGGTCTTGGTCTTGGTCTTGGTCTTGGTCTTGGTCTTGGTTTTGGTGTAGGTCTTGATCTTGGTGTTGGTGTTGGTGTTGGTGTTGGTGTTGGTGTTGGTGTTGGTGTTGGTGTTGGTGTTGGTGTTGGTGTTGGTGTTGGTGTTGGTGTTGGTGTTGGTGTTGGTGTTGGTGTTGGTGTTGGTGTTGGTGTTGGTGTTGGTGTTGGTGTTGGTGTTGGTGTTGGTGTTGGTGTTGGTGTTGGTGTTGGTATTGTTGTTGGTGTTGGTGTTGGTGTTGGTGTTGGTGTTGGTGTTGGTGTTGTGTTGGTGTTGGTCTTGGTCTTGGTCTTGTAGTCTTGGTCTTGGTCTTGCAAAAAAGCAAGACCAAGATTATCATTAGATTAGCAAGACCAAGACCAAGACCGAATGAACAAGAACAAGACCGAATATGCAAGACCAAGACCAAATACACGAGACTGAATTAGAAATCGGCATAATTGTAGATACTGGTCATGTAACAATGCTCGTTGGATGCGTGAATCCCACACCCAATATCCACAAAAACTGAATGTATGAACTGGAATAATAGACGACAAAATAATTGATCCCATTTTTCATCGAAGGAAACATAAATGGTCCGGCGTATTAAGATTTATTGAAAAATAGTATTACACCTAGTGATGAGCAAAATTGGTTTTGGTCTTGCGAAAAAGCATGACCAAGACCAAGACTATCATTAGACTAGCAAGACCAAGACTATCATTAGACTAGCAAGACCAAGACTATCATTAGACTAGCAAGACCAAGACTGGATCAGCAAGATCAAGACCAAGATTGTCCAAGTCTTGGTCTTGGTCTTGCTTTGCTCATCACTAGGTGTGGCTAATTGCAGCGAAGAGCGTTCGTTTTCTAAAATAAAAATTATTAAAAACAGGCTGCGTACGACGATGACTCAAAAACGTCTCGTAAATTAGTCATAGCTTAGTATAGAGAGTGATTTACTTCGTGAAATGATCTTCGAAGAAATTTTGATGAAATGTGGGTTCGAGAATGGTTTAGATTCATAATTGGTCCCGGTAGGTGGCATTGCAAAATGTATAGGCCGATTTTGATGAAATTTTGTGTGTTTGTATAAGTAACTGGATGGGTTAGATTCACAATTAGTCCCAGTAGGTGGCGCTGTAATCGGGTGAATACTGAACTTTTCCTAAACGGTTGGTCCGATTTTTATTAAATTTTGTGTGTTTAGACTCACAATTAGTCCCAGTAGGTGGCTCTGCAATCGGGTTCATAATGAACAACTCCTAATCGGTTGGTCCCATTTTGATGAAATTGTGTGTGTTTGTGAAAGTAACTGGATGGTTTAGATTCACAATTAGTTCCAGTAGATGGCGCTGCAATCGGGTGAATACTGAACTTTTCCTAAACGGTTGGTCCGATTTTTATGAAATGTTGTGTGTTTGAGTAAGTAAATGGATGGTTTAGACTCACAATTAGTCCCAGTAGGTGGCGCTGCAATCGGGTTCATAATGAACAACTCCTAATCGGTTGGTTCCATTTTGATGAAATTGTGTGTGTTTGTGAAAGTAACTGGATGGTTTAGACTCACAATTAGTCCCAGTAGGTGGTGTTGCAATCGGGTTCATGATGAACAACTCCTAATCGGTTGGTCCCATTTTGATGAAATTGTGTGTGTTTGTGAAAGTAACTGGATGGTTTAGACTCACAATTAGTCCCAGTAGGTGGCGCAGCAATCGGGTGAATACTGAATTTTTCCTAAACGTTTGGTCCGATTTTTATGAAATTTTGTGAGTTTGAGTAAGTAAATGGATGGTTTAGACTCACAATTAGTCCCAGTGGGTGGCGCTGCAATCGGGTTCATAATGAACAACTCCTAAACGGTTGGTCCCATTTTGATGAAATTTTGTGTGTTTGTGTAAGTAACTGGATGGTTTAGATTCACAATTAGTCCCAGTAGGTGGCGCTGCAATCGGGTGAATACTGAACTTTTCCTAAACGGTTGGTCCGATTTTTATGGAATTTTGTGTGTTTGAGTAACTAACTGGATGGTTTAGATTCACAATTAGTCCCAGTAGGTGGCGCTGCAATCGGGTGAATACTGAACTTTTCCTAAACGGTTGGTCCGATTTTTATGAAATTTTGTGTGTTTGAGTAAGTAAATGGATGGTTTAGACTCACAATTAGTCCCAGTAGGTGGCGCTGCAATCGGGTGAATACTGAACTTTTCCTAAACGGTTGGTCCGATTTTTATGAAATTTTGTGTGTTTGTGTAAGTAACTGGATGGTTTAGATTCACAATTAGTCCCAGTAGGTGGCGCTGCAATCGTGTGAATACTGAACAACTCCTAATCGGTTGGTCCCATTTTGATGTAATTGTGTGTGTTTGTGAAAGTAACTGGATGGTTTAGATTCACAATTAGTCCCAGTAGGTGGCGCTGCAATCGTGTCAATACTGAACTTCTCCTAAACGGTTGGTCCGATTTTGTTGATTTTTGCAAAGGAGTATTTTTGGTACGATAATTTCAAAAAAATGCGTGAAATTCTCACAAAAAAATATATTTTCCCGTAAAAATGGAAGAAAAAGAAATCAGGAAGTCGAATTTTCTATCAAAAAGAGGTTAGCACATGACAACGTCTGTCGGGTCCTCTAGTTTATTATATTTTTTAATTGAGAGGGCCTCCACTTTCTTCATTACCCCGGGCCTTCACAGCCCTGCATCCGGCACTGGATATATGATTTAAAATAATTAATAAATGAGTTAAAAAAATTTATTGTCTAAAGTCCGGTTCTGTTAAAATTCAGAAGCTGCCGTAGTCATTAAATGTCTGGCAATTACAATCTGTATTTAAAATCTTACGCGAGATTTTGTATCATATTTCACTTATCTGAAACATCAACAAGTGAGGTAGGTACCTGTATGTGTGTGTGCTGTCTAAAGATTGGGTTACTTTGAAACCAAAAAATAAATAAATAAAATTCGAAAATGCCTTCACAGTTGGATGATGAAAAAAAAGAGGGAAATTTACAAGTTTGACAACCTTAAAACGGTAACAGTTGAATGTTAATTAAACATACTTATTGTTTAACGTAAACCATTTGGTAATAAATCCGTCCCTGCAACCATTTATTGCTTTTTAAAGATTATCGGGCATACACAATGAGGTTTAAGTGGATATTTATGGCAGTTGAAGCCAACGATAAATTTTAGTCTCATGTTTAACTGGAAAAATGATTTTCTCTTGGGAAATTCGAGTTTTCTCATCAAAATACACTCTTATAACTTTTCGATAACTTTTTATTTGTGAATCGACGGCAATAAAATAGAGTACTGGTGAAATGGGATTAATGGGATTTTTCTTGGAACAATTAAAGTAATCAATGAAATCGGCGTGAACTGGCTAGATCGAAAGGATAAGCGCACACGTACCGAACAAGGGATTCACATCAATTGCACCAAATATTTTGGAAAATAATCTCGAAAATTCACTTTATTTTCAAATTTTATCGATGATGAGATACAGGGTGCTCAATGTCATTTCAGCATTAGTTATTAACTGAACACAAACGAAAGCAGAACATGTTAAAAGTTTCTTGTTCGTTTTTGCGTTGGATTTCAAGTATGACACAATAAATGTCAAAATTCCAAAGACAACTGTTCTTTTTTATTAGCTTTGGAAGCCAGTAGCATCATTCATTCATTCATTTAGGTTGTGCTCATCAGCCCAGGCACTTGAACTGAATCCTTGTACCATTTCCCATGTTATCCACTTCCATTCCAGAAACTTCGTGTCTTCTATAAAAGCCACTGGTTTGACTGGAGGGACTTTCACCTCCACCCGTATAAAATGTTCCAAAAGAGGAAGTCCAGACCCCGTGCTGTTCATTGCCCCGGTAATACCAAGAAGGGTATATTAGCTGCAGAGGACACTTCTGTCTTCCTCCACCATAGGTGATCGTTGCCTTATCACAGATGTGTAAAGCCGGTTCACCACCTCATGTCCTATTCCCCAGGGTTTGCCCATAACTCTTCTGCATTTCCAGAAAAGCCTAGAGGCCCTGGTAGTAATTTTTCCCAGGTGTGCCTTCCAATTCAGTTTGGAATCAAGGGTCACTCCCAGATTGGATATTTCTAGTCCTGCGGGAGAACTACAACTACTCGTAGAAGCAACTAGTTTTTTTGGATTAACTGAAAGGTCCTCTTCATTCCTCCACAATTGTGGTCGAAATAAATTTCAATTATAGTCAGAGCTCGTTAATTACAAAAAATGCATTAAACAAAACTGATCACACATGTTTACAGGAACTTTTCGTCGTAAAATTACTTCCACCACATTCTTATCAATCGATTTTCTCTTCGACGTGATATAATTCCTTTGAAAACCGAAATTTGTTCCACAAATTTTCAAATCCAGTGCAGTTTACAAACAGTCTTTACAAGATATCTCAGACCCCAGCTTACAACTCTTAAATGTAATGTAATAATATCAGTCAGGGCTTTTGCATTGTCTACCTCGTCGAGAATACGGAGAGTTGACACGCAACTTACCCATACTCTACATGCATTTAGAAAAGCATCAAGAGGTTCATTTACGACGGCGTTGGTTACCCCCTAACATTCTCGAGATATGTTCCTAACCACCATTCACTTCTTTTTTCGATATGATTCCAGAGTCCTTTTTAACCCTCAAGTAAAAAATTATGAAAGAGGTTGCTATTGGGTTAAAATAATATTATTTTTCCATAACAATTTGTCATGTTGACAATAATAAAACTGTGAAATACTCTTACCACTAATATTCGCACCACTTCGAATTACCGAGCGTAAAATGTTCGCTCCGTTTAAACAGCTGATGAATTTTCCTCACAGAAATGTGAGGACGTAACCTAAATCGAATATTAATACTACTTACTTTAATATTAGAAAATTTGATATCAAATTTAACGTAAGTATGCAACTATTAATAATAATGAATACAACCTATAATTAAATGTCTTATTTATACACTATTAATCACTTTCAATGCGTTAGTTTTTCTATTATAACCTCAAATTCGTGAAGCAAATAAATTGTTGTAAATAAGAACCGTTACAAATGAACGTTTTAGTCATAAAATATAATATATAAACCCACTTACCAGTATTTTTTTTTTTTTCCAAAAATGCTAAAA
Source organism: Lochmaea crataegi (assembly GCA_947563755.1). Taxonomy (NCBI): domain Eukaryota; kingdom Metazoa; phylum Arthropoda; class Insecta; order Coleoptera; family Chrysomelidae; genus Lochmaea; species Lochmaea crataegi. Next base: position 8,885,429 of record OX387433.1, on the reverse strand, counting down.
TAGTTATTTGTGTATTTAGAGCGTAAAGTAACAGATTGCCGCTTGAGAAAGAATGTTGCCGATCTTTCGAAAGCGGCAATTTTACTTTACGCTCGAAAAACACACATAATTTTTTCTACAGTCGCCCTTTTAATAATTAAAACATTTATTTTATATTATCTTAGGTTATAATAGGAGTGCTAGAATAATCGTTATTTTCGCTATTCATCATGATTAACCTTAAAAAGATCTACTGACTAGGGATGTTAAAAAATAATCGATTTTTATATAAATTGATTATTATTTTCTTATAATCGATTTTTAGTTATCGATTTTTATAGTAATATCAATCGATTTTATAAATTACGTTTTTAAATCGATCTTCGGAAACAGCTCGTATTATTGATTGACTATTTTTCAAAGTTTTGATAACTTTTGATGATTATTGACCATTTCTCAAAATTTTGACAATTATTGACCATTTTTCAAAATTTTAACAATTATTGACCATTTTTCAAAATTTTAACAATTATTGACCATTTTGACTGTTTTTCAAAATTAGTGACAATTTTTCCAAATTTTTAATAATTTTTGACCATTTTTCAAAATGATGGCAATTTTTAACCATGTTTGACAATAATTGTCCATTTTTAACAATAATTGACAATTTTTAACCATTTTTGATAGTTTTTGACCATTTTTGACAATTATTGACAAATTTTGACAATAATTGTCCGGTTTGGACAGTTTTTAAAAATAATTAACCATTATTGATAGTTTTTGACCATTTTTGACTATTTTTCACAATTTTTCAAAATTTTAAACCATTTTTCAAAATTATTGAGCATTTTTGATGATTATTGACAATTGTTGACAATTATGGACCATTTTTGACAATTATTGACCATTTTTGCAAATTATTGATCATTTTTGACCATATTTCAAAAACTTTAACAGTTTTTAACAATTATCTACTATTTTTCAAATTTTTAACAATAATTGTCCATTTTTGATAGTTTTTGACAATTACCTATTGGCCATTTTTGACAATTTTTCAAAATTTTTACAATTTTTGATAATTATTTACCAATTTTGACAATTTTGGACAGATTTTGACAATTTTTGACCATTTTTGATAGGTTTTGACAACTTTTGACCATTTTTCAGAAAATTTTCAAAATTTTTGACAATTGACCATTTTTGACAATTTTTGAAAATGTTTGACCATTTTTCAAAATTCTTTTATAGCTTTCGACAATTATTGACAATTTTTTAAAATTTTTGACCATTATTCAATTTTTTTTTAATTTTCGACAATTATCGACCATTTTTCAAAATTTTTACAATTATTGACAATTATTGACCATTTTTGACAGTTTTTGACAAAAATTGTCCATTTTTAACAGTTTTTGACAATAATTGACAATTTTTGACAATTATTGACCATTTTTGACCATTCAATATTTTTGACAATTTTCCTAACTTTATAATCTTCAATTAGATAAATAACATGTTATTGTAATGGGTACCTTATTGTTAAAATATTATTTATGTACTCAGAATTCAGGTATAAAGCAGATCCGCTTCTATTAAAATCAATATACCAATAATTATAACAAAGAATTAAATATTATTTATTAAGTTAGGATCATATATTTCCGGACGGACTTTACTTTATTAATTGTACAAGTTGTGTTAATTTGTAACAGAAAGCCTATCCTCAGAACTTGCACGGCACTGTTTACAGTTATTGGATGGGCGGCGTCAATAGCTCCCTAGAAAGCATTTAGGACATCAAGTTAGCTGATGAATACTGTATACGGCTAGGTACTTATACATATAGTTAGCAATCTTAAGTAGTGTAATGTATCATAGTACAATAGTTTAATAAATAGAACGTACCCCAGTGCTAGAAGTAGTAGTTTTATTCCCTTAAGATGACTCTCCAAGTGACCAGCAACACCAACGATTAAGAGGCCTATCCACACCATTAACCCGCCAACTTTACATTGGCGACCCAACCTTTACATTTATATACGATTCAGTCGCAGTTTTGACGTTTAGACGGTAATGTTATTAACCTGGAATCACTTGTAGGCAACCAAACATACATACTGATAACCAGAAGCCTAGGAGTTCTGCACAAACTTTACACTTTGTTTTCTCTAATTTCACTTAAATTACAGTTTTCTTTCGATATCTTTGATAAATTTACTTTACCTTAAGAATATTCGTACAATTCAATGGCCATTCTTCCTAGATATTCTATATTAATCTTACAACTTCGTATCCAAATCTGTCAATCCTACTAAGTAGATTTCTAGTTCTCTATATTTGTACTTACTGTATACACAGTAATTGACTGTGAGGATCTTTCCAGTAGGAGCCCAAAAATAGATACAGCAAGCGCCAAACGTGATGGCGAGCCCGCCCCCATGCGCACAAACTCATTTTCAATGTTACCTCCCAGTACAGCTCTTGCAAGACATATAAATGCTCTGTACAGAGGCGTATCATTAGTTGTCCTCCAATGACGGGCAAGGGGCTTATCGTAATCCAATAGTAATTTAGTTGGGAGAGTCTATACCTGCGCGATCGCTCGCTATCACGTTTGCTATAACTGTATTAGCAGGCCCACAAATATTGACAATCTTGACCATTCATTCTTTCTTTTGGGTTGTGCTCAACAGCCCAGCCAGTTGAACTGAATCTTTATACCATTTCCCATGTTATCTACTTTCATTCCAGGAGCCTCGTGTCTTCCATAAAGGCCACTAGTTCGACTGGAGGGATTTTCACTAGTTGTAATGGTTGTATTAATTCCTCTTCAAAGAGCTTTCGTCTAAGTACTTGTATGTTCTCACAGAAGCAGAAGTTTCATCATCAAGTTCACAATTTCTGCACATAGGTTCACTAACCTTGCCCATTTTGTGCAGATGTTTCCTCAGGGTGCAGTGTCCACTTACCAGGTCGGTAACTGTTTTCAAATGTCTCTCACGCAGTTCCTTGTCAACCTTGTTCAGTAAACTCTTTGTATTGAGGTGACTTTATGTCAAACTCTATTTGAGTTGGTGTTCCCTATCTAGCCAGTTCCGGATCTTCCCTCTTATGCAATCTTTTGTGATTCCACAAACCTATGAAGTCACCTTTAGAGCCTTCTTTAGCTAACTGGTCCGCCATTTCATTACCTGCAATCCCCTCATGTATTGGCACCCATATTAGAGACACTTTGTTGTCTCTTGCCAGCCTGTTAAGTGATTCTTTGCAATTTTTACCAGTCTAGACCTAGTTGTTGGATACGGATAAGCAGAGCTTGGCTATCAGTAAATATTTTATTTTTTTGACCGGTATATCCTCTTCTGATGTTTTCATCAATACAGGATTTAGCAGCAATCGTCTCTGCTTGAAACACAGTCGTATATCGAACAAAGCTAAAAAACATTCTCTTTCTAAGTCTTTTATACCAGCCCCAATGCCATGGTTTGTTTTTGAGCCATTGGTGAACCAGATGATTTCTCCAGAATTACTTTGGTGCATCACCTGTTCCCTAGATGGGATGTTGTAATACAAAGAAGGTATTGCATCTCATATATTAACAGCAGATTCCTCCTCCTCCAGATTATTCTTCCAGAGATGATCGTTGGCCTTATCGCAGTTGTGTAAAGCCAGTGAACTACCTCAGGTCGTATTCCCCAAGTTTTGCCCATAACTCTTCTGCTTTGACAGAAAAGCCTAGTCGCCCTGGTAGTAATTTTTCCCAGGTGTGCCTTCCAATTCAGTTTGTCTTCTCCGAACATCAGTACTCTACCCTGCGGGAGAACTCTTCTATTCGTAAAAGTAACTAGTTTTTTTTTGGATTAACTGAAAGGTCCTCTTTAAGGTACCATTCCTCCACAATTCGTAGTACTTCTTGTAACTACCTCTGGGAATTTCCCATTGGTGACAATCGCCGCAAAGCTCTGCCTTGATCATTCAACCTTGACCAATTTCGTCGTTCGTAGATTGATTAAAAAATGAATAACCAGCGGTCGCTGTCAAAGTGACAGCGATTTTTTATACAAAATTAGTTAAAACTTTGATTTTTATTCCGCCTTTTTTTTCAAATTCTGACAATTACTGACAATTTTCGACAATTATTGATCATTTTTCAATATTTTGACAATTATTGACCTTTTTTGACAATTTTTGAAAATAATTGACCATTTTTGACAGTATTTTAAAATTATTGACCATTTTTCAAAATTTTGCCAATCATTGACCATTTTTGACTATTTTTCAAAATTTTTGACAATTATTGACCATTTTTCAAAAATTTTACAATTATGGACCATTTTTGACACTTATTGACTATTTTTGAAAGTTCTTGACAATTATTGCCCATTTTTGACAATTATTAACAATTTTAGAGAATTATTGACCATTTTTCAAAATTTTAACAATTATTGACCATTTTTGACAATTATTAACAATTTTAGAGAATTATTGACCATTTTTCAAAATTTTGGCCATTATTGACCATTTTTGACAATTATTGACCATTTCTGACAATTATTGACCATTTCTGACAATTATTGACTGTTTTTGGAAAATTTTTCTAAATTATTGACTATTTCTGACAGTTTTTGACAATTATTAACAATTATTGACCATTTTTTTAAATTTTTGACAATTATAGACCATTTTTGACAATTATCGACCATTTTTGACAATTATTAACAATTTTAGAGAATTATTGACCATTTTTCAAAATTTTTGACAATTATTGACAATTTTTGACAGTTTTTGACAGTTAATGACCATTTTTCAAAATTATTGACCATTTTTCAAAATTTTGGCAATTATTGACCATTTTTGACAATTATTGACCATTTTTAACAATTATTGACCATTTCTGACAATTATTGACTGTTTTGAAAAATTTTTGACCATTTTTCAAAATTATTGACTATTTCTGACTGTCTTTGACAATTATTGATCATTTTTCAAAATTTTGACAATTATTGACCTTTTTTGACAATTTTTGAAAATAATTGACCATTTTTGACAGTATTTGACAATTATTGACCATTTTTCAAAATTTTGACAATTATTGCCCATTTTTGACAATTATTAACAATTTTAGAGAATTATTGACCATTTTTGTCAGTTTTTGACAGTTAATGACCATTTTTCAAAATTATTGACCATCTTTCAAAATTTTGGCAATTATTGACCATTTATGACAATTATTGACCATTTCTGACAATTATTGACTGTTTTTCAAAAATTTTTGACCATTTTTCAAAATTATTGAATGTCTCTGACAGTTTTTGACAATTATTAACAATTATTGACCATTTTTCAAAATTTTTGACAATTATAGACCATTTTTGACAGTTTTTGCCAATTATTGACCATTTTTGACAATTTTTCAAAATTTTTGACCATTTTTGACAATTATTGGCCATTTTTCGGTCGCTGTCAAAGTGACAGCGATTTTTTATACATAATTAGTTAAAACTTTGATTTTTATTCGAATAAAGTTAAAACCTCATTACGTATAAACCGGTTAAAAATCTTGTTAAATCATTCTTAAAAGAAAGGGGGGATCGCTAATAATAATCGAGGGTACACAAAACTGATTAACAGCTGGCTATAAATAAGTTTTCATGTATATCTGATGACCACGTGCAGGCTTCCTATTAAAAAAAAATCAACCCTGAAAGAGTCATGATCGCGGTGTGGTGTTTTATGCACAAAACCACCTGCCTCGTTTTCGGGACTCGAAACAGTTGAATATTTTTTAAAAGGCGATTTATCGACTGCATGCATATCTAGTCGGACGGGCTTTTTTTTGTGGTTTTCTCAAATGAAACTCTAAAAAATTATGTTCTTTTTGTTCTTACATTCAAAATTTAACCTCCGTAAAGTTTTCTCTGGTTAGTTTATTGAATTTCAGAAGTTCGACTATTAACTCCGTAACATGCAGATCATGATACCGACGTCGAGAGTTGAGTAATGGACGTGATATTATGGAAATTATTAAATGCATTTTACATTTATCGCTTTTAATTTACTACTATATGTCAAACTCAACTTTATTTCGACATAAAATATTTCAAATGTACCTAATAAATAAAATATCTGCAAATAAATAATATTTCGAAGCAAATTCAACGTTTGCATATTCTAAAAACTCCTCCAGAGAAACTTAGTCATTAATGATTTCGTAAAGGCATTTGACTGGATTGAGTAAAGTAAAACTTCCACGGCTTCCAGCATAACACCCCTTCATCTCCACCTTGAGAGTAGGAAAGGAGAACTATCGATGGTTTATCGATAACTATCGATTATTTTGACTATCGAAAAAAATCGATAGTTTTCGGTACTATATCGATAGTTGAGATGTTTAGGTGAAGAATATAAATATACTTTGAAAACTGATATGGAGTAAAAATGCTATCAAAAAATGGGATAGAGAGAAAGAGAGGGGGGGAGATGAGAGAAAGAGAGAAGGGATAGAGAGATGGGAGAGAGAGAGATGGGAGGGAGAGAGTGAGAAAGAGAGAGAGATATAGGAAAGAGAGAGAAATATGGGAAAGGGAGGGAGAGATGGGAGAGAAAGAGAGAGAGAGATGGTAGAGAGAGAGAAAGATGCGAGAGGGAGAGATATAAGAGAAAGAAATAGGAAAGAGAGAGAGGGAGAGATATAAGAGAGAGAAATAGGAAAGAGAGAGAGTGAAAGAGATGGGAGAAAGAAAGAAAGATAGGAGAGAAAGAGATGGGAGAAAGAGAAAGATGGGAGAAAGAGAAAGATGGGAGAGAGAGAGAAAGATGTGAGAGAGAGAGAAAGATGTGAGAGAGAGAGAGAGAGAAAGATGTGAGAGAGAGAGAAAGATGGGAGAGAGAGAGAGAGAGAGAGAGAGATGGGAGAGAGATGGCAGAGACAGGTATGAAAGAAAGAGAGAGAGAGAGTGTATTGCGTGTGAGTACAATCATTATTTTAATCTGTCAGAATCGGTAATGTTCGCGACCCTCGTTTTTTGTGTAACGCATTTTTTTCTCATTAGAAAGCCCCCCATTGCTTATAGAACATTTTAAAAGAAAAAAATTCACTTTTGGAAGAGAAAATTGCTTTTCAAAGTACTAAAAATCCGCCATTTTTTTCAAATTCTGTCAATTACTGACAATTTTCGACAATTACTGATCATTTTTCAAAATTTTGACAATTTTTTACAATTATTGACCATTTTTCAAAAATTTTGACAATTATTGACCTTTTTTGACAATTTTTGAAAACAATTGACCATTTTTGACAATTATTGACCATTTTTCAGAATTTTGACGATTATTGACCATTTTTCAAAATTTTAACAATTATGGCCAATTTTTGACAATTATTGACTATTTTTGAAAGTTTTTGACAATTATTGCCCATTTTTGACTATTATTAACAATTTTAGAGAATTATTAACCATTTTTCAAAATTTTTGACAATTATTGACCATTTTTCAAAATTTGGCAATTATTGACCATTTCTGACAATTATTCACTATTTTGGACCGTTTTGGACAAATCTTTCAGAATTTTTGACCATTTTTCAAAATCATTGACCATTTCTGACAATTATTAACAATTATTGACCATTTTTTACAATTATTGACCATTTTTTTCAATTTTTCAAAATGATCGACCATTTTTCAAAATTTTGACAATGTTTGACAATTATTGACCATTTTTCAAAAATTTAGACAATTATTGACCTTTTTTGACAATTTTTGAAAACAATTGACCATTTTTGACAGTATTTGACAATTATTGACCATTTTTCAAAATTTTGACAATTTTTGACTATTTTTCAAAATTTTTGACAGTTATTGACCATTTTTCAAAATTTTAACAATTATGGCCAATTTTTGACAATTATTGACCATTTTTGACTGTTTTTGACAATTAATGACCATTTTTCAAAATTTTGGCAATTATTGACCATTTTTGACAATTTTATTGACCATTTCTGACAATTACTGACAATTTTTCAAAATTTTTGACCATTTTTCAAGATTATTGACCATTTCTGACAGTTTTTGACAATTATTAACAATTATTGATCATTTTTCAAAATTTTTGACAATTATTGACCATTTTTGACAGTTTTTGACAATTATTGACCATTTTTCAAAATTTTAACATTTATTGACCATTTTTGACAACTATTGACCATTTTTGACAACCATAGACCATTTATGACAATTATTGACCATTTTTGACAATTTTTCAAAATTTCTGACAATTTTTGACAAAGTTGATACGTTGTTTTGAAATTAATATATATATTTATGTATATTTTTAACGTTTGACAAAAATCGTACAATGATGTTACCGATTGTAAAACTATCAAAAATTATCGATAATAATCGATGGTTAAAATAGCACTATCGATAGTTCTCCATTCCTACTTGAGAGGTTGACTAGTGCAACTAAAAAAATTACAAAATGGATGGAGGGGGCCAATTGGTGGGTTGTGATGGGCAAATGGTCGTCACATGCTCACTTAAGATGCACAGCAACTGACCTTCAAGTACATTCTTCAAGCTGTGGAAGAATGGGAAAGAATCTCCCCTCCTTGTTTGAACACGAGTTGGTTCTTAGTTGGATCCAAAATGAACGCCCAAGTTGGATCCGCCACCTGGTGCAGCAACCAAAAACTGACCTAGTCAAGAGTCTTTCAAATATTCTGAATAATGAAGTAGTGGAGCAATGAAGACGGCTTCTAGGGGAAAAAGGGATGTTCCAGCTATTTAGTGTAAATAATTATTATTATGAGGCACAGAGTCGTTGAGGGACATCTGCAGCAGATCGGTGTGTAAATCGGAAGCAAAAATATCGAATATACGAGAAAGAGAGAAATTGGTAGAGTAGGTAGTATAAAGGAGACTAGATCAAGGAGAAGAGAAAAAAAAGATGCAACTGTAAAAGCGAAATAAAAATTGTTTAGTTAATGAGAAGAAAGAATTGTGACAGAGAAACTTAATTATTAATGATTTCACGAAGGCATTTGACTGACTTGAGAGGGTGACTAGCGTATCCAACCACAAAATATACAAAATGGATGGTGGGGGGCCAATTTGTGGGTTCTGATGGGCAAACGGTCATCACATGCCCACTAAAGATGTACAGCAACTGACCTTCAAGTATATTCTTCCAGCTGTGGAAGAATGGGAGAGAATCCTCTCTTCCTGTTTGGACATGAGCTGGTTCTTAGTCGGATCCGAAATGAACGCCCAAGTTGGATCCGCCACCTGGTGCAGCAGCCAAAAACTGACCTAGTCAAAAGTTTTGGACAGTGTTGTTCGGAAGCAAAAATATCGAACAGACGAGAGAGAGAGAGATTGAAATTGGTAGAGTATGTAGTAATGTAGTATAAAGGAGACTGGACCAAGGAGGAGAGAAAAAAAAGATGCAACTGTAAAATCTAAATAAAAATTGTTTGGTTAATGAGAAGAAAGAATTGTGATAGCCGACAGTAAACAATAAATTAAAGAACTAGTTAATGAAGAGATCTTCGAAAGACGGTGAGAACAGGATCGTATTCCAATTTAGTGCATAACAATCTAATTGTTATTTATGACATCCAATGGTAATATATCTTTTGTATAATCGGCGTATGGATATATCTACGTCTCAATTATTATACAGTGCGGTGGGCGGTATGCTGAAATCGATTGAATCTTATTTTTTATTATATTTTAAGGTTACACAGGAGATCACTTGAGTGTCTGTCTGTCTGTCACAGCTCGGAATGTACTAGACCGATTAAGATGAAATTTGGTAAGTATATGAATACTTTTGACCATTGGCGGCTCGTGATTAATTTGATAGGGGGGTCATAGGTGATGAGACCAAAATCTTAAAATACGGAACGCCACTGACCAGCCCACCGGAGGCTATTCCGCCGTAGGCGGAAATTTTTCGAAATACCACTCCCAATTTCTACCCAGAAGTCGTTAAAATCGTTAAAAAAGCAAAATTTGTGGAGTTCCTTTCCAAAGCCCCAGAGGCAAAAAAATTTTTTGCTCCACGCTTGTTTTATATATATAAAAATAACCATATTTTATTCATTTCTTTACATATTAAATATGACAAACTTAAATTATATGATAATTAGTCTAAATCTTTTTAAAATTTAAGTGTTGCCTTCGATCTTTTGTATTTGCAACAACGTATTACGTCAAAACACATTCTCATTATTTTGCTTCGAATGCTCTCTTAAAACAAAATATAGCGCGGCCTGCCAAACCCTCTACTCATCTCTTTTCTAAGCGTGTAATAATCTGCCGACGTAAGTCGATTCATCGTCGATATTAAACCGGGCTTTTGACCCATCACATGTAAACTTCGGGCGTGCTTCTCTCAAGCCGCGAAGATCGCCAGCGCTCGGCAAATTCCGTTCCCATATAACACCTTGAGGTCAATGGTGGACACCAGCTCGCTTTCCAATTTTGGTTTTCGCCGAGTACTTGATGTTTGATGCGGAATAACGTATACACGGGGGTCTTGAAACGTTTTAGGTAAATTTTATATAAGAGGAATACTATACTATATGTATAGTAGGTATCTTAATTTTTTTAAATGCTTATTTAATAATTTTTTTAAATTATTTTTCAATGGGAGGTCATTGACCCAATGACCTAATGGAGGAGCCGCCACTGCTTTTGACCCCAACAAGGAAATTTTAATATGGGGGGACAAATTAGAAAATAAATTTTTTTCAAACCTTACCGAGTAACATATCAAATCAAAGAGCTTATTGTGAGTGACTCAAAAATGTTTTTAGCGAACATTTATACAGGGTTAGTTAAAAAGTTGTTTTTTTTTTCAATGAAAGCGATGTTGTGGACTGAAAATGCATTCACGAAAATTTTCTCTCACCTGATGAACATTCCGGCGTCATATCACACTTAAGTTGGCTGTGGTTGTGTGTTTTGATTGCGTGTTCCATTGCAACCGTGATGCTCGACTGTTTTCAGTCTCTCACGGCTCACGCTATTGCGTGGACTTTGGATATTTATGAGTTCTTCGCATATTCGTCACTCTCTTTGCGATCATCATCAGCTGATTCACAGATTTTGTTCGTGCCGTTGTTAACACCTACGTCATCGACTACTGTTTGCGCCTCCGATTGTCTGACTCTCCGACACGATAATAGTGTTTCGTGATGCGTTATCACATCTTCGAGATTGACAAGAAATCTACTTAAAATTTGGTACACATATGAGTATTTGTTATCCGAACGCGGAAGCTTGACGTAAATAAATGAATTTTCAATATGGTGGTCCTTTTTGAGGGGGGGGGGGGAAATTTACGAACTGTACATTGTGACATATCAAATAAAAGAGCTTGATTCGAAAACCTTAAATATAATATTTTTATAATTTTAAAATTATTAGTTTTAAATATATTTAAAAAAAAGGTTACTCAGTTAACATCTAGGGAGCCTTTCCGCGCGAGCTTAACTTAACTGTTTTTAATGCAAGGATCTAAACATAATCACATGAAGCAAGATCAGGAGAGTAGGAAGGCTAAATCATAATTCCCCCCAACAGATTTTCCCTATTTTTCTCGAGCAGATACCACTTTTAGACATTTTATGATGCTTTGGAAAAATATTCTTCAAAACAACGGTCACTTTTCGATAATAAATTAAACTAAGTATTCCCAAACGAGGAGATAAACGTTATAAATGCAGTTCCTTGGGAATTATTCAAATTAACTCATAAAGAGCGTACCTCGATGTAAACACAAAGTTGCACTCGTTCAAATTCATTTACATACATGCAATCTCATTGTAGAACAATTAATTCACGTGACTTGACGAAATTATAAAATTTTCCAGTAATTCTGATAAACAAGAAGAATGAAATGCGTTACAAGCTCAAATATAACCTACACAAAACGAAAACACACAAAACATGTTTAAAAATTCGGTAGAGAGTATCATTTTTGAACTACAAAAGTTAGAAGGGTTAAGAAAAGTGATTTTAGAACATTTTTTAATTTATGACTAAAAAGAAACAACTACTTTCCGGGCTTTATGCCCCAAAAAACATTGAATTACACTTCAAAGTAAAACAGATCCATCTAGCGTAAAAAGATCAGACATTATTAAGGTGAAGACTGGTCTTAAAGAACTAATAGTTTCTCTCTCCAGTGAAGGTCCAAGTTCGACCAGAGTATGTAATTAACTTGTGCAGAATTGTCTTCTCCAAGTTGACATTGACATTAATTCTAGATCTATTAAGAACTTTCACGCTTAACTGAGAAAAAACAACTACTTTCCGGGCTTTATGTCCCAAAGAACATTGAAAGTAAAACAGTTCCATTTAGAGAAAAAAGATCAGACATTATTAAGGTGAAGACTTGTCTTAAAGAACTAATAATTTTTCTCTTCAGTGAAGGTCCATGTTCGACCAGAGTATGTAAATAACTTGTGCAGAATTATCTTCTCTAAGGAGACTTACCGTCATTAATTCTAGATCTATTAAGAACTTTCACGCTTAACTGAGAAGAAACAACTACTTTCCGGGCTTTATGTCCCAACGAACATTGAATTACACTTCAAAGTAAAACTGTTCCATCTAGAGTAAAAAGATCAGACATTATTAAGGTGAAGACTGGTCTTGAAGAACTAATAATTTTTCTCTTCAGTGAAGGTCCATGTTCGACCAGAGTATGTAAATAGCTTGTGCAGAATTATCTTTTCTAAGGAGACATACCGTCATTAATTCTAGATCTATTAATAAATTTCACGCTTAACTGAGAAGAAACAACTACTTTCCAGGCTTTATGCCCCAACGAACATTGAATTACACTTCAAAGTAAAACAGATCCATCTAGCGTAAAAAGATCAGACATTATTAAGGTGAAGACTGGTCTTGAAGAACTAATAGTTTCTCTCTCCAGTGAAGGTCCATGTTCGACCAGAGTATGTAATTAACTTGTGCAGAATTATCTTCTCCAAGGAGACATATCGTCATTAATTCTAGATCTATTAAGAACTTTCATGCTTAACTGAGAAGAAGCAACTACTTTCCGGGCTTTATGCCCCAACGAACATTGAATTACACTTCAAAGTAAAACAGATCCATCTAGCGTAAAAAGATCAGACATTATTAAGGTGAAGACTGGTCTTAAAGAACTAATAGTTTCTCTCTCCAGTGAAGGTCCATGTTCGACCAGAGTATGTAAATAACTTGTGAAGAATTATCTTCTCCAAGGAGACATATCGTCATTAATTCTAGATCTATTAAGAACTTTCACGCTTAACTGAGAAGAAGCAACTACTTTCCGGGCTTTATGCCCCAACGAACGTTTAATTACACTTCAAAGTAAAACAGATCCATCTAGCGTAAAAAGATCAGACATTATTAAGGTGAAGACTGGTCTTGAAGAACTAATAGTATCTCTCTCCAGTGAAGATCCATGTTTGACCAGAGTATGTAATTAACTTGTGCAGAATTATCTTCTCCAAGGAGACATACCGTCATTAATTCTAGATCTATTAAGAATTTTCACGCTTAACTGAGAAGAAGCAACTACTTTCCGGGCTTTATGCCCCAACGAACATTTAATTACACTTCAAAGTAAAACAGATCCATCTAGCGTAAAAAGATCAGACATTATTAAGGTGAAGACTTGTCTTAAAGAACTAATAATTTTTCTCTTCAGTGAATCTCCATGTTCGACCAGTGTATGTAAATAACTTGTGCAGAATTATCTTCTCCAAGGAGACATACCGTCATTAATTCTAGATCTATTAAGAATTTTCACGCTTAACTTAGAAGAAGCAACTACTTTCCGGGCTTTATGCCCCAACGAACATTTAATTACACTTCAAAGTAAAACAGATCCATCTAGCGTAAAAAGATCAGACATTATTAAGGTGAAGACTTGTCTTAAAGAACTAATAATTTTTCTCTTCAGTGAATCTCCATGTTCGACCAGTGTATGTAAATAACTTGTGCAGAATTATCTTCTCCAAGGAGACATATCGTCATTAATTCTAGATCTATTAAGAATTTTCACGCTTAACTGAGAAGAAGCAACTACTTTCCGGGCTTTATGCCCCAACGAACATTTAATTACACTTCAAAGTAAAACAGATCCATCTAGCGTAAAAAGATCAGACATTATTAAGGTGAAGACTGGTCTTAAAGAACTAATAGTTTCTCTCTCCAGTGAAGCTCCATGTTCGACCAGTGTATGTAAATAACTTGTGCAGAATTATCTTCTCCAAGGAGACATATCGTCATTAATTCTAGATCTATTAAGAATTTTCACGCTTAACTGAGAAGAAGCAACTACTTTCCGGGCTTTATGCCCCAACGAACATTTAATTACACTTCAAAGTAAAACAGATCCATCTAGCGTAAAAAGATCAGACATTATTAAGGTGAAGACTGGTCTTAAAGAACTAATAGTTTCTCTCTCCAGTGAAGCTCCATGTTCGACCAGTGTATGTAAATAACTTGTGCAGAATTATCTTCTCCAAGGAGACATACCGTCATTAATTCTAGATCTATTAAGAATTTTCACGCTTAACTGAGAAGAAGCAACTACTTTCCGGGCTTTAAGCCCCAACGAACATTTAATTACACTTCAAAGTAAAACAGATCCATCTAGAGTAAAAAGATCAGACATTATTAAGGTGAAGACTGGTCTTGAAGAACTAATAGTTTCTCTCTTCAGTGAAGGTCCATGTTCGACCAGAGTATGTAATTAACTTGTGCAGAATTGTCTTCTCCAAGGAGACATACCGTCATTAATTCTAGATCTATTAATACATTTCACGCTTAACTGAGAAGAAACAACTACTTTCCAGGCTTTATGCCCCAACGAACATTGAATTACACTTCAAAGTAAAACAGATCCATCTAGCGTAAAAAGATCAGACATTATTGAGGTGAAGACTGGTCTTGAAGAACTAATAGTTTCTCTCTCCAGTGAAGCTCCATGTTCGACCAGTGTATGTAAATAACTTGTGCAGAATTATCTTCTCCAAGGAGACATATCGTCATTAATTCTAGATCTATTAAGAATTTTCACGCTTAACTGAGAAGAAGCAACTACTTTCCGGGCCTCATGTCCCAACGAACATTGAATTACACTTCAAAGTAAAACAGATCCATCTAGCGTTAAAAGATCAGACATTATTAAGGTGAAGACTGGTCTTGAAGAACTAATAATTTTTCTCTTCAGTGAAGGTCCATGTTCGACCAGAGTATATAAATAACTTGTGCAGAATTATCTTCTCTGGAGACATACCGTCATTAATTCTAGATCTATTAAGAACTTTCACGCTTAACTGAGAAGAAACAACTACTTTCCAGGCTTTATGCCCCAACGAACATTGAATTACACTTCAAAGTAAAACAGATCCATCTAGCGTAAAAAGATCAGACATTATTAAGGTGAAGACTGGTCTTAAAGAACTAATAGTTCCTCTCTCCAGTGAAGCTCCATGTTCGACCAGTGTATGTAAATAACTTGTGCAGAATTATCTTCTCCAAGGTGACATACCATCATTAATTCTAGATCTATTGAGAACTTTCACGCTTAACTGAGAAAAAACAACTACTTTCCGAGCTTTATGCCCCAACGAACATTGAAAGAAAAACAGTTCCAACTAGCGTAAAAAGATCAGACATTGTTAAGGTGAAGACTGGTCTTAAAGAACTAATAGTTTCTCTCTCCAGTGAAGCTCCATGTTCGACCAGAGTATGTAATTAACTTGTGCAGAATTATCTTCTCCGAGGAGACATACCGCCATTAATTCTAGATCTCTTGAGAACATTAATGCTTAACTGAGAAGAAACAACTACTTTCCAGGCTTTATGCCCCAACGAACATTGAATTACACTTCAAAGTAAAACAGATCCATCTAGAGTAAAAAGATCAGACATTGTTAAGGCGAAGACTGGTCTTAAAGAACTAATAGTTTCTCTTTCCAGTGAAGCTCCATGTTCGACCAGAGTATGTAATTAACTTGTGCAGAATTATCTTCTCCAAGGAGACATACCGTCATTAATTCTAGATCTATTAAGAACTTTTACTCTTAACTGAGAAGAAACAACTACTTTCCAGGCTTTATGCCCCAACGAACATTTAAATACATTTCAAAGCTAAACGGGATTGTATTATCTAGAAGATTCAACCAACCCTTATGGTTCAACTTCACTTTCAAAACTACCCCAGGATACACTAGCGTTATCGGTAAATGAGACGATCACAAAGCTCCGCATGAAATTACAGAGGTATCTTCTCCTAGTGAGAAGAAACAGTGTATCCCCATGGTCCTGTCTCTTCCCTGTTCTGTGTGCCAGGTCGCACCTTCGGGAAGCATCAGTCCACTTTGGTCTTGCCAAATCTTCTTCCTCCAACAAATTTATCACCCAGAGCTCATTACATTTTCCATAATCAACATGGATTTTCCTAAACTGCTGTACTGACTTTCTACGCACTCTTAGCAATAATTTTTTTTTTGTAACACCAATCAATTAATATCTTCTTCTTTTTTGTTTCTACTATTTGTGTGTGTATATATATATATGTATCGTTTTGTAATCAAATTAATGTACATAATTTAGCCATTAAATATCTTGTGTTAACACTTTACTTTATTACATGCATCTCATGCATATTTCATAAGGTTTTAAAATTTGTCTGGGTCCGATAAATCATCCGCTCTCGTATCAATTCCTTCGATAAATCTTTCGGGCATCGATTGGTTTACGAGCATGAAACGGACCCGATGTTCTTTTTAATATTATACAGTTGGACACGAGTTCAAGTGACTGTGGATCATTATAAATTAATATAGAGATGAATCTAGTCCAATCTGAATAATATATATATATATATATATATATATATATATTATATATATTTCTGGTCAAGTTCATATTATTATTTACTATTGAATGTTATATAATTAGATATACTAAACAAAAATTTCACATGAAATCTAACAGTAAATGGTATATTTTCTTAGAGCAAACAAACATAAAGGTCAAGTCTGTAGTGTTCGCTCTGACTCCCCCTCACCCCCATATGTATAGTTTCAGAAATGATGGCGTTTACTTTTGAATTTAAAAGGGAGGAGAAACAGACACCAAGTCGTATTATCAATTTTTGTTTGCGAGCGTTTAGTTTCGCGGTTTCCATAGTAACGACGCCGGCGCCGAAATCCCTCCTTACGTCCCGGCGTCTACAATGGCGACGCCGACAGTTGCCGTCGGCTATACTTTTCGGAAATATGCTCAATTATAATAACTGAAAAAATAATACTACGGCTAGTTTTTGATGGTACTTTATCGCCAAACGTTGAATAAAGTTATTCTATGCACTGTTTTTTTTTTGTGGAAAATAATTAATTAAAATTAATTTTGATGTTTATAAAAGATTACGAACGATTTTTAATTTCCGTGACTTTTATATAAAAATAAAAGTCAATTAATTAATTTTCGACAGTTCAGTCTAATAGAAAATAAACACAACGAACTGCCGCCTTCGAAAACATCGAATCGCGTGATTTATTCGTTTAACTAGAATAGTATATGGTCATAACGATTTCTATAAATACATCTATATGATTATTTTTCACCTTTAATAATATACCGATTTAAACCTAATTTACTGTGAATTATCCAAATTTTCAATACCAAACGTTAATTTCATATTAATCTACTCAATTTTTTTTAATTTAAACACTATTGTCTACCAATATCAACTATCTTGCTCTTAAGGTGCGTATAAATATGGCAAGACGCGCTCTAGTCGATCCTACTGCGAATTTGTCTAATCTTCATGGGAAATTAAGCCTTTTGGCATAAAATAAAATATGAAATAAATTCCCAGAAAACCTATTTTCAATAAATCATTGAACGTTAAAGAATGCATAAATAAAACCCACGAGGCCGACAGGTATCGAGAATCAAGTTCATCTCGTAAATAAACATATAACATTAAATAGTAAATATCAGCCTGAACTGGAATATATAAACATTATAAAAGCAGACGACAACATATTAGGGATGCGCGATACTATATATAGTAAGAGACCTATAGACGTTTTTTCCAATTATCCAGTAATTTCGACTCCATATTCACTAACGACTCCATTTTATGGAAGTTTTATTGCAAAATTTACCCTTCATATTTTGTAGGAATAATTTTCTGTCATTTTATTTTTTTTTTCTGTTCTTTACTCCAGTTGTATAATTTACTACGATTTATCGACATACTATCTACGTCAACTTATAAATATGCATCTACCGAAATTAATATGGATATATTGGTATTTTAATGGGGTTATTATTCACATAAATCAATAATATGCTTCAGATTTTACCTCGTTATTAAATAAAACAAATTTCCAGGTTTTTTGTTCAAAAAAATTTTCCCTACACGCCCAATGTTCAATTTGAGGGGTGCTCAAGTTACCCGTTAACGGTAGAGACAATTAGAAAATGGACTTTTCACTTTGACCCCGTATAACTTTGTCAGTTATGAAATCGCAGAAACCAAATTTGGTGCATTATTTAGAGCAGCTATTCATCTATCGAATGGTGAAAAGAAGAATGACGTATATCTTATGGTTTCGACGTAATGTCAATGTATATGTCAAAATGTCATGTTTTTGGACAAAAATTTGGTGGAAATTCCAAAAAATGAGCATTTTACGGAGGTTTGGGGAAATTTTGAAAAAATACTTTTTTATGTATTCCGGGTCGGGAAATCCAAAAATCATGACAATTTTTCAATAGAAGGTGTACTTTTTCGGAAAATTCAATTCAATATTTAGAGCCGTTATTTCTCTATTGAATGGTGAAAAGAAGAATCACATATCTTTTATGTTTTCGACGTAATGTCAATGTATATGTCAAAATGTCATGTTTTGGACAAAAATTTGGTGGAAATTCCAAAAAATGAGCATTTTACGAAGGTTTTGGGGGAAATTTTGAAAAAATACTTTTTTATGTATTCCGGGTCGGGAAATCCATTAATCATTACAATTGTTCAATAGAAGGTGTACTTTTTCGGAAAATTCAATTCAATATTTAGAGCCGTTATTTCTCTATTGAATGGTGAAAAGAAGAATGACATATCTTTTATGGTTTTGACGTAATGTCAATGTATATGTCAAAATGTCATGTTTTTGGACAAAAATTTGGTGGAAATTCCAAAAAATGAGCATTTTACGAAGGTTTTGGGGGAAATTTTGAAAAAATACTTTTTTTTGTATTCCGGGTCGGGAAATCCAAAAATCATGACAATTTTTCAATAGAAGGTGTACTTTTTCGGAAAATTCAATTCAATATTTAGAGCCCTTATTTCTCTATCGACTAATGAAAAGAAGAATGACATATCTTTTATGGTTTCGACGTAATGTCAATGTATATGTCAAAAAGTCATGTTTTTGGACAAAAATTTGGTGGAAATTCCAAAAAATGAGAATTTTACGGAGGTTTGGGGAAATTTTGAAAAAATACTTTTTTATGTATTCCGGGTCGGGAAATCCATTAATCATTACAATTTTTCAATAGAAGGTGTACTTTTTCGGAAAATTCAATTCAATATTTAGAGCCGTTATTTCTCTATTGAATGGTGAAAAGAAGAATGACATATCTTTTATGGTTTCGACGTAATGTAAATGTATATGTCAAAATGTCATGTTTTTGGACAAAAATTTGGTGGAAATTCCATAAAATGAGCATTTTACGGAGGTTTGGGGAAATTTTGAAAAAATACTTTTTTATGTATTCCGGGTCGGGAAATCCATTAATCATTACAATTTTTCAATAGAAGGTGTACTTTTTCGGAAAATTCAATTCAATATTTAGAGCCGTTATTTCTCTATCGAATGGTGAAAAGAAGAATGACATATATCTTATGGTTTCGAGGTAATGTCAATGTATATGTCAAAATGTCATGTTTTTGGACAAAAAGTTGGTGGAAATTCTAAAAAATGAGAATTTTACGAAGGTTTTGGGGAAATTTTGAAAAAATACTTTTTTATGTATTCCGGGTCGGGAAATCCTTTAATCATGACAATTTTTCAATAGAAGGTGTACTTTTTCGGGAAATTCAATTCAATATTTAGAGCCGTTATTCCTCTATCGACTAGTGAAAAGAAGAATGACATATCTTTTATTGTTTCGACGTAATGTCAATGTATATGTCAAAATGTCATGTTTTTGGACAAAAATTTGGTGGAAATTCCAAAAAATGAGCATTTTACGGAGGTTTGGGGAAATTTTGAAAAAATACTTTTTTATGTATTCCGGGTCGGAAAATTCAAAAATCATGACAATTTTTCAATAGAAGGTGTACTTTTTCGGAAAATTCAATTCAATATTTAGAGCCGTTATTCCTCTATCGAATGGTGAAAAGAAGAATGACATATCTTTTATGGTTTCGACGTAATGTAAATGTATATGTCAAAATGTCATGTTTTTGGACAAAAATTTGGTGGAAATTCCAAAAAATGAGCATTTTACGGAGGTTTGGGGAAATTTTGAAAAAATACTTTTTTATGTATTCCGGGTCGGGAAATCCAAAAATCATGACAATTTTTCAATAGAAGGTGTACTTTTTCGGAAAATTCAATTCAATATTTAGAGCCGTTATTTCTCTATTGAATGGTGAAAAGAAGAATCACATATCTTTTATGTTTTCGACGTAATGTCAATGTATATGTCAAAATGTCATGTTTTGGACAAAAATTTGGTGGAAATTCCAAAAAATGAGCATTTTACGAAGGTTTTGGGGGAAATTTTGAAAAAATACTTTTTTATGTATTCCGGGTCGGGAAATCCATTAATCATTACAATTGTTCAATAGAAGGTGTACTTTTTCGGAAAATTCAATTCAATATTTAGAGCCGTTATTTCTCTATTGAATGGTGAAAAGAAGAATGACATATCTTTTATGGTTTTGACGTAATGTCAATGTATATGTCAAAATGTCATGTTTTTGGACAAAAATTTGGTGGAAATTCCAAAAAATGAGCATTTTACGAAGGTTTTGGGGGAAATTTTGAAAAAATACTTTTTTTTGTATTCCGGGTCGGGAAATCCAAAAATCATGACAATTTTTCAATAGAAGGTGTACTTTTTCGGAAAATTCAATTCAATATTTAGAGCCCTTATTTCTCTATCGACTAATGAAAAGAAGAATGACATATCTTTTATGGTTTCGACGTAATGTCAATGTATATGTCAAAAAGTCATGTTTTTGGACAAAAATTTGGTGGAAATTCCAAAAAATGAGAATTTTACGGAGGTTTGGGGAAATTTTGAAAAAATACTTTTTTATGTATTCCGGGTCGGGAAATCCATTAATCATTACAATTTTTCAATAGAAGGTGTACTTTTTCGGAAAATTCAATTCAATATTTAGAGCCGTTATTCCTCTATCGACTAGTGAAAAGAAGAATGACATATCTTTTATTGTTTCGACGTAATGTCAATGTATATGTCAAAATGTCATGTTTTTGGACAAAAATTTGGTGGAAATTCCAAAAAATGAGCATTTTACGGAGGTTTGGGGAAATTTTGAAAAAATACTTTTTTATGTATTCCGGGTCGGAAAATTCAAAAATCATGACAATTTTTCAATAGAAGGTGTACTTTTTCGGAAAATTCAATTCAATATTTAGAGCCGTTATTCCTCTATCGAATGGTGAAAAGAAGAATGACATATCTTTTATGGTTTCGACGTAATGTAAATGTATATGTCAAAATGTCATGTTTTTGGACAAAAATTTGGTGAAAATTCCAAAAAATGAGCATTTTACGGAGGTTTGGGGAAATTTTGAAAAAATACTTTTTTATGTATTCCGGGTCGGGAAATCCATTAATCATGACAATTTTTCAATAGAAGGTGTACTTTTTCGGAAAATTCAATTCAATATTTAGAGCCGTTATTTCTCTATTGAATGGTGAAAAGAAGAATCACATATCTTTTATGTTTTCGATGTAATGTCAATGTATATGTCAAAATGTCATGTTTTTGGACAAAAATTTGGTGGAAATTCCAAAAAATGAGAATTTTACGAAGGTTTTGGGGAAATTTTGAAAAAATACTTTTTTATGTAATCCGGGTCGACAAATCCAAAAATCATAATAATTTTTCGATAGAAGGTGTACTTTTTCGGAAAATCCAATTCAATATTTAGAGCCGTTCTTTCTCTATTGAATGGTGAAAAGAAGAATGACATATCTTTTATGGTTTCGACGTAATGTCAATGTATATATCAAAATGTCATGTTTTTGGACAGAAATTTGCTGGAAATTCCGAAAAATGAGAATTTTACGAAGGTTTTGGGGAAATTTTGAAAAAATACTTTTTTATGTAATCCGGGTCGACAAATCCAAAAATCATGATAATTTTTCGATAGAAGGTTTACTTTTTCGGAAAATTCAATTCAATATTTAGAGCCGTTATTTCTCTATTGAATGGTGAAAAGAAGAATCACATATCTTTTATGGTTTCGACGTAATGTCAATGTATATGTCAAAATGTCATGTTTTTGGAGAGAAATTTGGTGGAAATTCCAAAAAATGAGAATTTTACGAAGGTTTTGGGGAAATTTTGAAAAAATACTTTTTTATGTAATCCGGGTCGACAAATCCAAAAATCATGATAATTTTTCGATAGAAGGTTTACTTTTTCGGAAAATTCAATATTTAGAGCCGTTATTCCTCTATCGAATGGTGAAAAGAGGAGTGACATATCTTTTATGGTTTCGACGTAATGTCAATTTATATGTCAAAATGTCATGTTTTTGGACAAAAATTTGGTGGAAATTCCAAAAAATGAGAATTTTACGAAGGTTTTGGGGAAATTTTGAAAAAATACTTTTTTATGTAATCCGGGTCGACAAATCCAAAAATCATGATAATTTTTCGATAGAAGGTTTACTTTTTCGGAAAATTCAATATTTAGAGCCGTTATTCCTCTATCGAATGGTGAAAAGAGGAGTGACATATCTTTTATGGTTTCGACGTAATGTCAATTTATATGTCAAAATGTCATGTTTTTGGACAAAAATTTGGTGGAAATTCCAAAAAATGAGAATTTTACGAAGGTTTTGGGGAAATTTTGAAAAAATACTTTTTTATGTAATCCGGGTCGACAAATCCAAAAATCATGACAATTTTTCGATAGAAGGTTTACTTTTTCGGAAAATTCAATTCAATATTTAGAGCCGTTATTTCTCTATTGAATGGTGAAAAGAAGAATCACATATCTTTTATGGTTTCGACGTAATGTCAATGTATATGTCAAAATGTCATGTTTTTGGACAGAAATTTGGTGGAAATTCCAAAAAATGAGAATTTTACGAAGGTTTTGGGGAAATTTTGAAAAAATACTTTTTTATGTATTCCGGGTCGACAAATCCAAAAATCATGACAATTTTTCAATAGAAGTTGTACTTTTTCGGTAAATTCAATTCAATATTTAGAGCCGTTATTTCTCTATCGACTAGGGAAAAGAAGAATGATATATATTTTATGGTTTCGACGTAATGTCAAGGTATATGTCAAAATGTCATGTTTTTTGACAAAAATTTGGTGGAAATTCCAAAAAATGAGCATTTCACGAAGGTTTTGGGGAAATTTTGAAAAAATACTTTTTTTACGTATTCCGGGTCGGGAAATCCAAAAATCATGACAATTTTTCAATGAAAGGTGTACTTTTTCGGAAAATTCAATTCAATATTTAGAGCCGTTATTCCTCTATCGAATGGTGAAAAGAAGAATGACATATCTTCTATGGTTTCGACGTAATGTCAATGTATATGTCAAAATGTCATGTTTTTGGACAGAAATTTGGTGGAAATTCCAAAAAATGAGAATTTTACGAAGGTTTTGGGGAAATTTTGAAAAAATACTTTTTTATGTATTCCGGGTCGACAAATCCAAAAATCATGACAATTTTTCAATAGAAGTTGTACTTTTTCGGTAAATTCAATTCAATATTTAGAGCCGTTATTTCTCTATCGACTAGGGAAAAGAAGAATGATATATATTTTATGGTTTCGACGTAATGTCAAGGTATATGTCAAAATGTCATGTTTTTTGACAAAAATTTGGTGGAAATTCCAAAAATGAGCATTTCACGAAGGTTTTGGGGAAATTTTGAAAAAATACTTTTTTTACGTATTCCGGGTCGGGAAATCCAAAAATCATGACAATTTTTCAATGAAAGGTGTACTTTTTCGGAAAATTCAATTCAATATTTAGAGCCGTTATTCCTCTATCGAATGGTGAAAAGAAGAATGACATATCTTCTATGGTTTCGACGTAATGTCAATGTATATGTCAAAATGTCATGTTTTTGGACAGAAATTTGGTGGAAATTCCAAAAAATGAGAATTTTACGAAGGTTTTGGGGAAATTTTGAAAAAATACTTTTTTATGTATTCCGGGTCGACAAATCCAAAAATCATGACAATTTTTCAATAGAAGTTGTACTTTTTCGGTAAATTCAATTCAATATTTAGAGCCGTTATTTCTCTATCGACTAGGGAAAAGAAGAATGATATATATTTTATGGTTTCGACGTAATGTCAAGGTATATGTCAAAATGTCATGTTTTTTGACAAAAATTTGGTGGAAATTCCAAAAAATGAGCATTTCACGAAGGTTTTGGGGAAATTTCGAAAAAATACTTTTTTTACGTATTCCGGGTCGGGAAATCCAAAAATCATGACAATTTTTCAATGAAAGGTGTACTTTTTCGGAAAATTCAATTCAATATTTAGAGCCGTTATTCCTCTATCGAATGGTGAAAAGAAGAATGACATATCTTCTATCGTTTCGACGTAATGTCAATGTATATGTCAAAATGTCATGTTTTTAGACAAAAATTTGGTGGAAATTCCAAAAATGAGCATTTTACGAAGGTATTGGGGAAATTTTGAAAAATACTTTTTTATGTATTCCGGGTCGACAAATCCAAAAATCATGATAATTTTTCGATAGAAGGTGTACTTTTCCGGAAAATTCAATTTTCCGGAATTTTTCACGAATTTTCCGAGAGAGCAATTTTTTTTGGAAAAAACGGATCAAATTTTTGAAATGGCCGTATCGAAAAACCCCTTTTGCAAATTTTCAACGACATCGGACTTCAAAAAATTTTTTTTTCAAATTTGGTAGCAAGTAATAATTCGCTTCTGTCGATTTATGTCTATTTGGTTTCTTCAATTCCATAGGCGTAGATGATACACTTTTTTAAGGGATGTACGTCTAAAAAAAATTATGTAACTTCGACTCTTAATAACTTTGTTATTTATGAAATCGAAGAAACCAAATAGGGTTCATCGGATAGAGCCATTTTTGCTCTATCGAACGGTCAAGAGATGAATGTCATATCACTGAAGGTCCAGATTTTCTCATATGATACATGAAATATGGATACAAACTATGTACAAAGCCGCCATTTTGAACAAAAACAGGTGTAGGTAAACGATTTTTTCTTAGACGTAGGTTGTAAATAATTTAGCTAATATAAATGAAATATTACAAAAAGGAAGCTTACCTTTATGAACAAATAACAATACAATAATTCATTTTGATACAAACTAAACACGCTTGCTGATAGAATACTTTGATAAATCGTTTAAAGTCGGAAGCGAGGAGAGTCGAACATTATAGTTTGCGTATGCGTAGTGATGCATAATATATTTGAAAAGTTTTAATAGTAACTTGTTATTTGCTTCATGTTCATCATCTCTAAAAAAATTGAGAAATACGAGGAGAGCATTGTTAAATATTAAATATTCCAATATTTAAAAAAAATTATTTACATATTATTATAATTAAAATTAGAAATTTGTTTGAGTGCATTTTATTTGAATATCCAACCCAAATGACATAAATTTATTTATAACTGTACGGGGGAGATACAAAAAGCTTTCTTCATATCATTGAAAGGGTTTATTATAAATTTATTAATTAAATATATACAACAACACCCACGTACGTTATAATATATTTCGGAACACCCTGTATGTTTTAAAGTTATTAAGTAACCGTCTTATGTGTGGCGTCTATGCGGCTGGTTGAAATAATAATTAATATTTCGGATTCCTTTGGGATTAAAGGGGTGAAACGTCAGGTAATAAATAATAATGTTGAGGGTTAATTAACTCCCACTGCGTTCGGTCCGTTTTATTTATTATCCACCTCTTTTTATAAGCGATTAGTTGTTCTATATTTGATTTTTATCATTTTTCTATTAATTAAGTAAAATCCGGACCTGGACGAAACAAAATAATATTTTATAAATACGATGATGGTTGTTACGATTCCTTCCTTTTGTTAAAAATGGTTAATAATTGTCAAAAATGGTCAATAATTGTCAAAACTTTTAGAAAAATATCAAAAATTATTAAAAATGAGTCAATGATTGTTAAAAAATATTAAAAATTTTGAAATATGGTCAATAATCGTTAAAAACTGTCGAGATTTTGAAAAAATGGTTAATAATTTTCAAATATTTTCGAAAACTGTCAAAATATTTGAAAATTTGTTTTGAAAAAATGCTCAAAAATTGTAAAAATTTTAATAAAATTGTCAAAAATTGTCAAAATTTTTGAAAAATGGTTAAAAATTGTCCAATTTTTGTAAAAATGGTCAATTGTCAAAATTTTTGAAAAATTGTCAAAAACTTTCAAAAATGGACAATTCTTGTCAAAATTCTGAAAAATAGTTGATAATTGTCAAAAATTGTTAAGTTTTTGAAAAATTGTCAAAAATTTTGGAAAAATTGTCAAAAATAGTCAAAAATTTTGAAAAAATTGTCAAAAATAGTCAAAAATTTGGAAAAATAGTCTATAATTGTCAACAATTGTCAATAATTGTCAAAATTTTTGAAAAAATGGTCATAAATTGTTAGAAAGTGTCAAAAATAGACATTTATTGTCAAAAACTGTCCAAAAAAGGTTAAAAATTGTCACTAATTTTGAAAAACAGTCAAAATGGTCAAAAATTCTCAAAATTGATCAATAATTGTCAAAAATGGTCAATAATTGTCAAAAAATGGTCAATAATTGTCAAAACTTTTAGAAAAATTGTCAAAAATTTCGAAAAATGATCAATAATTGTCAAAAATCGTTAAAAACTGTCAAAATATTTGAAAAATGGTCAATAATTGTCAAAAATTATTAAAAATTTTGAAATATGGTTAATAATTGTTAAAAACTGTCAAAATTTTGAAAAAATGGTTAATAATTGCCAAAATATTTTCAAAAATTTTCTAAATATTTGAAAAATTGTCTAAAATGTTCAAAAATTCTCAAAATTGATCAATAATTGTCAAAAGTGGTCAATAATTGTCAAAAATGGTCAATAACTGTCAAAATTGATCAAAAATGGTCGATTATTCACAAAATTGATCAATAATTGTCAAAAAAGGTCAATAATTATCAAAACTTTTAGAAAAATTGTCAAAAATTTCGAAAAATGGTCGATAATTGTCAAAAATCGTTAAAAACTGTCAAAATATTTGAAAAATTGTCAAAAATGTTCAAAAATTCTCAAAATTGATCAATAATTGTCAAAAATATCCAAAAATTCTCAAAATTGATCAATAATTGTCAAAAATGGTCAATAATTGTCAAAACTTTCAGACAAATTGTAAAAAATTTCGAAAAATGGTCAATAATTGTCAAAAATCGTTAAAAACTGTCAAAATATTTGAAAAAATGGTCAATAATTGTCAAAAATTGTTAAAAACTGTCAAAATATTTGAAAAATTCTCAAAATTGATCAATAATTGTCAAAAATGGTCAATAATTGTCGAAAAATGGTCAATAATTGACAAAAATCGTTAAAAACTGTCAAAACATTTGAAAAATTTTCAAAAATGTTCAAAAATTCTCAAAATTCTGAAAAATAGTTGATAATTGTCAAAAATTGTTAAGTTTTTTGAAAAATTTTGAAAAAATGGTCAAAAATTAGCAAAAATTGTTAAAAATTGTCAATTATTGTTAAAAACTGTCAAAAATGGACATTTATTGTCAAAAACTGTCCAAAAATGGTTAAAAATTGTCATTATTTTGAAACATGGTCAAATATTGTCAATAATTTTGGGAACATTGTCAAAAATTCTCAAAATTGATCAATAATTGTCAAAAATGGTCAATAATTGCTAAAATTGATCAGTAATTGCTATTTGCTGGATAAATTGGTGAGGAGGGTTAATTAACTCCCACTGCGTTTGGTCCGTTTTATTTATTATCCACCTCTTTTTAATAAGCGATTAGTTGTTCTATATTTGATTTTTATCATTTTTCTATTAATTAAATAAAATCCGGACCTGGACGAAACAAAATAATATTTTATAAATACGATGATGGTTGTTACGATTCCTTCCTCGATGCAAATTTCCCCTCCTATGGATAAAGGTTTTTAAGAAACCGAAAAATTGATTTTTTCCATTTGAAAAGTAACTTGAAAGCTTTTAAGTTGATAAAAAGCACTTTAGAACTTACTATAAAATTCAAGGTTGTACTTTGATGTGAATAAGGAACAATAAAATTACAAATACATTAATTTTAATTTAATCCAGAATTAAAAACAATAAAAGTAGAGCGAAGGGGATGAAAATATGCAGAGTCGGAATGGCCCTTTGTGTGTTCCGTTCAAAAATATCTGGAAAATTTGATTTGATACATTTTCCCAGTGTAAAAATTTAATGGAGAATAGAAAAAATTTATACACAGGATGTTTCCTATATATTCCTGTATATAAGCAATTTTTTAACATTTGCGTTTTTTTTTATTCGGTTATTTAACGTCGGTCTATTTCTGCAAGAAAGGCTAATCAGCACTCTACCTCTAACCAAGGGCGGCTTGTCCTATGAGGCAGATGAGGCAGTGCCTCACCATCAATACAAGCATTAATCGATTATATATTTTGTTTTCTATTCACCTCTTCAATCATAATTTTATCTTATTTACTATTTGCATCCATAAGCATTTGCAGCTAAAATTCGCTCTATCGAAAAATAATGAAATATGCCCCCCGACTATTTCTCGGGAATGATCGAAAAATAATAAAATATACCCCCCGACTATCTCTCGCTAATGTTGTTGCTGTGCTATATGGATGTTTAGAGGCAGCCTCACTCTCTATCTTTGTCTAGTCCATGTGGTTTTTGTCACGTGTCGATATTGAATGGCCGATAATAATAATGATAATGATAATAATAATAATAATTCTATTCAAATGTGCCTCACCTGTTTCTATTGTCACAAGCCGCCCCTGCCTCTAGCTATATCTGAATGTTTATAATAAAAAGGATCATCAAAACACTACAAAACAACAAAAATACAAATCTAACCAAATAATTGTTTATTGTTTTTACTGAGGGCGACTGTCAACTGTCAGTTGGTTGACATACCCTATTGCTTTTTTATACTTTTAAATTATTATAGTATCCAACTAATGCACACTAGTACACAAATTTACCAAAACCAATCAACTTTTGTTCTCGATTTATATTTAAATTAGTAAAAAATGCTATTTCCATCCATCTTTCTGAAGGTTGTCCGAGATCAGCTGACATGGCGTGGGATGACGTCACTTGGAAACGCTCTATTAGATCTAAAAAAAATTACTGACAGTTTATAAACGATTAAAGCTAGGAAAGAGATCGGAGGTGTGTTCTTTGGAGCTACACTGAATGTGTACACTGCCGTGGCGGCTCGTGAACTTTTTAAGAGAGGAGGCTGGACATGAAAATTGTTGAAAATTGTCAAAATTTTTGAAAAATGGTCAATAATTGTCAAAATTTTGAGAAAATGGTCAATAATTATAAAAAAACTGTCAAAAATGGTCATTAATTGTTAAAAATTGTCATTAATTGTTGAAAATTGTCATTAATTGTTGAAAATTGTCATTAATTGTTGAAAATTGTCAAAATTTTTGAAAAATTGTCAAAAACTCAAAAGTTTTAGAAAATTGTCAAATATGGTCAATAATTATCGAAAATTGTCGAAAACTTTTGTTAAAAATGGTTAATAATTGTCAAAAATGGTCAATAATTGTCAAAACTTTTAGAAAAATGTCAAAAATAATAAAAAAATTAGTCAATGATTGTCAAAAATGGTCAATAATTGTTAAAAAATATTAAAAATTTTGAAATATGGTCAATAAATGTTAAAAACTGTCAAAATTTTGAAAAAATGGTTAATAATTTTTGAATATTTTCAAAAACTGTCAAAATATTTGAAAATTTGTTTTGAAAAAATGGTCAAAAATTGTAAAAATTTTAATAAAATTGTCAAAAATTGTCAAAATTTTTGAAAAATGGTTAAAAATTGTCCAATTTTTGTAAAAATGGTCAATTGTCAAAATTTTCTAGAAATTGTCAAAAACTTTCAAAAATGGACAATTCTTGTCAAAATTCTGAAAAATAGTTGATAATTGTCAAAAATTGTTAAGTTTTTTGAAAAATTGTCAAAAATTTTGAAAAAATTGTCAAAAATTTGGAAAAATGGTCTATAATTGTCAACAATTGTCAATAATTGTCAACAATTGTCAACAATTGTCAATAATTGTCAATAATTGTCAATAATTGTCAATAATTGTCAATAATTGTCAATAATTGTCAATAATTGTCAATAATTGTCAATAATTGTCAATAATTGTCAATAATTGTCAATAATTGTCAATAATTGTCAATAATTGTCAATAATTGTCAATAAGTGTCAATAATTGTCAATAAGTGTCAATAATTGTCAATAATTGTCAATAATTGTCAATAATTGTCAATAATTGTCAATAATTGTCAATAATTGTCAATAGTTGTCAATAATTGTCAATAATTGTCAATAATTGTTAAAATTTTGAAAAATGGTCAACATTTTAAAAAATCGTTAAAAACTGTCAAAATATTTGAAAACTGTCAAAAATGGTCAAAAATTCTCAAAATTGATCAATAATTGTCAAAACTTTTAGAAAAATTGTCAAAAATTTCAAAAAATGGTCAATAATTGTCAAAAACGCTAAAAACTGTTAAAATATTTGAAAAATTGTCAAAAATGTTCAAAAATTCTCAAAATTCTCAATTCTCAAAGGTCAATAATTATCAAAACTTTTAGAAAAATTGTCAAAAATTTCGAAAAATGGTCGATAATTGTCAAAAATTTCGAAAAATGGTCGATAATTGTCAAAAATCGTTAAAAACTGTCAAAATATTTGAAAAATTGTCAAAAATGTTCAAAAATTCTCAAAATTGATCAATAATTGTCAAAAATGTTCAAAAATTCTCAAAATTAATCAATAATTGTCAAAAATGGTCAATAATTGTAAAAACTTTCAGACAAATTGTCAAAAATTTCGAAAAATGGTCAATAATTGTCAAAAATCGTTAAAAACTGTCAAAATATTTGAAAAAATGGTCAATAATTGTCAAAAATTGTTAAAAACTGTCAAAATATTTGAAAAATTCTCAAAATTGATCAATAATTGTCAAAAATGGTCAATAATTGTCGAAAAATGGTCAATAATTGACAAAAATCGATGAAAAATGTTCAAAAATTCTCAAAATTCTGAAAAATAGTTGATAATTGTCAAAAATTGTTAAATTTTTTGAAAAATTTTGAAAAAATGGTCTTGAATAGTCAAAAATTTGGAAAAATGGTCTATAATTGTCAATAATTGTCAAAAAATTTGAAAAAATGGTCAAAAATTATTGTTAAAAACTGTCAAAAATGAACATTTATTGTCAAAAACTGTCCAAAAATGGTTAAAAATTGTCATTATTTTGAAAACTGGTCAAATATTGTCAATAATTTTGGGAAAATTGTCAAAAATTGTCAAAAATGGTCAATAATTGTCAAAATTGATCAGTAATTGCTATTTGCTGGATAAATTGGTGAGGAGGCCGAGCCTCCTTAGCCTCCTTCGAGGAGCCGCCGCTGGTACACTGTCATTCAAAATTGGGTGTAAAATACTTCCCCTGACATTCAATCTTTAGAATAAACTATCAGAAAGCTCTCTAAATAAAAAAGCCCGAGAAATCATAACATTATATCCGTTTCGATGTGTTTTCAAGAGGGCGCCACATGAGCTATGTTGTTGGTGAAACTGTGCGCTTAACTTTTTTATCACTTTTTATTGAAAAATTTTTGCGACAAAAAGATATACCTATCATTAGTCTCAAAAGTTACTAGTTTTCAAGATATTCACATTTTAAAAACCCCCTACACAATTTTTATTTTATTTATTAGCACAAATAATAACGTTAGTATGAGCTGATATCAGCAAATTTGTCATCATGTAACAAAAGAACGGCATTTTCAACACGAATTCAAAATCATTGTTTGGAGTAGGGTCATTGGCGAACATTTTCTAGGACCACACGAGTTGCTCCAAGGATTAAATAGTAACAATTATTCATATTTCCTACAAAATGAGTTAATTGATATGCTCGATGATTTCTATATAGATTCTTCAATATCTTCTCTCTCCTCATTATCTACTTTCTCTTCATCTGAACTATCATTAATCTTTAAGTACCCTCAATTTGTTCCCTCACTACTTCCACATCTTCAATATCATCTTCAACAGTATCTAACTGAGAGTTTAATTCAACCCCTATAGTTTCTTCAATTTCTTCTCTCTCCTCATTATCTACTTTCTCTTCATCTGAACTATCATTAATCTTTAAGTACCCTCAATTTGTTCCCTCACTACTTCCACATCTTCAATATCATCTTCAACAGTATCTAACTGAGAGTTTAATTCAACCCCTATAGTTTCTTCAATTTCTTCTCTCTCCTCATTATCTACTTTCTCTTCATCTGAACTATCATTAATCTTTAAGTACCCTCAATTTGTTCCCTCACTACTTCCACATCTTCAATATCATCTTCAACAGTATCTAACTGAGAGTTTAATTCAACCCCTATAGTTTCTTCAATTTCTTCTCTCTCCTCATTATCTACTTTCTCTTCATCTGAACTATCATTAATCTTTAAGTACCCTCAATTTGTTCCCTCACTACTTCCACATCTTCAATATCATCTTCAACAGTATCTAGCTGAGAGTTTAATTCAACCCCTATAGTTTCTTCAATTTCTTCTCTCTCCTCATTATCTACTTTCTCTTCATCTGAACTATCATTAATCTTTAAGTACCTTCTTCTTGGAACGAGAATTTTCTTGTTCCAGTACACTCCCGTGGGATAAAATGTTTTCAAATTATTTCGAACTAATAAATTAATAAAAAAAAAAAGAGAAAAAAGAATATCGTGGACAAATCTCTCTCAAAGTAGAAGCATACCATCAATTATCGTTGAAACAGTAGCGAGGTGTTAAAAAGCGTGGGACGTCCTATTCGAATCGAAAGCGAAGAACTCGAAAATTATGTTTGTTCTTACTGCTAATGTATCTCAGCGAAAATCTCACATTTAATGAACCGAACGAAATTTATTGGGAGCTGCCCGATATCGAACCAAGAAATTTCTTTTTCTCTCTTCTTATTCGTTAATATCGTTAACTGTTACTTTCATTTCAAAAACACGGGCGTCCCAAAAAAAACAAAACCTTCGAAGACAAATCTACTATGTACAGAAAGTCCTTTATTCCTTTGTTTTTTTTGTAAACCATCCTGTTCCTGTTCTATTTAGTAGTCTCCCAAGTGTCCTGGGCTCTAATAGTTTGAGTTTCCCATTCAGGCGACAGTGAAGATTATAGGCCGAAACTCACTTAATAGCACCTGATAAGGACCGTCGAGTGGTCAACTCGACGGTTGTGTATGAGTTCACTTAACGCATCGACACAGGATCAGCTTCACTTTATATTGTCAGAGATATTGTATTGTACTGTACTAACCGAAATGTGCTGATAAGTGAGCACACCACAAGCACACCGTCCGCAAAATATTCCGCAAATGTGTTGTGGTTGAGGCGTTGACGTCTCTTGTCGGTGCTGTGCTGATGTTGTTAGGTAGGCGCGCTTACATTTAAATACATGATCAGTCGCTGTTCCTAACACCTAACACCTGTCAAAATTCTTACATAGCTCACACTTGCTCTAACTCAAACTGGTTGAAACCATAAAATTGTTCCGGTCTCCAAAAGGGTGTTTTAGTCCCAGTTAATTTGCCATTTCGTATTATTCCATTCTAAAGATATTTTTAGATTTCGATTTAAAAAAATAAGCACTTTTCAACACCGCGACATGTCACTTTAAGTTTTATCTCTTGCAGACAACTAGTACGTATAAAATCGTTCAGGTATAGAGTAACAAAATTTGTGGCATCGCGTGACCCAACCAAATATCCCTTTCGCGAGCTAGGCACGCGATGGTGCGCTTCGTTTATTTCCCCGAATTTCGTTCCATTTCTGATTGTTTCCAGGGCCCCTCGGGTCCCCCCCTCAACGAGCCACGTGTCTTTCTTCCTGCTTTTGCCAGTTTTCGTTTCTGTCTTTGAATCTTTAGCTCTAACAGATACACCACTTTACAGTTACGGACTCGATCGACTGTCAAAATCATTTTTTTTTTTTGGATTAAAAATGGTGGAAACGTAATTCTACAACATAAACAAATCGTTTCCAAAATGCCATACTAATAAATAATATTTATAAATAAAATATTACACTACACATCTGAACACAACACAAGTAACTGCGCCAATAGCGAGTATAACTAATGTTGTAAATAATTTAAACGACACAGTGGACCGCATAAATAATTAACTGACTTGGACCAGTACCCGGACTAGGGTTGCGCGATACACTAGAAAGTATCGATATTAGGTATCGATACGGATCGGAACGTAAAGTATCGATACAGTAGAATGTCGAATATTAATTTATCGATACTCGAAGTATCGATACGTTAACGATCCGAGATTTTGCTAATTTTGAAGTTTTTTCGGTAAAAATCACCTTTTTGGGAGGTGGAAAAAGACATTATTGCGATTTCTGGCCAAAGTTGGGGTTCTAAAGAAAAGTTGTAAATCTTGAGAAAATCTACAACTTTTTAATTGGTGACTTTTTCACATAACCTCAAAATTAACTCGAAAAACGCAAAAAACTGTATTTTTCGTTTTTTATATTTGTTTTCGTTAAAAAATTTTCGATTTTGATGAAAATTTAGTAGAAGGTAGCTTTGATAGTCACAAACCATGAAAAAAAATTTCAAATTGAAATATTGGAAGTTTTTCGAGTTATAACGTTTTTTCGGTAAAAATCACCTTTTTGGGGGGTGGAAAAGACATTATTGCGATTTCTGGCCAAAGTTGGGGTTCTAGAGAAAAAAGTTTATGATAAAAGTTGTAGATCTTGAGAAAATCTACAACTTTTTAATTGTTGATTTTTTCAAATAACTTCAAAATTAGCTCGAAAAACGCAAAAAAATTGCATTTTTCGTTTTTTATTTTTGGTTTCGTTAAAAAATGTTCGATTTTGATGAAAATTTAGTAGAAGGTAGCTTTGATAGTCACAAACCATGAAAAAAAATTTCAAATTGAAATATTGGAAGTTTTTCGAGTTATAACGTTTTTTCGGTAAAAATCACCTTTTTGGGGGGTGGAAAAGACATTATTGCGATTTCTGGCCAAAGTTGGGGTTCTAGAGAAAAAAGTTTAGGATAAAAGTTGTAGATCTTGAGAAAATCTACAACTTTTTAATTGGTGATTTTTTCAAATAACTTCAAAATTAGCTCGAAAAACGCAAAAAAACTGTATTTTTTGTTTTTTATATTTGTTTTCGTTACAAAATGTTCGATTTTGATGAAAATTTAGTAGAAGGTAGCTTTGATAGTCACAAACCATGAAAAAAAATTTCAAATTGAAATATTGGAAATTTTTCGAGTTACAACGTTTTTTCGGTAAAACACACTTTTTTTGGGGGGTGGAAAAAGACATTATTGCAATTTTCGGCCAAAGTTTAGTTCCTGGAATAAAAAGTTGATTATAAAAGCTGTAGATCTTGTGAAAATCTACAACTTTTTCATTAGTGACTTTTTCACATAACCTCAAAATTAGCTCGAAAAACGCAAACAACTGCACATTTTTCGTTTTTTATTTTTAGTTTCGTTAAAAAAAGCACGACATCATTTCACAACGTGATTAAAAATCACGATATCGCTCATCACTATAGATGGTCTGAGTGATCTTGCACTCCTCAGCATCGAAAGAAAAACACTTGAGAATATTAATTTTGACAACGCGATTAACGAGTTTGCAACAGTCAAATCAAGGAGGATTCCAGTCATGTATAGAGTTTATTTTTTTCAAATAAAATTTCAAAATTTTCTTAGGGGCTGGGTGAGTCCCCAGACTCTGTCGGTACGAGAAAGGGGGCAGACTTTGTGTGCAGATGACCCTAACTACGCCACTGAACTTGGTTGGTGCAAATGCAAAATATTGTAATTAGGTCACTTTAGTTTTTCTTTTGTTTTAGCCGTTTCTTCAAAATTCTCTTAATTATTACGAACTAACACGTTTACTGAAGAAACAACCTTGATTTTTTCTCATGTCTTCTCATTGACTTAAAAATTAAAATTTTTTATAAAGTGGTTGGATAGATGTACCCATATATAGTTACTAGTTTTTCCGGTAAAAAAACTGCGTTGTCGATCCGGTTCTGTGTCGTTTCTCTCCGGCTCCATTTCGCTAATTTTTCAATTTTCCCCGAGTTCTAAGTACAATCTCCTGATTGTTCGGACCGGAAACGATAGGGGGCGTATGAAAAGCTAATCCGTATTATTAGGATGAATAAGGATAACGAAAATGTCCAGCTTCCAATTCCATATCAATGTCAAATTTTTCTGAAAAAAACACTTCTGAAAGTACACTTCTGAATAAATTTCGATATGTAGCAGTATATCGTACAACACGCGAGCACAACGTTGTCAGTCTGCATTTTGTATGCCTTCTAATTAACTTCGCCAAAGTATACACATTCTACTTAATCATAATACACGACGTTTCGAATTGGTGTCGTTATCTTTTACCATCGCCGGTTTTGAACATATTTGGATTATTGGAACAGCCAGTTATTTCTACTGCAGTTGTTTTGCATAAAATTTGAAGGCGAATATTAAACAGTGTGTTTTAAAATTGAGTTTTGATGAAAAATGGGACATTCTGTATATATTTTGTCGTTAAAATATAGTAAATCATTTTTTATATATTTTTAATAATATTGTGGTTGTTGGAAAGATTAGGAAAAATTTTGTAAGTAATAAAAAATAACGCAGAAGGTCGAGCCCTTTGATGATCGATTATAAGTGAAAAGGGGGTAGCTTTTTACCCTAATGGTCATTTGTTATCACAAAAATGTTAATTTCCATCGAAAATTCTACAAAACTATTTTACGTTTAACATAATCTTCAAATAACGAAACGGCGATTATAAATGGGCTGTCAAACTCGACATGAAAGACACTACTACTACCCTTTATAAAAAAACAAAACTTTGGATCAAAAGACCAACAAAATGCTTGAAAAATGGATTCAAGAAAATTTTTTTCCAAACTAAAAAAGGATCTTTACAATGCGAAGTGTATAAATCATTCTTTTCGTATTAGATCCAGTATGGTTTCAAGGAGGTCCCATTTTAAGTTCTTTGACATAGGACCTTCTACTTCGAAGATACATCAAAAAAACAATCAAAATAAAATAGGAAACGTAGTCTACCAGATCTTTAAAATTGCCGAGTGCCGACGAATTGTGCGACGCGACTTTTTTTTCGGGTCGAGATGGGAAACTCTTCGAATGGGTGTTGGACTCATCCCCAAGGGGATGCCTACCAACCAAACCCACCTCAAACTCGACCTACCTATCTCTCCTACCTCTCATGCCACATCGAGTCCTTCTCTTCTTCTTCTATCCACTACGCCACTTTCCTCCATCCATTCCTCCTCCCCCCCTCAACATGATCTCCACCATGTTCTCCCAATACACCGCCTCAACCAGTTTCCTCTCCAACTTCTTCAGCACTTCCTCGTTCTTCCAGTATCTAAACACATACCCCACATCATCCTCCACTTCACGCCTCACGCACACTCCAATCTTTCTTTTCCCAATCTTGTAGAAGTACCCTACTCTCCAGTGAGCACCTGTGTTAACAAGTAATCTCCTCTCCGAATTTCCGGTCCAACCAATCTCTCCTACTCCCAATCGCTCCTTTTAGGGCGCCCTCATACTCCTCCCACCTTCTCTCCATTTCCTCCTCCATCCTGTACTTCCTCTCTGTTCGCACCCCTCCAGCGATTGTTCTTGGCTCTAGCCATCACGTCCTTGACAGCACCGCTGCTGCCAGTCCACCCATTGTCCTTCACCTCTGCACCACTCTTAGGAGTATCCCTCTCTGCTCCCACAGGATTGGTCTAACCTTCGCATTCACCCTACACCTCCGCACCGTTCAGCAAACTCTGCTCTACCGTCATACCAATTACCCTCCTCTTCCACTCTCCCTGCTGTTTCAATCTTCCCAGCTATTCTGCCCTTACTTTCACCTTCTGTGCCGCCTTTAACAAGTGCGTTTTGAAGGATAATTGACTATCCAACCACACCCCTAAGGATTTCACATACTCTTCCATACGAATTCTCCTTCCCTTCACCTTCACCCCCATATTCCTCATCTTGCTCCGTCCCTTCACTAGCAACCCCACCGTCATTTCTTCCGCCATTTCCAGTCCGCACCGCTCTATTTTTTCCACAATCTTCCAATCTTCCTACACATCCTCTTC
The DNA here is from genome assembly GCA_947563755.1 of Lochmaea crataegi. Classification (NCBI taxonomy): domain Eukaryota; kingdom Metazoa; phylum Arthropoda; class Insecta; order Coleoptera; family Chrysomelidae; genus Lochmaea; species Lochmaea crataegi. Next base: position 8,846,693 of record OX387433.1, on the reverse strand, counting down.
GCCTTTCTTTCTATCTCCGTCTCTCCGTAATCTCACATCCCTCTTCACATACTATCCCACAAACCTCATCAAACACACACTTCCAGTGCTTCGGTAGCAGAACCAAGTCCTGGGGCACTCCAGCCTCCGACTCATACCTCCTCCCTCTAGAATCTACTATCACACGCCCCGTCAGGTTAACCAACCCCTCCCCCACTCCAAGCCTCAGCAACGCGCTAAACATCGCTCGTTTGCTGACGCTGTTGAACGCTTTCTCGACGTCGAAGAAAACGAGTAGGACCAATATATTGTTCCTCCAGTTGCCCTCCCTAGCCCTTTCCACCCTGCCCAGCGCCGAGATGCATGATTTCCCCTTTGCAAACTCGTGCTGGTTTACCCTAAAACTCCCATTCCTACCAACTTCCTCCTCAATCCTATGCTTTATTATCTCCTTCATCAATTTACCCAATTTATCCACAGCAGGCTGATTGGCCTGTAGATTTAATCCCACCTCCCATCCTTGTGGGAACTCTTCCTCCCTCCACCCTGTTGAATAGTTCCCCATTGTCATCCAACAGCCTCTTCATCATATCACCTCTCAGATCTTCTATCCCTGGGGCTTTCCTTACTTTAATGTTCCTCTCCTCCCTCCTCTACTTCCCACTTCTATCCCTACCTCCCTAGTATCCTGGGCCACTCCTCCTTCACCTCCCAGTGAACAATTTCCCTATAATCTCCTTTTCCCAAACTTCCTCTAACACCTCGTGCGACGCGACTTGGACAATTAATTATTACACAATTAACGATAATTTTTCAATAAAATTTACTGTGGATTAAAATTATTGATAATTTTTCATATTTTGCGCGATATTAATATCTTAATTCTAATCGAACCCAATAGATGACGTGTTTGCATTTGAAAAATAAAAACTTTATATAGCTATACATATAGCTTAAAATGTATCTAATCGAATCGTGTATAAAGTCTGTAAATGATTTGAAATTGTCGATGTGCGACGAGGGTCAATATTGAGTTGTTATACTTATATATATATATATATATATATATATATATATATAATCGAGTTAAAAGGATGGAAGAGGAAGGAATAGTCGGTCACGATGATGCTGCAACTTGTCATATTTAACTCGTCTATTGAATCAAAACGGTTAAAAGGGCACGTGACAGGTGTATTAATGTGTAGTGTATTTACGAGCTGCGCCCTTCTTTATACACTTTTAATACGAAAATGAATTTGAAAATAATTTTTTTAGATATCGAAGAATAAATATATTATTCTAACGCTTTACGACAAAGTTTTGAAACATATTTTTCAAAAAACGGTGACCGTTCAACTAAGAAGAAACAACTACTTCCCGGGCTATATGCTCCGACAGACACTTCTAAGTCAAACCGGGTGAAAACTTTGTTGTAAAGCGTTGGAATAATATATTTATTCTTCGATATCTATTGGTAACACGCTTTACTAAATACGACAATTTTACAGGAAACTGTAATAATACTATACATTTTTTGTTTAAATTACGACAAGAGAGATATATCGGAAGCGCAACCGGTGTTACCGTAAAACGTTATCGCATAACAATAGTATATTGTGCAACAAGTGAGAAAAGTACTTTCCCCACATGTTGCACACTATACTTTTTCTACAACTGCACAAATTTAAAGAATACAAGAAAAGTAACTCAATATTTATTTTCATGGTTAGTAAAACAAAAAGAAAAGGTGAGCGGTCGTCGGACCGCCGATAGAAGCTTGCTTCTTATGCACAATAGAATGACCATTTTTGACCATTTTTCAAAATTTTTGACAATTATTGCCCAATTTTGACAATTATTGATCATTTTTGACAATTATTGATCATTTTTGACAATTTTTCAAAAATTTGGACCATTTTAGACCATTTTTCCAAATTTTAACAATTATTGACCATTTTTGACAATTTTTGAACATTTTTTACAGGTTCTGACAATTATTGAGCATTTTTGACAATTTTTCAAAAATTTGGACAATTTTTGACAATTGACCATTTTTTCAAAATGTTTGACCATATTTTCAAATTTTAACAATTATTGACCATTTTTGACAATTATTTATCAATTTTGACAATTTTTCAAAAATGTTGAACAATTTTGACAATTTTCCAAAAATGTTGACCATTTTAGACCATTTTTCCAAATTTTTACAATTATTGACCATTTTTGCCAATTTTTGAGCATTTTTGACAGGTTCTGACAATTATTGACCATTCTTGACAACTTTTCAAAAATTTTGACAATTTTCAACAATTATTGACCATTTTTGACATTTTTTCATAATTATTGGCAATTCTTTCAAAATTTTAACAATTATTGACCATTTTTGACAGTTTCTGACAATTATTGACCATTTTTGACAACTTTCAAAAATTTTGACAGTTTTTGATCATCATTCAAAATTTTAACAATTATTAACCAATTTTGACAATTATTGATCATTTTTGACAATTATTGATCATTTTTGACAATTTTTCAAAAATTCGGACCATTTTAGACCATTTTTCCAAATTTTAACAATTATTGACCATTTTTGACAATTTTTGAACATTTTTGACAGGTTCTGACAATTATTGAGCATTTTTGACAATTTTCCAAAAATTTGGACAATTTTTGACAATTGACCAAAACATAAAAATAGCTTATATGTCAAAATAACGTTTCCCCTTATTAGCGGAACCCAAAAAATAGCTTGCGATATCTCTCTATTGACTGTAATTAATGGATTTATAGACTAAACATTTTATTAACAACAATAACTATTCAATTATTTGAGTTTTAAGGTTTTTACTACCCTTAATTTGTTAATTTGTGAATTGCGAACCCTCATGGTATTTCCTAGTAGATTGATCCTTTGACTATCCTTTGCTGAAATTTCAGCTCAATATTTACAATTTTGTGGTTTTTGCAAGACTTTTTATGTTAAATTTTTTTTTGGGGTTTTGGAAATTGATTTTTGCTTTTCACTGCCCTTCCTTTGTAAACTTATAAAAGACAAACCCCCATGGTTATTATATCGCCAGATTTTTTTCTAGAAGATGGGTCCTTTAAAAGAGTCCTTTGCCAAAATTTCAGCTCAATATTTACAGCTTTGTGGTTTTTGCAAGACTTTTTATGTTGAATTTTTTTTGGGTTTTGGAAATTGAGTTTTAGCTTTTCACTACCCTTACTTTGTAAATTTATAAAAGGCAAACCCCCCTGGTTATCTTATTACTGATTTTTCTCCTAGTAGACTAGTCCTTTAAGAGTCCTTTGCTCAAATTTCAGCTCAATATTTACAATTAAGTGGTTTTTGCAAGACTTTTTATATTGAATTTTTTTTGGGTTTTGGAAATTGAGTTTTAGCTTTTCACTACCCTTACTTTGTAAATTTATAAAAGGCAAACCCCCCTGGTTATCTTATTACTGATTTTTCTCCTAGTAGACTAGTTCTTTAAGAGTCCTTTGCTCAAATTTCAGCTCAATATTTACAATTTTGCAAGACTTTTTATATTGAATTTTTTTTGGGTTTTGGAAATTGAGTTTTAGCTTTTCACTACCCTTACTTTGTAAATTTATAAAAGGCAAACCCCCCTGGTTATCTTATTACTGATTTTTCTCCTAGTAGACTAGTCCTTTAAGAGTCCTTTGCTCAAATTTCAGCTCAATATTTACAATTAAGTGGTTTTTGCAAGACTTTTTATATTGAATTTTTTGACCACTTTTCAAAAATTTTGACAATTTTCAACAGTTTTTTGTAATTAATCACCATTTTTTCAAAATTTTAACAATTATTGACTATTTTTGACCATTTTTGACAATTTTTTACAATTTTTCAAAAATTTACAATTATTGACCATTTTTTCAAATATTAACAATTGTTGTCCATTTTTGACAATTATTGACCAATTTTAACAGTTTTGACAATTATTGATCGTTTTAGACCATTTTCCAAAATTTTTACAATTGTTGACCATTTTTGACAATTTTTGACCATTTTTGACAGGTTCTTACAATTATTGACCATTTTTGACAATTTTTCAAAAATGACCATTTTTAACAATTATTGACCATTTTTGACAGTTTTTTATAATTATTTACCATTTTTTCAAAAATTTGGACAATTATTGACCATTTTTTCAAAATTTTTATAAATATTGACCATTTTTTACAGTTTTTGACAATTATTGACCATTTTTCCAAATTTTTGACAATTTTTGAAAATATTGGGCAATTATTAACCATTTAATCAATATTTTGAAAATTTCCTTTGTGGTTTTCAAAGCACTATTCACTTGAAATATAACTTTGCTTCGGGTTGAATCACTATTCAAACTTTAACTTGTTCTTACAATTATTAACCATTTTTGACAATTTTTCAAAAATTTTGACCATTTTTAACAATTATTGACCATTTTTGACAGTTTTTTATAATTACTGACCATTTTTTCAAAATTTTGACAATTTTTGACCAATATTCAAAATTTTAACAATTATTGACCATTTTTGACAATTGTTGACCAATTTTGACAGTTTTGACAATTATTGATCATTTTGGACAATTTTTCAAAAATTTTAACCATTTTAGACCATTTTTGACAATTTTTGACCATTTTTGACAGGTTCTGACAATTATTGACCATTTTTGACAATTTTTCAAAAGTTTTGAGCATTTTTCAAAAAATTTTACCCTTTTTAACAATTATTGACCATTTTTTCAAAATTTTGACAATTTTTGACGATTATTTAAAATTTTAAAAATTATTGACCATATTTGACAATATTTCAAAAATGTTGACAATCATTGACCATTTTTTTAAATATTTAACAATTTTTGACAATTCTTGACGATTTTTGATTGGTTTTGACAATTATTGACCGTCTTTGACAATTTTTCAAAAATTTTAACCGTTTTTCAAAATTTTTGACAATTATTGACCATTTTTTCAAAATTTTTATAAATATTGACCATTTTTCACAGTTTTTGACAATTTTTGACAATTATTGACCATTTTTCCGAATTTTTGACAATTTTTTAAAATATTTGGCAATTATTAACCATTTTTTCAATATTTTGGAAATTGAGTTTTAGCTTTTCACTACCCTTACTTTGTAAATTTATAAAAGGCAAACCCCCCTGGTTATCTTATTACTGATTTTTCTCCTAGTAGACTAGTTCTTTAAGAGTCCTTTGCTCAAATTTCAGCTCAATATTTACAATTAAGTGGTTTTTGCAAGACTTTTTATATTGAATTTTTTTTGGGTTTTGGAAATTGAGTTTTAGCTTTTCACTACCCTTACTTTGTAAATTTATAAAAGGCAAACCCCCCTGGTTATCTTATTACTGATTTTTCACCTAGTAGATTGGTTCTTTAAGAGTCCTTTGCTCAAATTTCAGCTCAATATTTACAATTTTGTGGTTTTTGCAAGACTTTTTATGTTAAAATTTTTTTTGGGTTTTGGAAATTGATTTTTAGCTTTTCTCTACCCTTACTTTGTAAACTTATAAAAGACAAACCCCCATGGTTATTGTATCGCCAGATTTTTTTCTAGAAGGTGGGTCCTTTAAAAGAGTCCTTTGCCAAAATTTCAGCTCAATATTTACAGCTTCGTGGTTTTTGCAAGACTTTTTATGTTAAAATTTTTTTTGGGTTTTGGAAATTGAGTTTTAGCTTTTCACTACCCTTACTTTGTAAATTTATAAAAGGCAAACCCCCATGCTTACTGTATCGCCAGATTTTTTTCTATAAGATGGGTCCTTTAAAAGAGTCCTTTGCCAAAATTTCAGCTCAATATTTACAATTTTGTGGTTTTTGCAAGACTTTTTATGTTGAAATTTTTTTGGGTTTTGGAAATTGATTTTTAGCTTTTCACTACCCTTACTTCGTAAATTTATAAAAGGCAAACCCCCCTGGTTATCTTATTACTGATTTTTCTCCTAGTAGATTGGTCCTTTAAGAGTCCTTTGCTCAAATTTCAGCTCAATATTTACAATTTTGTGGTTTTTGCAAGACTTTTTATGTTGAATTTTTTTTGGGTTTTGGAAATTGATTTTTAGCTTTTCTCTACCCTTACTTTGTAAACTTATAAAAGACAAACCCCCATGGTTATTGTATCGCCAGATTTTTTTCTAGAAGGTGGGTCCTTTAAAAGAGTCCTTTGCCAAAATTTCAGCTCAATATTTACAGCTTCGTGGTTTTTGCAAGACTTTTTATGTTAAAATTTTTTTTGGGTTTTGGAAATTGAGTTTTAGCTTTTCACTACCCTCACTTTGTAAATTTATAAAAGGCAAACCCCCATGCTTACTGTATCGCCAGATTTTTTTCTATAAGATGGGTCCTTTAAAAGAGTCCTTTGCCAAAATTTCAGCTCAATATTTACAATTTTGTGGTTTTTGCAAGACTTTTTATGTTGAAATTTTTTTGGGTTTTGGAAATTGATTTTTAGCTTTTCACTACCCTTACTTCGTAAATTTATAAAAGGCAAACCCCCCTGGTTATCTTATTACTGATTTTTCTCCTAGTAGATTGGTCCTTTAAGAGTCCTTTGCTCTAATTTCAGCTCAATATGTACAATTTTGTGGTTTTTGCAAGACTTTTTATGTTAAAATTTTTTTTGGGTTTTGGAAATTGAGTTTTAGCTTTTCACTACCCTTACTTTGTAAATTTATAAAAGGCAAACCCCATGGTTATCTTATTACTGATTTTTTTCCTAGTAGATTGGCCCTTTAAGAGTCCTTTGCTCAAATTTCAGCTCAATATTTACAGTTTTGTGTTTCTTACAAGACTGTTTATATTGAATTTTCTTTTGGGTTTTGGAAATTGATTGTTAGCTTTTCATTACCCTTACTTTGTAAATTTATAAAAGGCAAACCCCCCTGGTTATCGTATTTTTTTCCTATTAGACTGGTCCTTTAAGAGTCTTTTGTTCAAATTTCAGCTCAATATTTACAGTTTTGTGGCTTTTGCAAGACTTTTTATGTTGAAATTTTTCTTGGGTTTTGGAAATTGATTTTTAGCTTTTCACTACTTTTACTTTGTAAATTTATAAAAGGCAAACCCCCCTGGTTATCGTATTACCGATTTTTTTCCTAGTAGATTGGTGCTTCGAGAGTCCTCTGCTCAAATTTCAGCTCAATATTTACAATTTTGTGATTTTTGCAAGTCTTTTTATGTTGAATTTTTTTTGTGTTTTGGAAATAATTGATTTTTAGCTTTTCACTACCCTTACTTTGTAAATTTATTAAAGGCAAACCCCCCTAGTTATCTTATTACTGATTTTTCTCCTATTAGACTGGTCTTTCAAGAGACCTTTGCTCAAATTTCAGCTCAATATTTACAGTTTTGTGGCTTTTGCAAGACTTTTTATTTTGAAATTTTTCTTGGGTTTTGGAAATTGATTTTTAGCTTTTCACGTCCCCTTACTTTGTGAATTTATAAAAGGCAAACCCCCCTGGTTATCGTATTACCGATTTTTTTCCTATTAGATTGGTCCTTTAACAATCCTTTGCACAAATTTCAGTTCAATATTTACATTTTTGTGGTTTTTACAAGACTTTTTATGCCGAAAGTTTATTTGGGTTTTAGAATTGTACCACCTTTACTTTGATAATTTATAAAATGAACACCGTCCTAGATATGGGATTGTTGAATTTTTTTCCTCGTAGATCCGTCTTTGAAGACTACAGTGTTAAAATATCAACTTAATACTCAAACTTTTCTGATTTGTACGATTTTTCCAAAGTATTTGTACCATTTTTATAAAAAGGTGAAAAAACGACTCTGCTGCGTTCAGTCTCGCTGTATACAATTAAAAATCTGTTTAAAATATCCACATGTCTCTTGTTACAAGCATTTTAATTGGAAAATAACAGTTTTTTACAGTTTTATGAACATAAAGTAGAAAAATATATACTTTCAATTAATAATAATTACGCCTTTATCTCGCATAACAATCTGCAAATTAGAGCATTATTATAATTTTTGCTTTTATATTCACCTATACGTATATCAGTGTGCAGTGGTTATGTATGTTAATTTTTGCGTTTCACGTTAATATCCGCATACATCAATAATACGATGTGGAAAATGTATATAGGAAATGATTATTTATACTAATTAGTGATGTTCTAAATGATTCAGTCCACATAAAACTCGGTTAAACTACTGAGACTTTCAATAATGCTGACTTTCTTGAAGCTCAAATTTAACATTTTAGTCAGTTATGCCGGGTCCAGACTAGGGTTGCGCGATACACTAGAAAGTATCGATATTAGGTATCGATACAGAGCGGAACGTAAAGTATCGATACAGTTGAATATCGAATATAACGATACGAGATTTTCCTAATTTTGACGTTTTTTCGGGAAAAAACACTTTTTTGGGTGGATGGAAAAAGACTAATATTATTGCGATTTCCGGCCAAAGTTGAGTTCCTAGAATAAAAAGTTGATAGTAAAAGTTGTAGATCTTGAGAAAATCTACAACTTTTTCATTAGTGACTTTTTCACATATCCTCAAAATTAGCTCGAAAAACGCAAAAAACTGCATTTTTCGTTTTTTATTTCTGTTTTCGTTAAAAAATGTTCGATTTTGATGAAAATTTAGTAGAAGGTAGCTTTGATAGTCACAAATCATGGAATAAAATTTCAAATTGAAATATTGGAAATTTTTCGAGTTATGACGTTTTTTCAGTAAAAAACACTTTTTTTGGGTGGGTGGAAAAAGACTAATATTATTGCGATTTCCGGCTAAAGTTGAAGTCCTAGAATAAAAAGTTGATAGTAAAAGTTGAAGATCTTGAGAAAATCTACAACTTTTTCATTAGTGACTTTTTCGAAAATTCTGAGCATTTTTCAAAAATTTTGACAATTTTCAACAGTTATTGACCATTTTTGACAGTTTTTTGTAATTAATCACCATTTTTTCAAAATTTTAACAATTATTGCCTATTTTCGACCATTTTTGACAATTTTTTACAATTTTTCAAAAATTTACAATTATTGACCATTTTTCAAAATTTTGACAATTTTTTACAATTATTGGCCATTTTTTTTAAATTCTTGACAATTATTGACCATTTTTTCAAATATTAACAATTGTTGTCCATTTTTGACAATTATTGACCAATTTTGACAGTTTTGACAATTATTGATCGTTTTAGACCATTTTCCAAAATTTTTACAATTGTTGACCATTTTTGACAATTTTTGACCATTTTTGACAGGTTCTTACAATTATTGACCATTTTTGACAATTTTTCAAAAATTTTGACCATTTTTAACAATTATTGACCATTTTTGACAGTTTTTTATAATTATTTACCATTTTTTCAAAAATTTGGACAATTATTGACCATTTTTTCAAAATTTTTATGAATATTGACCATTTTTTACAGTTTTTGACAATTATTGACCATTTTTCCAAATTTTTGACAATTTTTGAAAATATTGGGCAATTATTAACCATTTAATCAATATTTTGACAATTTCCTTTGTGGTTTTCAAAGCACTATTCACTTGAAATATAACTTTGCTTCGGGTTGAATCACTATTCAAACTTTAACTTTTTCTTACAATTATTGACCATTTTTGACAATTTTTCAAAAATTTTGACCATTTTTAACAATTATTGACCATTTCTAGACAGTTTTTTATAATTACTGACCATTTTTTCAAAATTTTGACAATTTTTGACCATTATTCAAAATTTTAACAATTATTGACCATTTTTGACAATTGTTGACCAATTTTGACAGTTTTGACAATTATTGATCATTTTGGACAATTTTTCAAAAATTTTAACCATTTTAGACCATTTTTGACCATTTTTGACAGGTTCTGACAATTATTGACCATTTTTGACAGTTTTTCAAAAGTTTTGAGCATTTTTCAAAAATTTTTACCATTTTTAACAATTATTGACCATTTTTTCAAAATTTTGACAATTTTTGACCATTATTTAAAATTTTAAAAATTATTGACCATATTTGACAATATTTCAAAAATGTTGACAATCATTGACCATTTTTTTAAATATTTAACAATTTTTGACAATTCTTGACGATTTTTGATTGGTTTTGACAATTATTGACCGTCTTTGACAATTATTGACAATTTTTCAAAAATTTTAACCGTTTTTCAAAATTTTTGACAATTATTGACCATTTTTTCAAAATTTTTATAAATATTGACCATTTTTTACAGTTTTTGACAATTTTTGACAATTATTGACCATTTTTCCGAATTTTTGACAATTTTTTTTAAAATATGTGGCAATTATTAACCATTTTTTCAAAATTTTGTCAATTTTTGACCATTTTTATAGTTTTTGACAATTATTAACCATTTTTGACAATTTTACGGCTGAGGAAGAGAGGGGAGAGTGTTTGCGCAGCGGGCGGCCGAGAAACATACGGAAGAATGAGTCATCGCGTGACGAACGCTATTTCGTAACATCACACGTTTCACGAGTTCACTAGCCTTCCCAAAAGTCATATGTCGTGCAATAAGAAGCAAGCTTCAAAAGTCGCAGAAATGTATTGGATATAATAATATCGTCACTTTATTTCGAAGCATAATGTTAAATTATTCGGTTCGATTATTAGGTTCCTTTTAATAATTATGGATGACATTCTTTAAATAAAACACACCTTTCCTCGACAAATGTTTAATTTGAACAATCTGACAAAAACCCCAAAGCAACACATTTTTCAATCTAGCGCGTGTCTGCTTATTTTGCAATCGTTACTTATATCGATAAATACATTATAATCAAACTGCTTAGTCCATATATTTCATGATTACAATAATTATAACTAAACACATACATTGATACTAAAGTTAATAACCTATAATTTAACAATAAACATAAATTCTAACCTAAATAATTAACTACCCATTACATTTTTGTCTTGTCGCTGTTTTGTCCGCTTGGTCTAGACCCGGCATTACATTTATTATTATTGACCATTTACATATTTTTAAGTAAAATTGAGGCACTATTTTTCTATATTTGATAAAAAAAACATAAAATAGACTGGGAGACCGATCGGGTTGGAAACTCAACACTCAACATCGACTGTTACTAGCTGAGCTAGCCTCGTAAAAACCAGGGAGATAATGCATTTAGGCGCGAAGTGTGCGTTTGGTCACGCCTACTTCAACTGCCGAAGAATAATAGTAAATATTCCAAGGCGCCGGTCAGCCGCCAGGAAAAGAAAACAAAACGCGATTTTGAACTAAGGTATGGTAACCTGTCGACACACATGTAGCGGCAATAAATATTATTCGAGTCGAATAATTCAATACACGAGTAAAAGTAAAAGACTCTTGGTAATAGAGAGGATCGTAAATCTGAAAACATTAATAATAATAATATGTACTTACTTGGTACGGATAGTCGCAAGATGAAAAATCATAAATATCCAGCAGTTAATGAGCGTCGAGATATAATGGATCATTGAATTATATATATTACATCGAGCGTAATTAATTTTACGCTCATATATGATGATATTACTTACATTCTAAAAATAAATTATTATAAATATTTGTTGTTTAACGATCTGCTGAAGATATAATTGAAAAACTAATTAGTATTTCCATATACATATACAGGGTGGTTCAATAATCGTAAAAAATACAAATAGCAGCATTTCGCTGTCATGTGTCGTTATTATTTTTCAGAAATATGCAATTCCGCAACCGTGGATCATTCAAATCGACCTTAGTGTCCGACGGTACTTATGAGTACCGTCTCTTTCAATCGACCATAAAACTCTATTAAACGCATAATATGGGTATCACTGACGGACGGTACTCTCGAGTCTCATCTAAGGGCCAATAGGAATAGTGATATAATTCGTTCTTGCCAGCACTGTACATACATCTAACCTAAATTTGGGAATTTTTTTCTACAGAAAAATTGCTGTTACTCTGAAGGACTGAAAAGTACCCTCAGGAATTATGGAGAAAAAAGGAATCAAATGGTTATCTCAAAAAGCACTGAGTCAAAAAGAACTAGAGCAGATTGCTGATCAAATGTTGACAGAAGATTTGCCTTTAGATAATAATTTGTTGACAGATGAAGAAGAAAGTGATTCTGAGGATACGGAACTTGAGCCGAATAATAATTTTATGGACACCATATCAGCAGAAAGTCATCCTGCAGCTGATAATTCCACAGTTCCTAAACAAAGTTCCTGAACAGTCATCTCAAATATCAGAACAGGAGGAGACAGATGAAAGAAAAATATAAAGAGGGCAAGCAAACAGAAGATGGAAGAATACAGATACAGAAGAGATTTTCCTGAAGGACCAGTTGAAACAGATGTTTATCTGTCTATACTTGGAGAAGCTGCTACACAACGTAATAAAACTCTAAATTTAACCAGAGCTCCTTTTATAGGTATTAATTTTCTTATGGCTTATCATGGAAGCAATATTGGAACACAAGTGAAGACTTGGGCCTCCCTATTATGGCTAAATGCATACAAGGAATCGCTTCGAGGAAATTTTGAAATATCTTCATTGCAACGACAACAGCCTAATACCTAGAGATAATAAAGGCAAAATTTACAAAATTCGACCACTAGCAAATACTCTAAATAGGCAATTCAAAGATTGCTATGAGACACCAAGACGAATAAGTATTGATGAAAGTATGATACTTTTCAAAGGAAGAAGCACACTGAAGCAATATAATCCAATGAAACCAATAAAAAAAGGCTATAAATTATGGTGTGTCGCTGACCAGACTGCCTACATTTCAACATTCGAAGTTTACCAAGGTAAAAATGAAGAGTTGAAGCAGGAGTACAAAACTTTTGTACTTTTGGAGAATGGGGAAAATTCAAAATTATATATATGCAGATAACTATTTTATATCCATCGCTTTATTGGAAACATTATATTTGCAAAAAACATTGGCTTGTGGAACAATCAGAAGCACAAGAATTGGATTTCCATAAACGACTGATAACAAGAAAATGACAAGAATGATTACCGTATTTCAATATATATATATATATATATATCTGCGTGTAGGGAAAAAACTGGACATCGACTTTTACGCCCCCCAACGTACACTCTTGGACCACATAGCTTTCTCCGAAACGGTCAGAGATGAAAATTTGAGACCCCAAAATGGATCGCATAAAAGTATTTCGGCTGCCAAAAACAACGCCCCCCCCCCCTACCTGGCCCCCTCCCCTTCAAAGATCCATCATCCAAGCGAAACGAACTTTTTTATTATTTGAGCTATCGAAATGAAACAAAAACCATTCGATTCGTAAAAATCGTCCGAGACTATAGAATCCAAAAAAGGGGGGATCAACCAGGAAAAATATACGAGTATAGTCAAAAATAAGTGAGATCCGAAAATATTCTGAGTGTGTGAAAGGCACAAATAATAAGGTTTGCTGATGGCAGAGCTTCTCTTATGGCATCTCTTTCATTGATATCTTTATCAGTCATTACACATTTTATTTGGTCCCATTTAGGATGAGCTGCTTTGAAGGAATTCATCATCCAGTTAACCAAAATGCAAACGCCAGCGACTTCAGAACAACCGTTTAGATCCTCAACTACCATTAAATAGACTGGAGCGCGAATATTTAAGTTTGAAGGAAGCATCGATTCCCAGAAACTCAGGATATGAATCCATCACTGACTTCATGGATTCTGTTACAAAAAACAGCCCAGCAAACGTATTTTCTTTTTCATATAATAACCATTGTGCTTTAAATTTATTTTCTAGCTTCTGAAGGGTGGGAATTAACAAATTTTGTTTATTTTTTTTTTAATTTGCAGTTATCAAAGTCTTTTGGCAATATTATTTTGTCAGTTTGACTTTCCAACATATTTTTAACCTTCACCAGTGGCGGCTCGTGAACTTTTTAAGAGAGGAGGCTGGACATAAAAATTGTTGAAAATTGTCAAAATTTTTGAAAAATGGTCAAAAATTGTCAAAATTTTGAGAAAATGGTCAATTATAAAAAAAATAGTCAAAAATGGTTAATAATTGTCAAAAATTGTCAATGATTGTCAAAACTTTTAGAAAAAAAATGTCAAAAATTAGTCAAAGATTGTCAAAAATGGTCAATAATTGTTAAAAATTATTAACAATTTTGAAATATGATCAATAATTGTTAAAAACTGTAAAAATTTTGAAAAAATGGTTAATAATTGTTAAACATTTACAAAAACTGTCAAAATATTTGAAAAATGATCAAAAATTGTTAAAATTTTGAAAAAATTGTCAAAGTTTTTGAAAATGGTAAAAAATTGTCCAATTTTTGTAAAAATGGCCAATTGTCAGAATTTTGAAAAAATGGTCAAAATTTTTGAAAAATTGTCAAAAACTTTAAAAAATGGACAATTATTGTAAAAATTCTGAAAAATAGTTGATAATTGTCAAAAATTGTTAAGTTTTTTAAAAAATTGTCAAAAATTTTGAAAAAATGGTAAAAAATAGTCAAAAATTGTCAACAATTGTCAATAATTCTCAAAAAATTTGAAAAAATGGTCATAAATTATCATAAATTGTTAGAAATTGTCAATTATTGTTAAAAACTGTCAAAAATAGAAATTTATTGTCAAGAACTGTCCAAAAAGGGTTAAAAATTATCACTAATTTTGAAAAACAATCAAAATGGTCAATAATTGTTAAAATTTTGAAAAATGGTCAACATTTTTTAAAAATCGTGAAAAACTGTCAAAATATTTGAAAAATTGTCAAAAGTTCTCAAACTTGATCAATAATTGTCAAAAATGCTCAATAATTGTCGAAAAATGGTCAATAATTGACAAAAATCGTTAAAAACTGTCAAAATATTTGAAAAATTGTCAAAATCCTGAAAATAGTAGATAATTGTCAAAAAAAAATGGTCAAAAATAATCAGAATTTTGGAAAAATGGTCTATAATTGCCAATCATTGTCAAAAATTTTGAAAAAATGGTCAAAAATTAGAAAAAATTGTCAATTATTGTTAAAAACTGTCAAAAATGGACATTTATTGTCAAAAACTGTCCAAAAATGGTTAAAAATTGTCATTATTTTGAAAAATGGTCAAATATTGTCAATAATTTCGGGAAAATTGTCAAAAATTCTCAAAATTGATCAATAATTGTAAAAAATAGTCAATAATTGTCAAAATTGATCAGTAATTGCTATTTGCTGGATAAATTGGTGAGGAGGCCGAGTCTTCTTAGCCTCCTTCGAGGAGCCGCCACTGACCTTCACTCGGTTAGCTTCAAGATCTAATAACTCCGCAATTTTTTCCTTTTGCTCCGTAGTTAATTTTCTACTCCGTGGATAAAGTCGAAAAAGATTTTCACTTCTATCGTGATTGTGATTTTTGTTAATTGATTTGATGACAAGATAGTGGCCAATATCATCCATTCCGACATTTTTTATGGAACGTGAACGCTTTTCTTGCTCCTTTCGACGTAGACCATGGTTCGTAAGTATTCGCTTAAATCCTGTGAAACAGCCTTACACCAACAGGTGTCGAAAATTGAGGCTGCCCTAGGAAATTAAGAAATAGCCCTCGGAGCATTTTTTGATATAGAAGGAGCATTCGACCACACCTCCTTTGGCTCCTTGATAGCTGATGTTGCAAGGCGTAGAGCAGAAGACACCACATAGCGGTGGATGAATAACATGCTTTCCAACAGGACACCAACGATAATCTTATTTGGAGATTCCATGGAGGTATCAATAATGAAGGGATATCCACAAGGAGGAGTCCTATCACCTTTGCTGTGGGACTTTGTCATAGACGAACTCCTGGAAGAATTGAACGGGAAGGGGATATACACCAAAGGGTTGGGATGGAAGCATGCAGTCAGGAGGGAACGTTGGTATAGTTCACAGAAGGATCTAAAACTGACATAGGAACAGGAGCTGGAGTCCATGGTGCCAGACCCAGGTGCATTTTCCACTAATCGTTGGGGAAGTTTGCATCTGTATTCCAGGCAGAAATCTACGCTATCGACACGTGTTTGAAAATGAACATCGAAAGGGGGTATAGAGGCCAAAAGATCCTCAAACTCTCAAATAGTCAGGCAGCACTGAAATCCTTATCATCAGATCTAGAATGGTCTGGGACTGCCTAACTGGCAAACCATAATAGAGTAACTCTTAAGTGGGTCCAGGGGCACAAGAGAGAAGGAGACAGCCTCTCACATTACCTTCGAATGTGAAGCACTGTCTCATTAGAGATATAGACTCCTAGGACTAGAGTATACAAGGGAGAATTTCTCCAAGAAGGACCTTCACATAAACGTTATAACCAAGAGCACAAAAAGCCTAAAGGCTGAGGTGTCGAGGTATCTAAGTCTCTGACTGGTGGTGCCGAACTAATCAATCAATGTTCATAAAGCCTTACTCCTGGAAGAATTGAACAGGAAAGGGATATACACCGATGGGTTGGGTTGGAAGCATGCAGTCAGGAAGGAACGTTGGTATAGTACACAGAAGGATCTAAAACTGACATAGGAACAGGAGCTGGAGTCCATGGTGCCAGACCCAGTTGCATTTTCCACTAATCGTTGGGGAAGTTTGCATCTGTATTCCAGGCAGAAATCTACGCAATCGACACGTGTTTGAAAATGAACATCGAAAGGGGGTATAGAGGCCAAAAGATCCTCAAACTCTCAAATAGTCAGGCAGCACTGAAATCCTTATCATCAGATCTAGAATGGTCTGGGACTGCCTAACTGGCAAACCATAATAGAGTAACTCTTAAGTGGGTCCAGGGGCACAAGAGAGAAGGAGACAGCCTCTCACATTACCTTCGAATGTGAAGCACTGTCTCATTAGAGATATAGACTCCTAGGACTAGAGTATACAAGGGAGAATTTCTCCAAGAAGGACCTTCACATAAACGTTATAACCAAGAGCAAAAAAAGCCTAAAGGCTGAGGTGTCGAGGTCTCTAAGTCTCTGACTGGTGGTACCGAACTAATCAATCAATGTTCATAAAGCCTTACTCCTGGAAGAATTGAACAGGAAAGGGATATACACCGATGGGTTGGGTTGGGTTGGAAGCATGCAGTTAGGAAGGAACTTTGGTATGGTACACAGAAGGATCAAAAAACTGACATAGGAACAGGAGCTGGAGTCCATGGTGCCAGACCCAGGTGCATTTTCCACTAATCGTTGGGGAAGTTTGCATCTGTATTCCAGGCAGAAATCTACGCAATCGACTACATGTTTGAAAATGAACATCGAAAGGGGGTATAGAGGCCAAAAGATCCTCAAACTCTCAAATAGTCAGGCAGCACTGAAATCCTTATCATCAGATCTAGAATGGTCTGGGACTGCATAACTGGCAAACCATAATAGAGTAACTCTTAAGTGGGTCCAGGGGCACAAGAGAGAAGGAGACAGCCTCTCACATTACCTTCGAATGTGAAGCACTGTCTCATTAGAGATATAGACTCCTAGGACTAGAGTATACAAGGGAGAATTTCTCCAAGAAGGACCTTCACATAAACGTTATAACCAAGAGCAAAAAAAGCCTAAAGGCTGAGGTGTCGAGGTCTCTAAGTCTCTGACTGGTGGTACCGAACTAATCAATCAATGTTCATAAAGCCTTACTCCTGGAAGAATTGAACAGGAAAGGGATATACACCGATGGGTTGGGTTGGGTTGGAAGCATGCAGTTAGGAAGGAACTTTGGTATGGTACACAGAAGGATCAAAAAACTGACATAGGAACAGGAGCTGGAGTCCATGGTGCCAGACCCAGGTGCATTTTCCACTAATCGTTGGGGAAGTTTGCATCTGTATTCCAGGCAGAAATCTACGCAATCGACTACATGTTTGAAAATGAACATCGAAAGGGGGTATAGAGGCCAAAAGATCCTCAAACTCTCAAATAGTCAGGCAGCACTGAAATCCTTATCATCAGATCTAGAATGGTCTGGGACTGCATAACTGGCAAACCATAATAGAGTAACTCTTAAGTGGGTCCAGGGGCACAAGAGAGAAGGAGACAGCCTCTCACATTACCTTCGAATGTGAAGCACTGTCTCATTAGAGATATAGACTCCTAGGACTAGAGTATACAAGGGAGAATTTCTCCAAGAAGGACCTTCACATAAACGTTATAACCAAGAGCAAAAAAAGCCTAAAGGCTGAGGTGTCGAGGTCTCTAAGTCTCTGACTGGTGGTACCGAACTAATCAATCAATGTTCATAAAGCCTTACTCCTGGAAGAATTGAACAGGAAAGGGATATACACCGATGGGTTGGGTTGGGTTGGAAGCATGCAGTCAGGAAGGAACTTTGGTATGGTACACAGAAGGATCAAAAAACTGACATAGGAACAGGAGCTGGAGTCCATGGTGCCAGACCCAGGTGCATTTTCCACTAATCGTTGGGGAAGTTTGCATCTGTATTCCAGGCAGAAATCTACGCTATCGACACGTGTTTGAAAATTAACATCATACTCTCAAATAGTCAGGCAGCACTGAAATCCTTATCATCAGATCTAGAATGGTCTGGGACTGCCTAACTGGCAAACTATAATAGAGTAACTCTTAAGTGGGTCCAGGGGCACAAGAGAGAAGGAGTCAGCCTCTCACATTATCTTCGAATGTGAAGCACTGTCTCATTAGAGATATAGACTCCTAGGACTAGAGTATACAAGGGAGAATTTCTCCAAGAAGGACCTTCACATAAACGTTATAACCAAGAGCACAAAAAGCCTAAAGGCTGAGGTGTCGAGGTATCTAAGTCTCTGACTGGTGGTGCCGAACTAATCAATCAATGTTCATAAAGCCTTACTCCTGGAAGAATTGAACAGGAAAGGGATATACACCGATGGGTTGGGTTGGGTTGGAAGCATGCAGTCAGGAAGGAACTTTGGTATGGTACACAGAAGGATCAAAAAACTGACATAGGAACAGGAGCTGGAGTCCATGGTGCCAGACCCAGGTGCATTTTCCACTAATCGTTGGGGAAGTTTGCATCTGTATTCCAGGCAGAAATCTACGCTATCGACACGTGTTTGAAAATTAACATCATACTCTCAAATAGTCAGGCAGCACTGAAATCCTTATCATCAGATCTAGAATGGTCTGGGACTGCCTAACTGGCAAACTATAATAGAGTAACTCTTAAGTGGGTCCAGGGGCACAAGAGAGAAGGAGTCAGCCTCTCACATTATCTTCGAATGTGAAGCACTGTCTCATTAGAGATATAGACTCCTAGGACTAGAGTATCCAAGGGAGAATTTCTCCAAGGACCTAGTGAAAGGACTGTTGAGTATGTTAAGGTCTCTTCACATAAACGTTATAACCAAGAGCACAAAAAGCCTAAAGGCTGAGGTGTCGAGGTCTCTAATTCTCTGACTGGTGGTGGCGAACTAATCAATCAATGTTCATAAAGCCTTACATCGAGAATCTCTTGTGTTTGGCCCACCTTTTTGCTCTAATTCCCGTGGAAAATTATATTTTCGTGGTAAAAGTCGGGGGTTGAAAAAAATTTGGATTATAATTTACGGTCCATGCGGGTAGGGTAGGGTAGAAAGCCACTTCGACGTATTTGTACAAGACTACAACCAACCCACAACCAGCAAACGTTAACATACTAATAAAAAATAAATCAAACGTAACCGAAGGATGGCAAGCGGACAGAGGCAGAGAGCATAAAATGCGGTGTTGAAACATCGTATCTACTATACTCTCTACTGGGTAGATAAATTTTTCGATATTGACGTGGTAGTTTACGATCACAATTATGAAAAATATTTATTAGTCCCGGTACTTTTTTATATACCGACATATTTATTAGTGCTCGAAATAAAACAAATAAAAATAATTTGTATTAATACATACAGGGTGATTCGTTAATAAGTAGGTATATTTTACATAGAAAATAATGAAGATTTAAACAAAAATATAATGAGTATGGCTCTCTTTCTTGCGCTGTTTTATTCATCCTTTGCTAATATTTACAGTTTTGTAGTTTTTGCAAGATTTTTTATGTTGACAGATCTTTCTGTATTTAAAATTTGATTTTTATAAGGTTTTCACTACCCTTACTTTGTAAACTTATAAAAGACAAAGCCCCATGGTTATCGTATTACTCATTTTTTTTAAGAGTCCTTTGCTCAAATTTAAATGTAATATAGTTCTTTCTTGCGATATCTTATTCATTTAAAAGTGCCCTCTATCTACGATAATCAAAACTAAATGTAGTTGTTTTATTCTTCTTTATTATACATTCTCACTCTTTCCCACCCTTTATTAAGAAAAATAGAAAAAATACGCACTGAATCAAACCTTCAGTCCTCTTTCTAATTTAATTATCTAACACCCAGTATATTATATTTTATAAAAAACTGGTTTTTAAATTTTTCTTCGTAGAATACGCCCTCAAGCGGAGGAACTAGAAATTTGAAAGTTATTTCCATAGACTTCTCCTAGCAACTTTTATTTAATGTATAAGATGGATAGTTTCTGTTATTGTTCACCCGGTACATAGTCAGGAGGATCAGGCAGGTTTTTACAGGGTGTTAAAAGAAGTAAGGAAAGTAATCTTCACAAAAGTTGTGGATAATAAAAAACTACAACTTTTGTACAAGACATTTTTCAACATAACCTCAATTTTTTGGGATAATGGCGGAAATCTGAATAATTGTTATTGGTGGATTAGATGGGTGATCAACTTTACATTTCCAACGATCAAATATGCTGTTATTTATCGAGATTCCTTATCGCCAAACGACGATTTATATTTTTCGATGTACTGAATTTTTGAAAGTTATTTCCATAGACTTCTCCTTGCAACTTTTATTTAATGTATAAGATGGATAGTTTCTGTTATTGGTTCACCCGGTACATAGTCAGGAGGATCAGGCAGGTTTATACAGGGTGTTAAAAGTAGTAAGGAAAGTAATCTTCACAAAAGTTGGAGATAATAAAAAACTACAACTTTTGTACAAGATATTTTTCAACATAACCTCAATTTTTTGAGATAATGGCGGAAATCTGAATAATTGTTATTGAGTGATCAACTTTACATTTCTAACGACCAAATAGGCTGTAATTTATCGAGATTCCTTATCGCCAAACGTCGATTTTATTTTTCGATGTACTGAATTTTTGAAAGTTATTTCCATAGACTTCTCCTTGCAACTTTTATTTAATGTATAAGATGGATAGTTTCTGTTATTGTTCTATTATTGGTTCACCCGGTACATAGTCAGGAGGATCAGGCAGGTTTTTACAGGGTGTTAAAAGTAGTAAGGAAAGTAATCTTCACAAAAGTTGTGGATAATAAAAAACTACAACTTTTGTACAAGACATTTTTCAACATAACCTCAATTTTTTTAGATAATGGAGGAAATCTGAATAATTGTTATTGGTGGATTGGATGGGTGATCAACTTTACATTTCTAACGATCAAATAGGCTGTTATTTAGAGATTCCTTATCGCCAAACGTCGATTTATATTTTTCAATGTACTGAATTTTTGAAAGTTATTTCCATAGACTTCTCCTAGCAACCTTTATTTAATGTATAAGATGGATAGTTTCTGTTATTGGTTCACCCGGTACATAGTCAGGAGGATCAGACAGGTTTTTACAGGGTGTTAAAAGTAGTAAGGAAAGTAAAAGTTGAAGATAATAAAAAACTACAACTTTTGTACAAGACATTTTTCAACATAACCTCAATTAAGTTGGGAATTCTGGAACCGTTGGCGATACTTGACAATGAACACTGTTTACACTACCACTACACCATCACAAACTGTTTTACCTTCAGTCTCTGAAGAAGATAACTTGGTTATCGAAACGCGCGTAAGATAGTGTAAAGTGTTTGTGTTGGTGTAGTGGTAGTGTAAACAGTGTTCATAACCTCAATTTATTTGAGATAATGGCGGAAATCTGAATAATTGTTATTGGTGGATTGGATGGGTGATCAACTTTACATTTCCAACGATCAAATAGGCTGTTATTCATCGAGATTCCTTATCGCCAAACGTCGATTTGTATTTTTCGATGTACTGAATTTTTTAGGTGATTTTATTGGAAAAAAAAAGAACGGGACACCCTGAAGTAAAAAATATTGGACCGGTGTGTAGAACACTAAATTATATAGTGTTTTTGTATATTGATTAGAGAAGGTAGACCGCTAGTCTGGCGCAGCTCGACGGGAGACCCTAAGTATTGATCAAATAAATATGCTCGAACAGAGGCTTACTATCATAATTTTGCCGTTGGGTTTGTTTTGCGAAAAAGAAAAGTAAAAGAAATTAAAGAAGGTTAATTATGAGACACCCGGTGTAAAAAAAAGCACTACAATAATTATTATTATTATTAATAAAGGAAGAACCGTATAATTTATAGCTATAATATTTTTAATTAAAACTTCCACAAAAGGATATCATTAACTTAGTTTTCGTATTTATGGAATATCCTCAATTAGAAAAAATAAAAACTGAAAGCTATGTAAATAGGGCTTTAGATTTAATCTTCGCCATAATCGCGACCTGCCAGAATGATTGCAACTGTCAGACTCCGCCCCATTTATGTAACTGTACGAGATAAAAATCAGAGCTAACGAATGGTAAAGCCATTCGAGGGGTTAACAGAGGGGTGGATGGATCTCGAGAGGTATTGGCTGTAATCCTAACAAAGGACAATAAAAAAAAGTTCTCTTTTGTATTTTATTTATTTTTTTCAAAAACTGCTCAATAAAGAATTTAAGTTTTAATATACAAGGTGTTCTATTAAGAAAAATCGACTTTTATTAGTTTTTTTGAGGTTTATCAGTATTTTGTACCACCCTGTATATATTAACCGAAATTTGACTGTGGGGTGAAAATCCTTAAGGTATTACCTTATTCCAGTTGGTGTTGGTAAGGGTCGAACTGGGTGCATCAGGAAGTGCTTGGGACAATGGAAATGAAAATTTTAAGGAAAATATGAAGGGAAGCAAAATTGGTAAAGGAAAACTACACAGACTATCTAGGAAGGTGAAAAAAGACAGGAAAATAGTGGGGAAGGATCAGGAGGAAATGTATTGAGTTGTTAATGAATTGGTATTGGAAAACTAGACGGAGTAGCCAGGAAAGTGAAAAAAGACAGGAAAATGTTGGGGAAGGTTCAGGAAGAAATGTTTAAGAAGATGGGAAATACAATAAATTGACCTGGTAAAAGAGATAGGATATACAAAGGGAATTAATGGAAAATTAGACGGAATAGCTAGGAAGGTGAAAAAAACTGGGAAATAGTGGGGAAGGTTCAGGAAGAAATGCATTGAATTGTTAAAGATTTGGTAATGGAAAACTAGACGTAGTAGATAGGAAGGTGAAAAAAGACAGGAAAATTGTGGAGAAGGTTCAGGAAGAAATGTTAAAGAAGATGGGAAATACAATGAATTGACCTGGTAAAAGAGGTAGGATATACAAAGGGTCAAATTTTAGTGAAAATTAAGAGATCTTTGACCTTCAAATCATTGCTAGGGAGACTAAGTTTTACAGGAAGAACTTGGGACAAAAATTAGTGCAATGGAAATTAAAAATTTAAGGGAAATATGAAGGGAAGCAAAATTGGTACTGGAAAATTAGACGGAATAGCTAGGAAGGTGAAAAAAAAACTGGAAAATAGTGGGGAAGGTTCAGGAAGAAATGCATTGAATTGGTAATGGAAAACTAGACGGAGTAGCTAGGAAGGTGAAAAAAGATATGAAAATTGTGGAGAAGGTTCAGGAAGAAATGTTAAAGAAGATGGGAAATACAATGAATTGACCTGGTAAAAGAAATAGGATATACAAAGGGTCAAATTTTAGTGAAAATTGAGAGATCTTTGACCTCAAACCATTGCTAGGGAGACTAAGTGTTAAAGGAAGAACTTGGGACAAAAATTAGTGCAATGGAAATGAAAATTTTAAGGGAAATATGAAGGGAACCAAAATTGGTAATGGAAAACTAGACGGAGTAGCTAGGAAGGTGAAAAAAGACAGGAGAATAGTGGGGAAGGATCAGGAAGAAATGTATTGAATTGTTAAAGAAGATGAAAAATACAATAAATTGACCTGGTAAGAGAGATTGGATATACAAAGGGTCAAATTTTAGTGAAAATTAAGAGAACTTTGACCTTCAAACCATTGCTAGGAGACTAAGTGCTAAAGGAAGAACTTGGGACCAAATTTAGTGCAGTGGAAATGAAAATTTTAAGGAAAATATGAAGGGAAGCAAAATTGGTAATGGAAAACTAGACGGAGTAGCTAGGAAGGTGAAAAAAGACAAGAAAATAGCGGGGAAGGATTAGGAAGCAATGTATTGAGTTGTTAAAGAAGATGGGAAATATAATAAATTGACCTGGGAAAAGAGAAAGGATATACAAAGGGTCAAATTTTAGTGAAAATTGAGAGATCTTTGACCTCAAACTAAGTGTTAAAGGAAGAACTTGGGACAAAAATTAGTGCAAAGAAAATGAAAATTTTAAGGAAAATATGAAGGGAAGCAAAATTGGTAATGGAAAACTGGACAGAGTAGCTAGGAAGGTGACAAAAGACAGGATAATTGTGGGAGAGGTTCAGGAAGAAATGTTAAAGAAAATGGGAAATACAATAAATTGACCTGGTAAGAGAGATAGGATATACAAAGGGTCAAATTTTAGTAAAAATTAAGAGATCTTTGACCTTCAAACTATTGCTAGGGAGACTAAGTGCTACAGGAAGAACTTGGGACAAAAATTAGTGCAATGGAAATGAAAGTTTTAAAGAAAATATGAAGGGAAGCAAAATTGGTAATGGAAAACTAGACGGAGTAGCTAGGAAGGTGAAAAAAAAAGGAAAATAGTTGGGAAGTATTAGGAAGAAATGTATTGAGTTGTTAAAGAAGATGGGAAATACAACAAATTGACCTGGGAAAAGAGATAGGATATACAAAGGGTCAAATTTTAGTGAAAATTGAGAGATCTTTGACCTTCAAACCATTGCTAGGGAGACTAAGTGCTAAAGGAAGAACTTGGGACCAAATTTAGTGCAGTGGAAATGAAAATTTAAAAGAAAATATGAAAGGAAGCAAAATTGGTAATGGAAAATTAGACGGAATAGCTAGGAAGGTGAAAAAAGACAGGAAAATAGTGGGGAAGGATCAGGAATAAATGTATTGACTTGTTAAATAAGATGGTTAATACAATAAATTGACCTGGTAAGAGAGATAGGATATACAAAGGGTCAAATTTTAGTGAAAATTTAGAGATCTTTGACCTTCAAACCATTGCTAGGGAGACTAAGTGCTAAAGGAAGAACTTGGGACCAAATTTAGTGCATTGGAAATGAAAATTTTAAGGAAAATATGAAGGGAAGCAAAATTGGTAATGGAAAATTAGACAGAGTAGCTAGGAAGGTGAAAAAAGACAGGAAAATAGTGGGAAAGGATCAGGAATAAATGTATTGACTTGTTAAAGAAGATGGGAAATACAATAAATTGATCTGGTAAGAGAGATAGGATATAAAAAGGGTCAAATTTTAATGAAAATTAAGAGATCTTTGACCTTCAAACCATTGCTAGGGAGACTAAGTGCTAAAGGAAGAACTTGGGACCAAATTTAGTGCAGTGGAAATGAAAATTTTAAAGAAAATATGAAGGGAAGCAAAATTGGTAATGGAAAATTAGACAGAGTAGCTAGGAAGGTGAAAAAAGACAGGAAAATAGTGGGGAAGGATCAGGAATAGATGTATTGACTTGTTAAATAAGATGGTTAATACAATAAATTGACCTGGTAAGAGAGATAGGATATACAAAGGGACAAATTTTAGTGAAATTAAGAGATCTTTGACATTCAAACCATTGCTAGGGGAACTAAGTACTAAAGGAAGAACTTGGGACCAAATTTAGTGCAGTGGAAATGAAAATTTTAAGGAAAATATGAATGGAAGCAAAATTGGTCATGGAAAACTCGACAGAGTAGCTAGGAAGGTGAAAAAAGACAGGAAAATGTAGGGGAAGGTTCTGGAAGAAATGTATTGAGTTGTTAAATAAGATGGGAAATACAATAAATTGAACTGGTAAGAGAGATAGGGTATACAAAGGATCAAATTTTAGTGAAAATTAAGAGATCTTTGACCTTCAAACCATTGCTAGGGAGACTACGTGCTAAAGGAAGAACTTGGGACCAAATTTAGTGCAGTGGAAATGAAAATTTTGAGGAAAATATGAAGGGAACCAAAATTGGTAATGGAAAACTAGATGGAGTAGCTAGGAAGGTGAGAAAAGGCAGGAAAATAGTGGGGGAGGATAAGGAAGAAATGTATTGACTTGTTAAATAAGATGGGAAATACAATAAATTGACCTGGTAAGAGAGATAGGATATACAAAGGGTCAAATTTTAGTGAAAATTACGAGATCTTTGACATTCAAACCATTGCTAGGGAGACTAAGTGCTAAAGGAAGAACTTGGGACAAAAATTAGTGCAATGGAAATGAAAATTTAAAAGAAAATATGAAAGGAAGCAAAATTGGTAATGGAAAATTAGACGGAATAGCTAGGAAGGTGAAAAAAAAACTGGAAAATAGTGGGGAAGGTTCAGGAAGAAATGCATTGAATTGTTAAAGAATTGGTAATGGAAAACTAGACGGAGTAGCTAGGAAGGTGAAAAAAGACAGGAAAATTGTGGGGAAGGTTCAGGAAGAAATGTATTGACCTGTTTAAGAAGATGGGAAATACAAGGTGGCAAAATTACAGAAGTCGTAATGTAAGTATGGAACAGACAGAGCTGCTATCAAAATAACGAAAACAGATTAAAAAACCACACAGAAGAAGTGGGAAAGGGTTAGAAAAAATGGTTTGGTCATATAGAAAGTATGCACATCGAAAAAAATTGGTTCAAAGACAATAAAAAACGTGTAGATGGCTATACACCATAAAGAAATAAGACACAAATTAAGTCATTTTTAACAAGATATGCGTATACCTTTTAAGGCAATCGCGATGTTTTAATTAACGCACGTTATTACATATTAAAACAGTAATTTAATTTTTTTTCATATATGTATATAATAGACGATTACACACCGGTCTTAATGCATAAAATTAAAAATTGTTACATGTCATATGCCTTTTTAATGTCGGGTTATTAATTTTCGGATGGAGATTTTTATCGGATAGATATAACATTTGACATTATCAGGTGCGCGGAATATTATCCGCAAAGACACTTTTTAGTTATTCTTGAATAAATTTCAACCAATTATACATCGTACGGTGGTGTCATCATTATTTATATGTATATCGCGAAGCGCGCATCTGTCAAGAAATGTGCGCTCCACATTCAATTAAGATTTAATTACAATATTAACATTAATTTCGATTATTTATTGTTAGATATATGCAACTTTAATCATTAAAAAACTCTCATCATCATGGCCGTTCAATCCCGAGGGATTATGGCTAACGCAATAGAGCTGTGTTAAATCCTATTAGCGAGGTGGATTACTCCTCTTGTCCTGGTCTCTTTTGTTATAGTTTTCCATTTTCTTCTGTTTGAGAAAAATAATATTTTTCCTTTTTTCTTTCAGTGGTCATGCACAAAGATAAAGACGAAGGTCTTCATCGAAGAGACCTTACAGCTTTCGATCACACCCCGTTAGATGGAGAAATGTTTTTACAGGTAAATTAACTCCTTTTAAAAAAAATTATCGTACCATATATAATAAGGATTTTTGTTTAAGGCTCTAAATGGTTTTCTTATAATATTGACGTGCGACGGGGAAGTATTTTTCGCTACGCACAGTATAGAAGGATATTTGGGATTCCATCAGGTATGTATATAAGATGGTAGATAATTTTATCAAAAATATGTCAATTTTTAGTCGGACATTGTCCATCAATCCGTTTACGAATTGGTCCACTCAGAAGATAGAGAAGAATTGCAGAGGCAGTTGATGTGGAATTCGTTTCTTCCGCCAGAGTCAGCCAATATGGGTCTTCAAGATGTACTTTTACCGGAAAACTGTCATCTATTAGAAAGGAGTTTTACGGTGCGCTTCCGATGTCTTTTAGACAATACTTCCGGTTTTTTGGTAAGAAAATTTTAATAAAAACGTCACTAGTTTAAATGTGAAGTTGTCGATAGTCTTCCTTTGCTGTTCCATGTTTTAGCTTTTTCTTCTTTCTCCTTTATTGGGATGTTTGAACTTGTTCAGGACAAAAATGTTGACATCGCTAACTTCACTCTGTTGTTTACCTTGTTTAATTTGAATTTGAAGCACTTTATTAATAAAAAGTGTAAAGCTTAAACTCGAACTAATCAAAAGTGTAAATCAAGATGCGAATGCAAGCAACTCACTGTCACTCTAACCTAAGCTTTTTCTTCTTTTCTTGAATTTGGGTGACTACCATTTCTTATGATTATTTTGTTCCATGTCAAAATATATGACTAACTTCAATTTATACTAGTGACGTCAAAATCTAGAAGGCGGATTTCAAGAAATTTTTAAATAAAGATAAAAACAAAAAAACACTATTAAATCTTTTTATCAAAATTCACGCAAAAAAATGAGGTTGAAACTGGCAGCCGAACGCGATCCTCGTTAACTTTTGAATTAGGGAACCACAAGAAGAAGCAAATATTTTCTGCAAAAAATGTTCTATTTCTATAAAAAAAAGTTCATACATTTTTTTTACTCTAATAATCAAAGCAAACTTTCGGTATTACCGGCTGCTAAAGTCTCTGCCATATTCATATACACCGTAGATACAGGGTGTCAATTTTAAAACTTACAATGGGCTGTACCTCGTGAACGAAAAGAGATTTCAAAATAATTTCAAAACCGTTTCTAGGGTAGAGAGGGGGAACTAAAATGACATGAGAGAGAACGTACCCCCACCTACCCTAGGGTTGCGCGATACACTAGAAAGTATCGATACAGTAGAATATCGAATATTAATTTATTGATACTCGAAGTATCGATACGTTAACGATCCGAGATTTTGCTAATTTTGACGTTTTTTCGGTAAAAATCACCTTTTTGGGGGGTGGAAAAAGACATTATTGCGATTTCCGGCCAAAGTTGAGGTTCTAGAGAAAAAAGTTGATGATAAAAGTTGTAGATCTTGAGAAAATCTACAACTTTTTCATTGGTGACTTTTTCACATAACTTCAAAATTAGCTCAAAAAACGCAAAAAACTGCATTTTTCGTTTTTTATTTTTGTTTTCGTTAAAAAATGTTCGATTTTAATGAAAATTTAGTAAAAGGTAGCTTTGATAGTCACAAACCATGAAAAAAATTTTAAATTGAAATATTGGAAATTTTTCGAGTTATAACGTTTTTTCGGTAAAACACACTTTTTTTGGGGGGGTGGAAAAAGACATTATTGCGATTTCTGGCCAAAGTTGAGTTCCTAGAATAAAAAGTTGACTATAAAAGTTGTAGATCTTGTGAAAATCTACAGCTTTTTAATCAGGACTTTTTTTCATAACCTCAAAATTAGCTCGAAAAACGCAAAAAAAAATTTTGTAGAAGGTAACAAACCATGAAAAAAAATTTCAAATTGAAATATTGGACATTTTTCGAGTTATAACGTTTTTTCGGTAAAACACACTTTTTTGGGGGGTGGAAAAAGACATTATTGCGATTTCCGGCCAAAGTTGAGGTTCTAGAAAAAAAAGTTGATTATAAAAGTTGTAGATCTTGTGAAAATCTACAACTTTTTAATCAGTGACTTTTTTACATAACCTCAAAATTAGCTCGAAAAACGCAAAAAACTGCATTTTTCGTTTTTTATTTTTGTTTTCGTTAAAAAATGTTCGATTTTGATGAAAGTTTAGTAGAAGGTAGCTTTGATAGTTACAAACCATGAAAAAAAATTTCAAATTGAAATATTGGAAATTTTTCGAGTTATAACATGTTTTCGGTAAAACACATTTTTTTGGGGGGGTGGAAAAAAACATTATTGCGATTTCCGGCCAAAGTTGAGTTCCTAGAATAAAAAGTTGATCATAAAAGTTGTAGATCTTGTGCAAATCTACAACTTTTTAATCAGTGAC
Source organism: Lochmaea crataegi (assembly GCA_947563755.1). Lineage (NCBI taxonomy): Eukaryota > Metazoa > Arthropoda > Insecta > Coleoptera > Chrysomelidae > Lochmaea > Lochmaea crataegi. The sequence goes on along the minus strand of OX387433.1, from coordinate 8,816,664 downwards.
TTTTTTTCATAACCTCAAAATTAGCTCGAAAAACGCAAAAAACTGCATTTTTCGTTTTTTATTATTAGTTTCCCTAAAAAATGTTCCATTTTGATAAAAATTTAGTAGAAGGTAGCTTTGATAGTCACAAACCATGAAAAAAAATTTCAAATTGAAATATTGGAAATTTTTCGAGTTATAACGTTTTTTCGGTAAAACACTTTTTTGGGGGGCGGAAAAAGATATTATTGCGATTTCCGGCCAAAGTTGGGTTCCTAGAATAAAAAGTTGATCATAAAAGTTGTAGATCTTGTGCAAATCTACAACTTTTTAATCAGTGACTTTTTTTCATAACCTCAAAATTAGCTCGAAAAAGGCAAAAAACTGCATTTTTCGTTTTTTATTTTTGTTTTCGTTAAAAAATGTTCGATTTTGATGAAAATTTAGTAGAAGGTAGCTTTGATAGTCACAAACCATGAAAAAAAATTTCAAATTGAAATATTGGAAATTTTTCGAGTTATAACGTTTTTTCGGTAAAACATTTTTTTGGGGGGGTGAAAAAAGACATTATTGCGATTTCCGGCCAAAGTTGAGTTCCTAGAATAAAAAGTTGATTATAAAAGTTGTAGATCTTTGTAGACTTTTTCATTGGTGACTTTTCCACATAACCTCAAAATTAGCTCGAAAAACGCAAAAAACTGCACATTTTTCGTTTTTTATTTTTAGTTAGGTTAAAAAAAGCACGACATCATTTCACAACGTGATTAAAAAATCACGATATTGCTCATCACTATATATAACGCCACTTACCGCTACCACTAAAAATCCCGTATCGCAAGGTATCGATACAGTACAAATTTATCGATACTTGGAATGCATCGAAAAGCATAGTATCGATACAAAATATCGAGTATCGGAAGTAAAAGTATCGATACACTGGAATATCGGATAGTATCGCGCATCCCTAACCTACCCCACCTACATAAATTTAAATGGCAACCCCCTACTTGTGATACCTCGTTAGAAAGTCCGTAGAAAATGCTTTCCAACGGTCCAAGTCATAATTATACAGGGTGTAACAATAAAGCAGAAAAATTTATTTAACAACAAACATAACAATTAATTCTGGAACGATACTTCGCTTTGAAAGTGCTAGTGCGGTCCCTATTTAAGTGTTAATGTTTGTTTGCTTTGCAGTTTTTAAACAACACATTTTGTTATTCTGTTTTGCATTTCCTTCCTGTACTCAAATTATTGGTTTATTTGATACTTACCTTAATGTCATTGTCATTTGTGATAGATTAATTATTATTTGTACGTTTGGTCCGAAAATATTTTGGTACGTTTTGTACGTTAATTTAGGAGATTCCAAATAGATGGATTGGAAGGAGAGGTCTCATTGAGTGGCCACCTAGGTCACCAGACTTACCGCCACCTGATTTTTTTCTGTGGGGTCACCTTAAGTCGGTTGTTTATAAAAACTAAACCAACCTCAATCGACGATTTACGACGAAGAATTAGTCAAACAAGACGTGATATTATTAAAGCAACATTTTCCAACGTTCGTATGGAGTTTGAAAATAGGTTGTAGGTACTATTGTTTACAAAAAAATGGAAACCTTTTTGAACATTTACTGAATTAATTAACATTTTTGTAGTTCGACATTTAACACTTTTTCATTTTGTTGTCAAATAGATGTTTATGCTTTATAGTTACACTCTGTATAATTATGACTTAGACCGTTGGAAAGCATTTTCTACGGGCTTTCTAAAGACGTATCACAAGTAGGGGGTTGCCATTTAAATTTTTTTAGGTGGGGCATAGGGGGTTGATGGGGGTGCGTTCCCTCTCATGTCATTCTAGTTCCCCCTCACTATCCTAGAAACGGTTTTGAAATTTTTGTGGAATAATTGCTTCTTGCGGTTCCCTAATTCAAAAGGTAACGACGATCGCGTTAGGCTGCTATACTAGATTTCAGAAAGGTATAGAGTAATAAAACCTCATTAGGTATGCAAAGGGAGCACAGAGTGACCCAACGAAAATTTAAGCCACTTTCATAGTTTGGCATTGATTTCATTGTAAAATTCTTTCTTTTTATCAAGTGCAGGTAGTACCACCCGGGTTGAGGTCAATATATGGGTTTAGCCTATTGTTATCCATTCACAAACACCGAAAATAGTGTGACAAAGACGTGCCGGTAGGATACTCGTAAAAAGGAAAGAATTTTATTTTAACAGAATAAAAATTAGGCATTATGTACATAGTATTAGGTACACTTATTTTTAATTGAACATTATAAAAAAAATACATTTTACAGAAATTAAATTATAAAAAATCAATCAAAATCAATCAATCACGCAATTACTTGAAATTTTAATATTACAAACAATACTATTTCAAGACCTACGCCTATGGCCGACACCGAAATTGAGCCGAACTGGACGGAATTCCCCATTTTATTACTCTATACCTTTCTGAAATAGACTATAGAGCTCCGGCTGTGAGTTTAAAACCTTTCAACATTTTTTTATTTTTTCAGCGATTAGACATCCGAGGGAGAGTAAAGGTACTACACGGTCAAAATCGCAAATCAGAAGAACCTCCGTTAGGTCTATTCGCACTTTGCACACCCTTCGGACCTCCGTCCTTACTAGAAATCCCTCAAAAAGAAGTAATGTTCAAAAGTAAACACAAACTCGATTTGGCGTTAGTCTCAATGGACCAAAGGTAAATTATTTTCATCAAAATTGATATTTTTATTTAAAAAAAAAATCTTATGTTTCAGAGGAAAAATGTTATTGGGTTACTCGGACAACGAATTGGGTAGCATGGGAGGTTACGACTTGGTTCACTTTGATGATTTGGCTTACGTTGCTAGTGCCCATCAAGAGCGTAAGTATTTCCTCTTCCTCTTGATCCAAATTTTAAAATGTGGGTAGAACTCCAACCAGTGTAAAACACTCAGTAGCGTGCAAGCTGTAGTCGTGACATATCTTGCTTATATTAACATTTTTTTAGTTGCTAACGATATTTACTTTGATATTTAGTATTAAAAACGGGAGCTTCTGGAATGATAGCGTACAGATTTCAAACCAAAGATGGACAATGGCAGTGGCTACAAACGAGTTCGAGGCTAGTTTACAAAAATTCCAAACCAGATTTCGTGATCAGTACGCATCGGCCTTTAATGTAAGTAATAGAAAACTTAGTATAAACTATGATTGTGATTTTTGTTGTTTTTTTTTTGTCAGGGAGGAAGAAGGACGCGATCTACTCGGTAAACGCACCATGGATTTCAAAGTGAGCTACTTAGACGCCGGTCTTCCAAACAACTACTTTTCCGAAACCGACCAACTGTTATCGAACACTCCGAACGTCGTTTCGCACCCGATCCCAACGACCCCTTCCAGAGTAAATCGAAGATACAAAACCCAATTAAGAGACTTTCTATCGACTTGTCGAACGAAGCGTAAACTATCGCACAGCTCGAGCGGACAAGTAACTCCACCGGCTAATTCCACCGTAACAGCAGCAGTAGTTAGTCCGATGCCTACGGTCGACTACATCACTTCCGACGGATGCTCAGCGGCTGCGTACAACATGTACACCAGTCCTTATTCCTCGGCTACGGCCGATCACGGACTCTCCTACATGAGTCATTCGAATTTTCAGCACACTTTATACCCCACACCGACTACTTTGGATAATCGCTATCTCACTACCACGGAAAATTTATTTCACCAATACAGACCTTATTATCCGGAGTACCATCATTCCCCCACCGCTAGTCCTTACTTAGGTAACGGTTTTCTCGAGATGCCTTCGAGGACTTATGATCCTTCAACGGCAACTCCTAGTCATCACGCTACCTACAGAGCAACCGTAATGCCTGTAGACGAAAAAATTTATTCCTGTCAACAAGTCGGTCAACCAACTTATGTGGATACGTCCAGAGGCTACGTCGTACCTAATTCTACCAAATGTTTGGACGTTTCCTGGCCGTATTCGGTAAGCCCTTCGTCGGGTATTATACAACCCATACAAGTCATGAGCACACAGTTAGAAATAACCCACAAAGATTGCGGGAAATTAAAACACGATCACTCTTCCTCTCCGGTAACTTCCGGGTTAATCACCCCCAAAATGGAGGACATCAAAACTGATTCCAACATAATACACCAATCCGACAGTCCGGTTCATCACATTAACCAAAATTCCGTAACGCCTCAACATTTTTCCCCGGTTACGTCGGTTTCGGAAATGCCGAGACAAACGGTTTTAATGTGGGGATCGAACCACATACAAAACTCCCCCGGCTCCACCAACAGATCACCGGGGGATAATACGGAATACTCCATATCATCGGTACCGAATTCCGAGGGATGCGAGGCGTTGAAAAATTTAGCGGAAATAAGCAATCCGGATATGTGTAAATGGAACGGTGGGGATAGTAAATCGGAGAATGTGGTGCAAAGTAGTGAGTCGGACAGTCCGCATCAACATCATTCCAATCATCACAATCACCATAATTCGAGAGTCGTGATGGTTCTGTGATGAACGTGTTTTACTGGTAGGTTATTCACACACACCAGTATGTATAAAGTATACATATATATTTTTATTGAAAATTGCACATTATTTAAAAATTATCGACCATATTGAGAAAGTCACAATTGGGATGTTGATTTCATACTTCTCCCAAAGTATAGTTTTTTCGTAATAACTTTGTTATAAAAGTATTAATAATTTTCAAAGATGACACAAAAGAGTACTTGAGGCCAGACCGCGTCGATATACAGAAGACACGACACGTCATTTTTGCAGTTTCTCAAATGTCGCACGACACCACCACTCCGAGCCTTTATATCTCGCATCGCGGTCTTCTGTCTCGTTTGCCTCTAAGTTATTGAGTATCTCTTGCCATTGAGCATGCCGGCTCTACATTCTCGCACGAAAAACATGCCCTCCACACTCGCTGCTTTGCGCTATAACGCAATATATTGTGATGATTGGTAGGTCCAATTGTAGGTGAATAACCTGAATTTAAAGAAAGTTTTGTTAATTATTATTAGTTAGTAACAGAATATCTCAACATTAATTAGTTTGAAACACCCTGTATTGAAATTATTTCAGAAAGAATCAAATAAAATTAATAAATGAATCGAAATAAAAACAGAAATAAAATCAAATGATAAAAACACAGAATTAACTTTATAAACCTCAATAAATAATGTTAGAATTGACATACTATTTGTACGTAGTGTAAAAATGTTGTAATCCAAACCGATTTATGTCATTAATTTAAAAATTTGTTAAGTGACAGTGAATAATCGCGAATAGAATCAACCGATTTAACAAAAAGTGTAGTTCATAGAGGACATGGTATTAAAACATGTGAAAGTACCTTTAACATCAATAGAAATCAATAAAAATAATTTATCAGAACGGAAAGTCGTCTGGTAAAAGATAAACAAGAAAAAAATTGAATGTTGTTGATTTTGTAACGAGGAAGGAGGAAGTACAAGAATTTTGATGGTGAAGATTAAAAAATTAAAAAGCCTGAAAAATCAAACCAGAAAAGTGGAAAAGTTGAGAAGTACTAACCTTGTAAGAGATAACATCCATTTATTATCAACCAGAAAGCGGTAAGATTAATTTCACATATTTATACTCGACTGGAGGTAATCGAAGGAAACCACACACAATTTGTTCCAGAGAAAGTTCAATTTACTTTCTACAATAGTATATATGACATCAGCATGTAGATTTGATGTTATTTTATATCCCACACAGCAGAGGAGTGAATATTCTTTCACACGTTGTTCCTAAAGAGAAATAACCTATAAATATTTCACATCGTAAAAACATTTATTTACCAATTGCGTATTTCTTATTTGATATTTAGTTAAGATTGTTGATATTAGTAGTTATAAATTAAAAAGGAAGCTTACCTTATTAAAATAAATAATCCAAAGCAATTCAATAATACTCCTTTTCAAGACACACCATTTTAGTTCAATAGAATAGGTTACAGTGTTTATGCGCATGACACAAAGTTAAAGCGATTCCTCCGATTCTTGTTTATGTTACGAGGGGAATGCGATAAGTAATTATTAGAAATTTAAACTAGAAACTACCAGAATAAATTTATTAATTATAATACAAAAAAGAAGAAAAAGGAGAGTATTTAGTTGCAGCGGAATATAAAAATTTACTAAAGAGGATTATAAAGATTAAAATTTCAATTAAATTTTCATGCTTTTATTGTAAATTCAAACATTCATCATATTAAAATTTTAAAAAAAAATTAATTATTTTTCATTGTAAAATTAATTTGAGGCAACCGCAAACTGAGATAAAGAGTCGAAACCCTTTTTTAATAGCTAGCCGGATATACAAATTAAAAAAAATAGAGTAAGTATATAAGGGGTTTCTTAAAATTAAAAAGGTGAACAAACTAATAATAATAAAATTTAAAAATTAAAAAAAAACACCTCACAATATAAATCATAACAATATCTTTACATTAAAAACAAGTAGGAAATAAAGAAAACATGGAAAAAAAGAAGGTGGTGGACGACAGCGATTAATCGTACCAGAACAAAGTAAGTAGATATACTAAGCGGGTACTGAAACAGCGGAAATGCGCATGCCCTCCTGAAAAGATTACCCATCCCCAAATTTTGGCCCACTCTCAAATTTTGACCCACCCCCCAACTTTAGGCAATTGGCCCACCCCCAAATTGCGACGTCAAACGTCAAGTGCTACGTCAAACGTCACGTGTCACCTCAAACGTCACGTGCTACGACATACATCACGTACTACGTCAAACGTCACGTGCTACGTTAAACGTTACGTGCCACGTTGCTAACGTGTGGGTTTGATGAGCTTTTCAAGAAGACATGCGCATTTCTGCTGTTTCAGTACCCGCTTAGAGTATCTACTAAGGTACATATGAAAAAATATTTCACTCCACACTCGCGTTCGCGCTATTTCGCGGCGCGATTGTACAGCCGGCATGACATTGATTGGTGATTATCAACTGAATTTTTTAAAAATGAGAAAAAATATTGTGTTTTTTGGAATCTATATCGTAGAAACTACCACTTTAAATTAATTAAAATGATAGTTTTATGTATATATACAGTCAACATCCTACCGGGAGATTATCGCTTACAATTGTGATTTTCTTTCAATATTACGAAACATATCTTCCTGCATTGTGTTTTTCGTTGTCATTGTCTTCGAATTTAGAAACATTATTAAATAGTGAATTTAAAATTAATTATTATATTATATAAAATAATTACTATTATTTTTTGATAATTTTTTTGAGTTTACGTAATAGAACGGTCCTTAAAAATATAATTTCTAAGTGAAATATACTTTTAATATTCAACTTATTTTACTCAAACTCATTCCATTTAATGATAATATCCTTCGTTGTCAATTGGTGGGTTCCGTCTAGTCATTCTTAACATTCTTCTGCTTTTTTCTGACAAGCCTGTAATCCTTATTCCCATCCCATCTCTTCTTCAATTCAATATGGGTGTAATAGTTGAACCAAAATCCCAAATCACTTTCCCCACCACCTTTATAACCCATATGGAACAAACTTGGCCATGGGACCCAGACAGATCTATTGGCTGTACTTGATGGTAATCATACCTATGATCACGTAAGGCAAAATCCATCGCATGTTTGTCACACCAAACTGCAGAGAAAAGCCTGTCTGAAATCAGTGGTGCAGATCGACGCACCACTCCCACGATAGTGCTGGAAACCTTTCCTAACATAACACCCCTTCATCTCCATCTTGAGACTCCGGCGAAAATGACCAAGTACATTCTTCCAACTGTGGAAGTATGGGAGATGAATCAATCTTTCCTACTTGTAGCATGGTTTACACAAAATGAACGTCCAAGCTGGATCCACCAACTGGTAAAGCCGACCAAAGATTGAACTTGTTTCAAGTGAAAGTTTTTGCCATTGATCTGTGCGTTGGGGGGTGCTGGTTAACAATGTAATAGCCAAAATCCAAAATCAGTTTCCCCACCACCTTTATAACCTATATGGAACAAACTGGACCATGGGACCCAGACAGATCTATTGGCTGTACTTGGTGGTAATCATACCTATGATCACGTAAGTCATTTGGGACAAGTGCCAGCAAAATTCATCGCTTGTTTGTCACACCAAACTGCAGAAAAAATCCCGTCTGGCGATTAGTGGTGCAGATCGTCGCACCACTCCCAGGACAGCACTGGAAACCTTTACTAACATAACACCCCTTCATCTCCATCTTGAGGTTGTGGCAAAAATGACCAAGTACATTGATTGATGAATTAATTCTTCCTACTTGTAGCTGGTTTACACAAAATGAACGTCCAAGCTGGATCCACCACCTAGCAAAGTCGACCAAAGATTGAACTTGTTTCAATTGAAAGTGCGTTGGGGGGTGCTGGTTAACGATGTAGTAGACCAGCTCGCCAAGAAAGGAAGTTAGTTCCAGTTCATAAACGTGGAGTACCGAATTCCTTCAAATCTGACAAAAAGAACTAACTAGTAGTCAGGTTTGTGAACCCTAAGGATGTAGATAGACTTCCTCTTCAGAGTATTTTATCAATTTCCTTTAGAAAATTTAACTTGAAGGTTAATATCAAAGAGAACTACCAAACCAACCTTTCTAACCTAACATTAAAGTCCAACACTTATTCCTTCTCTTCATCACCTCCTAGTGATTCTATTTTTTGTCATTCTCCCTTAATTTTGGTTAAAATTGGTGCTTAGAAATACCCTTTATTTAATGATGGTTGAATATGTTTTCAAGTACCGTTCTAAAAAACTTATTCGAGACCATATATTTGATGGTTATTTGGTACCTACCTATTGTTTGTTATTTATTTTTTACATTTTTACACAGTGAAATCATGCTAGTCATTTAACTGGTTATAATCTAATGTAAATGTTGTACATTATTATTTATAAACATATATTTAGTTACAGCTTTGATAAATCTTGCTCTGAATGTTTTGAAAAAGTTTGCAAGGCGCGAAAATAATCAAATCAAATAACTACCTTACAGTGCACTTCGACGGACTGCACTGATTTCTTATACTACAGTGTATAGATAAAAAAAGCCATTTCATATATATTCAGATCTAGATTTTACAAAGCTGTACAATTTTTTTGTTCAATTCGGGTAAAGTAGTATCATTTTTAAGCAAGACAATTTTAAATTTGGAATAATAAAATAACTTTATCTTAAAGAATAGCTCTGTGTCTTCCGAAAATTAAATGCAACATTTTGTGGATAAAAATAAATTTCATAATGTTTTGTATGGTTTATTTACGATAAAAAGACGATGACGTTACAAAACAAACTTTTTTGACGTTGCCAAAACTATAGCTTTTTTTCTTTACTTTAAGAAAACTATAAATGTCAATCTGGCATTTCTTCTTTTTTATTGGCATTTGCCTCGTAATGCACGAATCGAAGGTGTTTATTTGCAAATAAAAGGCTTGTATATTAGTCTCAGATTTATTTAATGTAAGTGTTTATTTATGTGAAAAATGTGTGGATAAGATACAAGAAACAGTATATCAACTTTCATCAACCTAACTTAACATTAAAAACTTTAAAAAATCTTTCTAGTTTTAAATATAGGTATAACAATATTAATAATAATGAATGTAAATAGTATAACGTCTCTTACGGCATTAAGCGGTCTCACACTTTGGCATTTTCGTTCAAAATAACTTAACAAACAAACAAAGATAGGCTTTTGATATTTGGGCAACGCCTATAGGAATAGTACATGTTGCTTTGGGTACCACCGATGGCGCACTCGTCCACTGAGATAGGTGAAAGAGAAAAAAAATATACAGATACTTGAGATACATAAAAAAAATATGTTTGTAACAAGATCCCCTTCTCATCCAACAAACGTGACAACTGCGCTTTGTGGGATACTTACCTTTGACCGCTCGTTGCAGTAGTGTGATAATTAGTTCGAAAGAGAGAACAGGTTGAAACCCTTTTTTCATTTACCGGCTTTTCTGATTCCCGCGTTATTGTCAACCGCCGTTATTTTTTTACCTTTTTTAACCATTCTGTATTTCTAAGTTTTTGTTAGTGAATAAAATCGTTTATAGTTATGGAATAATTTCCTATACCCCAACACCCGGACGATAAATAATTGTCCACCTGTTACATGTAAAGCATTTCAAAACATGATAATACAAAAGTAAATGAACATGAATAAGTAAGTATACCTAACTACGAACCAAAAGAACATAAATCTAAATAACAACATACTAATAAAAAAAGTTTAGGCTCAAAACAAAAGCATCAATCTGAAGATAAAAAAAATGAACATGAATAAGTATACCTAACTATGTACTAAAAGAACAGAAATCTAACAACACACAAATAAAAAAAGTCAAAGAACGTCACTAAAAATGTATTTTAGTTTTTATTTATGATGTTCGTTGAAACACTCTTAATAGGTTGGGTTTGAGAGACAATCTATACACAATATGTATTGACTCTTTTAGTTTTGCTTCCTTTAGTACCCGTTCATTTTTTATTTTTTTATAACATCCAGTGCACCTTTTTCTGGTATTTCTGACCATGCCTTCATATTTCATCATTTTATGTGCACTTTTTAAAATTTTTTTCTTGGGTGGTTCAGTATCATTTTGAGATGAGGTATTGTCATCAACTTCTTCATCAGTTTCTATAAGTCCCATTATAATCATATCTGTGATTTGTAATATGTCAAGCTTTTTCCTTGGGTTTCCGAAGTTGTATAATGACCAAGTGTTTATACCACAGCGGTTCCAAGTGCAACTTCGCAAAATACCTTTCGATACCACTTGATTGTCTTCCGTAGTGAAGTACGATAGGATGACATCTGATCTGACATGTCAACACCTTTCTTTGCTTTATTATAATATATTAACTGGTGACGGTTTTAGTATTTCTTCTCCTTTTCTATTTTTACGTCCAGTTGGTATTAGCTTGTCACTGTACGATGGTACTGTAGTTATCATTACAACTTGAAGCTTATCCATCCAACTCTAACTCCATCTTCGTTTTGATCACCGTAGATTTCACCTTTTTTAGTTTTTTTCAAAGTAACCGACTTTGGATTTCTTTTACGATTCGTTCTTAGCGTACCGCACACATATGTCTTTTTGTCCAGGAGATCCTTAGAGAGTTGAACGCTTGTATAAAAATTATCTTCACCAAGCAGTTTCTTCATCAACTGGAAACATATATCGTAGCTGTGGCCATGGTTGCATGGTTGTATACGCAAGCCGTATGTGAAAGCATCTGGTGTACATATTTTATATAATTTAATGCCGTACTTATGTGATTTGGCAGGAAGATACTGTCGGAAAACCAGTCTTCCTCTCCAAGGCACCATGCTTTCGTCAATGACTAGGTTTTCGCCAGGTACTAGGGTGGTTTGGAATTGTTTGCAGATTAGTTCTTTAATAATTTTGAACAATCTATTAGTAGTAACTGCTGCATCTTCATTATTTGAGAAATGCAAACATTTCAGCAAGCACTCGAGTCGGTCCCGTTTCATAAGTTTTTCTGAACATTTCTGTAGTGGACCAGTATAAACGCATTTTTGGTAAGTGTACTATGCCCATAATCATTAGAAATGCAATAAACTTCTTTATTTCGTCACCGATTCGTATCTGTCCATTTTTTTAGTAAAGCTTTTGGACGAAGTTGATGAGAACTGGTGTACTGCAATGCATATCTGTTGGTTTCCACAACAATTATATCCAATATTTCGTCGGTCAAAAACTGTCGAAATATCTTATAGGGATTGCTGACATCTAAGTCATGTGTTTGTATCCCGGTATTTTGTGCTGAGTATTGGTAAATCAGTACATGGGTCCCATATGTCTCCTGATTGACTGTAGCATTGCTTGGTACTTTGGGATCATCATCTATAGCCAGATCAGTTTCTTGGTCTTCTTGTTCATTTTCATATTCTACATCAGAATGTAGCGTCAGACTCATTATCTTCATCATCAGAAGCAACATATGAGGACCCTGAGTCTGCAAATGGGTCTGATTCATCTTAAGACCAAGCGTGTTTATCCGTCAAGATTACACGAGGTTTTTTAGTGTGGGACGTCTAACGTCTGACTAGCGATTTTGCACGAGATATATAAAGAAGTTGGGTTTTTATTTGGTGCTCCAGATTGTTTCGTAGAGATATCTATTTTTTGCAAAGAAGCATCTATTACTGCAGAAAGTGGGTCAACCGAATGTTCGTCAACCCCGACTTCTCTGGTTGTTTTTCTGGGGAAAGGGGGCCTGTGTGCAGAGTGGCATCTATTTCTGCAGAAGGTGAATCAACCAGATGTTTGTCGGTCCCAATTTCTGGTTGTGCTTCTGGGAAAATGGGATCCACGTGCGAAGTTCCAGCTAACAACGGTGTCTCCGGCTCAGTTTCATTTGCTGGTGGGATTAAAATTTTCTTTGTTCTCGACGTCATTATTGTTATTCATACATTAATCTGAAACAAAAAATAATCTGCTCTATGTTGTTTACAAATTCCAAAAATATTCATTGGGGGCGTCAGGAATCACCGGTGGTGCACATCGAAAATGGAATCAAACTACAAAAAAATTCATATTTACTGTTCAAAAACACTTTATTTATACAAATTAACAAAAATGAGACATAGAAAATTTTCGTCCTGAGTATATCGGTATACAACCAGACCAGTCGCGAACGTGTTAACAAAGATGTTACTATCTCTTGTCATTACTGTTTAACTGCTTGGGCATTTTAATGCGTTAAACTACACACTGCAGATTTGTCTGAATAATTTGTTATAAAAATAACTGTTTTTTCTTTAAATCCGAAAAAAACTATTAATTCCAAAGCACCAAAAAAACTTGTAAATACTAAGACGATAATCGAATGTCAATAAATGTCAAACTAACCTGAAAATTTTGCCAATTGATTTGACAACGTTTTCAAGTTTTGCCAACCCGTAAACTGTAAATTGCCCTAGCTATCCATTAAGTATAAATTGTATTTACGGTTGGTAAATTTATATTTATTCTGTTAAGCAGGAAAGTAACTAAAAATGAAGTCATCGTCTTTTTATCGTAAATAAACCATGGTTACCAACTTGGAAATTTACACGAAAACAAAATAAAACAGCATACCTATTTTGAGGTTATGTTAACGTTGTGATACATCGAAATGATATTATTTACCCGAATCATATTTAGAGTAAGATCAATAAATAGCAATTTAAACGATAAATATGGTGATCGGCGATAGATTATAGTTTTTTTAATATCAACCCGAAATGTTTAATTATAATACGTAATAAGTTGATTGTGCCATTTTTTGAGGGTAAAGCCTTCTAAATAAAATGTATTAAAAAAGTTGTAAAAGTAATAAATTCGATGAGCCAATCCATACAATATTGAATTATTAAAAAAAAAACTAGTATTGTCGGTCACTACTTTTATAACGACACTCTGTATTGATGAACGAAAAAAGTAAGATAAACGTGTATAATTTAAAATACATTAACTATTTTAACTTTACAATTAATAAGTATATAGGTAGTAGATAGAAAATTGACCACAAATTGTTTCATTCTCCATTAACGTAAAATTAAGCTTACCCCGTGTATTCTGAATTATCTTCCTGGAGACATTACAAGTAGGCCCATTTTTGCACTTTGTTTATTTGTACACAAATATTCAATCACTTAACTAGATATATAAAAAATTCCATAACGAAAACTACAAGTTTTTTCAACTGGCGGATAGCGACACCGATTCTACTTTGGCTCTGAGCTTTCCGCATGCGCAAATTTGACGCTTGTGTTAACAGATCTTTGATTAAGTTATCGAGAAGGGCAAGGAAAATCATTGAAGAAGCTATACAGTGTTGAAAAAATGGCTTACATATGATTTTCCTTGCCCTTCTCGATAAATTAATGAAATATCTGTTTTAAGTTTTAACCAATATAACACAAGCTTCAAATTCATGTAACCTTGAGACGACCAATCGTGGAATGCAAAGTGGGAAATATCCGCTTCTCATTTACACCATCAAATTGATGACGTCATTAGGTTATGTTATGTTTGACACGAATTTGCGCATGCGGAAAGCTCAGAGCCAAAGTAGAATCGGTGTCGCTATCCGCCAGTGTTTTTTCACATACACCAACTTGGCGTCACTTTTGGGGGATTACCAGGAAATACAAGATGGTGCAATCTACAAAATTGTGCGCATGCGACATGACAAATGATTGGTATTGATTATTTAAAATGGCGTTAGTAGTTTGAATTTCGGAATGCTGTTTCTTATTTTTGTGCGATGTAATTAAATGAAACATTTAATATTGAATAGTGACGTGAAAATGTAAGTTTGAAAAGTGTAAAATGTGAAAATACAAAAAGATTTAACTTGTATAAGTATTTTATAAAGTTTTGTTTTGAACTTGAATAAAATTATATCCCTTAGGTATACCAATACTGATATTTGAAACGATACAAAATATTCCAATCTCCTTTTATTCGCAAATGTTTTACTAGATACACGTTTATTTTACTACAATTACATCGTTCTATAACTTAATACTATTTTGTGATTTTTTTCCGACTTAAAAAAGTACCTATATCGTTATAACTCCGTATTAAACATTCTGAAATTGTATATTGACATTTTCAAAAACAGTGTATAATGAAAATAAATACTATATTATAAGGTATCTTTTATTCGAGCAAATCCTAAGCGTACAATGAACTCGGCGAGAACCTTTACTGTGGATTCCAGGATACACACAGGAATAGAAAGAAATTAACTAGCAAAGAGGGGGACTGAAACACACTTTTGAGGGCTGAAACCCTTTTGCGGTATCCTGCACCAATGTAAGATTGGAAAAAATAGGTAAAGCCGAAAAAGAGAAGATCTTAGTAGGACTTAGACAATCAAAGATTCTTCTGGGTAACTATACAACCTGTTGAGATCAAATGAATGTATAAGTCGAAGTAAAACTACGCTAAGAGTTTCAACAGGGATCCTATACGGGACATTGTCGCCTGAATGGGCATATAAAAACGATCAAAATAGTGGAGGAAGAAGAATGTAGATTGTGTGGCATGGAAGTAGAAACCTCCATCCATATACTTACGAATTGCACGGCAATTTAGAATCCTAGTGCGCAACACCCACGAGATTACTGGATAGAAGAGGGAGATTTACCTAAGTTAAAGCCTGCAGATATAATGAAATTCCTCCGGGAAATAGGACTAAAGGAGCTATTTGTCTCCGAGTTCCTCAGGAACTAAGTAGAAGTAAGAAGGCACAATAGATCTTTTAGGTCTACATACATACAAGTGCACCAAAATATAAACAAACAGAGAGATACTTTTGACATATAGGGAATTTCACAAAATATTTCAAATAAGGTAAAGACTACACCTAATAGTACAAAAAATATGCTTAAAAGTTGGATTTTGCAGGAAAATTGGCATTGGGAATAATCAAAAACAGTTATAGTTCAGTCTACTAGTAATTTTTTCCTCAATTTGGTACCAGGGCATTTAGAAATCAAAAAAACGTTTAAAAAAACAATTTTAATTCACTAAACATATAATTTACAAAGTCATACTTTCTTGAATTTCCTCTTCTTTTGTATCTTTCTCACTGGATTCAACGCTTTTAATATAAATATGATGGTCAACTTTTAATTTTTCCGATGAATAAGGAGTCCACAATAAGCATCTACAAGTAAAACAACATATATAATCAAAATCCCTTTTACCATTTAAAGATGTAGGGTATATGTTAATGACTGTATTATTAACAAAATTTTTCAATGTCTGTACACAAATTTTGCCCATTCTTTTTTAATATTTGCTAGCAGGGCCGGACCGCGACTTTTGGGGGCCCTGGGATATCCGAGGGACCCACGAAATAATTAAAATGTTTGCCATTTTCCTCAAAAAAAGGTTTATGCGGGAAAATTAAGCATATATTTTTGATTTGTATTTTTTTACTGGTTTATTATTTTATTATTCGCGGCCCCTGGAACCCGGGGGCCCTGAGCTGGAGCCCATTAAGCCCATATGTAGATCCGGCCCTGTGCTAGCGCTTTGGCCGCTAACCATGTTGTCTCTCGTTTCATCATTATTTCTCCTATTACTCCGCCCTATGTCTGTTTCGGTCTTCCCCTTTAACTAGCTCTTTGTACCTTGGATTCCCACACTTGCTTGACAGGCCTCTTATTATTCATTCTTTGGAGATGCCCCCACCAGCTAAATTGTCTTTTTTCAATGAATTCCAGCATTCGTTTCATTTCCAGGTCTTCTCTTATTTTTGTTTTCATCATTTTGCCTCTTTTTGTGACACCCTCACTCTTCTGAGATACATCATTTCTACGGCCTGAATTTGAGCACCCATGATTCACATCCAAATGTAAGGGTTGGTCTAAATATGATTTTATAAACATTCATTTTCGTTTTCTTTGATATTTCTTTTTATTGGATTTAGTAAAGCGTTGTCTGCAGGTATTGTTTTGTTTAAGTTTGTAACATTCACTTGTATTTTCATGTTGTCAAATAAGACAGTTATATAGTTGTCATTTTTACATTAAAAGATCATTCCAGTACCAGTTTTTCATTTTCATATAATCACAATAATCCAAAAGGTTATGGGCCCAGATTACGTGAAATTGTAAAGGAAGATTAACTGCAGTAAATATCGTTATTTATTTTGTGCAAGATTTATTTGTGAACTCGAAAAAGAAAATTGGAAAGCAATTTATTTTTGAAGTTTTGAAGCCGATAATTATTAAAAGACAAAATAAATGGAAGGCGATCGCGTTAATATTGAAAAGCTGGAAAGCGGCAGCAACTGGCTAACATGGAAGTTTCAAATGCGTCAGATTTTGGAAGCTAACGAACTTTTTGACTACGTCGATGGAACAAACGTCAAACCGACAGGTGAATGTACAAATTATGCGAAGGAAATTGTGACTTGGAAGAAGGCGGATGCTATGGCCAGACGAGCAATTTCCACGACTTGTATGAAACAGGCATTACTGCAGATTATGAATTGTGAAACAGCTCAAGAGATGTGGGAGACGCTCAAAAGTACGTATGAGCAAACATCAAAGGCAAATATTTTATTTTTACAACAAAAATATTATGGCTACACAAAACAACCGGAAGATGACATTGCGACATTTTTATCAAAATTAATGGAAATAGTGCAGCAATTACGTGATCAAAAAGAAATTATTTCTGAGTCCATGGTAATTTCGAAGATTTTAATGTCACTACCGTCCGAGTTTAATCATTTCCATAGTGCATGGGAATCTGCAAACGCAGATAGTCAAACTTTGGCAAATTTGCGGGCTCGTTTGATGGCAGAAGAACTTCGTTTGAAGTCGCAGGGTCAAGTTGAAGAAGTAGAGGCGCTAATGGCTAAGAGAATCTTCTCGAAGAAACAAATCAATAATTACAAGAAAGGAAATTCATGGAATAATAACAAAGCGACAGATAAAAATGACAAACCGAAAGGCAAATGCTTCAAATGTGGGAAAAAGGGCCACTGGAAAAGGGAATGCTCGGAAAAGAAGACTAACTTCAAAGGGAGAAAAGAAGAAAATTCAAATGATGCTTTTATTTGTTACAAAACAACAAATAGAAACCAAGATACTTGGATTTTGGACTCAGGTGCAACTTATCACATGAGTCATCGCCGAGAATGGTTCGAAAACTATACGGAAATAGCTGAACCAATTACAGTTGGTAATGGTGACAAGATCATGGCTCTGGGCAAAGGCGATATCAACATTTTTGTTTTTAATGGAGATGAATGGATTCGCAAACGAGTCATGGGAGTCTTGTTCGTGCCGGAACTTAAGAAAAATTTGTTTTCATCGGGAAAGGTGTTAGATCGCGGGCATCAATTGAACATGAACAACGAAGGTTGCAAATTGCTGAAAGATGGAAACATTGTTGCAGTGGGAGTTCGCAGAAAAAGTTTGTTCCAAATGTTGTTCAGAACAATACAACCATCAAAGATTGAAACTACAGCGAGTGTAGCAATCAAAAACGCTACACTTCGTTCATGGCACGAACGTCTAGGACATCAGAATTCGACACACGTGAAAAAGTTCCTACTAAGTCGGGGTATAGATTTCATTGATGAGGAATTTGCATGTGAAGCTTGTGTCTATGGAAAGCATCATCGAAGCAGTTTCAAGAGTCGCGAAGAAAAGTCAAAGATGTGTGGCGAAATCATTCATACTGACGTGTGTGGTCCGTTTCAGACGAATTCAATTGGTGGATCCAGATATTTTTTGTTGCTCAAAGATGATTATTCTCATTTTCGTTTCGTATATTTCATGAAACAAAAATCAGAAGTAGCGAGTATTATCGAAAAATGTGTTAAACTGATTCAGAAGAAGCATGGTCACAGTGTTCGCAATATCAGATCTGACAACGGCACAGAGTTTGTCAATGAAAAGCTGAAAGTTTTCTTTGAAGCAGCTGGAATTCATCATCAACGAACTGTGCCATATACACCAGAGCAGAATGGTTGTGCAGAAAGGGAAATACGAACTATCGTTGAATCAGCAAGGACAATGCTTGAGGCAAAGAAGATTGATAGGAAATTCTGGGCGGAAGCAGTAAATACAGCAGTTCATGTGCTAAATCAAACTGGAACAAGCACAGTTGACAACAAATCACCGTATGAATTATGGCATAACAAGGAGGCGAAGCTAGACCATTTACGGATTTTTGGTTCGGAAGTATTTATTCACATTCCAAAAGAAAAACGTCAGAAGCTCGACGCGAAGGCAGAAAAATGTATGTTTGTTGGTTATGACAATAATTCAAAGGGATATCGAGTTTGGAATTCGAAAACTAGTAAAATCGAGATCTCACGAGACGTCGTTTTTTTGTTAGAAAATTCAATGGGAACACTCGATATTTGTGTTGAAGAAAATGCTAGTGTAGTCAGTAAGAATGAAAATAACGAAAACGAAGACAATTATGGTATTGACAAAGGTGCAGAAAATGAAAATGACGAAGATAAGGACACAAATGAATGTGCGTCACTAGATCAACAGAAAAATCGTGGTATGACCTGCGATCTTGATAGCAGAAATATTGTCAATAGGCGTCTACGTGATCGTAACACATTAACACATCTGGTAACTGGTGAACATTCTGCAATGTTGGCAGTCAGTGATGAGCCAAGAACGTATGAGCATGCAATTCAGTCGATTGATTACAAGCAGTGGGAGCGAGCAATGGATGAAGAGTACGATTCACTTATGAAAAATCATACTTGGATTTTGGTCGATGCGCCAGTTGATCAAAAAGTGATCGACAATCGCTGGGTCTACAAGGTCAAAGAAAATCCGGATGGGAGTGTTAATCGGTATAAGGCACGATTGGTAGTACGAGGCTTTACACAAGAGTACGGAATCGATTACCAGGAAACATTTAGTCCAGTGGTGAAGTTTACATCAATCAGAGCGATCCTAGCATTGGCTGCGGCAAAGCGTATGACACTAAAACAGTTTGATGTGAAAACGGCTTTTCTAAATGGCGATTTAGAAGAAAATGTTTATATGAGCCAGCCAATTGGATATAATGACAACAGTGGCCGAGTGTGTAAACTATACAAAAGTTTATATGGTTTGAAGCAGGCTTCGCGCTGTTGGAATAAGAAGCTTACTTCTTTCCTTAACAGTTTTGGTTTCAAAGAGAGTGGATCCGATCCATGCGTTTTTGTTAGCAACGGAAAAGATGGAATGTTAATTTTGGCAATTTACGTTGACGATGGATTGATTGCAGCAGAAGAACAAGAAGCCATTAAGCCGGTCATTAGACACTTACAGAGAGAATTTGAGATCAAAATTTTTGAGCTGAAATGTTTTTTGGGACTCGAAATTGATCAGCTTTTGGAGGGATCGATTCATGTTCATCAACAAGGATATGCAAGAAAGGTTCTTGATCGTTTTGATATGAAATATTGTAAGACAGTGACAACTCCATTAGCTAGTTCACAAAACCTCGGAGATTTTGAAGCTGATAAAAAAATCGATTTTCCTTATCGAGAGGCAGTCGGGAGCTTGATGTATCTGGCCGTTGCAACCAGACCAGATATTCGTTTCGCAGTTGGAAGTGTCAGTCAATATTTGGAAAAACCAGCTACTGCACATGTGAATGCAGTAAAACACATTATGTAATATATCAAAGGTACGATGAACAAAGGAATACGTTTCGTAAGCGGAAACAATTTAGACTTTTGCGGGTATAGTGATGCCGACTATGCTGGAGACACGCAAACACGAAGATCAACATCAGGTTATGTTTTCATGCTTGGAGGAAGTGTAATTAGCTGGGGATCAGAACGACAAAAATCCGTCGCACTATCCACAACAGAATCCGAGTATGTGGCAGCGTCACAAGCTATAAAAGAACTTGTCTGGTTGAAGAATCTCTTATGTGATCTTCGACAAGTTAAATTGGATGTACCAGTTTTATTTATGGATAATCAAAGCGCAATACGACTTGTGAAGAATCCAGAGTTTCATAAGAGAACTAAGCATATTGACGTACGTTACCATTTTATCCGAGAGAAATTCAAAGATGAATTTTTTGAATTACAATATGTTCAAACAGATGACCAGGCAGCCGATATCATGACAAAGGCATTATCAAAATTGAAACATCAACATTTTTGTCAAATGTTGAATGTATTGTCAAAGTGAATGTTGACATTGACTTGTAACAAAAAGTGGGAGTATTGAATTTAGTAAAGTGTTGTCTGCAGGTATTGTTTTGTTTAAGTTTGTAACATTCACTTGTATTTTCATGTTGTCAAATAAGACAGTTATATAGTTGTCATTTTTACATTAAAAGATCATTCCAGTACCAGTTTTTCATTTTCATATAATCACAATAATCCAAAAGAAATTTTTTCGCGAATAACACAGCATAAGTTGTTTTTATATGTTTTATATTATTCTTATCAACTCCTCTATTTTTAAAAATGTCCCATAAGGCTTCCTGTGGTACCTTCTCAAAAGCTTTTTCCAAATCAATGAAACCAACATAAGCTTCTTTATCTTGTTGTAGTAATTTTTCTGCTAACAATTTAACTGTAAAAAAGGTGATCTTGTATGCTCCTTCCTTTTCTAAAACCACTTTGTGATTCTTCTAATGTAATTTTTCTATATGTGGTCTCAGTTTCTTGTCTATTACTTTCTCATATATTTTCATAGCAGTGCTAACTAGAGTTATTCCTCTGTAATTGCTGCAATTGTGCTTGTCTCCCGTTTAATAAATTGGTATGATGAGTGCCATTTCCCAAAATTATATGACAAAGAAAATATCCTAATTAATAGCTACGTTGAAGCAGGTCTTACCTGGAAATAAAAGTACCCTTTCTTTTAGGCCTCATTGAATGTACATCTTTAATTAATTCCGCAAAATTTTCTTCTAAATGTTTCGGATCCATAGTAAGCTAGAAAATTGAAAACAAAAATCAAATACAGAGTAAATTATACAAAATATATACTAACATTCCCGATAACAACTTGAATTAAACCAAAATCATTCTCGTACTCATCTTTGGTGGCTACATAAGTGATTCCGTGTAAAAATTTATCAACTGCAGCTTTCAAATTGACATCTAAACTTCCATTTTTTGGATTAGGAAATTTTTTCTTCAACAATCCTCTTAGAACTACAAGTTCTGGTAGAATTTCAGGATGAGCGACGATATATTTAAAATCTGTCATGGCAATTTCACCGTTTTGTATCTTTTTTATCAACTCTACACCTCCAGACAGTTCAGCACCTGCTTCGATAGCGAGTTTTTGGTTTTCCGGAGATTTACTGAAAGCTGCCACTGAACGAAAGTCGTCTTGATCAAATTTGTTCGGTATGGAAATTATACTTGAGAAGTTGTCCATGAAACGAGTCTATAAAATAAATATTTAATAAATGAATAAAACATTAAATATAATTAATCAACTTACCTTCTTCTCACCTTCCATATTTAATTCGATGGAAATATGGAGATTGGCTTCGGGTCTATTATACATTTCGGGATGGTGAGTTTCTTTGTGACATTTTACAGCTTCTTGGAAAGGATATGCTATCCATTTGTAATATTTACAAACAAAAACATCATCTACTGGATCTCGTTTACTTGAATCATCGAATTTTAACTTTGGTCTACTCGCTAGAAATCTATAAAAAATAAGATGTTTTTTATAGAACTTTTTGATGCAAAATAAGTCAAAACCAAGTTAGAAAATTTTATTTTATTTTATTCAGCTTTTAAAAATGACACTTATTAATAACGACGTGACAACAATAATGACAAACGCTTTCTATAACTAACAAGATTAGAATTTGTAAAAGTAAAAGTATGTACACACCACATTCTCCCTCTCTATATATATATTTTTTTGTATTTCCTTAGACTTGAAAATCTGTTAGATAAGTCGGACGCCTTCGAGGTCGTGTCGAATCTTTAAAGGATTTCTTGATCCTCCAAATAAAAGTTCTAGGGATGAATGGTGTTTCAGTAAGTCATGTCCTATTATAATATCGGCACAAAGATTGTTAATAATAAACAGTGGAACGAAGCAACTAAGGAATCTTCAGGCTTTGAAATAGTATCGAATTCGTTAATGGAAGCATTCAGGAATATATTATTTGCAAAAGATTGTGAGTTTTCTTCAGCCATTTCAAGAGATATTGCTTGATTATAAGCATGATCAAGTGTAAGAGAATAATTTTCTAGAAGTATTTGCCTGATCTTTTGTGATTTTAAGCCAGCAATAAATGAATCTCGTATACACTTGCATTTATAAACTTCTGCATAAAAATCTTTAAAACTACAATTTTGAGACAACTTTTTCAGTTCACATATGTATTCATCAACAGTTTCTTCAGAACATTGTTTTCTAGTAGGTAGTAGATGACGAGCATATATTTCATTCTTTGGTTTAATGTATATATCATTCAATAATGAAATGGCTGACCTATAATCTGTAATGTCACGAATATTGCTATACACAGCTGGGGACAAATGATTAACTGGTAGTTTTAATTTCCTGGCTTCAGTGTATTCTACAGATTCTTCCGATTAACATTTTTCGAAAGTATATTTCCAATGAATCCAATCAACATCGGCAGAAATGGTCTTCGGATTAACATCAAAACGTTCTGGCCTCAAGTAACGAGATACTCCCCGTAAGGAGCTTTAAATATTAGTAGGACTTGTACTAGTAGCGATGGAGGGTGTGCTCATCTTCCTGAAGATTATTACTTCACCAATAAACTTTAAAAGCTGAATAAATTGATACAAAATAAGTCAAAACCAAGTTAGAAAATTGGTTTTATTCAGCTTTTAAAAATGACACTTATTAATAACGACGTGACAATAATAATGACGAACGCTTTCTATAACTAACAAGATTAGAATTTGTAAAAGTATGTACCTATACACCACAATTTAATAAATATAAATAATAAAAAAAACTTCTTACTTTGCTCGGTTTCTTTGGTTATGTGGTATAAACCCAACTTTTTGTACTTCTACTTTAACTTTCGCCTTATTCCTTCTATCTCTAGTACCTTTTCTTGCTGCATAACTTCTTGCTTGTATCTCTGGTGTTGTTCTTAGGAGGTTATTTTGTACTGTTTGAAAAAGGTATGTATGGACAGATCCTGCAATAATAAAACTATTAACTAAAAATACTTTATTTTAATTTAAACTTACGTAAAGAAAGGAAATTCATATTTATATAAAAATGTTTCTTTACTTAACCCTCAAACATACTTTTCTCTTCTTCTTTTAGGTATCTTGCAACTGACTGTTATTAATTGGACATCCAGCCTTTTTTTTCAATATCTGAAATTCTGAAGTGCGTTGAGTATGTTAATAGTGTTATGAGCAATATAGAATTCCATTAATTTTAGCTTAATTTTAAAAATGCTAGATGACATTTAAAATAATATTTCATATACCTAAAGGCTAGGCAACACATAATACGCAAACTTCCTATCACCCAAAATTCAACAATATTAGGGATGCGCGATACTATCCGATATTCCAGTATATCGATACCTTTACTTCCGATACTCGATATTTTGTATCGATACTATGCTTTTCGATGCATTCCAAGTATCGATAAATTTGTAGTGTATCGATACCTTGCGATTTTTAGTGGTACCGGCAAGTGGCGTGATCTATAGTGATGAGCGATATCGTGATTTCTAATCACGTTGTGAAATGATGTGCTTTTTTTAACGAAACTAAAAATATTAAACGAAAAATGTGCAGTTTTTTGCGTTTTTCGAGCTAATTTTGAGGTTATGTAAAAAAGTCATTAATAAAAAAGTTGTAGATTTTCACAAGATCTACAACTTTTATGATCAACTTTTTATTCTAGGAACTCAACTTTGGCCTGAAATTGCAATAATGTCTTTTTCCACCCCCCAAAAAAAGTGTTTTACCGAAAAAACGTCATAACTCGAAAAATTTCCAATATTCTAATTTGAAATTTTTTTTCATGGTTTGTGACTATCAAAGCTACCTTCTATCAAATTTTCATCAGAAGCGAACATTTTTTAACGAAACCAAAAATAAAAAACGAAAAATGCAGTTTTTTGCGTTTTTCGAGCTAATTTTGAGGTAAGGTGAAAAAGTCACTAATGAAAAAATTGTAGATTTTCACAAGATCTACAACTTTTATAATCTACTTTTTATTCTAGAAACTTAACTTTGGCCGGAAATCACAATAACGTCTTCCCCTCCCCCCCCCCCCCCAAAAAGTGTTTTACCGAAAAATTGTTATAACTCGAAAAATTTCCAATATTTCAATTTGAAATTTTTTTTTCATGGTTTGTGACTATCAAAGCTACCTTCTACTAACGTTTCATCAAAATCGAACATTTTTTAACGAAAACAAAAATAAAAACGAAAAATGCAGTTTTTTGCGTTTTTCGAGCTAAAATTAAGGTTATGTGAAAAAGTCATTAATAAAAAAGTTGTAGATTTTTCCAAGATCTACAACTTTTATATTCAACTTTTTTTTCTAGAACCTCAACTTTGGACGGAAATCGCAATAATGTCTTTTTCCACCCCCAAAAAAGTGTTTTACCGAAAAAACGTCATAACTCGAAAAATTTCCAATATTCTAATTTGAAATTTTTTTTCATGGTTTGTGACTATCAAAGCTACCTTCTACTAAATTTTCATCAAAATCGAACAATTTTTAAGGAAACAAATAATAAAAAACGAAAAATGCAGTTTTTTGCTTTTTTCGAGCTAAATTTGAGGTTATGTGAAAAAGTCATTAATAAAAAAATTGTAGATTTTTCCAAGATCTACAACTTTTATATTCAACTTTTTTTTCTAGAACCTCAATTTTGGACGGAAATCGCAATAATGTCTTTTTCCACCCCCAAAAAGGTGATTTTTACCGAAAAAACGTCAAAATTAGCAGAATCTCGGATCGTTAACGAATCGATACTTCGAGTATCGATAAATTAATATTCGATATTCTACTGTATCGATACTTTACGTTCCGATCCGTATCGATGCCTAATATCGATATTTTCTAGTGTATCGCGCAACCCTAAACAATACGTAAAAATAGTGTTATGAGCAATAGAGAATAGAA
This sequence comes from Lochmaea crataegi, assembly GCA_947563755.1. Classification (NCBI taxonomy): domain Eukaryota; kingdom Metazoa; phylum Arthropoda; class Insecta; order Coleoptera; family Chrysomelidae; genus Lochmaea; species Lochmaea crataegi. Next base: position 8,790,953 of record OX387433.1, on the reverse strand, counting down.
GAGTACAGTCTAAGGTCAGTGTGACCAATAAAAAGTGGTTTTTATGACAAGAATGATAGTTAATGTCTACCATTCAAAACATAAGATTTTTTTATCATTACGAACATCTATATTGCTTTATTAAACCAATGAATACACCTCCGAAGCGTAAAATTTCAAATGACGTCTTAACTGAATTCTCAATGCATCGGAGGCCAGTAATTCTAGGAACTTTCGGCAAATCACCAATTCTCTTCTGTCATTATGTCACTAGTTACGTCAGATGTCAGTGGAAAAAGCAATCAGAAGAATAAAGTTATACAACTAACTATAATTACTACAAAAGTGTGGAAAATAAACATAAACGATTAAACGAATATAAACAAAAACAAATAACACTGACATCTGACATAACTAGTGACATAATGACAGAAGAGAATTGGTGATTTGCCGAAAGTTCATAGAACTGTCATTAACTGTCATTCTTGTCATAAAAACCACTTTTTGTTGGTCACACTGATCTTAAACTGAACACCTCTGTTCCATTAATTTTAAAAATACTTAGATGACATTTAAATATATTTCATATACCTAAAGGCTAGGCAACACATAATACGCGACCTTTTCTTTGACCCTACAGCTTAGGCAATATACAATACGTGAAATTTTCTTTGAACTTATACAGGTTGGGCTCGAATATATAAATGCAAATTTATTTATTTACAGTGTGTCCCATATGTTTTTACATACACTGTTGGTTACAATTTTTTATTCCACATGTTTTTTAGTTATTTAATGCGTATTTTTGGTACAATGTAACTTCTTTTGTACCTTGTATATGATATTTGACAAATATATATGGAAAATTATTTTTTAAACCATTAAAAGCTTATTTTCGCTAAGAATTAATACCCAGTGTATTTCCAGTTGTAAATAGAATCGTAATGAATTTGAACTTTGGCACTAAATTTATTGAGATATTTATTCTGAATAGCTTAAAACGTGTCTACCTTTGCAGCAACGATAAAGAGGTAAACACTAACAGGTTTCACCATCCTAATAGTCAATTGATTGAAATAAATAACGTTAGTCGAGTTTAGATTGGTTGGTGCGGTACTAATTTCAAGTAAACCGGCTTCTATCGAAACCGAGACCGGTACCGGTATGATGATATTGGGATAGTCTCTATTGAGACGAAGAAGGACGAGATATATCAGCACAAATACACGAAATACAAAACTACAGTCAACAGTCAGTCTCTGACGAAAACCGGTGTAAGTTAAGTGTGTGGTTGCGTTAATCTACTACTACTATCGAGCGACGACGTGTTGTGTGTATGTTTGTGCTAAAAAGTTGTCATAAGGTCAAGGAAATTATCGTAGATCGTAGTGTCCACAACAAAGTTGTTTTTTTTTTTTAAATAATTCTTACGATTTTTTTACTTCTTTTTAAGTGGAATTTACAGAAAAACTTTCCGATTATTTTGTTTGGTAAGAAATTTTTTTCTTTTAATTTAAATGTTTTAAATGAAAAAGTTGAAAATTTAAAATCACGTGTTTGTATTATTAGTGTGTTAGTGGGGCGGTCTTGAAAAGGGATTTAAAAGAACCTCTTTCTACCTACTTTTAGGAAGAATGTCGTCACACAGTCCCGTGCGGAATTTTTTTTTTTTTTCGGTTCTAACTTGACCACTGCAACGAACAGGGCCGTATCGAGCTACGTTTTATACCAGGGAAATTTAAAATTTCATTTAATCATAAACGTGGTCGATCTCCTTGAGTTTTTTATGCGATTTAAATTAACACGCGAGTCGAGTACAGTATATTTTAATTTGGTATCGAATTACACGTAACAATGGTAATTTTAGATTGATAAAAATTTATCAAGTATTTTCGTTAACATATTATTAGATAAGGTAAACATGGGTTAATGCAAGATATCAGGAATAGAAATTTGCTTTCAACTCTCAGAATATTGTAAGACTTTTTTTCTTATTAGACCATTTTTAACAATTTTTCAAAAATTTTGACCATTTTCAACAATTATTGACCATTTTTGACAGTTTTTTATAATTATTCACCATTTTTTTCAAAATATTAACAATTATTGACCATTTTTTAAAATATTTAACAACTTTGGACCATTTTTGACAGGTTCTGACAATTATTGACCATTTTTGACAATTTTTAACAATTATTGACCATTTTTGACAGTTTTTTATAATCATTGACCATTTTTTCAAAATTTTGACAATTTTTGACCATTTTTCAAAATTTTAACAATTTTTGACCATTTTTCAAAATTTTAACAATTATTGACCATTTTTTACAGTTTCTGTTAATTATTATTGACCATTTTTGGCAATTTTTCGAAAATTTTGACCATTTTTCAAAAATTTTAACAATTTTCAATAATTATTGACCATTTTTGAGAGTTTTTTATAATTATTGACCATTTTTTCAAAATTTTGACAATTTTTGACCATTTTTCAAAATTTTAACAATTTTTGACCATTTTTCAAAATTTTAACAATTATTGACCATTTTAGACAGTTTCTGACAATTATTGACCATTTTAGACAATTATTCAAAAATTTTTACAATTATTGTACATCACTAAAAAATTATTAAAAATATTTATTTTACAATAAAAATTTTAATCTTTTAGCTCTTTTAAATTCGAGATAATTAAATAAATAATTTTTATTTAATAATCAAGGTACAAAAAAAATTTTTCTATTGAATAATTTAATTTTTCTTTCACAATACTATTTAACTATAATTAAATAAATTTTTTCCCTTTCAAAATATTTACCAATTTTTGACCATTTTTCAAAATTTTAACAGTTATTGACTATTTTTGACCATTTTTAAAAATATTTAACAACTTTGGACCATTTTTGACAGGTTCTAATAATTATTGACCATTTTTGACAATTTTTGACCATTTTTCAAAAATGTTTACAATTATTGACCATTTTTTCTAAATTTTGACAATTATTGACCATTTCTTCAAAATTTTGACAATTATTGACCATTTTTTCAAATTTTAACAATTGACCATTTTTGACAATTATTGACCATTTTTGACAGGTTCTGACAATTATTGACAATTTTTCAAAAAATTTGACAATTTTTGACCAATTTTGACAGTTTTTTATAATTATTGACCATTTTTGCAAAATTTTTACAATTTTTGACCATTTTTCAAAATTTTAACAATTATTGACCATTTTTTACAGTGAATTTATTTGTGATAATTTGCATCTACCATGAGCGTGCGTTAAATTTTTTCGTAGGTTAATTTATTTCCTTTTATCATAAGCGTACGAAAAAAATTTTAAGGTATTAATTTATTGTAATTTTTATTTGTGATTTTTATTTTAAATTGTCAGAATCTAAGACGGATTCGGTAAGGTTCGCGACCCTCGAAATATTGTAAGACTTTTTTTTCTTATTAAACCATTTTTAACAATTTTTCAACAATTATTGACCATTTTTACCAGTTTTTTTATAATTATTCACCATTTTTTCAAAATTTTAATAATTATTGACTATTTTTGACCATTTCTTAAAATATTTAACAACTTTGGACCATTTTTGACAGGTTCTGATAATTATTGACCATTTTTGACGATTTTTGACCATTTTTGACCATTTTTCAAAAATGTTTACAATTATTGACCATTTTATCTAAATTTTGCCAATTATTGACCATTTCTTCAAAATTTTGACAATTATTCACCATTTTTTCTAAATTTTTGACCATTCTTTCAAATTTTAACAATTATTGACCATTTTTGACAATTATTGATCATTTTTGGCAGGTTCTGACAATTATTGACAATTTTTCAAAAATTTTGAGCATTTTTAACAATTTTTGACCAATTTTGACAGTTTTTTATAATTATTTATTATTATTATTTTTATTATTTTTGACCATTTTTCAAAATTTTAACAATTATTGACCATTTTTGACAATTTTTCAAAAAATTATTATACATCACTAAAAAATTATTAAAAATATTTATTTTACAATAAAAATTTTAATCTTTTAGCTCTTTTAAATTCGAGATAATTAAATAAATAATTTTTATTTAATAATCAAGGTACAAAAAAAAATTTTTCTATTAAATAATTTAATTTTTCTTTCACATTACTATTTAACTATAATTAAATAAATTTTTTCTTTTTCAAAATATTTACCAATTTTTGACCATTTTTTAAAATATTTAACAATTTTTGACCATTTTTCAAAATTTTAACAGTTATTGACTATTTTTGACCATTTTTTAAAATATTTAACAATTTTTGACCATTTTTCAAAATTTTAACAGTTATTGACTATTTTTGACCATTTTTTAAAATATTTAACAATTTTTGACCATTTTTCAAAATTTTAACAGTTATTGACTATTTTTGACCATTTTTAAAAATATTTAACAATTTTTGACAATTTTTGAGCATTTTTTTAGGTTCTGACAATTATTGACCATTTTTTCAAAAATTTTTCAAAATTTTAACAATTATTGACCATTTTTTACAGTTTCTCACAATTATTAACCATTTTTCGAAAATTTTGACCATTTTTCAAAAATGTTGACAATCATTGACCTTTTTTTTAATTATCTAACAATTATTGACCATTTTTCCAAATTTTTGACAATTTTTGAAAATATTTAGCAATTATTAACCATTTTTTCAAAATTTTGACAGTCTTTGACAATTATTGAGCATTTTTCCAAATTTTTGACAATTTTTGAAAATATTTGGCAATTATTAACCATTTTTTCAAAATTTTGACAGTCTTTGACAATTATTGACCATTTTTTCAAAATTTTGACAATTTTTGATAATTTTTCATAGGTTTATTTATTTTCTTTTATCATAGGCGTACGAAAAAAATTTTAATGTATTAATTTATTGTAAAATTTCTTTTATCATGGGCCTACGATAATAGTTTTGAAATGGGTTAATTTATTTGCGAAAATTTTCATCTAACATGGGCGTACGATGAATCTTTTATAGGAGGTTCCTTTACTTGTAAAAATTCCCATCTACCATGGGCGTACGGTGAAATTTTCAAAATGGATTAATTTATTTGTGAAGAAATTACGTGAAATTATGTGAATTTATTTGCAATAATTTGCATCTACCATGAGCGTGCGTTAAATTTTTTCATAGGTTTATTTATTTCCTTTTATCATCGACGTATTTAATGTATTGTAAAATTTTAATATCATGGGCGTACGATAATATCTTTGAAATGGGTTAATTTATTTGCGAAAATTTTCATCTAACATGGGCGTACGATAAATATTTTAAAGGAAGTTCCTTTACTTGTAAAAATTCCCATCTACCATGGGCGTACGGTGAAATTTTCAAAATGGATTAATTTATTTGTGAAGAAATTACATCATGGGCGTACGATGGACTTTTGGAAATGGGTGAATTTATTTGCAATAATTTCCATCTACCATGGGCGTGTGTAAAATTTTTTCGTAGGTTAATTTATTTCCTTTTATCATAGGCGTACGATAAATTTTTTTAAACGGTTAAATTTATCCATAAAAATTTCCATTTACCATGGGCGAACGATGACATTTTTAAAATAAGTTTATTTATTCATTTTTTCTCATTATCAGTGAATAATGTATTTGTTGCAGTCGACCCCTTTAACCTCAAAAATAAGATAACAAGACAATAATAGAACAAGATCAAAATGCGCGAAAGTTGACGCGAAAATGAACTTGCGTCTCGAGACATTCGACGATGGCACGGAGAAGACGCCTCCTCAAGATAATACTGGGAATCCTTATAGGAATATTCGCTTCGATTTTACTAAACGAAAAGTGTCCGGGCTCGCGAAAAAAACGCATCGCGCCTCACCATCTAATCAACGAAGAAAACCGACGTTCGCTGAACAAAAGTCTTCTTTTCGTCGGCATAATGACGGCTTCCAAATATTTGGATACGCGAGCCAAGGCCGTTTACGAAACGTGGGGAAGGGAAGTACCCGGAAAAGTGATGTTTTTTAGTTCGGAAAATTCCTACAGCGAACACGTACCCTTAGTGGCTTTACGAGGGGTGGACGATAGTTATCCGCCGCAAAAGAAATCGTTTCGTATGCTTAAATATATGCACGATCATTTTATCGATAGATACGAATGGTTTTTGAGAGCCGACGATGATGTCTACATTAGAACCGATCGATTGGAGGAGCTGCTCAGATCGGTGGATAGTCGCAAAGCTTGGTTTATCGGTAAGTAAAGTTTTCGGTACACTTTTACTTTGAGCGACATGCTAATTTTGTCAAAATTTCCTTCTATCATAGGCGCACGATAAATTTTTCATAAGTGGTTCCTTTACTTGTAAAATTTAGCATCTCCCACGGGCATTTTTATAGGGGATTAATTTATTTGTAAAAATTTTTATTTCATGGACGTCCGATGAACTTTCTGAAGGGGGTTAATTTATTTGTAGAAATTTCCATCTACCATGTGCGTACTATGAAATTTTCAAAATGGATTAATTTATTTGTAAAAAAAATGTGTGAGCCGTCACGGGACGCCTGGCAGATGTGAAACATCGAAATTGTTTTGTATAAGTTATATATGGATGAAAGAACAGATTAAAAAAGTGAGATATGGGAGAGAGAGAGAAAGAAAGTGTATTGCGTGTGATTACGATCATTATTTTAATTTGTCAGAATCTAAGACGGATTCGGAAAGGTTCGCGTCCCTCGGAATATTGTAAGACTTTTTTTCTTTTTAGACCATTTTTTAAAATATTTAACAATTTTTGACCATTTTTGACAGTTTTTTATAATTATTGACCATTTTTTCACAATTTTGACAATTTTTGACCATTTTTCAAAATTTTTACAATAATTGACCATTTTTGACAGATTCTGACAATGATTGACCATTTTCGACAATTTTTAAAAAAATTTTACAATTATTGTACATTTTTCAAAATATTTAACAATTATTGACCATTTTTGACAGTTTTTTATAATTATTGACCATTTTTGACAGTTTTTTATAATTATTCACCATTTTTTCAAAATTTTAACAATTATTGACTATTTTTGAGCATTTTTCAAAATATTTAACAATTTTTGACCATTTTTGACAGTTTTTTATTATTATTGACCATTTTTTCAAAATTTTGACAATTTTTGACCATTTTTCAAAATTTTAACAATTATTGACCATTTTTGCCAGTTTCTGACAATGATTGACCATTTTCGACAATGATTGATCATTTTCGACAATTTTTCAAAAAATTTTACAATTATTGTACATTTTTCAAAATATTTAACAATTATTGACCATTTTTGACAGTTTTTTATAATTATTGACCATTTTTGACAGTTTTTTATAATTATTCACCATTTTTTCAAAATTTTAACAATTCTTGACTATTTTTGAGCATTTTTCAAAATATTTAACAATTTTTGACCATTTTTGACAGTTTTTTATTATTATTGACCATTTTTTCAAAATTTTGACAATTTTTGACCATTTTTCAAAATTTTAACAATTATTGACCATTTTTGCCAGTTTCTGACAATGATTGACCATTTTCGACAATGATTGATCATTTTCGACAATTTTTCAAAAAATTTTACAATTGTACATTTTTCAAAATATTTAACAATTATTAACCATTTTTGACAGTTTTTTATAATTATTGACCATTTTTGATAGTTTTTTATAATTATTTACCATTTTTTCAAAATTTTGACAATTTTTGAGCATTTTTCAAAATATTTAACAATTTTTGACCATTTTTGACAGTTTTTTATTATTATTGACCATTTTTTCAAAATTTTGACAATTTTTGATCATTTTTCAAAATTTTAACAATTATCGACCATTTTCGACGATTTTTCAAAAATTTTACAATTATTGTACATTTTTCAAAATATTTAACAATTATTAACCATTTTTGACAGTTTTTTATAATTATTCACCATTTTTTCAAAATTTTAACAATTATTGATTATTTTTTACCATTTTTAAAAATATTTAACAATTTTTGACCATTTTTGACAGTTCTTTATTATTATTGATCATTTTTTCAAATTTTTGATCATTTTTCAAAATTTTTACAATTATCGACCATTTTTGACAGTTTCTGACAATGTTTGACCATTTTCGACGATTTTTCAAAAATTTTTACAATTATTGTACATTTTTCAAAATATTTAACAATTATTAACCATTTTTGACAGTTTTTTATAATTATTGACCATTTTTGACAGTTTTTTATAATTATTCACCATTTTTCCAAAATTTTAATAATTATTGACTATTTTTGAGCATTTTTCAAAATATTTAACAATTTTTAACCATTTTTGACAGTTTTTTTATTATTATTGACCATTTTTTCAAAATTTTGACAATTTTTGACCATTTTTCAAAATTTTAACAATTATTGACCATTTTTGCCAGTTTCTGACAATGATTGACCATTTTCGACAATTTTTCAAAAAATTTTACAATTCTACATTTTTCAAAATATTTAACAATTATTAACCATTTTTGACAGTTTTTTATAATTATTGACCATTTTTGATAGTTCTTTATAATTATTGACTTTTTTTTCAAAATTTTGACAATTTTTGATCATTTTTCAAAATTTTAACAATTATCGACCATTTTTGACAGTTTCTGACGATGATTGACCATTTTCGACGATTTTTCAAAAAATTTTACAATTATTGTACATTTTTCAAAATATTTAACAATTTTTGACCATTTTTGACAGTTTTTTATAATTATTGACCATTTTTGACCATTTTTTATAATTATTCACCATTTTTTCAAAATTTTAACAATTATTGATTATTTTTAACCATTTTTAAAAATATTTAACAATTTTTGACCATTTTTGACAGTTTTTTATTATTATTGACCATTTTTTCAAAATTTTGACAATTTTTGATCATTTTTCAAAAGTTTAACAATTATCGACCATTTTTGACAGTTTCTGACAATGATTGACCATTTTCGACGATTTTTCAAAAAATTTTACAATTATTGTACATTTTTCAAAATATTTAACAATTATTAACCATTTTTGACAGTTTTTTATAATTATTCACCATTTTTTCAAAATTTTAACAATTATTGATTATTTTTTACCATTTTTAAAAATATTTAACAATTTTTGACCATTTTTGACAGTTCTTTATTATTATTGATCATTTTTTCAAAATTTTGACAATTTTTGATCATTTTTCAAAATTTTTACAATTATCGACCATTTTTGACAGTTTCTGACAATGTTTGACCATTTTCGACGATTTTTCAAAAAATTTTACAATTATTGTACATTTTTCAAAATATTTAACAATTATTAACCATTTTTGACAGTTTTTTATAATTATTGACCATTTTTGACAGTTTTTTATAATTATTCACCATTTTTCCAAAATTTTAACAATTATTGACTATTTTTGAGCATTTTTCAAAATATTTAACAATTTTTAACCATTTTTGACAGTTTTTTTATTATTATTGACCATTTTTTCAAAATTTTGACAATTTTTGACCATTTTTCAAAATTTTAACAATTACTGACCATTTTTGCCAGTTTCTGACAATGATTGACCATTTTCGACAATTTTTCAAAAAATTTTACAATTCTACATTTTTCAAAATATTTAACAATTATTAACCATTTTTGACAGTTTTTTATAATTATTGACCATTTTTGATAGTTCTTTATAATTATTGACTTTTTTTTCAAAATTTTGACAATTTTTGATCATTTTTCAAAATTTTAACAATTATCGACCATTTTTGACAGTTTCTGACGATGATTGACCATTTTCGACGATTTTTCAAAAAATTTTACAATTATTGTTTATTTTTCAAAATATTTAACAATTTTTGACCATTTTTGACAGTTTTTTATAATTATTGACCATTTTTGACAGTTTTTTATAATTATTCACCATTTTTTCAAAATTTTAACAATTATTGATTATTTTTGACCATTTTTAAAAATATTTAACAATTTTTGACCATTTTTGACAGTTTTTTATTATTATTGACCATTTTTTCAAAATTTTGACAATTTTTGATCATTTTTCAAAATTTTAACAATTATCGACCATTTTTGACAGTTTCTGACAATGATTGACCATTTTCGACGATTTTTCAAAAAATTTTACAATTATTGTACATTTTTCAAAATATTTAACAATTATTAACCATTTTTGACAGTTTTTTATAATTATTGAACATTTTTGAAAGTTTTTCATAATTTTTCACCATTTTTTCAAAATTTGAATAATTATTGATTATTTTTGACCATTTTTAAAAATATTTAACAATTTTTGACAGTTTTTTATTATTATATGTCAATTTTTTCAAAATCTTGACAATTTTTGATCATTTTTCAAAATTTTAACAATTATCGACCATTTTTGACAGTTTCTGACAATGATTGACCATTTTCGACGATTTTTCAAAAAATTTTACAATTTTTGTCATTTTTCAAAATATTTAACAATTTTTGACCATTTTTCAAAATTTTAACAATTATTGACTTATTTTGACCATTTTTTTTTATATTTAACAATTTTTGAAAGTTTTTGACAATTATTGACCATTTTTGACAATTTTCCAAAAATTTTGCCCATTTTTAACAATTATTGACCATTTTTGACAGTTTTTTATAATTTTTGACAAATTTTTCAAAATTTTGACAATTTTTGACCATTTTTCAAAATTTTAACAATTATTAACAATTTTTCAAAAATTTTGACAATCATTGACCTTTTTTTAAATATCTAATTTTTGACCATTTTTCAAAATTTTAACAATTTTTGACAGTTTTTGACAATTTTTGACGAATTTTGATTGGTTTTGACAATTATTGACCGTCATGACAATTATTGACCATTTTTGACAATGTTTCAAAAATTTTAACAGTTTTGCAAAATTATTGACCATTTTTTAAAAATTTTTATAAATATTGATCATTTTTGACAATTATTGACCATTTTTCCAAATTTTTGAAAATATTTGGCAATTATTAACCATTTTTTCCAAATTTGGACAGTTTTTGACAATTATTGACCATTTTTCCAAATTTTTGACAATATTTCAAAATTTTTGACAATTCAAAAATTTTAACATATTTGGCAATTATTAACCATTTTTTCAAAATTTTGACAATTTTTGATAGTTTTTCATAGGTTTATTTATTTCCTTTTATCATAGGCGTACGAAAAAAAATTTAAGGTATTAATTTATTGTAAAATTTTAATATCATGGGCGTACGATAATATTTTTGAAATTGGTTAATTTATTTGCGAAAATTTTCATCTACCATGGGCGTATGATGAATCTTTTATAGGAGGTTCCTTTATTTGTAAAAATTAGCATCTCCCACGGGCATACGGTGACATTTTTATAAGGGATTAGTTTATTAGTAAAAAAAATTATTTCATGGACGTACGATAAACTTTCTAAAGGGGGTGAATTTATTTGTAGAAATTTTCACCTACCACGGGCGTACTATGAAATTTTCAAAATGGATACTTAAATTTATTTGTATATAGAATTTTTAAAGGGGGTGAAATTATTTGCAATAATTTGCATCTACCACGGGCGTGCATTGAATTTTTTCATAGGTTTATTTATTTCCTTTTATCATAGGTGTACGAAAAAATTATTAAGGGATTAATTTATTGTAAAATTTTAATATCATGGGCGTACGATAATATATTTGAAATGGGTTAATTTATCTGCAAAAATTTTCATTTGTAAAACATTTTATATCTTGAACGTACGATAAAAATTTTAAAGGGGGTTAATTAATTTGTCAAAATTGACTTGAAATGCTTATAACTCAAAAACAAAAAATGTTCCACTGTTGCCAGCTTTTGTTATTTTTCCGAAAATCTCGTACAAACACTCAATTGTTTATCTCTTAGATTATTTTTCTGATATAAGAAGTCAGATACACCCTGTATGTTTACATGTATATTTCTGTCACAGGTCAAACCGGTCGAGGTAATACCGAAGAAATCGGCCTTTTGTCATTGGATGACGACGAAAACTTCTGCATGGGCGGTCCCGGTGTTATATTTTCCAGGGAAACTCTCAAAAGAATAGCGCCGTCTGTCGAAGAATGTCTCAATCAGGTCTATACGACTCACGAGGACGTGGAATTGGGACGGTGTGTGAAAAAATTTGCCGGGATTTCCTGCACATGGTCCTATGAGGCGAGTTATACTGTAAGATATTATATTTTTGAAAGTGTTCTCGCGAATTTCACTCTTTTATTGTTTTTCAGATATTTTTTTTGGTAATTCTTTGAGTGAAATTCGTGGAACGCTTGAGATTTGTATTTGGTGATGGTAATTTTGAAGTTTAATTAACAATTTTTTATGAAATATAATTTTTTTTAACTTCCCAAATACAATTCTATTAAAATTCTTAAAAATACCAACAAATGTTTTGAGACAGTTTTTGGTGGAACAAAAAATTTTTAATTCAAAAAAATTCTAGTATTACTTCGGAACTTTATAGGTCAGTGAATAACGATAAAATTTTTGAAAATATTGGATTTCTCACAATATGTTTTCGACTATACAAGTGGCATACAAAAAGTTTTTTTTCCATAATTTCTAAATATTATCTCAAGTTTTCAAAATGGAAGGTTTTGCAAAATATTTCGAAAAGTTTTTTCATTTTCGAGATATAGGGCGATTTTTCAAAATTAACCAATACTGATTTCTCCATATCTTCTTTACCTTACCTTAATAAAATGTGCAAAAAACTTTTGATAGAATAACCGAATGAGAGTTCAGTGCAGTAGGCAATTTATTTTTGGGGGGTTAAATATGACATATAAACGGTATATTTTAATCCTCTTACTCAAGCTTACTGCACTGAACTCTACCCTGGTTATTCTATCAAAAGTTACTTTTTTTCTATCTCTTCTAATTTTCGAGATACCTTGTAAAACCATCTAATTTGTGGTTCACCTTGTATTATTGTTATTGAATATTTTCAGTTGATTTTAATTATTTTCTGTGGTTTTTGTTGTCTCAAGTTGTTTTTCAAATGTTATTTTCGTAGGAGGATCCATCGGACAACCCCGATTTATTCCCAAGCGACTTTTTTTGCAGATATTTTACTTGTTGAACCGAACTATATGTTTGTCGACCTCTCGCGTTTCATATTGAAACAAATTATAGAATAAAATGAGACACATAATTATATTTTTAGTGGTTTTTTCTAATCGGCTCACCTTGAAATTACTATATAATGACAGGCTTGAATGAACTTACGATTTTTGTTATAGTTTTTATTAAAACTGTTAATTATTGTAAGTTTTGAATTTCGATACGTTATAAATACGACCCGGGCAGTGGCGTCGATGGTATATTTTATTGGCGAGTATTCTTATGCAATGAGCATAAATTACACCACAGCCGCAGGCTATATAGGGTGCGGCAGATAAATGGACAATTAGAAATATCTGGAGAACTAGAAGCTATTTAATGAAAATATTGCCATCTATTTGTTACTTCTGGTTATAACGGAAGTTGTTTATTTCTTCGTTTTTTTTAAATGGGAAACCCTGTATATGTTTTAATTTTAGAAATATTTAGGTTATTCTGAACATTTTTTGTTGATACTTCCCTATACCTATCTTGAACCGTTTTTGAGTTTTTTATATGAAAATTACACTTTTTACCATGTACAGAAAATTAAAATTTTTGGTGAAAATTTTTTTTTATCTCAAGTTATGACAAACAAAGGAAAAATAAATTTTACAGCTGAAAAGTGAGAGGGATGATTTGGGGGGTTGAAAAAGATTGCGATTTCTGGCCAAAGTTGAGGTCCTAGAAAAAAAAGTTTTATATAAAAGTTGCAGATCTTGGAAAAATCCACAACTTTTTTAATAGTGACTTTTTCACATAACCTCAAAATTAGCTCGAAAAACGCAAAAAACTGCATTTTTCGTTTTTTATTTTTAGTTTCGTCAAAAAATGTTTGATTTTGATGAAAATTTGGTAGAAGGTAGTTTTTATAATCACAAACCATGAAAAAAAATTTCAAATTAAAATATTGGAAATTTTTTGAGTTATGACGTTTTTTCGGTAAAAAACACTTTTTTGGGTGGTGAAAAAAGATATTATTGCGAGTTCTGGCCAAAGTTGAGGTCTTAGAAAAAAAAGTTGAATATAAAAGTTGTAGATCTTGAAAAAATCTACAACTTTTTCATTCGTGACTTTTTCACATAACCTCAAAATTAGCTCGAAAAACGCAAAAAACTGCATTTTTCGTTTTTTATTTTTAGTTTCGTCAGAAGTTGTTTGATTTTGATGAAAATTTGATAGAAGATAGCTTTCATAGTCACAAAGCTTGAAAAAAATTTTCGAATGAAAATATTGAAATTTTTTCGAATTTTGACGTTTTTTCTGTAAAAAGCACTTTTTTGGGGGGTGAAAAAGACATTATTGCGATTTATGGCCAGAGTTGAGGTCCTAGAAAAAAAAGTTGAATATAAAAGTTGTAGATCTTGGAAAAATCTACAACTTTTTCATTAGTGACTTTTTCACATAACCTCAAAATTAGCTCGAAAATCACAAAAAACTGCATTTTTCGTTTTTTATTTTTAGTTTCGTCAGTAGTTGTAGGATTTTGATGAAAATTTGGTAGAAGATAGCTTTCATAGTCACAAAGATTGAAAAAAAATTTCGAATGAAAATATTGAAATTTTTTCGAATTTTGTCGTTTTTTCGGTAAAAAACACTTTTTTGGGGGGTGAAAAAGACATTATTGCGATTTATGGCCAGAGTTGAGGTCCTAGAAATAAATGTTGAGTAAAAAAGTTGTAGATCTTGGAAAAATCTATAACTTTTTCATTAGTAACTTTTTCACATAACCTCAAAATTAGCTCGAAAAACGCAAAAAACTGCATTTTTCGTTTTTTATTTTTAGTTTCGTCAGAAGTTGTTTGATTTTGATGAAAATTTGATAGAAGATGTCTTTCATAGTCAGAAAGCTTGAAAAAATTTTTCGAATGAAAATATTGAAATTTTTTCGAATTTTGACGTTTTTTCGGTAAAAAACACTTTTTTGGGGGGTGAAAAAGACATTATTGCGATTTATGGCCAGAGTTCAGGTCCTAAAAAAAGTTGAATATAAAACTTGTAGATCTTGGAAAAATCTACAACTTTTTCATTAGTGACTTTTTCACATAACCTCAAAATTAGCTCGAAAAACGCAAAAAAACTGCATTTTTCGTTTTTTATTTTTAGTTTCGTCAAAAGTTGTTTGATTTTGATGAAAATTTGGTAGAAGGTAGCTTTTATAACCACAAATCATGAAAAAAAAATTCAAATTAAAATATTGAAAATGTTTACAGTTATGGCGGTTTTTCGGTAAAAAAACACTTTTTTTCAAACGAAAATTCTTCTTTGGAAAATTCTCGAAATAAGTTTCGCGGGTGCTCATTTTTTTCGTTTTTACATCTACTTTTAATTGAAATAAAAAAAAATAGTAGTCATAATAGAAGAACATGCTCAAAAATGCAAAAAAAGGAAAAAGTACGTTTTTCAAGTGTTCATTCTTGCTTAATTGTTATTAATTTGTTTAAATTTTTGAAAAAATCAAAAAACAAACTTCACCATAGTACGGGAGAAAATGCAAAAGAAACTGTATTTGACTTATTTCATTTTAAATTTTAGCACCCGCGAGAATTTTCCAAAGGAGAATTTTCGTTTTTTACCGAAAAAACGTCATTACTCGAAATATTTTCAATATTTTAATTTGAAATTTTTTTTCATAGTTTGTGACTATAAAAGCTACCTTCTACTAAATTTTCATAGAAATGAAACAATTTTTGCCGAAACTAAAAATAAAAATCGAAAAATGCAGTTTTTTACGTTTTTCGAGCTAATTTTGAGGTTATGTGAAAAAGTCACTAATACAAAAGTTAGAGATCTATTTGAGATCTACATCTTTTATATCCAACTTTTTTTTCAAGGACCTCAACTTTGACCGGAAATCGCATTAATGTCTTTTGTTGCATTTATTTTTCCCTTGTTTGTAATAACCCCCTCTACAACTTCCTCCAACCAAACTTTAGATAATTTTTTTTTCAAAAAAGTTAATTCTCCTGGACTATTAATGTAATTCTTTAGGAATTCCTTAGGAACTATTTACCACATACCACTTTATCGTTTACACTGTGAAGTTACCTTTTTTATAATACAAGGTGCTGTCAAAATTGGAATAAAAACGGCAACCAAAATCTTCGCGTAATTCCTTTTTTCAAATGGGACACCCTGTATGTGATTCATTATTTTAAAAGAATACCTATCTCTTGGAGTTTTCAAATAAATCAACTTTATACATTTTTGTCATAAAAAATGTACGCTTAATGGATACGAGTGTCTTAATAGCCACTAAATACATGCTGCATACACTATTTTTTCCACCCCCCATGCATTAATTTTATCACGATTTGGTTCCGAACGTTACAAAAATGGTCATACATTATTTTTTTTAAAAAAAGGCTTTATACAATATCTTTTAAAAGGTTACAATATCACAACCACTCAGTATTATCGGTTATTTAAAAGCAACTTAAATACAGATTATTTAAAAAAAATACTCAAGTTCACTTATATACAGTCGGGTGCAAAAAAAATGTCGACAGTTTTTGATCTTATTTAACCAGTGGCGGATTAACGTAGGGGCTAGCCTGGGGGCCCCGTGATACAGAAAAAATTATTAAATTATATTTAATTTATTTAATGTTTAAATGTTGCATTAAGTGTTCATTAAAATAACATATTTTCTATTTTTAATAAAGCTCGTTGGTAAAGTTTTTGTATAACTTTTTCTTATTTGAGGTTTTTCTCCGCCCTTAAGTGGGCGATTTAGTCCCGGACCCCGCCACTGTATTAAACTTTTTTATTTTCGGCCCTTTGTTTATGATTTTTTGAAAAAAATTGAAGGAAATTCATCCCAGATTAATATACATCAATCATATTTTCGAATAAGGTTAGTTTTATACATATTATACGAGGAAAAACAAAAATATATTTAAACTGAAATATAATTTGCTTTTACCTCGTATAATATATAAAAATACAGCTTTATTCGGAAATATGTATCAATCTGGGATTAATTTTCTTTAGTTTTTTTGAAAAATCATCAAAATCGGTAAAACAAAAATTACGGAATTTATCTCAAAATTCGCATTTAACGATAAATTTTCTCGGACTATAATATCGTTATCGAAAAATATTCTTCTTCGTATAAGATATGATTATTGATTGACAACTTATATCAACAATATCTATTTTAAAGGAAATGACAAACAATCGACAAAATAAACACAGGATATGGATATTCTTAAAAATAAGGGAATACTTTGTATCGAACGGGAACTTTATATGCCGTTTGGTACATGAGTGTATCGAGAGGCGAGATAAGAAATTATTCGTCGTAGACTTGCGGTAAAAATAATCAAAGTAACCAAAATATAATCCTGGAAATTATTTTCAAGTTTCCAGAAATTTTTTTGATAACTATTTTTTTTTTTCGATATTTTCATACTAGGAATAATATATCGAGATACGGTTTTCACTAGTCTATTTCACTATATTTTTATGCATAAAAAATGCTTTTTCCAACAAGACCAAGTTTGTTGAGATCTGATAGAAGAAATCTTTGATATTTTTCTCAATCTATAAATATTCAAATTAAATACAAAAATATTGTAATAAAAAAACGTTTTACAATTATTGTACATTTTTCAAAATATTTAACAATTATTAACCATTTTTGACAGTTTTTTATAATTATTGACCATTTTTGACAGTTTTTTATAATTACTCACCATTTTTTCAAAATTTTAACAATTATTTATTATTTTTGACCATTTTTAAAAATATTTTACAATTTTTGAACATTTTTGACAGATTTTTATTATTATTGATCATTTTTTCAAAATTTTGACAATTTTTGATCATTTTTCAAAATTTTAACAATTATCGACCATTTTTGACAGTTTCTGACAATGATTGACCATTTTCGACGATTTTTCAAAAAATTTTACAATTATTGTACATTTTTCAAAATATTTAACAATTATTAACCATTTTTGACAGTTTTTTATAATTATTCACCATTTTTTCAAAATTTGAATAATTATTGATTATTTTTGACCATTTTTAAAAATATTTAACAATTTTTGACCATTTTTGACAGTTTTTTATTATTATATGTCCATTTTTTCAAAATCTTGACAATTTTTGATCATTTTTCAAAATTTTAACAATTATTGACCATTTTGACAGTTTCTGACAATCATTGACCATTTTCGACGATTTTTCAAAAAATTTTACAATTATTGTACATTTTTCAAAATATTTAACAATTATTAACCATTTTTGACAGTTTTTTATAATTATTGAACATTTTTGACAGTTTTTTCTAATTATTCACCATTTTTTCAAAATTTGAATTATTATTGATTATTTTTGACCATTTTTAAAAATATTTAACAATTTTTGACCATTTTTGACAGTTTTTTATTATTATATGTCCATTTTTTCAAAATCTTGACAATTTTTGATCATTTTTCAAGATTTTAACAATTATTGACCATTTTGACAGTTTCTGACAATGATTGACCATTTTCGACGATTTTTCAAAAAATTTTACAATTATTGTACATTTTTCAAAATATTTAACAATTTTTGACCATTTTTCAAAATTTTAACAATTATTGACTTATTTTGACCATTTTTTTTAATATTTAACAATTTTTGAAAGTTTTTGACAATTATTGACCATTTTTGACAATTTTCAAAAAATTTTGACTATTTTTAACAATTATTGACCATTTTTGACAGTTTTTTATAATTTTTGACCAATTTTTTCAAATTTTGACAATTTTTTACCATTTTTCAAAATTTTAACAATTATTAACAATTTTTCAAAAATTTTGACAATCATTGACATTTTTTTAAATATCTAATTTTTACCATTTTTCAAAATTTTAAGAATTTTTGAAAGTTTTTGACAATTTTTGACGAATTTTGATTGGTTTTGACAATTATTGACCGTCGTGACAATTATTGACCATTTTTGACAATGTTTCGAAAATTTTAACAGTTTTGCAAAATTATTGACCATTTTTTAAAAATTTTTATAAACATTGACCATTTTAGACAATTATTGACCATTTTTCCAAATTTCTGAAAATATTTGGTAATTATTAACCATTTTTTCAAAATTTTGACAGTTTTTGACAATTATTGACCATTTTTCCAAATTTTTGACAATATTTCAAAATTTTTGACAATTCAAAAATTTTAACATATTTGGCAATTTTTAACCATTTTTTCAAAACGGGAACTTTATATGCCGTTTGGTACATGAGTGTATCGAGAGGCGATATAAATAATTATTCGTCGTAGACTTGCGGTAAAAATGATCAAAGTAACCAAAATATAATCCTGGAAATTATTTTCAAGTTTCCAGAAATTTTTTTGATAACTATTTTTTTTTTTTCGATATTTTCATACTAGGAATAATATATCGAGATACGGTTTTCACTAGTCTATTTCACTATATTTTTATGCATAAAAAATGCTTTTTCCAACAAGACCAAGTTTGTTGAGATCTGATGGAAGAAATCTTTGATATTTTTCTCAATAGACATCTATAAATATTCAAATTAAATACAAAAATATTGTAATAAAAAAACGTTTTATTGTTAACCTCGCGTTCCGTGTAATTTTACGTAATTCAAAACCAGTTATATCTCTAAAATTAATTAAAAATTGTATGTAAACAAATTGTTTGGTAATAATTTTACTAACTTGGTACTACATTCTTTGGTCTGTGTTCGTAAGCACAATAATATCAATGCAATTTCTCAACTAAAAAGCGAGGAAAACTTTTATTTATTATTTAGAAAAATCCGGCTCGAAGGACCACTTACATTAATTAATGAGGAATTTTTGAAATAGAAATCGCGAAATATTTCTATACCTACCCCTTTGAACGAAATTTACTCTACAATTTCTAACTAAAAAGCGTGGAAAAATTTTTATTAAAAAAAATCCGGTTCGAAGGACCACATACCTTATTTAATGAGGAATTTCTAATAATTACATTGACTTAAAGTTAATCCTAGCAAAAAATGAAACAAAAATCTCAATGCAATTTCTAACTAAAAAGCATGGAAACATTTTTATTAAAAAAAAACGGCTCGAAGGACCACTTACCTTAATTAATGTGGAATTTCAAAAATACAAATCGCGAAATATTTCTATATCTACCCCTTTGCACAAAATTTACTCTACAATTTCTAACTAAAAAGCGTGGAAAAATTTTTATTAAAAAAAATCCGGCTCGAAGGACCACACACCTTAATTAATGAGGAATTTCTAATAATTACATAGAATTAAAGTTAATTCTAAATAGCAAAAATTGAAACAGTCTCTGCCCTTTCGTTTTATAACTAATTTACCTGATTTTTTTTTCAAAAAATTACCATTATATTTAATTTAAAATTAATTATACCTTCGGGATTTCATTTTTTTAAACACTTCTGTATCTAATCTACATTTTTTTCTCTAATAAGCAGAGCATAAATCTGCCAACACATTTTGATAAATATAAAACGGTCGCAATTATAAAAAAAAACTTAATAATAGTGAAATTGTTGATAATCTTGTTTTTGTTATCCTGCTCTTCAACTATATGTCGTAGCCTCGAGGTTAATTACACGTTTAATAAAAAAACAATTTTTTTAAACTAGACGAATGTGAATAACCTTCAAATTGAATCGGAAACCAACACCGAAATAATGAAAACCCCTGTATTTCATTCAGAAATAATGAAGTTTCCGTTGTAATTTAACAGATTTTATCGAATTCAACAAACTAGAAGCGCCGAGGTATTGTATTACAGCCGAACGCACCTGTAAATTCAATATACGACGTACGTACGTCATTTTACAATGTTTGCAAATTGTTGAATTTATCGAAATACTTTTTACGTACATCCGCCTCTCGGTGATCAATGCAAAAATAGAAATTTTAAACGAACTGCAATTTGGATGGTAATTATTTATACAGGATGATTCATTGAGAAACGTTATTGAGTACAGTTAAGAGATTTTCGAAAAAATGTATTTTCAACATAAAAAGTATTGTAAATACCACAAAACTAGGAATAATAAACTAACATTTTAGGAGAGTATTTTTAACCAATCTACAGGGAAAAAATTGACAAGACCATAACCTAAAGGGTTTCTTTTTTATAAATCGTCAAAGTAAAATCAAAACGAAATGTCTAGAAACGTACTATACTAATTTACCCCTCTTTTTGTTAAATGTGGTTTCTTGAGACGAGAAATCGACTGGTCAACTCAGTTTTTTGATCAAATAATTCTTTCACCTTCAAAAAGTGTCGCATTTTAAACCTAAAAAGTCCTGTAAATACCACAAAAGTAGGAATATTGAACTGAAATTTTAGGAGGGTACTTTTAACAGACCAATCTACTGGGAAAAAAATTCACAAGATCATAACCTAAAGGGTTTCTTTTTTATAAATCGTCAAAGTAAAATTGAATAGAAATCAAAACGAAATATGTTGAAACGTACTATACTAATTTACCACTACCTTTGTTGTTTGTTAAATGTGGTTTTTGGGACTAGAAATCGACTGGTCAACTCAGTTTTTTGATCAAATAATTCTTTCACCTTCAAAAAGTGTCATGAAATTTTCGAAAAAACGCATTTTCAACATAAAAAGTCTTGTAAATACCACAAAACTAGGAATATTGAACTGAAATCATAGGAGGGTACTTTTAACAGATCATTCTACTGGGAAAAAAATTCACAAGACCATAACTAAAAGGGTTTCTTTTTTATAAATCGTCAAAGTAAAATTAAACAGAAATCAAAACGAAATATGGTGAAACGTACTATACTAATTTACCACTACCTTTGTTTTTTGTTAAATGTCGTTTTTGGGACTAGAAATCGACTGATCAACTCAGTTTTTTGATCAAATAATTGTTTCACCTTCAAAAAGTGTCATGAAATTTTCGAAAAAACGCATTTTAAACCTAAAAAGTCCTGTAAATACCGGAAAACTAGGAATATTGAACTGAAATTTGAGGAGGGTACTTTTAACAGACCAATCTACCGGGAAAAAAATTCACAAGACCATAACCTAAAGGGTTTCCTTTTTATAAATTGTCAAAGTAAAATGAAACAGAAATCAAAACGAAATATGTTGAAACGTACTATACTAATTTACCAATACCTTTGTTTTTTGTTAAATGTGGTTTTTAGGACTAGAAATCGACTGATGAACTCAGTTTTTTGATCAAATAATTCTTTCACCTTCAAAAAGTGTCATGAAATTTTCGAAAAAACGCATTTTAAACCTAAAAAGTCCTGTAAATACCACAAAAGTAGGAATATTGAACTGAAATTTTAGGAGGGTACTTTTAACAGACCAATCTACTGGGAAAAAAATTCACAAGATCATAACCTAAAGGGTTTCTTTTTTATAAATCGTCAAAGTAAAATTAAACAGAAATCAAAACGAAATATGTTGAAACGTACTATACTAATTTACCACTACCTTTGTTTTTTGTTAAATGTCGTTTTTGGGACTAGAAATCGACTGATCAACTCAGTTTTTTGATCAAATAATTGTTTCACCTTCAAAAAGTGTCATGAAATTTTCGAAAAAACGCATTTTAAACCTAAAAAGTCCTGTAAATACCGGAAAACTAGGAATATTGAACTGAAATTTGAGGAGGGAACTTTTAACAGACCAATCTACCGGGAAAAAAATTCACAAGACCATAACCTAAAGGGTTTCCTTTTTTATAAATCGTCAAAGTAAAATGAAACAGAAATCAAAACGAAATATGTTGAAACGTACTATACTAATTTACCAATACCTTTGTTTTTTGTTAAATGTGGTTTTTAGGACTAGAAATCGACTGATGAACTCAGTTTTTTGATCAAATAATTGTTTCACCTTCAAAAAGTGTCATGAAATTTTCGAAAAAACGCATTTTAAACCTAAAAAGTCCTGTAAATACCGGAAAACTAGGAATATTGAACTGAAATTTTAGGAGTGTACTTTTAACAGACCAATCTTCTGGTAAAAAATTTCACAAGACCATAATCTAAAGGTTTTTTTTTTATATATCGTCAAAGTAAAATGAAACAGAAATCAAAACGAAATATGTTGAAACGCACTATACTAAATTACCACTACCTTTGTTTTTTGTTAAATGTCGTTTTTGGGCCTAGAAATCGACTGGTCAACTCAGTTTTTTGATAAAATCATTTTCACCTCAAAAAGTGTCATGAAATTTTCGAAAAAACGCATTTTCAACATAAAAAGTCTTAGAAATACCTCGAAACTAGGAATATTGAACCGAAATTTTAGGAGTGTATTTTTAACAGACCAATCTACTAGGAAAAAAATTCACAAGAACGTAACCTGAAGGGTTTCGTTTTTATAAATCGTCAAAGAATAATGAAACAGAAATCAAAACGAAATATCTAGAAACGTACTGTACTAATTTACCTCTACTTTTTTTTTGTTCTTATATGATTTATTGAAAATTATATACCGTTAACAACGTTTTATAACATAATTAAACTAGATCGCGCACTGTTTTCTGGATAATTGTCGTAAATTTAATATTTTCAAAATGTTTGTTTATTTTGAACCGTTTAACCTAATTCCCTGGTTTATATTACATCCCAGTTAAACAGAACCTTCAACAGCTCAAAAAAAAAATCAATTAAAAAAAATAGGTATACACATACAATTTTAGACCGTCTGCAAAAATACTGATACACAAACATCAGCTGAAAGTGTTTTAAATATTCATAGACTCGATTTATTTTTCAATCTAAAGGAAATTTTTAATAATTTAATAAGTTCGCTGATAGTTTTTACGTAAAATTGGTCGATTTTGTAATTTGGTAGTTGACTGGAAATAGTTTTAATTCCTTTATTTCGTCCTAAATGCGTGTAATCTTAGGGGACGTTTTGAGAGAAAGTTTTACAGAGTTTAAGACAAAAAATCTTTTTTGCGACAAAAAAATGCTGAAAATTTGTTAAATGAGGTTTATTGGGACGAGAAATCGACTGGTCAACTCAGTTTTTTGATAAAATCATTCTTTCAGCTTCAAAAAGTGTCATGAAATTTTCGAAAAAAAAGCATTTTCAAGATAAAAAGTCTTGTAAGTACCACAAAACTAGGAATATTGAACCGAAATTTTAGGAGTGTACTTTTAACATACCAGTCTACTGGGAAAAAAATTCACAAGACCATAACCTAAAGGGTTTCCTTTTTATAAATCGTGAAAGTAAAATTAAATAGAAATCAAAACGAAATATGTTGGAAGGTACTATACTAATTTACCACTACCTTTGTTTTTTGTTAAATGTGGTTTGTGGGACTAGAAATCGACTGATCAACTCAGTTTTTTTATCAAATAATTCTTTCACCTTTAAAAAGTGTCATGAAATTTTCGAAAAAAATGCATTTTCAACATAAAAATTCTTGTAAATACCACAAAACTAGGAATATTGAACTGAAATTTTAGGAGAGTACTTTTAAGAGACCAATCTACTGGGAAAAAAATTCACAAGAACGTAACCCGAAGGGTTTCGTTTTTATTAATCGTCAAAGTAAAATTAAACAGAAATCAAAACGAAATATGTTGAAACGTACTATACTAATTTACCACTACCTTTGTTTTTTGTTAAATGTGGTTTTTGGGACTAGAAATCGACTGATCAACTCAGTTTTTTGGTCAAATAATTCTTTGACCTTCAAAGAGTGTCATGAAATTTTCGAAAAAACGCATTTTCAACATAAAAAGTCTTGTAAATACCACAAAACTAGGAATATTGAACTGAAATTATAGGAGGGTACTTTTAACAGATCATTCTACTGGGAAAAAAATTCACAAGACCATAACTAAAAGGGTTTCTTTTTTATAAATCGTCAAAGTAATTTTAAACAGAAATCAAAACGAAATATGGTGAAACGTACTATACTAATTTACCACTACCTTTGTTTTTTGTTAAATGTCGTTTTTGGGACTAGAAATCGACTGATCAACTCAGTTTTTTGATCAAATAATTGTTTCACCTTCAAAAAGTGTCATGAAATTTTCGAAAAAACGCATTTTAAACCTAAAAAGTCCTGTAAATACCGGAAAACTAGGAATATTGAACTGAAATTTGAGGAGGGTACTTTTAACAGACCAATCTACCGGGAAAAAAATTCACAAGACCATAACCTAAAGGGTTTCCTTTTTATAAATTGTCAAAGTAAAATGAAACAGAAATCAAAACGAAATATGTTGAAACGTACTATACTAATTTACTAATACCTTTGTTTTTTGTTAAATGTGGTTTTTAGGACTAGAAATCGACTGATGAACTCAGTTTTTTGATCAAATAATTCTTTCACCTTCAAAAAGTGTCATGAAATTTTCGAAAAAACGCATTTTAAACCTAAAAAGTCCTGTAAATACCACAAAAGTAGGAATATTGAACTGAAATTTTAGGAGGGTACTTTTAACAGACCAATCTACTGGGAAAAAAATTCACAAGATCATAACCTAAAGGGTTTCTTTTTTATAAATCGTCAAAGTAAAATTAAACAGAAATCAAAACGAAATATGTTGAAACGTACTATACTAATTTACCACTACCTTTGTTTTTTGTTAAATGTCGTTTTTGAGACTAGAAATCGACTGATCAACTCAGTTTTTTGATCAAATAATTGTTTCACCTTCAAAAAGTGTCATGAAATTTTCGAAAAAACGCATTTTAAACCTAAAAAGTCCTGTAAATACCGGAAAACTAGGAATATTGAACTGAAATTTGAGGAGGGTACTTTTAACAGACCAATCTACCGGGAAAAAAATTCACAAGACCATAACCTAAAGGGTTTCCTTTTTATAAATTGTCAAAGTAAAATGAAACAGAAATCAAAACGAAATATGTTGAAACGTACTATACTAATTTACCAATACCTTTGTTTTTTGTTAAATGTGGTTTTTAGGACTAGAAATCGACTGATGAACTCAGTTTTTTGATCAAATAATTGTTTCACCTTCAAAAAGTGTCATGAAATTTTCGAAAAAACGCATTTTAAACCTAAAAAGTCCTGTAAATACCGGAAAACTAGGAATATTGAACTGAAATTTTAGGAGTGTACTTTTAACAGACCAATCTTCTGGTAAAAAATTTCACAAGACCATAATCTAAAGGGTTTTTTTTTATATATCGTCAAAGTAAAATGAAACAGAAATCAAAACGAAATATGTTGAAACGCACTATACTAAATTACCACTACCTTTGTTTTTTGTTAAATGTCGTTTTTGGGCCTAGAAATCGACTGGTCAACTCAGTTTTTTGATAAAATCATTTTCACCTCAAAAAGTGTCATGAAATTTTCGAAAAAACGCATTTTAAACCTAAAAAATCCTGTAAATACCACAAAACTAGGAATATCGAACTTACATTTTAGGAAAGTACTTTTAACAGACCAATCTACTGGGAAAAAAATTCACAAGACCATAACCTAAAGGGTTTCTTTTTTATGAATCGTCAAAGTAAAATTAAACAGAAATCAAAACGAAATATGTTGAAACGTACTATACTAATTTACCCCAACCTTTGTTTTTTGTTAAATGTGGTTTTTGGGACTAGAAATCGACTGATCAACTCAGTTTTTTGATCAAATAATTCTTTTACCTTCAAAAAGTGCCATGAAATTTTCGAAAAAATGCATTTTCAACATAAAACGGCTTGTAGAAACCACAAAACTATGAATATTGAACTGAAATTTCAGGAGAGTACTTTTTACAGTCCAATCTAGTGGGGAAAAAATTCACAAGAACGTAACCTGAAGGGTTTCGTTTTTATTAATCGTCAAAGTAAAATCAAACAGAAATCAAAACGAAATATGTTGAAACGTACTATACTAATTTACCACTACCTTTGTTTTTTGTTAAATGTGGTTTTTGGGACTAGAAATCGACTGATCAACTCAGTTTTTTGATCAAATAATTCTTTCACCTTCAAAAAGTGTCATGAAATTTTCGAAAAAACGCATTTTAAACCTAAAAAGTCTTGTAAATACCACAAAACTAGGAATATTGAACCGAAATTTTAGGAGAGTACTTTTAAGAGACCAATCTACTGGGGAAAAATTCACAAGACCATAACCTAAAGGATTTCATTTTTATAAATCGTCAAAGTAAAATGAAACAGAAATCAAAACGAAATATCTAGAAACGTACTGTACTAATTCACCTCTACTTTTTTTTTGTTCTTATATGATTTATTGAAAATTATATACCGTTAACATCGTTTTATAACATATTTAAACTAGATCGCGCACTGTTTTCTGGATAATTGTCGTAAATTTAATATTTTCAAAATGTTTGTTTATTTTGAACCGTTTAACCTAATTCCCTGGTTTATATTACATCCCAGTTAAACAGAACCTTCAACAGCTCAAAAAAAAAATCAATTAAAAAAAATAGGTATACACATACAATTTTAGACCGTCTGCAAAAATACTGATACACAAACATCAGCTGAAAGTGTTTTAAATATTCATAGACTCGATTTATTTTTCAATCTAAAGGAAATTTTTAATAATTTAATAAGTTCGCTGATAGTTTTTACGTAAAATTGGTCGATTTTGTAATTTGGTAGTTGACTGGAAATAGTTTTAATTCCTTTATTTCGTCCTAAATGCGTGTAATCTTAGGGGACGTTTTGAGAGAAAGTTTTACAGAGTTTAAGACAAAAAATCTTTTTTGCGACAAAAAAATGCTGAAAATTTGTTAAATGAGGTTTATTGGGACGAGAAATCGACTGGTCAACTCAGTTTTTTGATAAAATCATTCTTTCAGCTTCAAAAAGTGTCATGAAATTTTCGAAAAAAAAGCATTTTCAAGATAAAAAGTCTTGTAAGTACCACAAAACTAGGAATATTGAACCGAAATTTTAGGAGTGTACTTTTAACATACCAGTCTACTGGGAAAAAAATTCACAAGACCATAACCTAAAGGGTTTCCTTTTTATAAATCGTGAAAGTAAAATTAAATAGAAATCAAAACGAAATATGTTGGAAGGTACTATACTAATTTACCACTACCTTTGTTTTTTGTTAAATGTGGTTTTTGGGACTAGAAATCGACTGATCAACTCAGTTTTTTTATCAAATAATTCTTTCACCTTTAAAAAGTGTCATGAAATTTTCGAAAAAAATGCATTTTCAACATAAAAAGTCTTGTAAATACCACAAAACTAGGAATATTGAACTGAAATTTTAGGAGAGTACTTTTAAGAGACCAATCTACTGGGAAAAAAATTCACAAGAACGTAACCCGAAGGGTTTCGTTTTTATTAATCGTCAAAGTAAAATTAAACAGAAATCAAAACGAAATATGTTGAAACGTACTATACTAATTTACCACTACCTTTGTTTTTTGTTAAATGTGGTTTTTGGGACTAGAAATCGACTGATCAACTCAGTTTTTTGGTCAAATAATTCTTTGACCTTCAAAGAGTGTCATGAAATTTTCGAAAAAACGCATTTTCAACATAAAAAGTCTTGTAAATACCACAAAACTAGGAATATTGAACTGAAATTATAGGAGGGTACTTTTAACAGATCATTCTACTGGGAAAAAAATTCACAAGACCATAACTAAAAGGGTTTCTTTTTTATAAATCGTCAAAGTAATTTTAAACAGAAATCAAAACGAAATATGGTGAAACGTACTATACTAATTTACCACTACCTTTGTTTTTTGTTAAATGTCGTTTTTGGGACTAGAAATCGACTGATCAACTCAGTTTTTTGATCAAATAATTGTTTCACCTTCAAAAAGTGTCATGAAATTTTCGAAAAAACGCATTTTAAACCTAAAAAGTCCTGTAAATACCGGAAAACTAGGAATATTGAACTGAAATTTGAGGAGGGTACTTTTAACAGACCAATCTACCGGGAAAAAAATTCACAAGACCATAACCTAAAGGGTTTCCTTTTTATAAATTGTCAAAGTAAAATGAAACAGAAATCAAAACGAAATATGTTGAAACGTACTATACTAATTTACCAATACCTTTGTTTTTTGTTAAATGTGGTTTTTAGGACTAGAAATCGACTGATGAACTCAGTTTTTTGATCAAATAATTCTTTCACCTTCAAAAAGTGTCATGAAATTTTCGAAAAAACGCATTTTAAACCTAAAAAGTCCTGTAAATACCACAAAAGTAGGAATATTGAACTGAAATTTTAGGAGGGTACTTTTAACAGACCAATCTACTGGGAAAAAAATTCACAAGATCATAACCTAAAGGGTTTCTTTTTTATAAATCGTCAAAGTAAAATTAAACAGAAATCAAAACGAAATATGTTGAAACGTACTATACTAATTTACCACTACCTTTGTTTTTTGTTAAATGTCGTTTTTGAGACTAGAAATCGACTGATCAACTCAGTTTTTTGATCAAATAATTGTTTCACCTTCAAAAAGTGTCATGAAATTTTCGAAAAAACGCATTTTAAACCTAAAAAGTCCTGTAAATACCGGAAAACTAGGAATATTGAACTGAAATTTGAG
Source organism: Lochmaea crataegi (assembly GCA_947563755.1). Classification (NCBI taxonomy): domain Eukaryota; kingdom Metazoa; phylum Arthropoda; class Insecta; order Coleoptera; family Chrysomelidae; genus Lochmaea; species Lochmaea crataegi. The sequence continues at coordinate 8,761,265 of OX387433.1, read as the reverse complement.
GAGGGTACTTTTAACAGACCAATCTACCGGGAAAAAAATTCACAAGACCATAACCTAAAGGGTTTCTTTTTTATAAATTGTCAAAGTAAAATGAAACAGAAATCAAAACGAAATATGTTGAAACGTACTATACTAATTTACCAATACCTTTGTTTTTTGTTAAATGTGGTTTTTAGGACTAGAAATCGACTGATGAACTCAGTTTTTTGATCAAATAATTGTTTCACCTTCAAAAAGTGTCATGAAATTTTCGAAAAAACGCATTTTAAACCTAAAAAGTCCTGTAAATACCGGAAAACTAGGAATATTGAACTGAAATTTTAGGAGTGTACTTTTAACAGACCAATCTTCTGGTAAAAAATTTCACAAGACCATAATCTAAAGGGTTTTTTTTTATATATCGTCAAAGTAAAATGAAACAGAAATCAAAACGAAATATGTTGAAACGCACTATACTAAATTACCACTACCTTTGTTTTTTGTTAAATGTCGTTTTTGGGCCTAGAAATCGACTGGTCAACTCAGTTTTTTGATAAAATCATTTTCACCTCAAAAAGTGTCATGAAATTTTCGAAAAAACGCATTTTAAACCTAAAAAATCCTGTAAATACCACAAAACTAGGAATATCGAACTTACATTTTAGGAAAGTACTTTTAACAGACCAATCTACTGGGAAAAAAATTCACAAGACCATAACCTAAAGGGTTTCTTTTTTATGAATCGTCAAAGTAAAATTAAACAGAAATCAAAACGAAATATGTTGAAACGTACTATACTAATTTACCCCAACCTTTGTTTTTTGTTAAATGTGGTTTTTGGGACTAGAAATCGACTGATCAACTCAGTTTTTTGATCAAATAATTCTTTTACCTTCAAAAAGTGCCATGAAATTTTCGAAAAAATGCATTTTCAACATAAAACGGCTTGTAGAAACCACAAAACTATGAATATTGAACTGAAATTTCAGGAGAGTACTTTTTACAGTCCAATCTAGTGGGGAAAAAATTCACAAGAACGTAACCTGAAGGGTTTCGTTTTTATTAATCGTCAAAGTAAAATCAAACAGAAATCAAAACGAAATATGTTGAAACGTACTATACTAATTTACCACTACCTTTGTTTTTTGTTAAATGTGGTTTTTGGGACTAGAAATCGACTGATCAACTCAGTTTTTTGATCAAATAATTCTTTCACCTTCAAAAAGTGTCATGAAATTTTCGAAAAAACGCATTTTAAACCTAAAAAGTCTTGTAAATACCACAAAACTAGGAATATTGAACCGAAATTTTAGGAGAGTACTTTTAAGAGACCAATCTACTGGGGAAAAATTCACAAGACCATAACCTAAAGGATTTCATTTTTATAAATCGTCAAAGTAAAATGAAACAGAAATCAAAACGAAATATCTAGAAACGTACTGTACTAATTCACCTCTACTTTTTTTTTGTTCTTATATGATTTATTGAAAATTATATACCGTTAACATCGTTTTATAACATATTTAAACTAGATCGCGCACTGTTTTCTGGATAATTGTCGTAAATTTAATATTTTCAAAATGTTTGTTTATTTTGAACCGTTTAACCTAATTCCCTGGTTTATATTACATCCCAGTTAAACAGAACCTTCAACAGCTCAAAAAAAAATCAATTAAAAAAAATAGGTATACACATACAATTTTAGACCGTCTGCAAAAATACTGATACACAAACATCAGCTGAAAGTGTTTTAAATATTCATAGACTCGATTTATTTTTCAATCTAAAGGAAATTTTTAATAATTTAATAAGTTCGCTGATAGTTTTTACGTAAAATTGGTCGATTTTGTAATTTGGTAGTTGACTGGAAATAGTTTTAATTCCTTTATTTCGTCCTAAATGCGTGTAATCTTAGGGGACGTTTTGAGAGAAAGTTTTACAGAGTTTAAGACAAAAAATCTTTTTTGCGACAAAAAAATGCTGAAAATTTGTTAAATGAGGTTTATTGGGACGAGAAATCGACTGGTCAACTCAGTTTTTTGATAAAATCATTCTTTCAGCTTCAAAAAGTGTCATGAAATTTTCGAAAAAACGCATTTTAAACCTAAAAAGTCCTGTAAATACCACAAGACTAGGAATATTGAACTGAAATTTTAGGAGGGTATTTTTAACAGACCAATCTACTGGGAAAAAAATTCACAAGACCTTAACCTGAAGGGTTTCCTTTTTATAAATCATCAAAGTAAAATTAAACAGAAATCAAAACGAAATATGTTGAAACGTACTATACTAATTTACCAATACCTTTGTTTTTTGTTAAATGTGGTTTTTGGGACTAGAAATCGACTGATCAACTTAGTTTTTTGATCAAATAATTCTTTCACCTTCAAAAAGTGTCATGAAATTTTCGAAAAAAATGCATTTTCAACATAAAAAGTGTTGTAAATACCACAAAACTAGGAATATTGAACTGAAATTTTAGGAGAGTACTTTTAAGAGACCAATCTACTGGGAAAAAAATTCACAAGACCTTAATCTGAAGGGTTTCCTTTTTATAAATCATCAAAGTAAAATTACACACCAATCAAAACGAAATATGTTGAAACGTACTATACTAATTTACCACTACCTTTGTTTTTTGTTAAATGTGGTTTTTGGGACTAGAAATCGACTGATCAGCTCAGTTTTTTGATCAAATAATTCTTTCACCTTCAAAAAGTGTCATGAAATTTTCGAAAAAACGCATTTTAAACCTAAAAAGTCCTGTAAATACCGGAAAACTAGGAATATTGAATTGAAATTTTAGGAGGGTACTTTTAACAGACCAATCTACTGGGAAAAAAATTCACAAGACCATAACCTAAAGGGTTTCTTTTTTATAAATCGTCAAATTAAAATTAAACAGAAATCAAAACGAAATATGTTGAAACGCACTATACTAATTTACCACTACCTTTGTTTTTTGTTAAATGTCGTTTTTGGGACTAGAAATCGACTGATCAACTCAGTTTTTTGATCAAATAATTGTTTCACCTTCAAAAAGTGTCATGAAATTTTCGAAAAAACGCATTTTAAACCTAAAAAGTCTTGTAAATACCAGAAGACTAGGAATATTGAACTGAAATTTTAGGAGGGTACTTTTAACAGACCAATCTTCTGGGAAAAAAATTGACAAGACCATAACTTAAAGGGTTTCTTTTTTATAAATCGTCAACGTAAAATTAAGCAGAAATCAAAACGAAATATGTTGAAAAGTACTATACTAATTTACCACTACCTTTGTTTTTTGTTAAATGTCGTTTTTGGGACTGGAAATCGACTGATTAACTCAGTTTTTTGATCAAATAATTCTTTCACCTTCAAAAAGTGTCATGAAATTTTCGAAAAAACGCATTTTAAACCTAAAAAATCCTGTAAATACCACAAAACTAGGAATATCGAACTTACATTTTAGGAAAGTACTTTTAACAGACCAATCTACTGGGAAAAAAATTCACAAGACCATAACCTAAAGGGTTTCTTTTTTATGAATCGTCAAAGTAAAATTAAACAAAATCAAAACGAAATATGTTGAAACGTACTATACTAATTTACCCCAACCTTTGTTTTTTGTTAAATGTGGTTTTTGGGACTAGAAATCGACTGATCAACTCAGTTTTTTGATCAAATAATTCTTTTACCTTCAAAAAGTGCCATGAAATTTTCGAAGAAATGCATTTTCAACATAAAAAGTCTTGTAAATACCACAAAACTAGGAATATTGAACCGAAATTTTAGGAGTGTACTTTTAACAGTCCAATCTTCTGGGAAAAAAATTCACAAGACCATAACTTGAAGGGTTTCCTTTTTATAAATCGTCAAAGTAAAATCAAACAGAAATCAAAACGAAATATCTAGAAACGTACTATACTAATTTCCCATTACCTTTTTTTTGTTAAATCAGGTTTTTTAAGACGAGAAATCGACTGGTCAAATCAGTTTTTTGATCAAATAATTATTCCACCTTCAAAAAGTGTCATGAAATTTTCGAAAAAACGCATTTTCAACATAAAAAGTCTAGTAAATACCACAAAACTACGAATATTGAACTGAAATTTTAGGAGAGTACTTTTAACAGACCATTCTACTGAGAAAAAAATTAACAAGACCATAACCTGAAGGGTCATCATTTTAAAAAACGTCAAAGTAAAATCATTGAAAAAAAGAACAAATTCCTATTTAGTAAAATTTAATTTGTATTAGAAAAAGTCGAACATAGTAACGCCACTGTTTTAATACATCTACTGTTATAAATACTCCTTGAATTTGTTTAAATTAGACTCGTTAAAAAAATAAACATCCCGTACATAGATACAGTGTTTCTAAGAATAATGAACAATTTTGCATACGCTAATTTAGTTTCTCGTCATATAAAAATATTCAAAGTATACTCTTTCTAAAGTCAATCTGAAAATAGTTACGGCGCCACTGACGAGACAGTGGACCGCATAAATATTTTTACAAAAAAATAACACGACACTGTTTCTAGTAGTGTCTGCTGTTGCTACTCCAGTTTTAGAATGAAATAATCGATTTTCATCGTATCTAAAAGGGGAATTTAAATATTATTTTTTTTAAATTAACATTTTTTCAAGTTTAAATCTAAAAAATTATGTTCAATAAAGACTGAAGTACGTTATAGTAAACGATTTAACTCATTATCCAATAAAGAGCTGTTGTTTTATAGTATTAAATTTAATCAAACAATAAAAATAAATTGTCCCTACGGTGGGGAATAAAGGAATGTAAAAAAGTATATATATAGCTAGAAAAAAAATCGTACAAACTACAAAAATGTGTATATCGAGCTGGAATTCTCACAGGACATTTTAAAAGGACCAATTTACAAGAAAAAAAATCAACAAAACCATAACTCAGGTTTTCATTCATTATACAGCTTGTCAAAAAAAAACTCGTCTTCATCGAAACACTCTTGGTTAATTTACAATTTTTTAACATAAGCAGTTGTTGCTGATAAATTTTTTGTACAGGGTCGGATTTAGGAACGTTAAAATAATATAAAAAATTAGACTTTTATCATTTACAGATGCAAGTAATTCTCTATCACAATCAAAGCGGAGAGGCTGCTTTTAGCGGTGATTTGAAGCAAAAAGAAGTCCACAGGGCCATTACTCTACACCCCGTTAAACAACCCCAATATATGTATCGATTGCATAATTACGTGATGGTAAGTAATAAATTTTAATATTTTTTTTAATTAAATTTCACAATTTTTTTCGTTAATAATTCAATAAAATTTTATCAAGTAATTAGGTAGGTCCGGATTTAATTTAAAATTACAGTTTTGTAAAAAAATTTCATTCGATTACACCCTCTAGCGGTAAACTTACAAACTTAAAAATAATTTCCAGGTTTTTCTCGATGCCACTTTTGTTAAAATTTTTTTTCCCCGATTTTCTGATATATGACCGCGTTAGCCATTTTTATTGGGACACCCGGTACATCTTGGCTTCATGGGTTGGTAAAATATGGTCAAATTATAATACAAGTGAAAATTTCCAAGGAAAAAAATTTTTTCGTCAAAACTTCTACGCTGTAAACGTCAAAGATCATATTATATCAGTGTTGCTAATAACTTTATATAATTCTAGCTTTGTTTATAATGCAAATAAAATACGTACGAAAAAAAATATAAAATTCGAAAAATTACCACCCGCCGCGAAACTAAAATGGGACGCTTGTTTAAAATTGAAATGCTTTCAAGTAAATATTTACGTATTTAATTTCCTTTTTTTGATGTTTCATTCTAGTAATGAGAAAAATTAAATCGACTTTGCTAAATTTATTTTCTTTTTAAACTTTTTATTTATAGATGAGTCAATTTTGAAAAATGCACTTATATATACCGAGCTCGACTTTCAACTACACAAATTGTTATCTAAAGTTTGGAAAGTGGAAGTTGTAGAGGGAAAAATAATTGCAACTGCTGGAAATTGGGGGGTTGGAAAAAGACATTATTGCGATTTCCGGCCAAAGTTGAGATCATGGAAAAAAAAGTTAAAGATAAAAGATGTAAATCTCAAAAAGATCTATAACTTTTGGATCAGTGACTTTTTCACATAACCTCCAAATTAGCTAGAAAAACGCAAAAAACTGCATTTTTCGATTTTTATTTTTAGTTTCGGCAAAAATTGTTCGATTTTGATGAAAATTTGGTAGAAGGTAGTTTTCATAGTCACAAACCATGAAAAACATTTTCGAATGAAAATATTGAAATTTTTTCGAATTTTGACGTTTTTTCGGTTAAAAACACTTTTTTGGGGGGTGCAAAAAAGACATTATTGCGATTTCTGGTCAAAGTTGAGGTCCTATAAAAAAAGTTGAATATAAAAGTTGTAGATCTTGGAAAAATCTACAACTTTTTCATTAGTGACTTTTCACATAACCTCAAAATTAGCTCGAAAAACGCAAAAAACTGCGTTTTTCGTTTTTTATTTTCAGTTTCGGCAAAAATTGTTCGATTTTGATGATAATTTGGTTGGAGGTAGTTTTCATAGTCACAAACCATGAAAAACATTTTCGAATGAAAATATTGAAATTTTTTCGAATTTTGACGTTTTTTCGGTTAAAAACACTTTTTTGGGGGGTGAAAAAAAGACATTATTGCGATTTCTGGTCAAAGTTGAGGTCCTATAAAAAAAGTTGAATATAAAAGTTGTAGATCTTGGAAAAATCTACAACTTTTTCATTAGTGACTTTTTCACATAATCTCAAAATTAGCTCGAAAAACGCAAAAAACTGCGTTTTTCGTTTTTTATTTTCAGTTTCGTCAGAAGTTGTTTGATTTTGATGAAAATTTGATAGAAGATAGCTTTCATAGTCACAAAGCTTGAAAAAAAATTTTCGAATGAGAATATTGAAATTTTTTCGAATTTTGACGTTTTTTCGGTAAAAAACACTTTTTTGGGGGGTGAAAAAGACATTATTGCGATTTATGGCCAGAGTTGAGGTCCTAGAAAAAAAAGTTGAATATAAAAGTTGTAGATCTTGGAAAAATCTACAACTTTTTCATTAGTGACTTTTTCACATAACCTCAAAATTAGCTCGAAAAACGCAAAAAACTGCATTTTTCGTTTTTTATTTTTAGTTTCGTCAGAAGTTGTTTGATTTTGATGAAAATTTGATAGAAGATAGCTTTCATAGTCACAAAGCTTAAAAAAATTTTTCGAACGAAAATATTAAAATTTTTTCGAATTTTGACGTTTTTTCGGTAAAAAATACTTTTTTGGGTGGTGAAAAAAGACATTATTGCGATTTCTGGCCAAAGTTGAGGTCCTAGAAAAAAAAATTGAATATAAAAGTTGTAGATTTAGAAAAATCTATAACTTTTTCATTAGTAACTTTTTCACATAACCTCAAAATTAGCTCGAAAAACGCAAAAAACTGCATTTTTCGTTTTTTATTTTTAGTTTCGTCAGAAGTTGTTTGATTTTGATGAAAATTCGATAGAAGGTAGCTTTTATAACCACAAATTATGAAAAAAAATCTCAAATTAAAATATTGAAAATGTTTCGAGTTATGACGTTTTTTTCGGTAAAAAACACTTTTTTGGGGGGTGAAAAAGACATTATTGCGATTTATGGCCAGAGTTGAGGTCCTAAAAAAAGTTGAATATAAAATTTGTAGATCTTGGAAAAATCTACAACTTTTTCATTAGTGACTTTTTCACATAACCTCAAAATTAGCTCGAAAAACGCAAAAAAACTGCATTTTTCGTTTTTTATTTTTAGTTTCGTCAAAAGTTGTTTGATTTTGATGAAAATTTGGTAGAAGGTAGCTTTTATAACCACAAATTATGAAAAAAAATCTCAAATTAAAATATTGAAAATGTTTCGAGTTATGACGTTTTTTCGGTAAAAAAACACTTTTTTTCAAACGAAAATTCTTCGTTGGAAAATTCTCGAAATAAGTTTCGCTCATTTTTTTCGTTTTTACATCTACTTTCAATTGAAATAAAAAAAATAGTAGTCACAATAGAAGAACATGCTCAAAAATGCAAAAAAAGGAAAAAGTACGTTTTTCAAGTGTTCATTCTTGCTTAATTGTTATTAATTTGTTAATTCACCATAGTACGGGAGAAAATACAAAATAAACTGTATATGACTTATTTCAATGAAAGTTTTAGCACCCGCGAGAATTTTCCAAAGGAGAATTTTCGTTTTTTACCGAAAAAACGTCATTACACGAAATATTTTCAATATTTTAATTTAAAATTTTTTTTCATAGTTTTTTACTACTAAATTTTCATAGAAATGAAACAATTTTTGCCGAAACTAAAAATAAAAATCGAAAAATGCAGTTTTTTAGGTTTTTCGAGCTAATTTTGAGGTTATGTGAAAAAGTCACTAACATTTACTGTCGACGAGAGTCGTAATCAACGTTTCTATACGGGCCGAACGAGTTCCGTCTGTGGTGAAAATAGCCACTGCTATTTGTTAATCCCACTTCGACATCGTTCTTAACTCTTCTTCTATCAATTATTAATTAAATGTGAATTAAGAATTCACTATTGAAATGTAAATTCCTTTCCAGGTCAAAGCGTCTGAGCTTGACATGAACATGAGACGTAAGTCTATTATCTCTCATATGATTTCGTGTATTTAAACAGTGGCAAAGAGGTTTCATTCTTTCTTTCCTGTGAACATGTGCTATTAAAGCCAAACGTATCTTATCTTTAAAAAGTGCATTTATATGAATGCACTTTACCTGGAACTTTACCTGGATCAAGAACTTTACCTGGAACATAACCTGAGACAAGGACTCGGACTAGATCTGGAACTTTAACAAGGACTCCATCTGAAACAAGGACCGGATCCAGGATATCTTTACCTTTATCTGGAACCATGACTGACTACACCATCCCAGGAAAGTAATATATATATTTCACCGAGATCGCTTCTTCAACATAGAACAACTCAATAAAAAACTAGTCATTTTTTTTTCCTGTTTAATTTTTAAAAAAAAGTCAATATACAACTTGTAAATTTAATAACGTTGTTCATAGAGTTTATTTTCCCTTCCAATATTCCAGGATTTGTCGCTATAATGCTGATGTGAGAAACAAATAAACTAGTATTATTCAGGGTGGCGCCCACTTACCTTTCTTAACTTTCAAAATTTTTCTTTTATTAATTTCAGTAACTTAATTAATAATTAACTTCCTTCAGTACCTTAAATCAAATAAATTTCAAGTAGGATTATTTTACTAGTTTGGTCTCAGAATCTACACCTGAGGTGCTCTCTAAGCTGAGTAGCCGTTTTTTGTTCTCTAAGCTGTATGATAAATAGTTTCTGAGATACAGCGGGTTACCTCTTTTAATCAGACACCCGGTACATAAACATAATATGCACGTTACCAATCTAATACTTACATTTGGCTTATCTTCTATTTGAAATATGAAACATTTCTTTACGTAATCTCATATGCGTTATAAAAGATAAATAATAAAAAAAATTGAATTGGGTTGTAAACAACAATAATTGCTTCTTAACCGAAACTATACGCAACCAGATGATTTGTTTTATTCACTCAGATTAAATAAAGTTCTCCGTTAGATTAATTGAAATATAAAAGGAATTATCGATTTCATAGTTTCAACCGTTCTTCTGTAATATATTGTACAGGGACGAGTCGAACTCGGTGTCCCAGGAATGAGAGGCCAAAACTTGGGAATGAGTAGGTGGTGTTAAAATATTGTCAGTATTTCATATAATTTTTTTTTCTACGGACCTCCTTTCAGAAAAATAGTTGGAGAATAAACGGACAGTATTTTAAAGTTTTGTTGCCTTGTCACTTTAAAAGTTCTGACCTATTATCCGGTGAGCCAAGTCCGATCCTGCCTTTCTGCAACATTAGTATACTTACTGGTATGGACAAAATAAATGAATTGATGTACTTGATAATCCACTAAATTTTCATCGAGTTCGAAATTATAGTTTTGGAGTTATGAATAAAAATGTATTTTTAATTTCTAACTTTAAAGCCCTATAACTCAACAAAAGAGGTCCGTAGAAAAATTTTTTTATGAAGTACTGACATTATTTTAACACCACCTACTCATTTCCAAGTTTTAGCCCCTCATTCCTAGGTGTCCCAAGAAAAATGGGTTTTTGGCACGAAATCTGGGGACAGCCTGTATACATGGTATTTTGGAAGGTTTTATTTAGAAGTTTAAAAAAAAATGCCTTTAGACACAAATAATGGAAAATTCTCGTATGCTGGCTATTAAACAATGTTTTTATATACAGGGTGTCCCGAAAAGATTGTTCATAAACTCACTTACCTTTATACAAAAGTGCATACAAAAAAGTTACAGGGTAATTTATTTGAAAATTTAAAACGGTTTAACGTAAATTTATGAAAATTTATATGAGTCACTAGTATACGATAACCCAAAAACTGGAAGTGGTAGCGTTCATTTATTTTGATTCATTATGAATTTTTAGAGGGGGTCAGCACCCAACTTTTTGTTTAGGGTTACATTTAACAAAATATCGAACGCCACTGGAATAAAACGTCTCTTGTTAAACATTTTTGCCTCTTTGTATTTCTTTGTAAACATTTTAGTCTGGAAGATACAGCCCCCCCTTTTAAATGCCAATTTCAATATATTTAATTATTAAACTGTACTGTGTTTTCGTAAGAATCAAAAACAACTTTTTCGAAGTAAGAATATGTATTTTATTGGATTTTAATTACCTAATTCATTATTATAAATTGTAATGTAATTATAATGTTGACAGTTTCTCAGAAATTCGTGTTTTATGACAGTTTCAATCTTTTACGTTATTCAAAAAGGTAGATACCTTCCACTTTTTAAAAGAAATGTTTAAAATGTAATTTATATTTAATCTTGTTTAATGAGTATGTTTATTGTTAATAGTTAAATTAAGTTCTTAGTTATTATAGTGGTTATTTTGTAAGAATAAACATTAAGTTGAAGAACTTATTTTTCTTTCACATTTTATTTCTTATTGTTTGTATAAAAAAGTATTAAAAAATTTAAAAAAAGCAATGTTGTTGAATTCAAATAAAATTTCTTGTTCGTAGAAAAAATAGTGTATGCAACTCTCATGTAATGGTTACCTATTAATACATGATCGTTGCATAATATACTATTGTGATGCTTTGAAAATACAGTTCGGTTTAATAATGTACAATATAGGTCAAAATATTTCTATCGCTACTTTATATGTCAAACTTTGACAGTTATTTAAAAAGTTACAGCTGTTTTTAAAATATATAAGTACGTCTCAACTTGTTATTTTTTCATTTTGATATTTGTACGTAGGTACGTATATTTGGTGTTTTACTGAGATACGGTGCTATAAAGTTAATAATTTCGTAAAAAAACAGTAATTTTCAAGAGAAAAAATATAATTTTTCGAAATTTATTGGGTCAAAAATAAAAAAAATGGGGGCAAATACATTTTGGTGATTTTCTCTGAAATGGGAACAACATTTTTTTCGAAAATTTCCTTAATTCTATCCACAACTTTAAGCTAAAATATGCCATATAAATAACATCGGAAATTTGGTGATTTACTGAGATACGGTGCTATAAAGTTTATACTTTCGTAAAAAAACAGTAATTTTTAAGAGGGAAAAAATGATTTTTCGAAATTTATTGGGTCAAAAATGAAAAAAATTGGGGGCAAATACATTTTGTTAATTTAATCTGAAATAGGAACAATATTTTCGAAAATTTCCTCAATTCTCGCCACAACTTTAAGCTAAAATATGCCATATAAATAACATCGTATATTTGGTGTTTTACTGAGATACGGTGCTATAAAGTTAATAATTTCGTAAAAAAACAGTAATTTTTAAGAGAAAAAATATAATTTTTCGAAATTTATTGGGTCAAAAATAAAAAAAATTGGGGGCAAATACATTTTGGTAATTTTCTCTGAAATGGGAACAACATTTTTTTCGAAAATTTTCTTAATTCTATCCACAACTTTAAGCTAAAATATGCCATATAAATAACATCGGAAATTTGGTGATTTACTGAGATACGGTGCTATAAAGTTTATACTTTCGTAAAAAAACAGTAATTTTTAAGAGGGAAAAAATGATTTTTCGAAATTTATTGGGTCAAAAATGAAAAAAATTGGGGGCAAATACATTTTGTTAATTTAATCTGAAATAGGAACAATATTTTCGAAAATTTCCTCAATTCTAGCCACAACTTTAAGCTAAAATATGCCATATAAATAACATCGTATATTTGGTGTTTTACTGAGATACGGTGCTATAAAGTTAATAATTTCGTAAAAAAACAGTAATTTTTAAGAGAAAAAATATAATTTTTCGAAATTTATTGGGTCAAAAATAAAAAAAATTGGGGGCAAATACATTTTGGTGATTTTCTCTGAAATGGGAACAACATTTTTTTCGAAAATTTCCTTAATTCTATCCACAACTTTAAGCTAAAATATGCCATATAAATAACATCGGAAATTTGGTGATTTACTGAGATACGGTGCTATAAAGTTTATACTTTCGTAAAAAAACAGTAATTTTTAAGATGGAAAAAATGATTTTTCGAAATTTATTGGGTCAAAAATGAAAAAAATTGGGGGCAAATACATTTTGGTAATTTTCTCTGAAATGGGAACAACATTTTTTTCGAAAATTTCCTTAATTCTATCCACAACTTTAAGCTAAAATATGCCATATAAATAACATCGGAAATTTGGTGATTTACTGAGATACGGTGCTATAAAGTTTATACTTTCGTAAAAAACAGTAATTTTTAAGAGGGAAAAAATGATTTTTCGAAATTTATTGGGTCAAAAATAAAAAAAATTGGGGGCAAATACATTTTGTTAATTTAATCTGAAATAGGAACAATATTTTCGAAAATTTTCTCAATTCTAGCCACAACTTTAAGCTAAAATATGCCATATAAATAACATCGTATATTTGGTGTTTTACTGAGATACGGTGCTATAAAGTTAATAATTTCGTAAAAAAACAGTAATTTTTAAGAGAAAAAATATAATTTTTCGAAATTTATTGGGTCAAAAATAAAAAAAATTGGGGGCAAATACATTTTGGTAATTTTCTCTGAAATGGGAACAACATTTTTTTCGAAAATTTCCTTAATTCTGGCCACAACTTTAAGCTAAAATATGCCATATAAATAACATCGGAAATTTGGTGATTTACTGAGATACGGTGCTATAAAGTTTATACTTTCGTAAAAAAACAGTAATTTTTAAGAGGGAAAAAATGATTTTTCGAAATTTATTGGGTCAAAAATGAAAAAAATTGGGGGCAAATACATTTTGGTAATTTTCTCTGAAATGGGAACAACATTTTTTTCGAAAATTTCCTTAATTCTATCCACAACTTTAAGCTAAAATATGCCATATAAATAACATCGGAAATTTGGTGATTTACTGAGATACGGTGCTATAAAGTTTATACTTTCGTAAAAAACAGTAATTTTTAAGAGGGAAAAAATGATTTTTCGAAATTTATTGGGTCAAAAATAAAAAAAATTGGTGGCAAATACATTTTGTTAATTTAATCTGAAATAGGAACAATATTTTCGAAAATTTTCTCAATTCTAGCCACAACTTTAAGCTAAAATATGCCATATAAATAACATCGTATATTTGGTGTTTTACTGAGATACGGTGCTATAAAGTTAATAATTTCGTAAAAAAACAGTAATTTTTAAGAGAAAAAATATAATTTTTCGAAATTTATTGGGTCAAAAATAAAAAAAATTGGGGGCAAATACATTTTGGTAATTTTCTCTGAAATGGGAACAACATTTTTTTCGAAAATTTCCTTAATTCTGGCCACAACTTTAAGCTAAAATATGCCATATAAATAACATCGGAAATTTGGTGATTTACTGAGATACGGTGCTATAAAGTTTATACTTTCGTAAAAAAACAGTAATTTTTAAGAGGGAAAAAATGATTTTTCGAAATTTATTGGGTCAAAAATGGAAAAAATTGGGGGCAAATACATTTTGGTAATTTTCTCTGAAATGGGAACAACATTTTTTTCGAAAATTTTCTTAATTCTATCCACAACTTTAAGCTAAAATATGCCATATAAATAACATCGGAAATTTGGTGATTTACTGAGATACGGTGCTATAAAGTTTATACTTTCGTAAAAAACAGTAATTTTTAAGAGGGAAAAAATGATTTTTCGAAATTTATTGGGTCAAAAATAAAAAAAATTGGGGGCAAATACATTTTGTTAATTTAATCTGAAATAGGAACAATATTTTCGAAGATTTCCTCAATTCTAGCCACAACTTTAAGCTAAAATATGCCATATAAATAACATCGTATATTTGGTGTTTTACTGAGATACGGTGCTATAAAGTTTATACTTTCGTAAAAAACAGTAATTTTTAAGAGGGAAAAAATGATTTTTCGAAATTTATTGGGTCAAAAATAAAAAAAATTGGGGGCAAATACATTTTGGTAATTTTCTCTGAAATGGGAACAACATTTTTTTCGAAAATTTCCTTAATTCTGGCCACAACTTTAAGCTAAAATATGCCATATAAATAACATCGGAAATTTGGTGATTTACTGAGATACGGTGCTATAAAGTTTATACTTTCGTAAAAAACAGTAATTTTTAAGAGGGAAAAAATGATTTTTCGAAATTTATTGGGTCAAAAATAAAAAAAATTGGGGGCAAATACATTTTGGTAATTTTCTCTGAAATGGGAACAACATTTTTTTCGAAAATTTCCTTAATTCTATCCACAACTTTAAGCTAAAATATGCCATATAAATAACATCGGAAATTTGGTGATTTACTGAGATACGGTGCTATAAAGTTTATACTCTCGTAAAAAACAGTAATTTTTAAGAGGGAAAAAATGATTTTTCGAAATTTATTGGGTCAAAAATAAAAAAAATTGGGGGCAAATACATTTTGTTAATTTAATCTGAAATAGGAACAATATTTTCGAAAATTTCCTCAATTCTAGCCACAACTTTAAGCTAAAATATGCCATATAAATAACATCGTATATTTGGTGTTTTACTGAGATACGGTGCTATAAAGTTAATAATTTCGTAAAAAAACAGTAATTTTTAAGAGAAAAAATATAATTTTTCGAAATTTATTGGGTCAAAAATAAAAAAAATTGGTGGCAAATACATTTTGGTAATTTAATCTGAAATAGGAAAAATTTTTTCGAAAATTTCCTCAATTCTAGCCACAACTTTAAGCAAAAATATGCCATATAAATAACATCGTATATTTGGTGTTTTACTGAGATACGGTGCTATAAAGTTAATAATTTCGTAGAAAAACAGTAATTTTTAAGAGAAAAAAAATAATTTTTCGAAATTTATTGGGGTCAAAAATAAAAAAAATTGGTGGCAAATACATTTTGGTAATTTAATCTGAAATAGCAACAATTTTTTCGAAAATTTCCTTAATTCTATCCACAACTTTAAGCTAAAATATGCCATATAAATAACATCGGAAATTTGGTGGTTTACTGAGATACGGTGCTATAAAGTTGATACTTTCGTAAAAAAAACAGTAATTTTTAAGAGAAAAAAAATAATTTTTCGAAATTTATTGGGGTCAAAAATAAAAAAAATTGGGGGCAAATACATTTTGGTAATTTAATCTGAAATAGGAACAATTTTTTCGAAAATTTCCTCAATTCTATCCACAACTTTAAGCTAAAATATGCCATATATATAACATCGTATATTTGGTGTTTTACTGAGATACGGTGCTATAAAGTTGATACTTTCGTAAAAAAAAACAGTAATTTTTAAGAGAAAAAAAATAATTTTTCGAAATTTATTGGGGTCAAAAATAAAAAAAATTGGGGGCAAATACATTTTGGTAATTTAATCTGAAATAGGAACAATTTTTTCGAAAATTTCCTTAATTCTAGCCACAACTTTAAGCTAAAATATGCCATATAAATAACATCGTATATTTGGTGTTTTACTGAGATACGGTGCTATAAAGTTAATAATTTCGTAGAAAAACAGTAATTTTTAAGAGAAAAAAAATAATTTTTCGAAATTTATTGGTGTCAAAAATAAAAAAAATTGGTGGCAAATACATTTTGGTAATTTAATCTGAAATAGGAAAAATTTTTTCGAAAATTTCCTCAATTCTAGCCACAACTTTAAGCAAAAATATGCCATATAAATAACATCGTATATTTGGTGTTTTACTGAGATACGGTGCTATAAAGTTAATAATTTCGTAGAAAAACAGTAATTTTTAAGAGAAAAAAAATAATTTTTCGAAATTTATTGGGGTCAAAAATAAAAAAAATTGGTGGCAAATACATTTTGGTAATTTAATCTGAAATAGCAACAATTTTTTCGAAAATTTCCTTAATTCTATCCACAACTTTAAGCTAAAATATGCCATATAAATAACATCGGAAATTTGGTGGTTTACTGAGATACGGTGCTATAAAGTTGATACTTTCGTAAAAAAAACAGTAATTTTTAAGAGAAAAAAAATAATTTTTCGAAATTTATTGGGGTCAAAAATAAAAAAAATTGGGGGCAAATACATTTTGGTAATTTAATCTGAAATAGGAACAATTTTTTCGAAAATTTCCTCAATTCTATCCACAACTTTAAGCTAAAATATGCCATATATATAACATCGTATATTTGGTGTTTTACTGAGATACGGTGCTATAAAGTTGATACTTTCGTAAAAAAAAACAGTAATTTTTAAGAGAAAAAAAATAATTTTTCGAAATTTATTGGGGTCAAAAATAAAAAAAATTGGTGGCAAATACATTTTGGTAATTTAATCTGAAATAGGAAAAATTTTTTCGAAAATTTCCTCAATTCTAGCCACAACTTTAAGCAAAAATATGCCATATAAATAACATCGTATATTTGTTGTTTTACTGAGATACGGTGCTATAAAGTTAATAATTTCGTAGAAAAACAGTAATTTTTAAGAGAAAAAAAATAATTTTTCGAAATTTATTGGGGTCAAAAATAAAAAAAATTGGGGGCAAATACATTTTGGTAATTTAATCTGAAATAGGAACAATTTTTTCGAAAATTTCCTCAATTCTATCCACAACTTTAAGCTAAAATATGCCATATATATAACATCGTATATTTGGTGTTTTACTGAGATACGGTGCTATAAAGTTGATACTTTCGTAAAAAAAAACAGTAATTTTTAAGAGAAAAAAAATAATTTTTCGAAATTTATTGGGGTCAAAAATAAAAAAAATTGGTGGCAAATACATTTTGGTAATTTAATCTGAAATAGGAACAATTTTTTCGAAAATTTCCTCAATTCTATCCACAACTTTAAGCTAAAATATGCCATATATATAACATCGTATATTTGGTGTTTTACTGAGATACGGTGCTATAAAGTTGATACTTTCGTAAAAAAAAACAGTAATTTTTAAGAGAAAAAAAATAATTTTTCGAAATTTATTGGGGTCAAAAATAAAAAAAATTGGTGGCAAATACATTTTGGTAATTTAATCTGAAATAGGAAAAATTTTTTCGAAAATTTCCTCAATTCTAGCCACAACTTTAAGCAAAAATATGCCATATAAATAACATCGTATATTTGTTGTTTTACTGAGATACGGTGCTATAAAGTTAATAATTTCGTAGAAAAACAGTAATTTTTAAGAGAAAAAAAATAATTTTTCGAAATTTATTGGGGTCAAAAATAAAAAAAATTGGGGGCAAATACATTTTGGTAATTTAATCTGAAATAGGAACAATTTTTTCGAAAATTTCCTCAATTCTATCCACAACTTTAAGCTAAAATATGCCATATATATAACATCGTATATTTGGTGTTTTACTGAGATACGGTGCTATAAAGTTGATACTTTCGTAAAAAAAAACAGTAATTTTTAAGAGA
This sequence comes from Lochmaea crataegi, assembly GCA_947563755.1. Lineage (NCBI taxonomy): Eukaryota > Metazoa > Arthropoda > Insecta > Coleoptera > Chrysomelidae > Lochmaea > Lochmaea crataegi. The sequence goes on along the minus strand of OX387433.1, from coordinate 8,743,342 downwards.
AAAAAAATAATTTTTCGAAATTTATTGGGGTCAAAAATAAAAAAAATTGGTGGCAAATACATTTTGGTAATTTAATCTGAAATAGGAAAAATTTTTTCGAAAATTTCCTCAATTCTAGCCACAACTTTAAGCTAAAATATGCCATATAAATAACATCGGAAATTTGGTGGTTTACTGAGATACGGTGCTATAAAGTTGATAGTTTCGTAAAAAAACAGTAATTTTTAATTTTATTATGTATAATCTGTTTCTTGAATGTTTATATCTTTCCAACTATTCAACTAACGTTCCTAAGATCAAGATAAAATATCTCGAAATAAATTTATCGTGAAAGCAAAAACTTTCTAAAAAACATCTGTGACACGCAATAAAAAAAACACACACGTGAGAAAAATATTGTGCGTATTTTATAAAGAATAAAACGTTTTTTTATCTTTTTTAACTACTTATATAGTTACAAGGATCAAGGCTTCAAATATAATCATTAATTGAATAGATAAACATAGCTGCATTTTATTCAAGGATATTCCAAACAATTTTGTGGTTATTAACATAACAAGACGTAAAATAAGTAGGATGAAATGAACACGTTTACGTCAATCATTAATTCACGCAGTTTCAATATACAGGATGATCAAAAAAAGTCCAACATTTTTCACGTTTATTTCTAAACTATCGGCAACATTGTAATGAAATTTTCTTTTAATTATTTTTTGGTAACCGACACATCCCTTTAATTCATTTTCGCCCACACAGAGGGCGCTACTTACATTGTTGCACATTACAATGTTGCCAGTAGTTTCGACATAATCTTGAAAAATGTTAAACATTTTTATTCAACACACTGTATGTTGAATACGGATACCGTTATGAAAAGTTCTTATTATTTTTCAGTGTTCTCTTTATTATAGCAGCTTTTTTTAACTATCATGTATACAGGTTGTCCAAAAAAAAAACGCGGGACAATAATTTATTTGAAACTGAAATGAAATTGTTTATTTTAGGGGTTAAAAATACAAAAATATCAACAAGAAAGTATTTCCTTGCATCGAGATATCGCCGAATCGATGAAGGAGTTAGGATTTCGTACTGATAGAGTAAATTCCGCAGATCTGGCGCCTAACTTGGCACTTTTTCCCGATAAAAAAGGATCTAGCGGATACCTTGGTGATACTAGCAAATTAGGTAAGCTTAAATTAATCCTTCTTACTCCAAAGGTCAAAAATTTTATCCCCAAGTCTGATTTAATGTCAAGGTCGAAGGTGGGACTTTCGTTTTTACTTAAAAATATTTAAATTCGACCAGCAAATGGACCTCAAGAAAACTCATTAAGTATAACGACACTTCAGGTTCCCCTCTCCTCTTCTATTATTCTTGCAGCCGCCATTTTTAATCCAACAAATATAACCAGTTGCATTTTGTGATTTTTTTTTCGCAGGCGTTCCGGCGGGATTAAACAGATACACTCCGAAACGTTTAGATGATATTTTAGAATGGGAAATTATTTCCAAAACCTTATATACTCACAGAGATTCGAATCCTCGTAAAAGGATCGGATCGTCGTTAAAGGAAGGCTTGAACGATGTCGTTCGAGAGGTATAATAATTATATATTTTTTTTAATTTGGGTTACTTTGTAATACATTTTTTTTAGCTCATGGAACTGATAAATTCTTATTCGAAACAAAGGGGTAGAGTGATAGATTTCAAAGAAATATTGTACGGATATTGGAGATTAGATCCGGTATTCGGTGTGGATTTAATTTTAGATTTGTTGTTAGTCTATAGGAAGTACAGAGGCCATAAGATGACTGTGGAAGTGAGAAGACACGCTTACGTTCAACTTACTTACTCAGGTAACGTCAAAAAATGCAAATTTTCTATTTTTCAGATTTTGACGTATAGACTTATGTGTAGTTATTGTGTAGATTTGTTCTATAAGTGTAAATTTCCGTTAAAAAGAACGCATCTAAGCGTCAACAAAAGATTGTGCATGTTCTCTTGATTTTGTCGTTCCACGGACGTTTTGACGTATGGACTGACATTTCATTTATCAAAAAAACGCATCTAAGCGTCAAAAAGAATGTTTGTGCGTGCGCACTTGTTCGAATCTCTTTATTTTGTTTTTCCTCGTATATTTTGCGTATCGACTTGCCTATATTATCTCTATGATCTCCTATCATGTGTTGTAATGGTGTAGATTTGTTTTATAAGTGTAAATTTCCGTTAAAAAGAACGCATCTAAGCGTCAAAAAAAGTTTGTCCATGTTCTCTTTATTTTGTCGTTCCACGGACGGTTTGACGTATGAACTGACATTTTATTTATAAAAAAAAACGCATCTAAGCGTCAAAAAGAATGAATGTGCGTGCGCACTTCTTCGATTCTCTTTATTTTGTCGTTGCAAGTATATTTTGCGTATCGACTATATTATCTCTATGATCTCCTATTATGTGTAGTTATGGTGTAGATTTGTTCTATGAGTGTAAATTTCCGTTAAAAATAACGCATCTAAGAGTCAAAAAAAGTTTGTCCATGTTCTCTTTATTTTGTCGTTCCACGGACGTTTTGACGTGTGGACTGACATTTTATTTATCAAAAAAACGCATCTATGCGTGAAAAAGAATGTATGTGCGTGCGCACTTCTTCGATTCTCTTTATTTTGTCGTTCCACGTATATTTTGCGTATCGATATTATCTCTATGATCTCCTAATATGTGTAGTTATGGTGTAGATTTGTTCTATAAGTGTAAATTTCCGTTAAAAATAACGCATCTATGCGTCAAAAAAAGTTTGTCCATGTTCTCTTTATTTTGTCGTTCCACGGACGTTTTGACGTGTGGACTGACATTTTATTTATCAAAAAAACGCATCTCAGCGTCAAAAAGAATGAATGTGCGTGCGCACTTCTGCGATTCTCTTTATTTTGTCGTTGCAAGTATATTTTGCGTATCGACTTGCCTATTATCTCTATGATCTCCTATTATGTGTAGTTATGGTGTAGATTTGTTCTATAAGTGTAAATTTCCGTTAAAAATAACGCATCTAAACGTCAAAAAAAGTTTGTCCATGTTATCTTCATTTTGTCGTTCCACGGACGTTTTGACGTGTGGACTGACATTTTATTTATCAAAAAAACGCATCTAAGCGTCAAAAAGAATGTATGTGCGTGCGCACTTCTTAGATTCTCTTCTTTTTGTCGTTCCACGTATATTTTGCGTATCGACTTACCTATATTATCTCTATGATCTCCTATTATGTGTACTTCTGGTGTAGATTAGTTCTGTAAGTGTAAGTTTCCATTAAAAAGAACGCATCTGAGCGCCAAAAAAGTTTGTCCAAGTTCTTTATTTCGTCGTTCCACGGACGTTTTGACGTATGGACTGACATTTCATTTATCAAAAAACGCATCTAAGAGTCAAAAAGAATGTTTGTGCGTGCGCACTCGTTCGATTCTCTTTATTTTGTCGTTCTACGTATATTTTGCGTATCGACTTGCCTATATTATCTCTATGATCTCCTATTATGTGTAGTTCTGGTGTAGATTTGTTCTATAAGTGTAAATTTCCGTTAAAAAGCGCATTTAATCGTCCAAAAATGTTTAATCATGCGCACCTGTTCGACTTTCTCTATTTTGTCGTTCCACGGACGGTTTGACGTATGAACTGACATTTTATTTATCAAAAAAAACGCATCTAAGAGTCAAAAATAATGTTTGTGCGTGCGCACTCATTCGATTCTCTTTATTTTGTTCCACGTATATTTTGCGTATCGACTTGCCTATATTATCTCTATGATCTCCTATTAGGTGTAGTTCTGGTGTAGATTTGCTATATAAGTGTAAATTTCCGTTAAAAAGAACGCATCTAAGCGTCCAAAGAGGTTTGAGCATGCACACCTTCTCGATTCTCTTTATTTTGTCGTTCCACGTATATTTTGGCGTATGATCTGACATTTTATTTACCAAAAAAACGCATCTAAGCGTCAAAAAGAATGTTTGTGCATAAGCACTTGTTTGATTATCTTTATTTTGTCGTTCCACGTATATTTTGCGTATCGACTTGCTCTATGATCTCATATTATGTGTAGTTATGGAGTAGATTTGTTCTATAAGTGTAAATTTCTTTTAATAAGAAAGCATTTAAGCGTCAAAAAAAGTTCGATTTTCTTTATTTTGAAGTTCCATTGATATTTTGACGTAAAGGCTAAGATTTCCTTCATCAAAAGAACGGTCCTGATCGTCAAACAGAATGTTTGTGCATGCGCACTTGTTCAATTCTCTTCAACTTGTTGTTCCATGGACGTTTTAACGTATAAACTTCTATTATCTCCGTGTAGTGTAGATTTGTTCTATGAGTGTAAATTTTCGAAAAAAATAATAAAATTTCACATTTCAGGTACATTCGTTCGAGAAATAGAAGACCAAGCGGAACCAACTAAAAATCTAGTCGGTCTAGAATCGTTGCCGGTGCATAAAAAAATCGTAAATCAAATATTTTCGAAAATCAACGAAAAACTTCACCCTCTACTGTATTATTACAAACCCGAAGAGCGCTACGTCAATTTCATACTACCCTTAAGCGGTCGCTACACGATTTTCGAACGTTTTCTCCACTTGTACGAAGAAATTTGTTTAAAAAAACAACAAGCCACCAATTTGTATATAGCGCTTTACCGAAACGATCGATCACCTCAAGACTACGAAAAAAGTCTACGTTTAATTCGTTTTTTAACCGAAAAATATCCATATAGAACCGTCAAAGTATTAACTTCCGCCGAAGAAACGTTTTCCAGAGGAAGAGCGCTGCAATTGGGCGTAAACGAGCTCGACGAAGATAGTTTGATGTTTTTTATCGACGTCGATATGGTTTTCGACGAAGGTAGTCTAGAACGCGTTCGGAAAAACGCCGTCCAACATACGAAAGTCTATTTCCCCATCGTTTATAGTTTGTACGATCCGCATTCTGTCAACGAATCTTTCAATGAAACTCAGTGGATGTGCCCGAAATATAGTAAGTCGCCTCGGTTGTTTTTAAACATGAAAAAAGTGAATTTTATAACTTCCTAATCACCCTGTATATTGTTCTAACGTTTGGTATTCGTAAAAACCATTGCCAGTAACTACGCTAAATGAAAATCCAAATTTTTTAAACATCTTGATCAAAATACAGGGCGATTAAGGAATTTTCCTATTTGTTTCAAATTTCAACTTCTTATCACCCAGTATATTGCCCCAATGTTTGGTGTACCTAATAACAATTATCGGTAACTCTGTTAAATTAAAATCCAAGTTTTTCAATTGTCTTGTTCGAAATACAGGGTGATTTACCGTTTTTTCTTTTTTTTTTCTATTTTATAACTTCCTAATCACCCTGTATACTGTTTTAATATTTGGGATTCGTAAAAATCAATGTCAGTAACTACGCTATAAAAAAAACCAAATTTTTTAAACGTCCTGATAAAAATACAGGGTGATTAAGCAATTTTCCTTTTTTTGTATTTTATAGCTTCCTAATCACCCTGTATATTGTTCTAATATTTGGGATTCGTAAAAATCAATGTCAGTAACTACGCTAAATGAAAATCCAAATTTTTTAAACGTCCTGAAAAAAATACAGGGTGAATAAGCAATTTTCCTATTTTTTTCAAATTTCAACTTCTTAATCATCCTGTATATTGCCCCATCGTTTCGTATACCTAATAACAATTATCGGTAACTCTACCATATTAAAATCCAAGTTTTTCAATCGTCTTGTTCGAAATACAGGGTGATTAAGCATTTTTCCTTTTTTTGTATTTTATAACTTCCTAATCATCCTGTATATTGTTCTAATGTTTGGGATTCGTAAAAACCATTGTCAGTAATTACGCTAAATGAAAATTCAAATTTTTTAATCGTCTCAAATTTCAACTTATCACCCAGTATATTGCCCCAATGTTTTGTATACCTAATAACAATTATCGGTAACTCTGCTAAATGAAAATCCAAATTTTTTAAACGTTTTGTTCGAAATACAGGGTGATTTACCATTTTTTCTTTTTTATAACTTCTTAATCACCCTGTATATAGTTCTAATATTTGGGATTCGTAAAAACCATTGTCAGTAACTACGCTTAATGAAAATTCAAATTTTTCAATCGTCTTGATCAAAATACAGGGTAATTAAGCAATTTTCCTAATTTTCTCAAATTTCAACTTCTAATCACCCAGTATATTGCTCCAATGTTTGGTATACCTAAAAACAATTATCGGCAACTCTGCCAAATTAAAATCCAAATTTTTTAATCGTCTTGTTCGAAATACAGGGTGATTTACCATTTTTTCTTTTTTTTCTATTTTATAACTTCCTAATCACCTTGTATATTGTTCTAATGTTTGGGATTCGTAAAAACCATTGTCAGTAACTACGCTAAAGGAAAATTCAAATTTTTTAATCGGCTTGATCAAATTACAGGGTGACTAAGTAATTTTCCTATTTTTTTCAAATTTCAACTTGTTATCACCCAGTATATTGCCCCAATGTTTTGTATACCTAATAACAATTATCGGTAACTCTGTTAAATTAAAATCCAAGTTTTTCAATTGTCTTGTTCGAAATACAGGGTGATTTACCGTTTTTTCTTTTTTTTTTCTATTTTATAACTTCCTAATCACCCTGTATACTGTTTTAATATTTGGGATTCGTAAAAATCAATGTCAGTAACTACGCTATAAAAAAAACCAAATTTTTTAAACGTCCTGATAAAAATACAGGGTGATTAAGCAATTTTCCTTTTTTTGTATTTTATAGCTTCCTAATCACCCTGTATATTGTTCTAATATTTGGGATTCGTAAAAATCAATGTCAGTAACTACGCTAAATGAAAATCCAAATTTTTTAAACGTCCTGAAAAAAATACAGGGTGAATAAGCAATTTTCCTATTTTTTTCAAATTTCAACTTCTTAATCATCCTGTATATTGCCCCATTGTTTCGTATACCTAATAACAATTATCGGTAACTCTACCATATTAAAATCCAAGTTTTTCAATCGTCTTGTTCGAAATACAGGGTGATTAAGCATTTCTCCTTTTTTTTGTATTTTATAACTTCCTAATCATCCTGTACATTGTTCTAATGTTTGGAATTCGTAAAAACCATTGTCAGTAACTACGCTAAATGAAAATTCAAATTTTTTAATCGTCTTGATCAAAATACAGGGTGACTAAGTAATTTTCCTATTTTTTTCAAATTTCAACTTATCACCCAGTATATTGCCCCAATGTTTTGTATACCTAATAACAATTATCGGTAACTCTGTTAAATTAAAATCCAAGTTTTTCAATTGTCTTGTTCGAAATACAGGGTGATTTACCGTTTTTTCTTTTTTTTTTCTATTTTATAACTTCCTAATCACCCTGTATACTGTTTTAATATTTGGGATTCGTAAAAATCAATGTCAGTAACTACGCTATAAAAAAAACCAAATTTTTTAAACGTCCTGATAAAAATACAGGGTGATTAAGCATTTTTCCTTTTTTTGTATTTTATAGCTTCCTAATCACCCTGTATATTGTTCTAATATTTGGGATTCGTAAAAATCAATGTCAGTAACTACGCTAAATGAAAATCCAAATTTTTTAAACGTCCTGAAAAAAATACAGGGTGAATAAGCAATTTTCCTATTTTTTTCAAATTTCAACTTCTTAATCATCCTGTATATTTCCCCATCGTTTCGTATACCTAATAACAATTATCGGTAACTCTACCATATTAAAATCCAAGTTTTTCAATCGTCTTGTTCGAAATACAGGGTGATTAAGCATTTTTCCTTTTTTTGTATTTTATAACTTCCTGTATCCTGTATATTGTTCTAATGTTTGGGATTCGTAAAAACCATTGTCAGTAATTACGCTAAATGAAAATTCAAATTTTTTAATCGTCTCAAATTTCAACTTATCACCCAGTATATTGCCCCAATGTTTTGTATACCTAATAACAATTATCGGTAACTCTGCTAAATGAAAATCCAAATTTTTTAAACGTTTTGTTCGAAATACAGGGTGATTTACCATTTTTTCTTTTTTATAACTTCTTAATCACCCTGTATATTGTTCTAATATTTGGGATTCGTAAAAACCATTGTCAGTAACTACGCTAAATGAAAATTCAAATTTTTCAATCGTCTTGATCAAAATACAGGGTAATTAAGCAATTTTCCTAATTTTCTCAAATTTCAACTTCTAATCACCCAGTATATTGCTCGAATGTTTGGTATACCTAAAAACAATTATCGGCAACCCTGCCAAATTAAAATCCAAATTTTTTAATCGTCTTGTTCGAAATACAGGGTGATTTACCATTTTTTCTTTTTTTTCTATTTTATAACTTCCTAATCACCTTGTATATTGTTCTAATGTTTGGGATTCGTAAAAATCATTGTCAGTAACTTCGCTAAAGGAAAATTCAAATTTTTTAAACATTTTGATCAAAATACAGGGTGATTAAGCAATTTTCCTATTTTTTTAAATTTCAACCCAATCACCCTGTAAATTGTACCGATGCTTCGTACACCTTCTTATACAACAATTGTCTGCTAAATGAAAATCCAAGTTGTTTAATCACTTAAAATCGTATGCTTTTTCATTGGTGAAGATTTTTAGGTAAAATAGTTCAAATGTACCCACGTTTATGTTTGGTAATTTGTACAATAATGTACTTTTTACAACTTTATTTTGATGTAATTTCCCGAACAAACGTCTAATTATCATACAGGGTGATAGGAAAGTTGATACCATCGAAGCTACACTCTTGTTGTATACAGGGTGCTGCTATTAACAATGCAAACGATATTTTCTTAATAATTTCAAAAAACTTACTGATGAACCAATACAAATAGTAAAATAAAAAGAATTTGAGAAAATTTCAAAACGAAAAACGTTTTTATTGATTTATCAACCAAAATCTTTAAAATTTTTTTAATTTATCAAAATTATCTCTGGTATGAAGAGTGTCGTTGATAGAATACAACAACACCCTGTACTGTACAGGCTGTACAATAATCTTTTTTCTTTTATTAGGTCCAATAGATGATACTCACGGCTTTTGGCGACCGTTCGGCTTCGGCATAGTAGCCATATACAAAAGCGATTACGTAAAATTGGGAGGATTCGATTTGAGCATATCCGGATGGGGCGTCGAAGATGTATCTTTCTACGATAACGTTATAAAGTCCGACCTTAAAATCGTGCGTAGTGTCGATCCAGGACTAATCCACATCTTTCATTCGGTTAAATGTGACGAAAATTTAGATATCAATCAAAAAATGATGTGCCTCGGTACTAGGGCCAGTACCTTAGGATCGCTTCGAGGACTACAAAAGTTATTTTTGAAATATAAAGATTTATTTAGATAACGTATACTGTTATCGCCAAGGGTTACACTGAATAAACAAAAAATTTATCTTCAAAAGCGTTTTGTGATACAATTTTTGATTAACTTAATTAAAAAAGTTTGTTTTGGGGGAGGGGGATTAGTGATTTGTATTTTAATTACCCTTTCGAGAATGGTATGTACGTAAAATTTAATAAAAGTCTATGATTTTTTCAGCGGACAAGATTTGTAAGTAAAGTAGTTCAAATATACCCTCGCCTCATTTGTACAATAATGTACTTTTTAGAAGCTTAAAATGAAAAAATTGACTTGTGTAGGTTAATTTAGTTAATTTTTGTTAAAAATTTGTTTATAGAAGCACTGTAGATACAGTGTGTATCAAAAAGTTGGATTTGCGTTACAAAAATTCTGTTTTCTTCTGGAATAACATTTGTAAAACCTCTAGAGCGGGATACAGCGGAAATAATTAGTTTTAGTCACAGTGTGTGAAGTTAGAAAGTATTTAATTTAAAATTGACAGTATTATAATTCGTATACTTTGAAAAATTGTTTATTTAGTGTAACCCCCAAAATATTTTGAAGTAAACAACCTCCTCGAGTATTTTGGAGTTTTCTTTTTATTCTCAAATCTCTTGTTTATCGAAAATAAAAGGAAAAATCAATACTCTGCTCGGACCGAAAACGAATCTAAAATCGCATTTTTTATTTGTCTGTGATTTTATTTATGTTGCATTTAATTATACAAAAAGTAATATGATATTTATGTTTGAACCAAATGTGATTTCTATTAATTAAGAAGTATTTGTGAAAAATAAATTAAAGTGTCATGGTATCTTATTCATATTATTGCTCAAGCTTTTATGAATCTTCTACACTTTTATTTTATCATTTTCTGCCCCACCATCTCTTCTAAAACACATCATTTGACCTTCTCATTCCATATATTATACCTTGTCATTCCCTCAAGTAGTTCAAATGATCACTGTCATCATAAATCGCATCTCAAACCAATTTCTATTGATATTTTCTTACAAAAAGCGAGAATCTGATGAAACTGTTATATATATTTCGTCACAACAAACTACAGCCGACTTATTTATTGATTGAATGGTTTAAACAACATTTTAGAGTACCATTTAATTTATACTCAATTATACACGCTAGTCGGTGTACCAACAACCTTTTATAACCTGTATTTTATCGACAAAGCAATAAAATACATTCTTGTAGTACTTCTCCCACAAAAACAGCATTTCACTATCACTCCTTACGGGGTTTCATTCACCAAATACTTTGAAAGATTCGGTCATTTCACCTTTTTTTTATAATATGTTCTTTAATAATACTCTTCTTTTTAAAATTTTTTAGTTCCTTTTTTAATGTATAGCTATTTTATTTTAGTATAGAGCTTCTGAACGTCAATTTTGTCAAAATGATCTATATAAATGTGAGTTTTCAACGCAAAAATGTATTTATTTATGACTATTGTAAAAAAGCGCTTTATTTCAATAAAATTTTGTAAGGTATCTGTTTTTATGTTACTTTTTAAACTAGTTCGCTAGAAGTTGAATAAAAATATTTTTGATCGAAATACAGTGCGACTTATCTTTGAATTTGTAACTTCCTGATCGCTCTGTATATTATTCCTATATTTGGTAGATGAACTACCTTTCCAGTGGCATAACCCTATACTATCAAAATTGTATAATTTTTTCAGTGGCAAAGAATTATAGGTAAAGTAGTTCAAATGTACCCTCGCTTAGGTTCATAAATATGCAAGGCAAATATACTTTTTACAACTTTAAAATGAAAAAACTGATTTGTTTCATGTAATTTGATTAAATTTATTTATTGTTGGACTGGGTGCAAGGGTTCATGAGGCGGCACAAAAATCTAAGCTTGCGGAAACCGGAAAATGCGAGCTTAGTCCGAGTTAGTGCCTTCAATGAAAGGGCTGTTGAAGGGTTTCAGGAAAATCTTACAAAAACACAAGTTTACTGCTAATGCGATACTGAACCTAAATGAAACGGGCGTAACAACTTCCAGGAAATTGATTTTCAATTAAAAGCTCTAACGTTTCTTTTCTAAAGGTCGTGAAAGTGCCATCAGGTCACTTCAACTCTTTAAGAGAGAATCTTGTGAATTCTAGTACTGCGAGATATATCATTATTTATAATAACCCTGTATGTATAGTGTGTACCAAAGAATTATTATTTGGGAAATCTGGAATCCGATTGAAATAAAACACAATAAAACTTATTATAAATTTATTTATTACAAAGTTCAGTTGTTAAAACAAATATTTCAATGTGCTCAACCTTGTTTTTGAGCCAATTCCTTAGCCTTGGCTTTCTCTAACTTAGTAATACGAGCAGCGGATTTTGATCCTAACAAACCACCACCCCAGTGCCTCTTGATTTCATCAGAACGATCATTGAAGTTGGTTTTAATAACTTCAAGAAGTTTGTTGAAATTGGACCTTAAAAATTCAAAAAAATTATACGTTTGATCAAAATAAACCTCTCAAAGTGTTACATACCTATCTCCAGAATCAACTTGAGTAAGAGCTACAGCAGCACAAGTCTTTCTTCTAACTAAAAGACCAAGTCTCGCTTTACCTTTGACTATGCAGTATGGAACTCCCATTTTTCTGCAAAGCGCTGGTAGGAAAAGTACCAACTGAAACACAATAAACAGAAAGTGAGGAATCGTCAACAAAAATTAAAAAAGAATTTTATTGTTTAGCAAACTCAGTGTCAAGTGTCTTCATTTTAAATGGTAATTCTTTACATAGAATTGCTCAGGTGAAGAAATTCAAAAAAACATCATGGTAAATGCCGAATCTTTTCCAAATTCATCCAAATTTTCACTTTACGAAGTACGGTTATTAATAAAATTTTGAATTTGGCAAATTTGTGATATATTATATTGAATCAAATAAGTTGACTTACCTCAATTGGATCAACATCGTGTGCAATAACAACCAATTGGGCTTTTTTCTGTTCAATGAGCTTGGTAACGGTATTTGTTCCAGCTTTCAATGTGTTAGGTTTTTTCGTAGGTGCTTCTTCCTTTTTGGCAACCTTAGCTTCAGCTTTAGCCTTCAACCTATTTTTCTTTTGGAGAGCAGTTTCTGGTCTGTATTTTTCCAAAACTTTGAACAATTGTGTGGCTGAAATTAAAATATAACATTAAAGATTTACATATAAATTGTATGGAAACTGTAATTACCTGTTTGTTTATCAATTGTTTGAGAGAATTGGTTGATTGGTGGAGGGACCTTCAATCTTTTTTGTAAAACAGCCTTTTGTCTCTGAATACGAATGTATTTGGGCCATTTGACGAATCTAGATAAGTCTCGTGGAGGTTGGATATCCTGTCCTAAAATACAAATAATAATAAAACTATATTTTAATAACGTAATAAGAAAACATACCAATTCCAAAATTTCTAGGTCTCTTTTCAAAAAGAGGGTTAACTTCTTTTTTCAATTCAACTTTTTTTACTGCTAGTGGAGCAGCAGCTACTTTCTTTCCTACCTTCTTCTTAGGCTAAAAATACAACAAATAATTTAAACAAAAAATATATAAATAGTTGAAGAGGTAACATAATTTTACATCTTCAGACATTCTATGGTGGTAGAAGATATTTCATCCAGTTACCTCAGATAGCAAATACGGTCATCATGTAAAACTACACAATTTCTTAACACTTTATTCAAATTCTATATTTCTCAAACAATATCCTATTTAAAATTATTATATATATTGATCGAAACTGAAATAGTTTCTTTCCATATACAATAATCAAAACATTTGTTAACCTGTCATAAGTAAATTTACAATATTATATCTATAGGAGAAAAAATATGAAATAGAAAAGATAATAATAGATACATACTTTCTTCTGGACCATTTTGGAAACTATATCCTTTAAGGATTCTTTTTATATTAAAAAAATTAATTTTACACCACCGACAACCACACTTCTGAGTAGCTGTCAATGAAAAGAGAGCGCAGCATGGTCGCGCAGCTACAGTCTAGCCAACCTGTTTTAATCTTTCAAAAATTGGAATAATATCAATTCAATTTAAAATTACCCTCAATACTATTATATTAAAATGAGAAACTTTCACTATTGATATCCCTGTTAATAATCACATAAGAGAAAATTTTAATTAATACGTTTTTAGTATTTTTTTATTTTTACGTTGGCGCTGCAGCTCAGAAACTAGTTCTATGAGTTCTATGACAATTCCGCCAACTGTCAACTTTGTAACCTAACCTCCAAAATTTTCCCACCTTTTTACTTTCAGCACACTGACAAAAGTACGTTAAAAACGTCTTGGGTTGGGACCGGTATAGAAAAAAATAATTCTAATACATAATATCGAAAGTCGTGTACAAGTTATTTACTAGATTTAAAATGTTTTGGGGTAAGTACATATGGCATTGTATTTTTCAAAATCAGCACGTGTTTCACTATAGTAAATTTTATAATAAATTTGGAATTATATTTTCATACATTTGATTTTTAAAAACGATTTAAAGATGAGAAGAAGTAGTTCACTTTATAGGATTGAAAATAATATACAAAATATACTTTTCCAGGTCTAATTATGGAGCCGCACAGGCGGTACACACAGATAGTCAAAAGGCCTTTTCACATATCAATGGCTTCATTGGATATATCTGCATCTTCAGAAGAACCAGCACAAGTTATGTGTGGTTTCGAAGGAAGAAATTATCTAATCTGCACTCTTCGGAAACCTGATATGCTGCAATGTGCTTTAGATCTTAATTTTGAGGTAAATTATTATTATAGAAGCAAATAATCATTACAAAACAATTTTTCAATCATTTAGGCTGGGGATGAACTTTCTTTGGCTACCAATGGAAAGTGCCATATACATCTGACTGGTTACTTGATAGATAATGTATCGGATTCTGTAGATGAGGAGGAAGATGAAGAGGAAGAAGATGAAGTTGAAAGCCAAGGTGAGAAGAAAAATAAGAGGAATAAATCAGGAATTAAGAATGGTCGTAAGTTTATAAAGTTTTTGTGTTAATTTCAACTACTTAAATTCTGTAATTCCTTAGGTCCTTCTAAAAAGTTGAAGTCAGAAGAACAAGATGAGTCATCAGATGATGATGATAGTGATGATGGCGATGTTGATGTAAATGCTCTATTCAACAATACTCTGGATAGTGATGAAGATGATGAAACTTTCAATGAAGAAGAAGAAGGTGAAGAAGCGGAGGAGGAGGAGGAAGTAGATAATGACTCTGATGAAGAAGGTAGCATTTTAAGTGAATCCGATAGTGAAGCCGAAATAACACAACCTCAACAGTCGAAAGTCAATAAGGCAAAAGTGAATGGAAGCCCAAAACAAAAACAAGAAGCACAGAAAGATAAGAAGAATAAAAAAAATCAACAGCAACAAATACCAGTGGAGAAAAATGCTTCCCCAAAGAAGGAATCCCCCAAAAAAGTTCTTCAAAATGGACTTATCATTGAAGATCTGAAGGAGGGACAAGGCCAACCTGTAAAATCTGGAAAGTTTGTAACTGTAAGTAAACTCTTATCAGTTTTAATAAAATAGGATTCAAATGAACAACTTTTATAATTGCAGGTATATTATGAGGGAAGACTGAAGAGCAATAACAAATTGTTCGATTCAACAAAGCAAGGAAAAGGTTTCAGTTTCAGATTAGGTGGAGGAGAAGTGATAAAAGGATGGGATCAGGGTTTGGTAGGAATGAAAATTGGTGGTAAAAGAAAAATAACTTGTCCACCCAATATGGGGTAAGTAAATTTTTATTTATTTATATTCGTTTTGCTTTAACTCAGTATTTTTTCTATCTAGATATGGTGCTAAAGGTTCTCCTCCAACCATTCCCGGTAATTCCACCCTAGTTTTTGAAGTCGAGCTGAAGAAAGTTCGTTAAATTGTAAGTTTTCAGTGCTGGTGTATTTCTGTTTGAAGAAACGCAAATGTCAACATTTTTTTTTCTATCATCACAACTAATTGATGAATTTTTACACCTTACAGGGTGATTCATGCTATTGGGTCATACCTTACATTCCCGTTTTTTGTGTTGCTGTTTTCCAACGTTCACTATTTAAAATTTGAATGTTCTTCTTTAGTTTGACAAATTTTATTGGAAATGTGGTATGTAATTATTACATTTTTGTATTTTATGTTTGATATTTTTATGGATTTAAGATATACACCCTGTGTTGGTTAAGTAGCTCTTGAATTAATAAAAAAAGAACCCAGTGTTATATTTTTGTCTGCTCCTTCATTTTTTATATTATCAAATTATGTTAAACTAGGTTAGGTATTGTAATACATCTATTTTCTATTTAATGCAGTTTTCTTTAATTTAAGTAAAATAAGAAGATAAAAAGATTTTGTTTTGGAATTCGGAGAGAACTAACATCTTAATAGGTAATTATTGTTAGATTTGTGTATAATTTATTACAGATATATGTGCTCGATACTACTCTTCTCTGTTCTGTTATCTCTCCAGTAACAGTTTAATTCAGAACAGTACTGTAAAAAAGGCAAATAGAAACAAAAATTATATTAGCTATGGTAAAAGTGGGGTTAAATATTTAACAATAATACACAAAATATATACAACAACCAATAAAGCAATACAAAAAAGTACTATTTGTAAAAGAAATGCAGGATCATGCTGAGATATGATGTCATTCGATAGAAATTGAGAATTACTGTATGATCGCACTCCTTAGGAGTAGACCAATACTTTACGAAACATAAAACAAAGAATAAAAGAATTATATTATTAAAGAACGATTCTAAATAATTTAACTAAACTAATAATTTTAAAAAATCATGTTTTCTGAAAAACAAAACATTTGCGAGTAAAAAAAACAAAGGCATGCTAGGGTTATTTTATAAAGAATCATCCAGTATTATAATATTTTTGCTTGTTCTTTGAGCTAAAGAAATCTTGGGCATTGAATTGAAATACGCAGTTTGTAACATTATTATAAGTTGGTATGTTTATGTATAAAGTAAAAAATTCAGAAGGTGATTTCCCGTATAAAATTATGATAAGTCTTCAATATGACAAAATCTCCTAATCCCACTCCCTTCCAAGATATCATCCTGAATAAAATTGACTTTTTATTATTTTTTCTCAAATTTAAGTAAAGATGGAAACTTTAAATTTCGTGCACTCACAATTACTAACCACCGGTATTTTCTCAACATTCCTGTTACATTATAAGGGAGTGAAATTAGCAACCCTTTACTTAATATCAAATCTTTTATTCTAGATTGAGTTCTGCGTAATAAAAATATTATTTAAAATCTTTGTTGTTTTGATAACTTTTTTTACTGAGTTTTTTCCTCAATCCAATAGATTCGAGAAACAAAATAAAATTTCTAAATCTATTGGATTTAGGAAAAAACTTCAAGAGTAAAAAAAGTTCATCAAAACAACAAAGATTTTAAATAATATTTTATTACACAAAACTCAATCTAGAATAAAAAAGATTTGATATTAAATAAATGACGAAATTACAAAATTTCATCATTACTTAAACTTGAGAAAAAGAAAAAACAATCACAACCTGAATTTTTTCACATTAATTTAGAAACACCCTGTATATACTATAAAATATTACATAGAAACTTCTGTTGTACAGAGTGGAAAGTCTAACTGGAACAAATTCTGTAACTTGATAAATAAAAGGTTTATCGCAAAATTCCTGAAACATGTCAATTTTTATTTTCAATGGGGCATATTACAAAGAGATTTGTTTATCTTTTTAATTATCTGGGGGGTTGCAGACACCCCCAACTTTTTTTTTAAATGGAAGGGTAGGTTGATAATTTTTTTATTTGAAAGCTTTTTAATTGCAAATACAATTCCATTTTTTTGTTACTTTTTTTAAGCAATGTGTCGGAAAAAAAATGAAATAAGGAGATATTTACTGAAATTACTTTAATGCAATAAATGCTCAAAGTGATGCTCTCCACTTTGTTGCTGACAATATCCTAATCGATTATAAACAGCATTCCGAACATTTTGTAACACTTCCGGCGTTTCTTGCCTAATTTCGTTCCTGATTCTTTGTTGAAGCTCGGCGATGTCGTTAGGTTTAGTGGCATAAACCTTGCTCTTTAGATATCACCATAAAAAAATCTGATGGAGTAAGATCGGGTGATCTTGCTGGCCACTCAATTGGGCCCCTTCTTCCTGTCCACCTATTTTCACGCATGGCGATCTTTTCTATTCCAAAGTCAACGCGCTACTGAATATAAATCGACAAAATTTATTCGTTAGTCACCCCGTCAAATAAGTAAAGTTGTTTATCATATCTACGATTAATATTTACATATACCGGCCGTCCTAGATGTGAATCTAAATATATGTAAATTATGTTTTTCAGGATGTTCGTAAAATTTTGAAGAACATTTTTAGTGTTAATTCATTTTTCAGGATACATTTTGCGAGCAGTATATAGTGACGATGTATAGGTTGGAGTCAATTCGAAATATCCTAAAGAAAAACCCATCTATGTGATCAATCGAAAATTAATGACGTCAACGACAGGAAAAATTCTTTTGTTCTGCAGGTAAATTTAGAGATATAGTATATTTTCTTTTTGACACTTAGTATTACAACTATAAGCAACTAGGAGGTATGCAACTAAACGTGCATTAATGCTTGTTTGGTTGCATACCTATTAGAGAGGTAATTTCCTAGTAGATGGCAGCATTGAACAATATTTGTATTGAGTGACCTCTCTATCTTATTGTAATATTCTATGATTGACATTTCTGAAAATAGTGTCATTATAACTTGTATATTTGAAATGGCATGGCGTATTCCAAGAGATGAAAACCGCTTATCTTTTAGTATTTTTGTGCATACATATTTATATTGAAGAATTTCTCCGTGAATGAAGCTTTGACATTTCTGAAATAAGTGTCATTACTGGTCATTATAACCACAGATTATAACTATAAGCAACTAGGAGGTATGCAACTGAACATGCAGTAACGCATGTTTGGTTGCATACATATTAGAGGCAACTTTATGGTAGATGGCAGCACCAAACAATATTTGTATTTAGTGACCTCTCTATCTTATTGTACTATTCTATGATTATACGCACCAGGGAGATATGCAACCAGACGTTGTAGGGAATATTTGGTTGCATACCTAATAGGGAGCAACATTTCGATAGATGGCAGCATCTAACAATATTTTAGTATGGAGTCTCCTCTCTATTTTATTGTAGTTTTCTATGATTGACAATTGACATTTCTGAAAATGGTGTCATTACATATATTTGAAATGGCGTGAGTCGTCTTCCCAGAGAAAAATTCACTTTTTGTTTTAGTATTTTTGTGCATTCGTATTTATATTGAAGAATTTCTTCGTGAATGAAACTTTCGGTAACGATTTTAATAGTATCGTTCGGGAATTACACTTGGTCCAAAGGCGGTAGAAACAGAGATAGGTATGTTGAAATGGACGTTAATATAAATATTAATTTGGTAACTTATTATTCTATTCATATATAAAAACTACTATATAAAATATTACTATACCACTTAGTAACATAGGGTTTGGAAAAGGGCATAATTGAGGGTGACCATTAGAAATTGCTTATTATGTTCATTTTTTAATCCTGTGTATATCATACAAACATCCACATAGTCTCAATACTTGTTGCTTCCTTTTTTGGAAAACGTTTCAAATTGGTGATGAAAAAAACTTGCTGGTTGTTTTGCTGCATTTAAATATGTAACATCAGTTTGTTAGTATACTGGATTCTTAACTCATCATGTTATTTTTTTTTCAGAAACTCAGATGATTTCGTTGGAAATAGTCCATTTAATTAAAGAAAAGGAGAAGAAAGAAGTGATATTTACTAAAAAGCCTTTTAATATATAAGTAATTTTATATTGGTTGCCTTCATTACAATGTCAAAAGATCAGATGCGAGTGCTGTGGTAGCAGCCAGTCTCATTTTTGCGAAATGTTTTGTTAATAAACATATAAAATAACGTGATATATGTTTATGCTTGAAAATACTAGTAGGGACTATTAAATTAAATTGAAAATAAATTAATAATAATGAAGTCATACATATCAAATAATGTCAAGTTATGTTGTTGTATCATGATTAACACATTCAGCAGAATTACAAAACAATGGATCACTCTAAAAATTCCTACTTGATGAACTTTGTTGGGATGAACGTGACCATTATTTATGTTTAAATAGTCAAGTGACAGATGGTGATAAACTTCAAATATCATGGCGTTAAGAATTTTCCGCCCTTGGGCTGCTAAACAATACTTTCCGCCCTATTTTTGGTGTTCCGATAAGGTAGGGAAAAATCTCATAACAATACTATTTTGTAGTTTTTCACTACATGTTTCTTGAGTACTTTAATGTTTCACATAAATTTTCATTATTCGACTCGTGTAAATCAAAGTAAAGGGGTAATTAACATTATTTATCATATTAAATAAATTCGCATATTTTTATTTCTGAAGTTTCCTATTAAATTCGATCCGTATTTATACTATTGAAATTTTCTGTTATATTTTACTATCATTTTTTTGTTTATTTGGTGGACGAAAAACGGTTGTGTCTCACACATGTAGGAAACGCTTAGTATCTGGCTGCTAATGCTCATTTTCTGTCCTTGTGACACAATATACTGTAGCCTAATATATATTTTTTTATCATTATCAAGATGCTGAAATATTTATGTTCATTTAAATTAATTGATCTTCATCCTATCCCTTACGTCCACAACGTGATTGTCTTTATTTAATTATTTGTTAATGATTTTTTGATATCGTCTCCATTTCAAAGCCAGGTTCACTTAAATTCTTCCTGTTTTTTACTTCGTAAATTTATTCTTGGCAGTCTCTTTAACCCTCCTTATCATAATGTCTGGACTTTCATTATCTTTCTTCCTTTAGTTTTGATTTTCCTACAGTTAGTAGTATCTACTATGATCGAGAGATAACCGTATTTCTCGTTCAGTTTTATACCTTCTGTGTAATATTATATCTGTTATTCTACCTCTATGTTTCACTTTAACGAAATATTTTTTAATTCAATTAAAATTATCCATTGGTAACATCATTAAAGTGAAACTAGATAAGTTGCATTGTAAAATTTGTATAAAAAAATTGTGCCATTTTATAATAATATGATTTAAGCAACAAATAAATATAAATTTTATTAAAACTATGTCTTTTATTGAACCATCTAACCTATTTTAATAAGCCGGTTTAAACACGAATTTACAATATTTTGGTTGGAAAAAACGTTTTCCTATAAACTATAATAATTATTCATTTTGGTGGAAAATACCGGAAAGTGTAGCCTAATTATTCTTCATCAAAATATGTGGCGCCATCTACTAATCGGTAGTCGACTTTGTATCAGGATAGCAGAAACGCGAAGAGGTGTACAAAATATCAGGAGTAGCTAAATTGTCTAGATTGCCAAATTTTGTTACTTTTTACACCTCATGGCGTTTCTGCTCTCCTGATACAAGTGAAAAATCAACAAATTGAACGAAATTTCTTAAAATCTGAATAACTTCTCTTGAAAACGTACTTTTGGTGGCCCAATTTGTATCAGGATAGCAGAAACGCGAGGAGGTGTACAAAATATCAGGAGTAGCTAAATTGTCAAATTTTGTTACTTTTTACACCTCATGGCGTTTTTGCTCTCCTGATACAAGTGAAAAATCACAAAATTGAACGAAATTTCTTAAAATATGAATAACTTCTCTTGAAAACGTACTTTTGGTAGCCGACTTTGTATCAGGATAGCAGAAACGCGAAGAGATGTACAAAATATCAGGAGTAGCTAAATTGTCTAGATTGGCAAATTTTGTTACTTTTTACACCTCATGGCGTTTCTGCTCTCCTGATACAAGTGAAAATTCACAAAATTGAACGAAATTTCTTAAAATATGAATAACTTCTCTTGAAAACGTACTTTTGGTAGCCGACTTTGTATCAGGATAGCAGAAACGCGAAGAGGTGTACAAAATATCAAGAGTAGCTAAATTATCTAGATTGGAAAATTTTGTTACTTTTTACACCCCATCGCGTTTCTGCTCTCCCGATACAAGTGAAAATTCACAAAATTGAACGAAATTTCTCAAAATATGAATAACTTCTCTTGAAAACGTACTTTTGGTAGTCGACTTTGTATCAGGAGAGTAGAAACGCGAAGAGGTGTACAAAATATCAGGAGTAGCTAAATGTCTAGATTGGCAAATTTTGTTACTTTTTACACCCCATCGCGTTTCTGCTCTCCTGATACAAGTGAAAATTCACAAAATTGAACGAAATTTATTAAAATATGAATAACTTCTCTTGAAAACGTACTTTTGGTAGCCGACTTTGTATCAGGATAGCAGAAACGCGAAGAGGTGTACAAAATATCAGGAGTAGCTAAATTGTCTAGATTGGCGGCAAATTTTATTACTTTTTACACCTCATGGCGTTTCTGCTCTCCTGATACAAGTGAAAAATCAACAAATTGGACGAAATTTCTTAAAATCTGAATAACTAACTTCTCTTGAAAATGTACTTTTGGTAGCCGACTTTGTATCAGGATAGCAGAAACGCGAAGAGGTGTACAAAATATCAGGAGTAGCTAAATTATCTAGATTGGCAAATTTTGTTACTTTTTACACCCCATCGCGTTTCTGCTCTCCCGATTCAAGTGAAATTTCTCAAAATATGAATAACTTTTCTTGAAAACGTACTTTTGGTGGCCCAATTTGTATCAGGATAGCAGAAACGCGAGGAGGTGTACAAAATATCAGGAGTAGCTAAATTGTCAAATTTTGTTACTTTTTACACCTCATGGCGTTTCTGCTCTCCTGATACAAGTGAAAAATCACCCAATTGAACGAAATTTCTCAAAATCTGAATAACTTCTATTGGAAACGTACTTTTGGTAGTCGACTTTGTATCAGGAGAGCAGAAACGAGAAGAAGTGTACAAAATACCAGGAGTAGCTAAATTGTCTAGATTGGCAAATGTTGTTACTTTTTACACCTCATCGTGTTTCTGCTCTCCTGATACAAGTGAAAAATCACCAAATTGAACGAAATTTCTTAAAATATGAAAAACTTTTATTGAAAACGTACTTTTGGTAGTCGACTTTGTATCAGAACAGAAACGCGTGGTTTTGAATTCTATGGTTTTGGACAGGTCAGAATACACCAAATTCCTTTGCGTTTGATTTACAGTTCCTGGCAAATACACAAAATCTGACAGTTTCCAAACAGTTTGCGTTTAACGTGCCACGGTTTGTAGTTGTAATGCGAAAATACAACTGCGCATGTTCGTAACGATCAATGATAGTTCCGGAATCATGTTGGAACGAACCTTATGATGTCAAGATTACATCGCGAAACCATAGAAATACATAAGCACAAAAATAGCTTTAATCAAAAAGAAGAAAGATTAACCGATCTTTATTATTGGCAAATAAAACACAAATTTGATTCACAATACATATATTAATGAAAATAATATTTACATATAAATTTTCTGGTAATAAAGTCTAGTACGTAACGCTGTTTCTCCTGTATTCGACCTAAAAAAAAAATCATCATCGTTCCATGTGAATGTTGAGTCGCTGAACAAGCTGTGTATGTGTGTAATACAAGACCAAGCGAATACAGGATCAAATTTAAAAGAGTAGAAATAAAAAGGATTTAAAGGATAAGCTCGACGAAAGCGGTATCCAAATCGTCTCCAATTTCCTTGTAGCGTTCCTTTTCAGCTACCAACTCGTCTGAAAAAAGTAAGTTTTGTTGTATAAAAATAATTTTACAATTTACGCTGAAAATCTGGGTCTTATTTTTATAGTAAAAATAATGTACATACCCTTAATTGAACACTTCGAAGTAAAAAGACGTCAAGTATTTTCCCTTCCCCTTCTATAGAGTTGATTTTTTTTTTTAGTAAATTCGGTGTCTGAGCAATTGAGAAACACCAGAAATATACATTTTATTCAAAAGTGAAATGAATCAACAAAATTACATACATAAAATTTTTTTTCATGTCTTTAGTTAAAACATAATTCAGTGCCTGTGGCGGCAAATAGTTAGAGAAGTGGTTGTCTCTGATTCGGAAGACGTTTATTTTCGACAGTTTCCCTTTTACTTAGAGTTTTAACAATTTTTTTCAGGAATCTCACCTTATTTAGAGTACATCTATCTGAACAGACCTATTTAACGAATGAATAGACGCTGTAGAAAATTTTGATTTTTTCCAATAAAAAAATTTGTTTCGTTTAACCCAGATTTTCTTATCAAATTCGATTTTATACAATAATAGAACAATATATCCATTACACACTATTCAAGTCAACAGGTTACTTTTTCAAAAAAAGATTTCGAATTTTGCCTAAATTTCTCTTACAATGTAATTTATTTCTAGCGAGGCACTTAATTCGATGTTAATTCTTCAGGAACAGCTTTTGAATCATCCATCAAAAACGACGTAATGTTCACCCCTCGTAATTTGAATCATCATAAATTTATAACCAGTTGACGAAGTTCTATTATTGTAGTACAAAAAAGTAATTATTACACCAAAAACGTACATTTTAGCTATAAACAAAGCAATTTTTGTTGTTTTGTACTAATTTAACCCCACAACAGGAGTAAAGGTAACCGCATTGCCGATTCTTTAGCCAGGGGAGCGGCTGGACTAAGACTTTTATGACCCAGCGACACCTACGGCCTTACGACTTCGGTAATTGCAGAACTAGCTAATCGATACACCCATGCTCAATCCCTAAAGAGATGGGATTAAATCAAGGGATGCAGTCTTGCCAGGAACACCCTGGGAAGCTGGCATCGAAGAAATATTTGGCGATGACCAACAGTAGGATTTGACTGGCCACTGTTAGCTATTGAAACACCTCCATACAATGGGGCTAGTGGAGACACCTCTATGCAGGATGTGTGAACAGGATTGTCAGGAATGTCTTATGGCGAGTGCCTGGAGTTATCGTTAATGAGAGAGTGTGGGTTCGGTGAGTCCTGGCCTACACCATCGTACATCAACTATCGTTAGTTGATGTACGATGCCTACACCTTCCGATATAAAGGAGATGCCTCCTAGTGACCTGTCCACCTTCCTGGAAAGGACAGGATTGACCTAGGAAGACGTACAATGGGTCTCACGTGGCCTAAACTCACCCTCCCTACTCTACAGATACCCCACAAATTTATAAATTCAACAAACATCCTAGAACTTGTTCTTGAATTTCAACAGAAATCTAGTTGGAAAAGCTATTCGAAGGGGAATAGTTCAGATACCGATTAATAGATGGAGCCACTTATACCTTCGGATAATCTACTTGTATCGATGGCATGGGAATTTAAATTAAGGTTTACCTCCAAAAAATCTTTTCTTCCCCAAACAATTCCATTTCTCTCAGAGATTTGAGAGAATCAGACCTCCTTACTCGAAGTATCATTAGAGGCTCTCACGACCACTCACTTCTAAGCGAAGGAAATCTTCTCCAATCTCGTTTGACACCCTCCAAATGCCTTGGACAAGACACTGATTCCTCCCCAAGAAACCCAAAGAGAAATTCCCTCATCCATCTCTGTAGCAGTTCGACGCGATTTAAACAACAAAAAATCACTCTTCGGAGTAGTTCAACTGAACCATCACCATTGTTGACGGTGATGGTTAAGCGGTGACGAATCCGACCCATAAGTTTTTCACCAAAAATCGCTATTGAAGATTAAAATGAGCACTTTCGATGTACGTTTTTGTTGTAAAATTATAACAAATACATTTTTTTTGTTATTGTTAGTTTGCACTCTTTAAAAAGCATGCGAAAATAAAAAAAGGTGATTAGAAAACAAAAAAAAAACAGCATGGAATTAAAAACTTTTTTTATATAACTAAATAAAATACATTGTAAATATTAGAATATAAACAGGCTTTTAAGGCTAGACTTCATAATTTAATTGAAAAAAAAAGATCGCACGAAAAAAAAACGCTTGCGAATAAAGGAGCCAAATGAACTTACTGTCACCGAAACCTTTTTAGCAAAATTTTTCATTTACTTAAAAATTAAACAATACTACACTTAAATAAAAAAAAACGAAATGGGTCCTTTATGAACAAGGTGAGTTGGATGAATGTACGAAATTTTGAGAAATAAAAAAAATCATTACAAGCCGAAAAAAAATGCCTATGATGGAAGGAAATTTTACAAATAAATTAGTCCCTCAAAAAATTTTTTCGTACGCTTATGATGGAAGGAAATTTTTAGGAATATATCAACTTTATCAAAAATGTTATCGTTCGCATTTTTAGCAATAGATTGACCTTTTTTAAAAATTTTATGGTACGCCCATGGTGCAATTAAGAAAATCTTATTAATTTTTCATCATATTTATAAGATTTTAATTTATTTCGACTGGTATTGATAAAAATGAGGATTTTTTTTCAAAATTTCGTAAATTCAATGTTATTACAATTCGCTAATTAATGTATAAAAATGTACAATATACAAAATGAAGAACCGATTAATACTTCTCTCGGCCTATGGCAGTGTTGATCATACAGATATTGCGGTTATTTTTTCAGAGATCAACGCCTCTTTATTTAATTTTGAATTCAATCAAAAAAAACTAAGCTTATAAGGATATCGAAAGCACCAAACAAATTTTTCCGCCAATTGCGTTTAAATGCCATTTCCTAGATATTTGAAAATAGCAATTCTCCGACTTTTTTTTGCAAATTAGGCAACACTGTGTTGAAACATTAAGCTTAATTTTTAATAATATCAAGTTTTATGAAAATTTGTTCAAATTGACTATGAAAAAGAGGACTATTTCAATTTTTTTTTCGAAAAGCAGCCCATAATCAACTAAATTTACTTTATATAAATATTTTCTATAAAAATCAATTCAATTTTCTGTACAAAATTCAATGAAAAAAAATATCCAAAAAAATGGCATTCAAACATAAATAAAAATTAATATATTTTTTTTGTCGACCGTGCGTGGCGATTGTATTTTTTCTTTCTTTCATAAAAAAAAGTGGTTTTATATATATTCCTATCAGTTTCGTGGAATGCAGAAAATAGACGGGAATGTGTTAGCGTGAAGGCCGGCCTTTTTTTCTAGGTGGTTTTTTTTGTGTGTGTGTGATTAATTTTTACATATTTTGGATATCATGCAAAGTAGCCTCCATTTCATCGGCGAGCATTTTGTTCTTTTCTTTTTCCAGCAATAGGTCGTCTGCAAGGATAGTGTTATTATGCCACAAACAAAAATCACAAAGAGTTTTTTTTGGCGGATATCAACAGCAATTCCTCTAAATATATTCAAACTTACCACAATATCTTCTTTTTCAATCAAATCAACCCCCTTTAAAAATTTTATCGTGCGCACATGATATAGAAATTTTCAAAATAAATTCCCCATGAAAATTACATCGTATGTCTAAGATGCCAGGAAGTTTTTAGAAATATATCATCAGTTTAAAAAAAATTTATAGTACGCCCATGGTAAATTGAAATTTTTACAAATAAATTCATAACTCAAAAAATTTGTATCGTATGTCTATGATGGAAGGAAATTTTCAAAATAAATTGATCTCAATTAAAAATTTTATCGTACGCTTATGATTCAAGGAAGTTTTTAGAAATATTTTATCCTTTTTAAGAAATTTTATCGTGCGCCCATGATTTAGAAATTTGTATGAATAAATTCCCTAGAAACTTTTTAGCAATATATTAACCTTTTTCAAAAATTTCATAGTACGCCCATAGTAAATGGAAATTTTGACAAATAAATTAATCCCTATAAATAGTTTAATATGCACATGATTTAGTCGAGGCGCTGCACGTCACATTTTTCCCCAACCAAAAATCGCTCAACGCGGATAAAAAGAAGTTTGCAATTTAAAAAAAAAATTGTTTTTTTGGAATTCTGTTAATATCCTATGAATAAAAAGTAAAATTGAAAAAAAAATGTATTATTAGCTGCAATTCAGTGAAAACTAATTATTGCGAATAAACATAAAATAACACCGATGTCCTCCTTACCTTCTAATCTGTCGACTTCCTTTTGGAGTTTCTGTACTGAACGTTCAGCAAATTCTGCTCTTGCTTCAGCCTAAGGATACACAAATAATATATTAATTATCCGCATCGATTTAAACAATTTAAAAAAAAAAATTATTACATCAAATGCAAAAAGGTTCTACAATAAATAATCTTTTTTCACTGACACAGACATATTAGAGAGTAAATTATTACAGTTTGCTGTAAAATTGTCGTATTTTACAGGAAACTGTAATAATTAATTTTTGTTTCAAGCTCACGGGCTTGTTGTCACTTTCGAATTTTGGTTTGTGAGGAGGTGAGGAGGTGAAGGTGTCGCTACTTTCGCAACTAACACATTTCCGTCATTGGAAGGTATGTATAGTTGGCGATTGTAGAGATAAATACAGTTCGGGATTAACTCTCGGACGATAACATATATCTTGTACTGATGAGGCGCAATACGCCGAAACCGGTCTACAAGTTATGTTGTCCCTTCTAGTTGCAAACCAGAATGGTTGGTTCAAATCTTGTAGATTTACCAACCCCGTTTGACTTAGAAGTATAATTCAATGTCTGTCCGGGAAGTAGTTGTTTCTTCTTCGTTGAACGGTCACTGTTCTTGAATAATATTTTTCAAAATATTGTTGTAAGCGTTAGAATAATATATTTTTATTCTTCGATATATATTAGAGTTATTGCAATGTTCGTTTTTTAGTTCCCTTAATAAACTCTCTTTTATTTTGACATATATACGCATGCTCAATGAGTCCAACTTTAAGGATATTCCCAATCTAAAATACAGAATTCCTGTACTTTAGTTAAATAAAGGCAAATAACTTTTTAATTAATTTCCTTTATTTTGACGGATCTGTCACCATAAACTCGATGTTTTGTGCCATAAATACAAAACTGTGTGTTCTGTGTTTGTCGTTATTAAAACAAAAGTATCAGCCACGAATTATTGAAATGGAAAATTAACAATTCACCCGATAAACTTAAAAATAACCACAAAACACAAATTCTTCAAACTTCTAGGTTCGAGATCTGTCACTTTCACAGGACATATATAATTTATTCAGTTCTGTGTTTACTTTCGATTTCACTTAAAACGCTCTGCAATAGTGCACTTTTGGTATCGCCTCAACTTTATTCAGTTCTGTGGTTTCTTTCGATTTCACTTAAAACGCTCTGCAATTAATAGTGCACTTTTGGTATCGCCTCAACTTTATTCAGTTCTGTGGTTACTTTCGATTTCACTTAAAACGCTCTGCAATTAATACTGCACTTTTGGTATCGCCTCAACTTTATTCAGTTATGTGGTTACTTTCGATTCCACTTAAAACGCTCTGCAATTAATAGTGCACTTTTGGTATCGCCTTAACTTTCTTCAGTTCTGTGGTTACATTCGATTTCACTTAAAACGCTCTGAAATTAATAGTGCACTTTTGGTATCGCCTCAACTTTATTCAGTTCTGTGGTTACTTTCGATTTCACTTAAAACGCTCTGCAATTAATACTGCACTTTTGGTTTCGCCTCAACTTTATTCAGTTATGTGGTTACTTTCGATTCCACTTAAAACGCTCTGCAATTAATAGTGCACTTTTGGTATCGCCTCAACTTTATTCAGTTCTGTGGTTACTTTCGATTTCACTTAAAACGCTCTGCAATTAATACTGCACTTTTGGTATCGCCTCAACTTTATTCAGTTATGTGGTTACTTTCGATTCCACTTAAAACGCTCTGCAATTAATAGTGCACTTTTGGTATCGCCTCAACTTTATTCAGTTATGTGGTTACTTTCGATTCCACTTAAAATGCTCAGAAATTAATAGTGCACTTTTGGTATCGCCTTAACTTTATTCAGTTCTGTAGTTACTTTCGATTTCACTTAAAACGCTCTGCAATTAATAGTGCACTTTTAGTATCGCCTTAACTTTATTCAGTTCTGTAGTTACTTTCGATTTCACTTAAAACGCTCTGCAATTAATAGTGCACTTTTAGTATCGCCTTAACTTTATTCAGTTCTGTAGTTACTTTCGATTTCACTTAAAATGCTCAGAAATTAATAGTGCAATTTTGGTATCGCCTTAACTTTATTCAGTTCTGTGGTTACTTTCGATTTCACTTAAAACGCTCTGCAATTAATAGTGCACTTTTGGTATCGCCTCAACTTTATTCAGTTCTGTGGTTACTTTCGATTTCACTTAAAACGCTCTGCAATTAATAGTGCACTTTTGGTATCGCCTCAACTTTATTCAGTTCTGTAGTTACTTTCGATTTCACTTAAAATGCTCAGAAATTAATAGTGCACTTTTGGTATCGCCTTAACTTTATTCAGTTCTGTAGTTACTTTCGATTTCACTTAAAACGCTCTGCAATTAATAGTGCACTTTTAGTATCGCCTTAACTTTATTCAGTTCTGTAGTTACTTTCGATTTCACTTAAAATGCTCAGAAATTAATAGTGCAATTTTGGTATCGCCTTAACTTTATTCAGTTCTGTGGTTACTTTCGATTTCACTTAAAACGCTCTGCAATTAATAGTGCACTTTTGGTATCGCCTTAACTTTATTCAGTTCTGTAGTTACTTTCGATTTCACTTAAAACGCTCTGCAATAGTGCACTTTTGGTATCGCCTTAAAGGATTCTTTATTAGAGGATCTTTTATTAAAGTCGGCATTTTTTCCCATTCTATTAATTTCAAATTCGTCTTTATTTTTCGCCTAAATCCTAATACTTTCTCTCGTCGCCAAAAGATGTCTCTATCGTATTTGTCGGTTTCTGATTTTATGCAACTTATAATACAAGAAATAATTGAAGGTTGCGGCCTAATTGTTTTCATTATAGAACCTTATTGCATTAAAATTAACTCAATTTCGGTTAATGACAATAAATTACTCAAGAAAATTGATAAATAATTAGCTCGATTACGAGGGTAATTATGAAAGTATTCAAAAATATCGAACTGTTTAGTTTTCCAGATATTTTGGAAATAAAAATGGAAAAAAATTGAATCCCAAAATGAAATCGAGCAAATTATTTTAATTGTTAGTTTTGAAAACGAAAAAATAAAATGTTAGGGCGTTAAAACGATAATAAAAGCTTTCGACATGCAACGCAAACTAACTAGTGAAAACAAAACTCCACACCCAATAAATACTTACAAAATTTACAGTGAAATACTTCCTGAAACCCCAAAGCAGTGAATTGAAAGCAATTACTATACTAAAATCGCAATCGGCGCGGAGTAATAAAACTATCGGAAGAAGTCATTTCAGTGGTGGGTATCTATTATTATTTTTAAGGTATAGAGACATTCGGATTACTGAAATATTTATTACGAATATTATTGAATGCCTATATTACTTTGGTGTATTCGGTTGTAATTTGATTGAATAAGCCTCCTGCTCGATTTGCAGTGGACGAACTAGCAAAAAAACTTGGTATTGACGTAGTGCGACTTCCGATAGAACTGGTATGGGCACAAGTGAAAAGTTTTATATGTCGACATAATACTACATTCAAACTAAAAGATGTGCAAGCATTATTAGACAGGACCCTATTACAAGTTACTAAAGAAAATTGGCAAAAAGCAATTCATCATGTATTAAAAGAGGAAGAAAACATGTGGAATCTGGACAAAATATTAGATGCAGACATTACAGTGACACCATTAACAATTTCAATAAATAATGACTCCTCAAGTGACGATTGTGATTTAGAGACATTTGCACTTACTAATCTAGACTAAGATGAAGGAAGAACTATTTAAAACAATTTACAAGTGGTAAGCAAATTACAATTAGTACCTATTATAACATTGTATTATTTAGAATTCGAGCCATAATTTAACGGTCAACATTTTAAACCACACTTATTTATTTAATAGGATATCTAGGTATTTTCATAATTTAAAACTTAAGAACAATATATACCTACGAACCCCTAATACTGTTCCTAAACCTACGCCTATTATACCCCTAGAAAGTATTAAGATAAGACTCGGTCATTGTTATCTTTCTACAATATCTTCTTGTTTTCACAACATTCATTACAGCAGGTAGTGTAAAATTACATATTTTGTTTGGTCCACTTGTGCTGAGCAAGTCCCATAAAATTTTGATTTATTACTCCGCACCGATTGCGATTTTACTATAGTCCAGGCGGATTAACTTTTTTGAGATAAAAATTGTTACCTAAAGTTTGGTAGGTGGAAGTTATTACAAACGAGGGAAATATAAATGCAACAGGTGAAAAGTGGGAGGGATGATTTGGGGGGTTGAAAAATAACCCTCTCAACAACTTTCACCTAACAAACTCTAGGATAACGATTTTTTTTTTCACCAAAAAAAGAGCTAATTCGCCTGGTCTATACGTACTATACATGGAAATATTGGAAGATGAGTAAATGAAGATCAAAAGAATATATTATCGGAGTGAAACAAGTAAAACTGTTAGCGTCGCCATCTATTATGCGACAAAGACACTATTTATAAATTTGACGTAGGTACCGTCACCTATTTAATGGATTTATTTGCTTCCCTGTAGATGTCAGTGGTGGAGAAGAAAATGAGTGAAAAAAGCGTGGGTAAAAAAGTAATAGAAAAAAAATGTGATTGTTTTTTCGTGTACCCAATATCTGATAAAAAAAAATTATAACCCCTTTAACCGTTTGAGATTTGTGCAAGCTTATAATAATACAGAAATTGCTTCAAAATTTTGTACAAAGGATCAAGAAAAATATTTTTTAAAAATTTTAATTTCGGTTTTTATTGAGAGCCTGCACAAAAATCAAACCCGACAGCAATCAAAACTTACTTCACGCAATTTATCAGAGGTGACACGAATTTTATCTTCGCTGTGTTCTCTTGTAACAGCAGCCTAAATAACATACAAGGTGTAGAGACATGCGAAATGTATACAGGATATACAAATGAAGGGAGAACAGACAAAATATTTATTCCGATTTTTTTTTAAATAAAATTATCCTTACAAGGATAATCGTACGAAAAAAAAAATGAAATAAAGTGGAAAGGTACAAAAAGTATACGTAAAAAAAATTTTTTTTCCAAATACTTTTTGTTATCAACCAGTGACATAATATACAAAAAATCCAGTGCCCTTTTTAAAAAAAAATATACAACGACCAACATGAAAATAGAATGTCCCATATATATAAATACATGATGAAACACTATGGAAGGAACTACCATCACATCCTCTATACACATTCCGAAGGTATTTTTTGGTACCCTAGAAAGAAAAATTACCTCTCTCAATTGTTGTTCCACCTGTTTTAAGGTAACCGAGTACTCGTCTTCCTTGCGTGTGGCCTGTGTTAGTTAAAATAAAGTAAATAAACAAATTAGAAACACTCAACAACAATCGTCGCTCATGCTACAAGAAAAAAAAAATGAAAAAAAAATAAACAGAAAAAAGTTTGCGCGCTGTTAGAGATAAACAGAGAAAGAGATATATAGAGCGTTGTTATAAAGCACTTCGTTTAAGTACCTCCTTTAGGCGAGTGGTCAAGTTCTTAATTTGATTTTTGTATTCTTCTTCGCGTTGATTGGCCTATATGGGTCATTGTAAACATTATATCATAATTTTTCTTATTATAAAATATAATACAGGTTAATTCGACGCAACTTTTATTTAACCACGTATAGATGGCGCCACTATTTGGATGGTGTTCAAGTGACGCTATTTTCGGAGTTACTAAATTCAGTAGATGTTTCAAGAAAATGAAAGAAAAAATGGAACGATACTTTGTATAAGAGGGTACTTGAAAGAGAAAAAAAAACCGTGGACTTTAGAAGAAACTCGTGGAGACCATAAAAATGGGAATTTTGAGCTGAAATTTTAGATACACATTCTCATATAATGAACAAATATGGGAAAAAATCTTCGACATCTTATCTACGATATTTTGCATACGAGGGTACCCGAAAGTGAGAATACGAAATTTCGAAAAAGTAAAAAATTTCAATGATAGACTTTAGAAACTTTTTATGGGCATTTTCGTAATCTACGGAGTCGAATTAGTGGATTTCCATATATAAAAGTGCCCGAGAAAACTTAGTTCCGATTTTGAAAATTTGTCCAAGTCAAAAAATGGTAGAGACCAAGGCAGTAGTAACTGTTTACGCATTCAGTTTATTATCCAGATTTAGTCCCCAATGAAAATCCAACGATAAAAAACTTTTTTTTTAGACTGACTTTAAAAAAAGGACGAGCAAAACTAACCTCAGCAAAGACGGTTATTATTTAAAAAATATTCAGACATTTGACGTGGAATTAGCCTGTATTTTATTTTTATTATTTCCTGCGTCGAAAATAAAATTCATTAAAAAATAGTATGGATTTTTTTTCAAAGAAGCTGATTCGATTTCAAGAAAAAATATACCTCTGCGTAACGTTTTTGTTTGCGGTAAAAATTTCGAAAGAAATGAAATTTTAATTTTCAGTTTTAATGATGTAGAATCGATTCAGCTTTTTTCTTAGAAGGGCCTGTATAATAAAAATTCAATTTGAATCAATAAAAGCGATCCATTTCATAATTAATTAAAAAATTCAACAAATTGATTTAAATTAAAAAAATTATAAAATGGACACTTTTAAATAATATAATAATTTTGTTAAAATTCTTTCCAAAATGTTCATTAAAACGGTCCTGTTCTAAGAATTATTCAACCGTCATTTAGTTATAATATTATCTCGAAATTGTTTCCAAAATGTTCCTTGAAACGGTCCTGTTCTAACTTTAAATTTTGTACTTTTTGATAAAATAATTTTGGAAAAATTTTAAAAATTCTTTAATAATTTTAATTATATAAAAAAAACTCACCTTTTCTTCTGATACTTCAAGGGATTTTAAGTTGTTTCCTACTACGCGAAGTTCTTCTTCAAGTTCTACAATTTTGCTATAAAAAAAAAGAAGAAAAAAAAACATAAAAATCTTCGTATTACAAAAAAACATTTCAATATTTTTCAAATCATGCACTGTTAAAACAACACATACAATAACCCGGCCAATTACTGTTAAATGTCGACAAACTTTTCTTCGCTGATATTAAATTTCAAACGAAAGTCGTCCAAAATCGTCTTCGAATCCGAACAAAATTATTCATTTGGTCACTGGTAACTGATGGTCCATCCACCAAAAAGTCCCGATTTAGCACCAAATGAAATTTTTCCAAATAAATGGAAAAATGAAATTAAAAAAAGCAAAGCCTCACTGAATGTTCACTGCGGTCGGCTCTTTCTTCTGCCCTTTCGAGGTCTTGTTCCAACGACAAACTTTTCTTCGATGAAAACGAATTTCAAACGAAGGTCGACCAAAATCGTCTTAAACGAACCAATTCCGAACAAAATTATTCATTTGGTCGTATTTTTCACCGGTAATCGATGGTTCATCCACGAAAAAGTCCCGATTTAGCACCAAATGAAATTTTTCCAAATAAATGGAAAAATGAAATTAAAAAAAGCAAAGCCTCGCTGAATGTTCACTGCGGTCGGCTCTTTCTTCTGCCCTTTCGAGGTCTTGTTCCAACGACAAACTTTTCTTCGCTGAAAACGAATTTCAAACGGAGGTCGTCCAAAATCGTCTTAAACGAACCAATTCCGAACAAAATTATTCATTTGGTCGTATTTTTCACCGGTAATTGATTGTTCATCCACCAAAAAGTCCCGATTTAGCACCGAGTGAAAATTTTTCAATCTTTAGAAATAAATGTAAAAATAAAATAAAAATAAGCAAAGCCCACTGTTCACTGTGGTCGGCTCTTTCTTCTGCCCTTTCGAGGTCTTGTTCCAACGACAAACTTTTCTTCGCTGAAAACGAATTTCAAACGAAGGTCGTCTAAAATCGTCTTAAACGAACCAAATCCGAACAAAATTATTCATTTGGTCGTATTTTTCGCCGGTAATTGATGATTCGTCCACCAAAAAGTCACGATTTAGCAACGAGTGAAATTTTTTTAATTTTTCTAAATAAATAAAAATAAGCAAAGCCTTACTGTTCACTGTGGTCGGCTCTTTCTTCTGCCCTTTCGAGGTCTTGTTCCATCAATACCAGCTTTCGGGCGGCCTGTCAACAGTTACGCAAACATGCAGCAAGCATTATAACGACAATAAAAAATTATATTTAAAACAATTAGAAAAAAATAAAATGAAGTATTCACACGGTTAAAAAAAATGTTGGTAGTGGAAACTGAAAAAAAAAGCTGTAAAAAAAAACATGCCACATTTAAACACACTCTGTATCAAATTGGGACCTACGATTCTCCGGTTTCGGCACGTTCTTCAGCACGTTCCAAATCAGCTTCAACCATGGCCAATTTACGGGCTACCTATAGAATTAGAGCGTTTAAATAATGAAAATTTATTTTTATCCGAAAAAGCCAGATTTAATTGTTAATTTGGAAAAATATTTTCAGAAAATGTTTAAAAAATACAGCCGAATTTATAGATTTTTTTAAAAAAATTTTCATTTCTAGATTTGTTTTTTGTGTGTAATTTTATTAAATCCTGCCTTCAGATATTTTTTTTTTCGCTAAAAACGCTAATTATTTTCAAAAATACACCGTCAAAAGCGTTAGAGACATCTGAAATAATAATTTTATTCTCCAAGAAATATTGTTTAATTCTAATATATTAGAGATCACCCTGTATATGGTGAATTTTATTTTTTTTTTTGAACTTTGAAATTTTTTTAAACTTTTCAATTTATTTTATTTTATGAACTATATACGAGGAAAAAAATAAATTGTCGAATTATTCTCAAAAATAGTTGTTTAGTTTTCCTAAAAATACGAGGGTGGTTACATTTTGAAAATATTAAACATCAAAAATTACCTAAAAAGTGTCGATAAAATTACATACGCCGTTTATTTTTGATTTATTAAAAAAATCAGAAAATCTCGATAATAATTAATTAATTAAATCAATTTTAATTCGAATGTCAAATTTATCGAAAAAAACTACTTTTTGATTCTCCCCGGTAAACTGTTTTGTAAAATTTTTTTTATACCCCTAGTATATAAAAGTCCTAGTAAATATTCTTTTATTTATTACTTTTTCATTAAAATTTCCAATATTTCTCCAAGAAATTTTCCAAAAAAATATTTTCAAGGGTCGATCCTTTACAAACGCAAACACTTTTTCGAGTAATTTTCGTAAAAAATTTAGTAGATAAGCAAAGAGGGTTCTACCTCACCAGTGGCGTTCTACATTAGAGGGCTATGAAAATTAATATTGTGCTGCGAGGTGTATGGGGGGGAAAGAGGAACGTTGGGAACGGCACTGCGTTATTTGACGTACGAATCATGCGCCAAAAGGACATTAGCGGTGTAAATTTTTGTTGAGTGATGGCTCGTCGTATCTTACTGCGCGCCGCTCCTGATTTTTGTAATTTCATAAACACTTAATGAAGTTGTTGTTCCAGCCACCATAAAAAAAGTAGAACGTGTCGCGGGACACACGGTAGGAACTTTAGTTTTAGTTAGTAGTTGGTAGATAATTATTGGCCATTTTTGACAATTTTTCAAAAATTTTGACTATTTTTCAAAATTTTGACTATTTTTCAAAATTTTGACAATTATTGACCATTTTTGACAATATTTCAAAATTTTAGACAACTGTTGACCATATTCCAAAATTTTTAACAATTTTTGGATCATTTGACCATTTTTTAAAATTATGACAATCATCGACCATTTTTAACAATTTTTGATAATTTTTCAAAAATTTTGACAATTATTGACTATTTTTCAAAATTTTGACAACTTTTCACAATTATTGATCATTTTTCAAAAATTTTGACAATTATTGACAATATTTCAAAATTTTTGACAATTTTAGACAATTAATGATAATTTTTTTTCATATTCCAAAATTTTTAACACTTTTGATAATTATTCAATATTTTCGACAATTTTTCAAAAATTTTGACAATTTTTGACCATTTTTCAAAATTATGACAATCATCGACCGTTTTTGACAATTTTTCAAAATTTTGACAATTTTAGACAATTATTGACCATAATTCAAAATTTTTGACAATTATTGATAAGTTTTGACCATTTTTGACAATTTTTCAAAAATTTTGATAATTTTCGACAATTTTCCAAAAATTTTGACCATCATTGACTATTTTTCACAACTTTTGACAATTATTGACCATATTTCAAAATTTTTAACAATTTTTGATAATTATTTACCATTTTTCAAAAATCCTGACAATTTTTTCAAAAATTTTGACAATCATTAACCAGTTTTGACAATTATTGACTATTTTTCAAAATTTTCACAACTTTCGACTATTTTTCAAAAATTTTGACAATTTTAGACAATTATTGACCATTTTTGACCGCATTTCAAATTTTTCAACAATTTTTGATAATTATTGACAATATTTCAAAAATTTTGACAACTTTCGGCTATTTTTCAAAAAATTTGACAATTATTGACCATTTTTGACTATATTCCAAAATTTTCAACAATTTTTAATAATTATTGACCATTTTTGACAATATTTCAAAAAATTTGATAACTTTCAACTGTATTTCAAAATTTTCAACAATTTTTGATAATTATTGTCCATTTTTGACAATATTTCAAAAATTATGACAACTTTTGACTATTTTTCAAATTTTTTGACAATTTTAGACAATTATTGACCATTTTTGACCGTATTTCAAATTTTTTAACAATTTTTGATAATTATTGACCATTTTTGACAATATTTCAAAAATTTTGACAACTTTCGGCTATTTTTCAAAAATTTTGATAATTATTGACCATTTTTGACAATATTTCAAAAAATTTGACAACTTTTGACTATTTTTCAAAAATTTTGACAATTTTAGACAATTATTGACCATTTTTGACCGTATTTCAAAATTTTCAACAATTTTTGATAATTATTGACCATTTTTGACAATATTTCAAAATTTTTGACAACTTTCGACTATTTTTCAAAAATTTTGACAATTATTGACCATTTTTGACTGTATTTCAAAATTTTCAACAATTTTTGATAATTATTGACCATTTTTGACAATATTTCAAAAATTATGACAACTTTTGACTATTTTTCAAAAATTTTGACAATTTTTGATAATTATTGACAATATTTCAAAAATTTTGACAATTCTTAATAAGTATTGAGCATGTACTTTTAAATCGATTTATTCGCAGAAATCGATTTATTTTTATTAAAATCGACTTAAAAAATCGATTAATTTCGAATAACTAAACATCGATTCTTTTCCATTAATCTCACATCCCTACTATACCGCATAAAGTAACGGTCAGATTTTTTGCTGCGCAACCCCCCTCGCTCCAACCTAACATAAGGAACTAAAGTTCCAAAAGATTAGATAATATTTGTAAGGTCAACTGGTCTCCCCCCGATTTCAATATTTCATAAATAACGCGCCATAACTCTACAAAAAATTACACCTTTAATGCCCTTTTGGTGCATGATTCGTGCGTCACACAGACCTAGCAGTACAATATTAATTTTCATAGCCCCCTAATGTAGAACGCCACTGGAGTGTTAAAACCCTCTTTGCTTATCTACTAAATTTCTATTTCCAGAGCCAAATACTTTCAACAGACTAAATTTAGTAAAAAAAATGTGATCAACCCTTAAAATGGTTTGAAAAAAAAATATAATCATGGAACCTACTCATCATATACGCAGCCACTAACAAGTCTGTGAAAAAAATATGGAACGACCGTCTATTTTCATTAAATCATCTTCGTCAGAAAAGATCCAGTTTTTTTGTTCTTTAATTAATATATAAAACACTCCCGTTCGCGAAAAATGTTCAACCCATTTCGCGTTTTTAATCTTCACTATTATACAAAAAGAATAATTCTTAACACTAAATAAAATAAAATAAAACAAAAAAATATATTATAGTTGCAGACACGATCATGATTTACTGGCGCAGTCAATAGGATAAATACCTTCTTTAATTTTTAGTAGGTAAAATATTACAAAGAAAATAAAAACTGTTAAATTTCCCTTATATCTTCTAGAATTTACGATTTAAAAAAATATATATCTCATCATAATCGTGTTTTTTTTTCAAAACAGATATTTATATCAATTAAAATGTGAGTACTACAACTTCAAGTCGATTAAATTCACCCATTAATAATAAAAAATAAATAAATAAACAAAAATAAATATAAAAAACGCCCCCTGTTAAAAAAAACTCAACAATATGGAGAAATTAAAAATGTTGTACAGGATAAATCAAAATAAAATTACACCTTCAATGCTTATTGGTGATTTACCGGATCCGGCACGCCGCAACGTGTATACGAGGCTTAATAGCTTTTACAATATTTTTCATATCGCTGAGAATTTTGTTGGTGTTTTTTAAAGCAACCGTTTCACTTTGTTAATAATAAATAATTTTTTTTTGGACGGAATCACTTCCAAAAATAGCTGCAACTTTTTACGACCCCTCCACACTTTCACTACACTTTAACACTATCAACCCTTTATTTTATTTAAACAAAAAAAATTCCCAAATGATGATTACGTTCCACGACACATTTTAAAATTGAAAAAAAAACATCAACTGAAACTTCGAGGCACTGAATTAGTTAGAGCGTTATTTTGAGGTAACGTATTTTGAAAAAAGTGGAATTAAAAAAAAAATATTAGTAGGGGAGAGTCACTCTGCTAGAATTTTAAGAACCTCATCGTATTTTTTGTCGGCTTCTTCTGCCAAGAAACGGGCCTCTTTAAGTTGATTTTCGAGGGCGTCCATACGTTCTTCATCGGCCAATGAGCGATTTTCGAGTACTTTGCGCTGCCTAAATTATAATAATAATAATTTATAAAAAAAAAATCGAAATTTGTACAAAACAATTAAAAAAAAAAGATGAAAATGTAGGTGTTTGTAAGATTATTTAATTCTAAAATAAGGGTAGTAACAGCGACAGTGGCGTGCTATTATATAATAAATAATGAAATGTTAACTGTTACTGTCAATCTGGAATGTTTATATCGTAATTGGCTAGAAGATTAACGTAAAGTAGGTTCTCATTAGTATTCCACTTGAGTCCGTTGTTGTTTTTTTTTCGTTTGAATCACATTACGCCATCTGCTGATGGTTGTTTAATAATTCCAAATTTGGAAAAGGCCAGTGCGATTCAGCCCAAGGTGAAAATTACCGGTTTTTTATGATATAACAATTTTTCTTACACATACAGATTTCATCTTTTTTTTTTATTTTAAATAAAAACACCTGTAAGTTAAAACAAATATTCTGCAAGCTCCTTCGACTCCTTCGGGGGAAATATCTACAAGGGGGTGAAATATACGAAAATAAAAAACATGCGCATTTTTTAATTCTATTTGCCGAAATTTTTAAAATAAAAAAATGTCGGCAAAACTGGAGTCGAAATATTTACGTAGCTGAAAAATTTTTTGAAGATCGGAAAACGAGAAGAAAATTATTTTTACATTTATTTTCATCCAAAAACCTTATTTTATGAAATTTTCAGCATTTTTCATGTCACAAAATAAATATTTTAGCAAATAGCGATTCAAAATTAACTCAAACAAGTAAAATTTACCCCTGAATCGATTGGTGGTCACTACAACGTTCTAACTGTTGAATTGTAGGGGTTTTTTGGGAGTTTTCTATTCTTTTACTTTGACAATTTATAAAATGAAAAATCTTCAGGTTATGATTTTGTGAATTTTTTTCCCAGTAGATTGGTCCTTTCAGAGTACTCTCCTAAAATTTCATATCAATATTCCTAGTTTTGTGGAATTTATAAGACTTTTCATGTTGAAAATTTATTTTTTCGAAAATTTCTTGACACTGTTTGAAGGCGAAAGAATTATTTTTTCAAAAAACTGAGTTGACCAGTCGATTTCTCAT
Organism: Lochmaea crataegi; assembly: GCA_947563755.1. Classification (NCBI taxonomy): domain Eukaryota; kingdom Metazoa; phylum Arthropoda; class Insecta; order Coleoptera; family Chrysomelidae; genus Lochmaea; species Lochmaea crataegi. Next base: position 8,701,938 of record OX387433.1, on the reverse strand, counting down.
CCCAAGAAACCTCATCTAACAAAAAAAAAAAGGTAGGGGTAAATTAGTATAGTACGTTTCTAGATATTTCGTTTTGATTTTACTTTGACGATTTATAAAAAGGAAACCCTTCAGGTTATGGTCTTGTGAATTTTTTACCCTTTCAGAGTACTCTAAAGTTTCAGTTCAATATTCCTAGTTTTCTGGTATTTACAAGACTTTTTAGGTATAAAATGCGTTTTTTCAAAAATTTCATGACACTATTTGAACGTTAAAGAAAACCGAGTCGCCCAGTCGATTTCTCGTCCCAAAAAACCCCATTTTACAAATTTTTTAGCATTTCTCACGACTCAAATTTTTTTTCAAAACTTTATATATTTTCCATAAAATTGTAAAAAAAAACGTATTACAACCATTAAAATTTTCATAAACTACGAGGGTTCGAAGAAACTTAATTTTTTTCTTCTCGTTTTCATTTCAAAAAGTTAATAAAGCATTGAGGAACATTGATTGAATACCTCTTCGTATTTTTTATCAGCTTCCTCGGCTATTAATTTCGCTTGTGTGAGTTGTTGTTCTAAATGGGAAACCCTGTCGTCCTCCATATTCGTTTTGTTTTCTAATGCTTTGAGTATCCTATATGCGGGAGAGATTAGTTTCGTTTTATTGGGAATAGCAACACACACACACACAAATATATAAATATGTCAAAAAAAAAAACGTGGTAACGTTATCGAATACAATTTTTCTCGACGAACCAACCATCCACCGTAGCGACCGGATTTTGTCCCAAAAGATTTTTTATTTCACAGCATTCAGAGAAAACTGTATGGTCAATATAAAAAGGAAGGAGGAGGGTTTGAAGTTGATATCTTTGACAAAATTAAGTAGATTTTGACGTTCGAAATAAGAGAATCACACTGTATGGTATGTTGAACAGTTAAAAATTTGATACAATGGGATTTCTTTGGGGAAAAAGTTGAAAAAAAGAACTTTTAAAAAGGAAAAAAAAGAAGTTTTAATATATTTTCAATTTTTGGAGAAAAATGTTATATTTTTTATAAAAGTAAAAGTTAAACAAGGATCAATTAAAAAAATTAAATAAAATAAGTTGGTTTGAACATAGCAGAAGATATAATAATTATCGAATAACAATTAGTTTATTTGATACAAAAAATTTTATTGGGAGCATTGTATCACCCTGTATTATTCGATCTACAATAAATATGACGTAGTATCGTTTGAATTTCATAATCTCCAAGATTAACGTTTGTAATCCTATTAAAAGGAGTTAATCTTATCTCTTACGTAGGCTTTGAATGTAAATGTATGTTGGTATATAAACAAAAATCAATTACAATAAAGTTACCACAATTTTTATTTACCCGGTATGATGATGTATTATTGAAGAAAAGTATTGGTTTTTGTCGATTTGTACGAATTTTTGTTTAACTGAAAGATTTTTTTTCAAAATTTTAGCTCGTTTGGTTGGTTGAAGTTAGAAAATTGCCATTGCAAAAATACTGGTAGCATTTAAAAGTCCTAGCCATTAAAAAAACATATAGTGTGCTCCAAAAATAAGAGTAAATTGATCAAAACCAAAAAAAATCTATTACAATAATTTTTTTGAATTTGGTACTTAAGAATTTTTTCAAAATTTTATTAAGTATAGTCTCAAACTCAAGTTAAAATATGCCTTAAAGTTCATATTGGTAGTGCATGGATTTTTCGAGATATAGAGCTAGAAAGTTTAAATGGTACCCAAAAAAATTACTAAAAAATCTCCAAATCTGTAATTTTTCGACGTCCAAAACTTTATTCAAAATTATCAAATAACGCTAAAAAACGTGTATAGAAAATTTGGAAAATTGATTTATAAACAAAAAAAATTTGATAATTTTAGAATCAAATACGGGTAGCATTTAAAAAAACATATAGTGTGCTCCCAAAATAAGACTAAATTGATCAAAATCAAAAAAATCTATTTCAGTATTTTTTTTGAATTTGGTACTAAAGAATTTTTTCAAAATTTTATATATAGAAAATGGAAATTTATAAACAAAAAAATTTGATAATTTTAGAATTAAATACGGGTAGCATTTAAAAATCCTAGCCATTAAAAAAACATATAGTGTGCTCCAAAAATAAGACTAAATTGATCAAAACAGAAAAAAATCTATTTCAATCATTTTTTTGAATTTGGGACCAGAGAATTTTTTCAAAATTTTATCAAGTATAATCTCAAACCTAAGTTAAAATATGCCATAAAGTTCATATTGATAGTATATGGATTTTTTGAGATATAGAGCTGGAAAGTTAAAATGGGACCAAAAAAAATTACTACAAAATTATCAAATAACGCTAAAAAAAGTGTATCGAACATTTGGAAAATTGATTTAGAAAATGGAAATTTATAAACAAAAAAAATTTGATAATTTTAGAATAAAATACGGGTAGCATTTAAAAATCCTAGCCATTAAAAAACATATAGTGTGCTCCAAAAATAAGAGTAAATTGATCAAAACCAAAAAAAATCTATTTCAGTAATTTTTTTGAATTTGGTACTAAAGAATTTTTTCAAAATTTTATTAAGTATAGTCTAAAACTCAAGTTAAAATATGCCATAAAGTTCATATTGGTAGTGCATGAATTTTTCGAGATATAGAGCTAGAAAGTTAAAATGGTACCCAAAAAAATTACTAAAAAATCTCCAAATCTGTAATTTTTCGACGTCCAAAACTTTATTCAAAATTATCAAATAACGCTAAAAAAAGTGTATAGAAAATTTGGAAAATTGATTTATAAACAAAAAAAATTTGATAATTTTAGAATTAAATACGGGTAGCATTTAAAAAAACATATAGTGTGCTCCCAAAATAAGACTAAATTGATCAAAATCAAAAAAATCTATTTCAGTAATTTTTTTGAATTTGGTACTAAAGAATTTTTTCAAAATTTTATATATAGAAAATGGAAATTTATAAACAAAAAAATTTGATAATTTTAGAATTAAATACGGGTAGCATTTAAAAATCCTAGCCATTAAAAAAACATATAGTGTGCTCCAAAAATAAGACTAAATTGATCAAAACAGAAAAAAATCTATTTCAATCATTTTTTTGAATTTGGGACCAGAGAATTTTTTCAAAATTTTATCAAGTATAATCTCAAACCTAAGTTAAAATATGCCATAAAGTTCATATTGATAGTATATGGATTTTTTGAGATATAGAGCTGGAAAGTTAAAATGGGACCAAAAAAAATTACTACAAAATTATTAAATAACGCTAGAAAAAGTGTACGGAAAATTTGAAAAATTGATTTAGGAAATGGAAATTTATAAAAACAAAAAAAAAATTTGATAATTTTAGAATTAAATACGGGTAGCATTTAAACATCCTAGCCATTAAAAAACATATAGTGTGCTCCAAAAATAAGAGTAAATTGATCAAAACCAAAAAGAATCTATTTCAGTAATTTTTTGGAATTTGGTAATAAAGAATTTTTTCAAAATTTTATTAAGTATAGTCTCAAACTCAAGTTAAAATATGCCATAAAGTTCAAATTGGTAGTGCATGGATTTTTTGAGATATAGAGCTAGAAAGTTAAAATGGTACCCAAAAAAATTACTAAAAAATCTCCAAATCTGTAATTTTTCGACGTGCAAAAACTTTATTCAAAATTATCAAATAACGCTAAAAAAGTGTATAGAAAATTTGGAAAATTGATTTAGAAAATGGAAATTTATAAACAAAAAAAATTTGATAATTTTAGAATTAAATACGGGTAGCATTTAAAAATCCTAGCCATTAAAAAAACATATAGTGTGCTCCAAAAATAAGACTAAATTGATCAAAACCAAAAAAAAAATCTATTTCAGTAATTTTTTTGAATTTGGTACTAAAGAATTTTTTCAAAATTTTATTAAGTATAGTCTCAAACTCAAGTTAAAATATGCCATAAAGTTCATATTGGTAGTGCATAGATTTTTCGAGATATAGAGCTAGAAAGTTAAAATGGTACCCAAAAAATTACTAAAAAATCTCCAAATTTATAATTTTTCGATGTGCAAAAGTTCATATTGGTAGTGCATGGATTTTTCGAGATATAGAGCTAGAAAGTTAAAATAGTACCCAAAAATATTACTAAAAAATCTGCAAATCTGTAATTTTTCGACGTGCAAAAACTTTATTCAAAATTATCAAATAACGCTAAAAAAAGTGTATCGAAAATTTGGAAATTGATTTAGAAAATGGAAATTTGGTACTAGAGTTTTTTCAAAATTTTAATAAGTATAGTCTCAAACTCAAGTTAAAATATGCCATAAAGTTCATATTGGTAGTGCATGGATTTTTCGAGATATAAAGCTAGAAAGTTAAAATGGTACCCAAAAAAATTGCTAAAAAATCTCCAAGTCTGTAATTTTTCGACGTGCAAAAACTTTATTCAAAATTATCAAATAACGCTAAAAAAAGTGTATCGAAAATTTGGAAAATTGATTTAGAAAATGGAAATTTATAAACAAAAAAAATTTGATAATTTTGGAATTAAATACGGGTAGCATTTAAAAATCCTAGCCAATAAAAAAACATATAGTGTGTTCCAAAAATAAGACTAAATTGATCAAAACAGAAAAAAATCTATTTCAATCATTTTTTTGAATTTGGGACCAGAGAATTTTTTCAAAATTTTATCAAGTATAATCTCAAACCTAAGTTGAAATATGCCATAAAGTTCATATTGATAGTACATGGATTTTTTGAGATATAGAGCTGGAAAGTTAAAATGGGACCCAAAAAAATTACTACAAAATTATTAAATAACGCTAGAAAAAGTGTACCGAAAATTTTAAAAATTGATTTAGGAAATGGAAATTTATAAAAACAAAAAAATTTGATAATTTTAGAATTAAATACGGGTAGCATTTAAAAATCATAGCCATTAAAAAAACATATAGTGTGCTCCAAAAATAAAAGTAAATTGATCAAAACCAAAAAAAAAATCTATCGGTAATTTTTTTGAATTTGGTACTAAAGAATTTTTTTCAAAATTTTATCAAGTATAGTCTCAAACTCAAGTTAAAATATGCCATAAAGTTCGTATTGGTAGTGCATGGATTTTTCGAGATATAGAGCTAGAAAGTTAAAATGGTACCCAAAAATATTACTAAAAAATCTCCAAATCTGTAATTTTTCGACGTGCAAAAACTTTATTCAAAATGATCAAATAACGCTAAAAAAAGTGTATCGAAAATTTGGAAAATTGATTTAGAAAATGGTAATTTATAAACAAAAAAAATTTGATAATTTTAGAATTAAATACGGGTAGCATTTAAAAATCCTAGCCATTAAAAAACATATAGTGTGCTCCAAAAATAAGACTAAATTGATCAAAACAGAAAAAAAAATCTATTTCAATCATATTTTTGAATTTGGAACCAAAGAATTTTTTCAAAATTTTATTAAGTATAGTCTAAAACTCAAGTTAAAATATGCCATAAAGTTCATATTGGTAGTGCATGGATTTTTCGAGATATAGAGCTAGAAAGTTAAAATGGTACCCAAAAAAATTACTAAAAAATCTCCAAATCTGTAATTTTTCGACGTGCAAAAACTTTATTCAAAATTATCAAATAACGCTAAAAAAAGTGTATCGAAAATTTGGAAAATTGATTTAGAAAATGGAAATTTATGAACAAAAAAAATTGATAATTTTATAATTAAATACGGGTAGCATTTAAAAATCCTAGCCATTAAAAAAACATATAGTGTGCTCCAAAAATAAGAGTAAATTGATCAAAACCAAAAAAAATCTATTTCAGTAATTTTTTTGAATTTGGTACTCAAGAATTTTTTCAAAATTTTATTAAGTATAGTCTCAAACTCAAGTTAAAATATGCCTTAAAGTTCATATTGGTAGTGCATGGATTTTTCGAGATATAGAGCTAGAAAGTTAAAATGGTACCCAAAAAAATTACTAAAAAATCTCCAAATCTGTAATTTGTCGACGTGCAAAAACTTTATTCAAAATTATCAAATAACGCTAAAAAAATGTATAGAAAATTTGGAAAATTGATTTAGAAAATGGAAATTTATAAACAAAAAAAATTTGATAATTTTAGAATTAAATACGGGTAGCATTTAAAAATCCTAGCCATTAAAAAAACATATAGTGTGCTCCAAAAATAAGAGTAAATTGATCAAAACCAAAAAAAATCTATTTCAGTAATTTTTTTGAATTTGGTACTCAAGAATTTTTTCAAAATTTTATTAAGTATAGTCTCAAACTCAAGTTAAAATATGCCTTAAAGTTCATATTGGTAGTGCATGGATTTTTCGAGATATAGAGCTAGAAAGTTAAAATGGTACCCAAAAAAATTACTAAAAAATCTCCAAATCTGTAATTTGTCGACGTGCAAAAACTTTATTCAAAATTATCAAATAACGCTAAAAAAATGTATAGAAAATTTGGAAAATTGATTTAGAAAATGGAAATTTATAAACAAAAAAAATTTGATAATTTTAGAATTAAATACGGGTAGCATTTAAAAATCCTAGCCATTAAAAAAACATATAGTGTGCTCCCAAAATAAGAGTAAATTGATCAAAACCAAAAAAAAATCTATTTCAATAATTTTTTCAAAATTTTATAAGTATAGTCTCAAACTCAAGTTAAAATATGCCTTAAAGTTCATATTGGTAGTGCATGGATTTTTCGAGATATAGAGCTAGAAAGTTAAAATGGTACCCAAAAAAATTACTAAAAAATCTCCAAATCTGTAATTTTTCGACGTGCAAAAACTTTATTCAAAATTATCAAATAACGCTAAAAAAAGTGTATCGAAAATTTGGAAAATTGATTTAGAAAATGGAAATTTATGAACAAAAAAAATTGATAATTTTATAATTAAATACGGGTAGCATTTAAAAATCCTAGCCATTAAAAAAACATATAGTGTGCTCCAAAAATAAGAGTAAATTGATCAAAACCAAAAAAAATCTATTTCAGTAATTTTTTTGAATTTGGTACTCAAGAATTTTTTCAAAATTTTATTAAGTATAGTCTCAAACTCAAGTTAAAATATGCCTTAAAGTTCATATTGGTAGTGCATGGATTTTTCGAGATATAGAGCTAGAAAGTTAAAATGGTACCCAAAAAAATTACTAAAAAATCTCCAAATCTGTAATTTGTCGACGTGCAAAAACTTTATTCAAAATTATCAAATAACGCTAAAAAAATGTATAGAAAATTTGGAAAATTGATTTAGAAAATGGAAATTTATAAACAAAAAAAATTTGATAATTTTAGAATTAAATACGGGTAGCATTTAAAAATCCTAGCCATTAAAAAAACATATAGTGTGCTCCCAAAATAAGAGTAAATTGATCAAAACCAAAAAAAAATCTATTTCAATAATTTTTTCAAAATTTTATAAGTATAGTCTCAAACTCAAGTTAAAATATGCCTTAAAGTTCATATTGGTAGTGCATGGATTTTTCGAGATATAGAGCTAGAAAGTTAAAATGGTACCCAAAAAAATTACTAAAAAATCTCCAAATCTGTAATTTTTCGACGTGCAAAAACTTTATTCAAAATTATCAAATAACGCTAAAAAAAGTATAGAAAATTTGGAAAATTGATTTAGAAAATGGAAATTTATAAACAAAAAAAATTTGATAATTTTAGAATTAAATGCGGGTAGCATTTAAAAATCCTAGCCATTAAAAAAACATATAGTGTGCTCCAAAAATAAGACTAAATTGATCAAAACCAAAAAAAAAATCTATTTCAGTAATTTTTTTGAATTTGGCACCAAAGAATTTTTTCAAAATTTTAATAAGTATAGTCTCAAACTCAAGTTAAAATATGCCATAAAGTTCATATTGGTAGTGCATGGATTTTTCGAGATATAGAGCTAGAAAGTTAGAATGGTACCCAAAAATATTACTAAAAAATCTCCAAATCTGTAATTTTTCGACGTGCAAAAACTTTATTCAAAATTATCAAATAACGCTAAAAAAGTGTATAGAAAATTTGGAAAATTGATTTAGAAAATGGAAATTTATAAACAAAAAAATTTGATAATTTTAGAATTAAATACGGGTAGCATTTAAAAATCCTAGTCATTAAAAAAACATATAGTGTGCTCCAAAAATAAGACTAAATTGATCAAAACCAGAAAAAAATCTATTTCAGTAATTTTTTTGAATTTGGTTCTAAATAATTTTTTCAAAATTTTATTACGTATAGTCTCAAACTCAAGTTAAAATATGCCATAAAGTTCATATTGGTAGTGCATAGATTTTTCGAGATATAGAGCTAGAAAGTTAAAATGGTACCCAAAAAAATTACTAAAAAATCTCCAAATCTGTAATTTGTCGACGTGCAAAAACTTTATTCAAAATTATCAAATAACGCTAAAAAAATGTATAGAAAATTTGGAAAATTGATTTAGAAAATGGAAATTTATAAACAAAAAAAATTTGATAATTTTAGAATTAAATACGGGTAGCATTTAAAAATCCTAGTCATTAAAAAAACATATAGTGTGCTCCAAAAATAAGACTAAATTGATCAAAACCAGAAAAAAATCTATTTCAGTAATTTTTTTGAATTTGGTTCTAAATAATTTTTTCAAAATTTTATTACGTATAGTCTCAAACTCAAGTTAAAATATGCCATAAAGTTCATATTGGTAGTGCATAGATTTTTCGAGATATAGAGCTAGAAAGTTAAAATGGTACCCAAAAAAATTACTAAAAAATCTCCAAATCTGTAATTTGTCGACGTGCAAAAACTTTATTCAAAATTATCAAATAACGCTAAAAAAAGTATAGAAAATTTGGAAAATTGATTTAGAAAATGGAAATTTATAAACAAAAAAAATTTGATAATTTTAGAATTAAATGCGGGTAGCATTTAAAAATCCTAGCCATTAAAAAAACATATAGTGTGCTCCAAAAATAAGACTAAATTGATCAAAACCAAAAAAAAAATCTATTTCAGTAATTTTTTTGAATTTGGCACCAAAGAATTTTTTCAAAATTTTAATAAGTATAGTCTCAAACTCAAGTTAAAATATGCCATAAAGTTCATATTGGTAGTGCATGGATTTTTCGAGATATAGAGCTAGAAAGTTAGAATGGTACCCAAAAATATTACTAAAAAATCTCCAAATCTGTAATTTTTCGACGTGCAAAAACTTTATTCAAAATTATCAAATAACGCTAAAAAAGTGTATAGAAAATTTGGAAAATTGATTTAGAAAATGGAAATTTATAAACAAAAAAATTTGATAATTTTAGAATTAAATACGGGTAGCATTTAAAAATCCTAGTCATTAAAAAAACATATAGTGTGCTCCAAAAATAAGACTAAATTGATCAAAACCAGAAAAAAATCTATTTCTGTAAAATTTTTTTGAATTTGGTTCTAAATAATTTTTTCAAAATTTTATTACGTATAGTCTCAAACTCAAGTTAAAATATGCCATAAAGTTCATATTGGTAGTGCATAGATTTTTCGAGATATAGAGCTAGAAAGTTAAAATGGTACCCAAAAAAATTACTAAAAAATCTCCAAATCTGTAATTTTTCGACGTGCAAAAACTTTATTCAAAATTATCAAATAACGCTAAAAAAAGTATAGAAAATTTGGAAAATTGATTTAGAAAATGGAAATTTATAAACAAAAAAATTTGATAATTTTAGAATTAAATGCGGGTAGCATTTAAAAATCCTAGCCATTAAAAAAACATATAGTGTGCTCCAAAAATAAGACTAAATTGATCAAAACCAAAAAAAAAATCTATTTCAGTAATTTTTTTGAATTTGGCACCAAAGAATTTTTTCAAAATTTTATTAAGTATAGTCTCAAACTCAAGTTAAAATATGCCATAAAGTTCATATTGGTAGTGCATGGATTTTCGAGATATAGAGCTAGAAAGTTAAAATGGTACCCAAAAATATTACTAAAAAATCTCCAAATCTGTAATTTTTCGACGTGCAAAAACTTTATTCAAAATGATCAAATAACGCTAAAAAAGTGTATCGAAAATTTGGAAAATTGATTTAGAAAATGGAAATTTATAAACAAAAAAAATTTGATAATTTTAGAATTAAATACGGGTAGCATTTAAAAATCCTAGCCATTAAAAAACATATAGTGTGCTCCAAAAATAAGACTAAATTGATCAAAACAGAAAAAAAAATCTATTTCAATCATATTTTTGAATTTGGAACCAAAGAATTTTTTCAAAATTTTATTAAGTATAGTCTAAAACTCAAGTTAAAATATGCCATAAAGTTCATATTGGTAGTGCATGGATTTTTCGAGATATAGAGCTAGAAAGTTAAAATGGTACCCAAAAAAATTACTAAAAAATCTCCAAATCTGTAATTTTTCGACGTGCAAAAACTTTATTCAAAATTATCAAATAACGCTAAAAAAAGTGTATCGAAAATTTGGAAAATTGATTTAGAAAATGGAAATTTATGAACAAAAAAAATTGATAATTTTATAATTAAATACGGGTAGCATTTAAAAATCCTAGCCATTAAAAAAACATATAGTGTGCTCCAAAAATAAGACTAAATTGATTAAAACCAAAAAAAAATCTATTTCAGAAATATTTTTGAATTTGGTACCAAAGTATTTTTTCAAAATTTTATCAAGAATAGCCTCAAATCTAAGTTAAAATATTTCATAAAGTTCATAATGCTAGTACATGAATTTTTTGAGATAAAGTGCTAGAAAGTTAAAATGGTACCCAAAAAAATTACTAAAAAATCTCCAAATCTGTAATTTTTCGACGTGCAAAAACTTTATTCAAAATTATCAAATAACGCTAAAAAAAGTGTATCGAAAATTTGGAAAATTGATTTAGAAAATGGAAATTTATGAACAAAAAAAATTGATAATTTTATAATTAAATACGGGTAGCATTTAAAAATCCTAGCCATTAAGAAAACATATAGTGTGCTCCAAAAATAAGACTAAATTGATTAAAACCAAAAAAAAATCTATTTCAGAAATATTTTTGAATTTGGTACCAAAGTATTTTTTCAAAATTTTATCAAGAATAGCCTCAAATCTAAGTTAAAATATTTCATAAAGTTCATAATGCTAGTACATGAATTTTTTGAGATAAAGTGCTAGAAAGTTAAAATGGTACCCAAAAAAATTACAAAAATCTCCAAATCTGTAATTTTTTCGATATGCAAAAACTGTATTCAAAATTACCACGTAACGCTAGAAAAAGTGTACCGAAAATTTGAAAAATTGATTTAGAAAATGGAAATTTATAAACAAAGAAAATTTGATATTTTGTGTCGATAATTTTAGAACTAAATACGGGTAGCATTTAAAAATCCGATCCATTAAAAAATATATAGTGTGCTCCAAAAATAAGACTAAATTGATTAAAACAGAAAAAAGTGTATCCTCAAACCTAAGTTAAAATATGCCATAAAGTTCATATTGGTAGTGCATGGATTTTTCGAGATATAGAGCTAGAAAGTTGAAATGGCACCCCGAAATTTTACAAAAATCCCCAAAACTGCCTTTTTTCGCTCTTTAACATCCATATTGAAGTCAAAAATGTTGAAAACAATCATCATACCGTGAATTTTTTTTAGGAGCAAAATTAGTGCGCTAAAAACACAAAACTCCACTCAATTAAAAAGGATTTTTTTTCAAGGAAAGGATAAGGCTGACGACAAACCTTTCGCTTTCATCGGCTGCCGCTGAAGCTTCAGCCAATTTAGCTGTGGCGGTGGCTAAACGTTCTTCTGAACGTTCCAAATCTTCTTCCAACAATTGAATACGACGATTGAGAGCCGCAACTTCGGATTCCGCCTGAAACAAACAAAAATTCATTATTATTTACCTACGTGTTTTACACTATATTTTTTCTACTTTTTTTTTCGCTTTAAATGGCATTAAAAAATTCAATGCTTACGGTCGGTAGTATAGATAATACGCAAAAAACAATAATTTGGGTCGATTCGATTGGAATATTTAGGGCGGAGCGGTGGTATTATGAGGTAATCAACCTTACTTCCTTCCGTTCGACGAGAATAGTAAAAAATTGTAAAAGTTACGTAATGAAAATTTGTTTTTATATATGTTTGAATAACCATCTTTTATGGTATAAAATACATTGCCGAGCAAAAATTTTAGGTCACGCTGCCAGAATGGTAAGTGAATATTTAGATGAAGTAGGAATGAGGCGGTTTAATTGGCCAATGTGCAGTCCAGATATCAATCCCATCGAACATGTCTGGGATGAGTATCCGAAGGCATACACCAGCCCCAAGAACTGCCCAGGAGCTGAGAGAGTTGCTCTTGCAGGATTGGAATAACATGGATCAGAATGTAATCCTTAATTTAATTTAGAGTATGCCTCATCGAATGCAAGCAGTCATGAATGCAAAATGGGGTAATACACATTAGTAATCGTTATCATTATCAATAATGCCAAGTTTTATTCCTTTATTTCCTTCCCAATAACAATATTCGAACTTCATTCTAAATGTAGAGTTACAGTTTTTCAAGATAGAAGATTTTTCAGATAAAAGCTGAGAGAGAAATAAACTTTATTGATATTGTTGCATCGACCGAAGTCTTTCAGCCAGTTTACAATGTTTTTATACTACATATATATAAATTTTTTTAAATCTAACATATTCCGTAAGTATGAAGTCAGTAAAAAAAAACTATATTACAATAGGCTACATACATCGACAAGTTCAAATCATATACAAGTTATACTAAGAAAGGAAAGCTGCTTAATGATTTAATATAGAGAGGATTTCTTCAAATAGTTTTTTCTTTCTGTTTTCTACGCTGAGCATTTTCATAACGTGAGGCTCAATCAGCCGGATGTTGTTTTCTTCAAGGCAGAAGGATTCATCAAGTCTCTCATTTATAGGTTCTATTCCAGTTTTAATGTAAAGGAGCTTTGCAATTTTTCAAGTCATTTAAAGTGACCTAAATTTTTTGCTAGGCAATGTATATTGGATGGAATTTTAATTTTTTTAAAGTTTTATTTAAAAAAAATGGGTCTTCCTACATACTGCCATGATTTAGTCTAGATGATGTATTTATTAATAAAAACCAGTGCCTCTTTCAAATATTAACATTAGGTATAGTGTAACCACCCAAGTACTTGAAATCGATTTTTATACGAACATATGCGTTAGTGATTGACAAGGTTGAATTAATCTTATTCATATAGTTCTACGAGATCTACGAAATTTCTAGGATAAGAATATGTGTTGGAATACCAATATCAACCACATTTGTAAAAAATTAAATAGCAGTTACTTTGCAATATTACAGCTAAAAAACACACTTACAACTAGTCAATTGATTAATGTTTATTATGCAATAGTATACTCCCATATTTCCTGTAATCCCATTTTATGGGGGGATTTTTATTTATCAAAAAAGCATTGTTCGTTTAATTTAGATTTTAGAGAAACATGTAGAAATCATTTTAAAGATTTCGGTATTCTAACATTTTATTCTATTTACATCTACAAGTGCATATTATATACAAAAAGTAATTTCAGTGATTTTAGTCTTAATTCTGATTTCCATGATTACCCAACCGGATCTGGCAGGCTTATCCGGCCACCAAAACATGAAAAAAGTCCTGTCTATAAAGGAATTCAATTCCCGAATCATTTGCCTAGCTGTACGTATGATATGAAAACAATTTCAATGTTTTCAAACAAAAAATTGAAAAAATTTTAATTGCCGAATGTTTCTATGATTTGTCAGAGTTCTTAAACAAACGATTTTAATTTAAATGTTTAATAATTGGGAAAATACCCTTCCTAAAGGACTCAATGATGATATGACACAAGGGATGTATAATATAACCGTAGATACATTTTAGCATCATATTACTTATGTTGTCTTTGCCACTTGATTGTTTATTTTTTAAACCATTTATAATTTCTATTTAATGTAAAATCCTCTTTTCTGTTTGACCTGTCCTATATCATGTACTATGATCAAAAAGGATGAATAAAGTATTATTATCGTTGAATATTACAAATCAAATTCGTTTACTGAAATTTACATTTTTTTTACTCTCCATTGTAAAATATGGTTTGCTTTAATGGCTCACGCTGTATATGAAAATTTGCAAAGTAAATATCCGCTATAAAAATATAAATAAACAATATTTGCGTCATTTCCCTTCCGTAAAAAATAAATATTGATTGAAATACAGGACGTATTGAAAGGATTCCTTTTAAAGGATGTAAAAAATGATAAATATGACATTTTTTGTACAAGTGCCATTAAAAGTGACATTTTTAATGCTTGTCAAACGTGTTAAAAGAAGACAGCGTGCTAAAAGTAAAATACTTTTAACATTAGTGTTTAAAGAGACATATTCATTAAATTTTTTTTAAACAAATAGCAGTAAACGAGACATAATGATTCAATTTTTAATAGAACTTTCAATATTATAGTATTATAATGTATTAACATTAATAGTACAATTCGAACAACTCCTGATATTAATACCTTGCATTTTTGAACTAGCCGAGTTGCCAATTACATCAGCAATAGCAGTCAGTTCATGAAATGAAGTGTATGTATCGCTGCAGCTTGCAGACGGCATAATTCTTTCAGCAATTGCCTTTTTATGAATAATAGATTGATCGATGTGACCCTCAGCTACTGTTGTAGACTTCCATCCTCTGTGCTTTTTTATCTCCGTTACATTTGCTGCTGAGTCTGCCAGCAAAGAAGCAGAAGACCTTCTATAACAGTGACCTGTATACTCCTTTGGATCCGGTAGGTTCAAAAACTCAGCAACCAATGAGGGCATTTTCCCAAACGTATTTATACCAACTGGATTCGCAGTGCATTTATAATTTGAGTATTTCAGAAGAAAACGTCCATGAATAATAGCAGAAGGGCGTAATGCAGGGTATTCATTAAAATAGTCAATATATTTTTTGAAGAACGACTTATTTTCATTTTAGTATTTGGAATTAACAATCAATGATTTATCTATTAATTTAATATCATCTATTAATAAATATTCCGAGAATAGTAGCAACTTTTACCATTAAGTATGTTTCATCTGGCACCTCATTTATAAACTTCTGAACTTGTTCAAACGTAAGTGTTTTTGATTTTTTGGGACTATAACCATCATTTTTCCTCTTTAAGAATGCTATTAGCTTGAAATATTTGCTTACATCAACCCCATTTTTAACTAGCGCACTCGATTTTATCATAGAAAACTTACTCCACAAAGTTGACGCGTTCCATATTTTTGATTTCTCTTCTAGATATGCCAAAAAGACGGATTCACTGAAGTTTCCTTAAACTTTTTTCATTTTACACCACTTGAGAAAATTAGAATATGCAATATCATACTGATATTTTCGGTAATAATTCAAATGTCGCTCTTTTTGCAGCCTCTTCAATATCATCAGGAATACATGATTCGTCAATATCATCATCATCATTATGTGAGATGAATATTGAACACCAGCAAGAACTTTTAATAAAAAGCGTGAACTGTAGACAATATTGTTTGTTGGTAACTAAGTGATTCAGCGTCATCTAACAAGACATGGTCAGTTCCCAGGAAATGAGAATACAAAAAACTATGTATGATATTTGTGTTAAAAGTAAGTTTTATTTTGTTCGTGAAATTGTTCCACTCGTTTCGCAAACTTTTTCACTCACAAAATAAAATGTTACTTTTAACACTAATATCATAATTAGTTATTTATAAATAGTGAAATTCCCAATAAGACAAAAAAAAAGAAAATAAGAAGATTCAACAAATTTGGTATTAAACAGAAAACAACTTTCTAAATCGATTTTTACTTTCCACTTGTACACATGGTTATTCTGAAAATATTAAGCAAACTATGTCGAAAAGAAAATAATGGTTATGTCAATATTGGTGGAATTACAAATCGTTATTATTAACAATTACTTACATAGTAGATAATTGAGTAAAAAGAAAAAGAAACTTTCATTATTTGAATAATGCAAAAATTAATACAACTGTCAAATTCATAAGATGCTGAGTTCAACCATATTCTAAAATCTTTAGTTGCCATAAGGGTAAAAATATTATTTCTCATCTCTAATAATATGTTATCAATGCAAATAAAAAATAAATAGAATTTATCTTTGAAAGATAAAATCTAATAATACAAGTCACCTTCAAATCGATATAAGGGCCAACGTACTACTTACAGCCCTTTTGTATACCAAGTTTTTTTAATAAATATATCAAGTTTTATGTATAAAAAAGATAAAAACGACGTAAATTTGTTCAATTTTATAAAAATTGGATAGTTTAACGACACGTTTTATAATGCACAAACGTCTGCCTACCTCTTCTCTCCTCATAATTTCAACTTGGAGTCTCTTGTTGAATTCCTCACATTCATCTTTGTATCTTTCCATTTCCTCTTTCGTCTGCCTCATTTTTTTCTTAAGTACGTCCAAAAGGGAACCTTGTTGGATATTGGTAGTCATTTTTTAATTATTTATAAAAAACAGGCACTTCACGAATAAACCGAATACCAACTTTATTAACTAACTGTACGATTCGCCTGAGTCAACTGGGCGAGTCACCGGGAAAAATGGCTGACACGCGTGCGCCTCTGACACCTGCTAGATATTCCATAAAAGCGCGGTTGCCATATTTAGTTTAGAAAAAATCCTTATAAGGAAATGTTCCTTCACATGTTTGAATTTTAATTAAGTCGGCGCGATTAATTGATTAAAAATGTATATAGCACTATAAATAATGAAGAAATTACATTAAATTTTTAATAAATAGACAAAATTATCGAATATTTTTTAATTTTAATAATTTCTTTTTGCAAAAATAAATTCTGACGAATAAAGTCATTTAAATACTACGAATTTCGAAGAAAAAAGTTATTTTAATAATATTTCAGCGCACAATCTTGAGTTTTTATCGGAAGAAAATCGTGAAAAAAATGCTAAGTGTTATGAAAATTAAGGATATTTCTTTTATACGTAAGTGCTACTTGCATGACAAATACAAGTCTTTTGATTGAGATTAGAGCATAGTTAGTAACGAGTATCCCCCATCGAGCTCTAATTCCTTCTTGCATTCTTCTCGGCGAGTTTGAATAAATTCTTGAGGAACTGCAGTAAATAAGCTATGTGCGTTCTGGAATATGGCGGAGGCGCTAACATGGGAATCCCCATAAGGAAATCGCAAAAAAGCTAAGGTCAAAAATAGCAAAAATGGTTCCCTTCAAGGTCACGCGCATTTTGAAGTGTTTTGAAGACTTTTGAAAGGGGCTGAAGATGTCTCTGAACGCACTACGTCCTACTTCTAAACACATCACGACCTACTTTAAACCCCTTCAAAATACTTTAAAACGTGACAGCGACATTCTTCAAACCCCTTCAAAATATGCGTGACCTTGAAGGGAACCATAATATCACATGAGTTCTATTGGATTTAAGTCAGTGTTATATGATGGCCAATCTAATCTTTGAATTTGGAACGCATCAAGGTAATTTAGTCACCATGACAGTTGCATGCTGTCGAGCATTATCGTGCATTAATACGAATCTATCGTATCCAATTTGGCCGACAGATAGCAAAAGATGATCTTGCAGTAAGTTTTTGGATATACAAGTCATTCGTCCAATCACTTCCACGAGTTCGGTGCATCCGTCCCAACTAACTTACACCTCCCCACCTCCAAAACTAACGGTCTTTATGAGATTGCAGCTGGAGTTCCGTTCCCCAATTCTTCTGTAGACGTGGTTTCATCCATCTGGCTTCCATAACTGATTCCTAGTCTTATCGGCGAAGAGAACATTTTTGGCAAATTCTAATCGACGAGTTTTGTGATTTTGGAGAAGACGTGGAACTTTGGCTGGCTTTAAACCTTCTTCTTTTAATCTTCGCCGGACTAAATTAAGTGGGTAATGAGCCTACTATATGAATACCATCAGCACATAAAAATAGTGATTACAAAAAACGATAATTTGGTCCATGAGTTTAGTATACTTCATTAAAGTCCAGAAGATAAGCTTTTTTTTATGGCTCCTGTATAATAATTCAAATAATACTGGCATTTTTAGAGTTTTCAGTAGAGTAAAATGAAAATTATCTTTTCTCTTTCATCTTGGGAGTTTATTTAGATAAAATATAAATGATTGTCGATCTGGTAAGTGAATAACAAGAAATTTTAATAGAGCCGACAACGCCGCGGTAAATTCGAATTAAGGCGCGGCAGCCATTCAAACTATTAATCGGTTTGTAAAATTTATAGTAATATAGTGACAATAGATGATAATGCCGCAATCTGTTGTATAAAAACGTCATGTTCGATTTACAACTACATATTATTTAAATGATTCCGTTCTTTTGTTATAGCGAACTATGTGTATGCTAAAGTTGAGTTGTCAGGTCAGAAGGAACGTGAGATATCGTCATCATTATTTATATCGGGAGAGACAAAAAATAAAAGCTACAGAGATGAATTTAGTATTGCATAATTTCAAGATAAAAATGTTTCAATGGTTCATTAAAAATAAAGTAAAAATGTATTTGAAACAGTCCAAATGATGGTTTTTTCCCAATTTATATTACAGAATTTCAGTAGTACAAAACTTCTCCAATTAAGAAAGGAAAATTAATTAGAATTATAGTTATCGTTGAGGAAAAAACTAGAACCCGAAGAGAATTAAAGATTTCTATAGTGACACAAGTTAACCGAAAGACAACTATTGAACAGAAAATAGTAAAAGTAACGTAAAAATGTATTTGAAACAGTCCAAATGATGGTTTTTTCTAATTTATATAACAGAATTTCAGTGGTACAAAACTTCTCCACTTAAGAAAGGAAAATTAATTAAAATTATAGTTATCGTTGAGGAAAAAACTAGAACCCGAAGGGAATTAAAGATTTCTATAGTGACACAAGTTAACCGAAAGACAACTATTGAACAGAAAATAGTAAAAGTTCATTAAAAGTAAAGTAATAATGTATTTGAAACAGTCCAAATGATGGTTTTTTCCTAATTTATATAACAGAGTTTTGGTGTTACAAAACTTCTCCACTTAAGAAAGGAAAATTAATTAAAATTATAGTTATCGATGAGGAAAAAACTAGAACCCGAAGAGAATTAAAGATTTCTATAGTGACACAAGTTAACCGAAAGACAACTATTGAACAGAAAATAGTAAAAGTTCATTAAAAGTAAAGTAATAATGTATTTAAAACAGTCCAAATGATGGTTTTTTCCTAATTTATATAACAGAGTTTTGGTGTTACAAAACTTCTCCACTTAAGAAAGGAAAATTAATTAAAATTATAGTTATCGATGAGGAAAAAACTAGAACCCGAAGAGAATTAAAGATTTCTATAGTGACACAAGTTAACCGAAAGACAACTATTGAACAGAAAATAGTAAAAGTTCATTAAAAGTAAAGTAATAATGTATTTAAAACAGTCCAAATGATGGTTTTTTCCTAATTTATATAACAGAGTTTTGGTGTTACAAAACTTCTCCACTTAAGAAAGGAAAATTAATTAAAATTATAGTTATCGTTGAGGAAAAAACTAGAACCCGAAGAGAATTAAAGATTTCTATAGTGACACAAGTTAACCGAAAGACAACTATTGAACAGAAAATAGTAAAAGTTCAATAAAAGTAAAGTATTAATGTATTTAAAACAGTCCAAATGATGGTTTTTTCCTAATTTATATAACAGAGTTTTGGTGTTACAAAACTTCTCCACTTAAGAAAGGAAAATTAATTAAAATTATAGTTATCGTTGAGGAAAAAACTAGAACCCGAAGAGAATTAAAGATTTCTATAGTGAGACAAGTTAACCGAAAGACAACTATTGAACAGAAAATAGTAAAAGTTCATTAAAAGTAAAGTAATAATGTATTTAAAACAGTCCAAATGATGGTTTTTTCTAATTTATATAACAGAATTTCAGTGGTACAAAACTTCTCCACTTAAGAAAGGAAAATTAATTAAAATTATAGTTATCGTTGAGGAAAAAACTAGAACCCGAAGGGAATTAAAGATTTCTATAGTGACACAAGCTAACCGAAAGACAACTATTGAACAGAAAATAGTAAAAGTTCATTAAAAGTAAAGGAATAATGTATTTAAAACAGTCCAAATGATGGTTTTTTCCTAATTTATATAACAGAGTTTTGGTGTTACAAAACTTCTCCACTTAAGAAAGTAAAATTAATTAAAATTATAGTTATCTTTGGTGAAAAAACTAGAACCCGAAGAGAATGAAAGATTTCTATAGTGACACAAGCTAACCGAAAGACAACTATTGAACAGAAAATAGTAAAAGTTAACTCGTAAAAGTTAGTTGAAGATTATTGAGGAATGATCTAAATCATTTGATGAACTTACTAGAACTAAAGTCAAGTAATATAGATTACGAACATATAACTGACAAATATTTAAGAAGTTTATGTGCATTTACGATTTTTAATTGCAATTTGTTTTCTATATTTATTATATTTAAACAATGACAATCTATTTGTTTGTATATATTTAAAGTCTAAAAATAAACATGGCTAGCAAATACACAAACATTATTTCTTCGAAAGCACATACTTTCACAAATATAACCAGTGTTTCTCATTAAAAATATATTTGAAATGATTGAGTAGATAGGTAGGTTAAAATATGAAATGAATAATTCAAATACTTACTCTTTTCAACTGTGAATTCATAATATTATGCAGTTCATTTCTGATAATGGAAAATTTCATTAGAGTATCCGAACTGAATATCGAACTAGCAAAAGCAAGTCCCGGATAGTCAGCACATCTTCTACGACGTTTCTCTCGTTCAGCTACCACTTCAGTCATTTCAGACGTACAGCGGAGCTTCGATAACTCTTCTAATTCAGGATCTAAACTACCCTGTTCACTTTCTATGTCACTTTGACTTGAACCTTCAGCTTCAGGCCTATGAATGAGAGACATATCTTTATTTTCACTTTTGGTATCATTTTTAATTTGTTTGGCCTTTCTTTGTTTACGTATTTTACTGTTACGGTCTTCTTTTACACTTTTACTACATTTTTCTAAGCTGTCGGTAGATATTTTTGGTTCTATTTTACTATCAATATCATCATCACAATTCGTTAAATCTATCACTTCCATTATATCACATTTAGTAGTGGTATTTTTGTTTTGACTTTGTATCGGACTGACAGTGGGATTAATTGAACTATTTTCGGGAAAGGCACTATGTTCTATCACAGTTTCATTTTTTGTTATTGTCGTTTTTTGCGATGTCACTACGTTATCTATACTGTATTCACTTAATGGTTTGCTAGGAGACAATTCTAAAGCTAACCTTCTTCTGGTACCCTCGTTTCTAGGGTGGTGTTGATGTCCCCTTTTTTTACCACTACCCGCCTCCCTTATTGTTGACATTTTTCTTACAGACGTCACTTCTTAACGCGTGCCAATCACTTCCACCATATTGAACTCACTGGCGCTGGTGTCGTGTCGTACTATTAAACTACACGCGTCGTGGCAGCACTGTTTACAAAAAATTCCGCCATATTTGATCCAATATATAAATAATTGCGTATTTTAGGTCATTTATTTATTATTATTACCGCCGAAATACATCAACAAACTGTATTAAAAATGTTTGTTGTCTGGCACGCCCTGAAAGTGTGATGCATGGTTGGCATAATATCAGAAATGGACGTCACTACTGTATAGGCAATACACAATACCACAGGGTAGATTTTGGTTTAAGTTGATTTAAAATGCATTTCAAGATGATAAGTCGTTAATCTACTACTTGTTTAGCGTACCAGATGTCGATAACGAGTTTATTACGTCACGGGATAAGTAGAAATAGGATTATTCATCGACCCATATTTGGAGTGCTATCGAGTTCTTGGTGTATTAATAGATCTACTAAAAACACGCGTAATTGATTCTAGTAGTAAACTTTGAAACCATAACATCCTTCTTTTACGCTAATAATACAGACACTGAACGTTTATTAAATGATATAACATGAAACACTTAAATTTCTTTTAATTAGTTCACTATTTAACTTCGGTTTACCGTCTGTTTGTGTTCCCTAGTAATAAAAATAACTTTTTCTATTATAGAATAGAAAAGAATTTCAAACATGCGCATTGTAACTTGAAATAAAAATAAATCTACGTAATCTCTACAAATTTAAAAAAAAAATGCTCCTGAAATAAATATTTTTAATTGTGACATCTTTCGATTCGAAACAGCACCCTCTGTTGACTTTAATTCGAACAATTTTGACATAAAAACTTAGGTTCCTTTTAAATTAATATTAATATGGATTATTTGTTGTTGAGAGATGGCGCTCGATAGTGAAATTAAATATAATAAATCTGTCAATAGGAATTTTGAGACAGAATTTATTATACAGGGTGGACAAAAAAGTTGTAATAATTAATTAGGTTTTCTCAGCAATTTTACTATACAGAGTGACCAAAAAACTTTTACGAAAGGAAGTTATAAGTTAAAGATTCATTTATACTCTTTTGAGTATTAGAATGTTTCTTTTTTTGTTAAAATTGATTGATATGACTGCGTTATCACTTTAATTAGGTTTTCTCAGTAATATTAGTATACAGAGTGACCCAAAAACTTAAACGAAAAGTAGTTATAAGTTATAGATTCATTTATACTCTTTTGAGTAGCAGAAAGTTTTTTTAGTAAAGATTGATTGATTTGACTGTGTTATCACTTTAATTAGGTTTTCTCAGTAATATTAGTATACAGAGTGACCCAAAAACTTAAACGAAAAGTAGTTATAAATTATAGATTCATTTATACTCTTTTGAGTAGCAGAAAGTTTTTTTTAGTAAAGATTGATTGATTTGACTGTGTTATCACTTTAATTAGGTTTTCTCAGCAATATTAGTATAAAGAGTGTCCAAAAAACTTTAACAAAAAGAAGTTAAAAGTTATAGATTCATTTATACTCTTTTGAGTAGCAGAATGTTTTTTTTAGTAAATATTTATTGATTTGACTGTGTTATCATTTTAAATAGGTTTTCTCAGCAATTTTAGTATACAGAGTGACCAAAAAACTTAAACGGAAAGTAGTTATAAGTTATAGATTCATTTATACTCTTTTGAGTAGCAGAATGTTTTTTTAGTAAAGATTGATTGATTTGACTGTGTTATCACTTTAATTAGGTTTTCCCAGCAATTTTAGTATACAGAGTGACCAAAAAACTTGAACGAAAAGTAGTTATAAGTTATAGATTCATTTATACTGTTTTGAGTAGCAGAATGTTTTTTTTTAGTAAAGATTGATTGATTTGACTGTGTTATCACTTTAATTAGGTTTTCTCAGCAATTTTAGTGTAAAGAGTGTCCAAAAAACTTTAACAAAAAGAAGTTAAAAGTTATAGATTCATTTATACTCTTTTGAGTAGCAGAATGTTTTTTTTAGTAAATATTGATTGATATGACTGCGTTATCACTTTAAATAGGTTTTCTCAGTAATTTTAGTATACAGAGTGACCAAAAAACTTAAACGGAAAGTAGTTATAAGTTATAGATTGATTCATTTATACTCTTTTGAGTAGCAGAATGTTTTTTTTTAGTAAAGATTGATTGATATGACTGCGTTACCACTTTAAATAGGTTTTCTCAGCAATTTTAGTATACAGAGTGACCAAACAACTTGAACGAAAAGTAGTTATAAGTTATAGATTCATTTATACTCTTTTGAGTAGCAGAATGTTTTTTTTAGTGAAGATTGATTGATTTGACTGTGTTATCACTTTAATTAGGTTTTCCCAGCAATTTTAGTATACAGAGTGATAAAAAAACTTCAAAACGAAAAGTAGTTATAAGTTATAGATTCATTTATACTCTTTTGAGTAGCAGAATGTTTTTTTTAGTAAAGATTGATTGATATGACTACGTTATGACTTGAATTAGTTTTTTTTAGCAATTTTAGTATACAGAGTGTCCAAAAAACTTAAACGAAAAGTAGTTATGAATTATAGATTCATTTATACTCTTTTGAGTAGCAGAATGTTTTTTTTTTGTAAAAAATTAATTAATATGACTGCGTTATCACTTTAATTGGGGTTTCACAGCAATTTTAGTATACAGAGTGACCAAACAATTTGAACGAAAAGTATTTATAAGTTATAGATTCATTTTATACTCTTTCGAGTAGCAGAATGTTTTTTTTTCTTGTTAAAATTGATTGATATGACTGCGTTATCACTTTAATTGGCTTTTCTCAGCAATTTTAGTATACAGAGTGATCAAAAAACTTCAAAACGAAAAGTAGTTATAAGTTATAGATTCATTTATAATACTCGTTTGAGTAGCAGAATGTTTCTTTTTTTTGTTAAAATTGATTGATTTGACTGCGTTATCTCTTTAATTAGGTTTTCTCAGCAATTTTAGTATACAGAGTGTCCAAAAAACTTTAACAAAAAGAAGTTAAAAGTTATAGATTAATTTATACTCTTTTGAGTAGCAGAATGTTTTTTTAGTAAAGATTGATTGATAAGACTACTTTATCACTTTAATTAGGTTTTCTCAGCAATATTAGTATACAGAGTGACCAAACAATTTGAACGAAAAGTATTTATAAGTTATAGATTCATTTTATACTCTTTCGAGTAGCAGAATGTTTTTTTTTGTTAAAATTGATTGATATGACTGCGTTATCACTTTAATTGGCGTTTCTCAGCAATTTTAGTATACAGAGCGACCAAAAAACTTAAATCAGTAGTAGTTATAAGTTATAGATTAATTTATATTCTTTTGAGTAGCAGAATGTTTTTTTTTAGTAAAGATTGATTGATTTGACTGTGTTATCACTTTAATTAGGTTTTCACAGCAATTTTAGTATACAGAGTGACCAAACAACTTGAACGAAAAGTATTTTTAAGTTACAGATTCATTTTATACTCTTTCGAGTAGCAGAATGTTTTTTTTTCTTGTTAAAAATGATTGTTATGACTGCGTTATCACTTTAATTGGCTTTTCTCAGCAATTTTAGTATACAGAGCGACCAAAAAACTTAAATTAAAAGTAGTTATAAGTTATAGATTCATTTATATTCTTTTGAGTAGCAGAATGTATTTTTTTAGTAAAGATTGATTGATTTGTCTGTGTTATCACTTTAATTAGGTTTTCTCAGCAATTATAGTATAGAGAGTGACCAAAAACCTTTAACGAAAATTATTTATAAGTTATAAATTCATTTATACTCCTTTGAGTAGCAGAATGTTTTTTTTTTTTATAAAATTTGATTGATATGACTGCGTTATCACTTTAATTAGGTGAATTTTAGTATACAGAGTGACCAAAAAACTTCAAAACGAAAAGTAGTCATAGATTCATTTATACTCTTTTGAGTAGCATAATGTTTTTCGTAAAAATTGACTGATATGACTGTGTTATCACTTCAATAGTATACAGAGTGACCAAGAAACATAAACCTAATAATTATAGATTCATTTATATAATTTTGAACAGGAAAATGTTGAATTCAATAGAAATAACTATGTACTTACGTTTTGGAGAGCTTTTTCTTTTTCTTCAAGTTTTCCGTTAACTGAGGTGAGTTGTTCTTGCGTTTGGTCAAGGTCATTTTCAATAGTTTGGATTTTCTTTTGAAGAGAGCGAGCTTCTTCTTCAGCCTATAGAAAAAATAACAAAAAAACTAACTAAAAAATTTACTTAGACACATTTGAAGAAATATTTCAAGTGTCAGGACTTAAAAAAAAGTGGGTTCCATATGAGGATTCCACCTCACTTACCTTTTCTGCGCGTAGATTTGCGTCTTTGGCAAGTTGTTCATTATTTGCTGCACGGTCTAAGGCGTTGTCTTTTTCAAGCTTCATCGCTTGCATCTTCTTCTTGATGGCGTCCATGGTGGATAAGTGTTGTTGACGCGGTTACAAGCTGTAACAAACAATGAACTTCTGAATTGGGACTGTTGCACATATTTTAAGTACATTTTTTTTTGTACACCTCGTATGCATTGTCGTACAGTACAATGGCATTACAAATAATGACGTTATAACCGAACATTATCATTTCTAAGATTGGTATTGATGACATAAAAACGAGATAAGCATTTTTTTAGGAAAAGTGATTCATTTTTCTGTTATTTAAGTTAACAAAGGAAGTTTAGTTTTCTGTAGTATTTATATTATTGAGTCACGATTAAAACGAAAATTTTTTTTTACAAAAAAATTGTGTCAATTTTTTTCTTCTTCTGTATGTGATAAATCGCAACCGCACCCGCTATATAATGTTGTACGCCGACTTGACCTGAATTCAAATAAGGAAATATACGTTTTTTTTTCAGAATATAAATAAGTTACTTATACAGTTAGTGACAAATTTTTATTTGTATTGCATTTTAAGATTAATTTAAAAGAAAAAACGGTAGAAATCAAGTGGTAACGCGCCATCTGTCATTATAGGTGTGCGTTTGTTTCTTTTTGACGTATTGATAGCTGCCAGATTACTTTTATCTATCTATCTATCTATATATATATATATATATATATATATAAAACTTTTTTATTATCAATTTTACGGAAAAAAGTTATTCTTTATAAAAAGTTCTGCTTGGTCTTAAACCCAGAGCGCAATAATCAGATATTGAAATTTTCAAGTCATATACGAGGTATGTTAGAAAATGAACTTTAACCAATAGTGAAATATTTAAATTTTTGAACAAATCTAAAATTATTATAACTGTAGGTTTTGAAAGTTTCGAAAGTTATCAAATTTTCTTTAAAAAAACTTTGGATTTGGTCAAAAATAAAATTGTTTAAAATACATATTTTTGTATATACCTCGTGTATTACTTGAAAATTTCGATACATGACGGTTGCATTTTGGGTTTTAGAACATGCGAAGCTTTTTATGAAGAATAACTTTTTTTGGTAAGATTAATAATAAAAAAGTTGCTGAGAGCCGTCTGGCTTTATGTATTTCTAGGTTATTTTTTAAAATCTATGGTATTTCCATAGAGATATTAACAAATTTTTACACAAAACTAAATAAAGTACTAGAAATTGAATAAACGCGAGTGGGAGTTCCACAGGGGCTTTAATTTTACCTCATTAATAGTGTAGACGAGTGAAATTGATCTAATTGGGTGAATGATTTGTACCGAATGCATTGTTTTAGTTTACTTGCATCTAATTATCAATACAATCACGATTTGCGTGTCAAACATGATATTATTGTAAATAAAAACAAAACCTGTTTTAGAATAATAATAATATTGAACTAAATACAAGAACAATCATTAATAACCCATTGAAAGAAATAGAAAATCAGATTAAGGCTCAAATGTTGTCAGAATTACAACGTGACATAGAATTTTCTGAAAACCCACTTCTGAAATCGGAAAAAAGTATAATAAAATGATTTTAGAAAGTTTAAAAAGGACTATTGGAAGGTTCAAATTATTGAACCAAATTATTTTTAAACAATAGAATTATTTACCTGTACACCCAAAACAACTTCACAAAATGATGTTAACATAAAATTATCATTTCCCTATCAATTAAATAAAGATAAAATTTCGATAAGGAGAAATTGATGACGGAATGACTTCCTATTAAATCCATAATGACTTCTGTACTTTTAAATTTATAAACATAGACTGTCAAAAGATAAAACAGACATTCTTTTAAGTTATATGTCATCAACATTTCCAAAAAATGCTAGTCAGGAATTTTTTTTTAATATACAGCTGCATAAAATATGCACTTGATGTATACAGGGTGATTATAAATTCAGGAGGAGATTGCCCGCATAAAATTAGGTTGGGTCTTTCCTCAGCTCTAAAAGGTTCTGAGTTTCCTTTACTCGATTCAGCTTCAAGCTAGAATGGGATTGTGTGGCTCTGAATGTAATGTAAGTTACAGGAAACTACAAATCCATGGAATGGTGGATAAATCCAGATATTTCCAAAACTGTGGTGGGGCTGCTAAGTAGGCACTGTAAGCTCAAGGACACCTAAAGCTGATGGGATTGACAGACGTCAAATTCTGCCGATTAGAAGGAGGAACGGCACAATACACAAATTTGCGATTTTTTCTAAGAGCTAATAGTATTTGAGTCTTTCTTCAGGAACTAAGTAGAAGAGTTAAAAATTAATGTAAATGGTAAATTTTTTGTGAAATTATTTCAACTTTACAGCTTTATATCTCAAGAAAAAACGAAATATAGGTATTAGCTTATTTTTCTTAGAGTTAGGGTTTAAATTGATTGCATTTTGGTCGATAAGGCTTTGAAGATTTTGAAAATAATCCTTATTATTAAAAGCTAGTAAGTAATGGGATGGTTAGGGATAGATTTTGTAGTATGAGGTACCGTTGAAAAGGTTTTAATCTGTAGTTTTATAAAAAATTATTCAAGGGAGATTTTTCCGTATATTCATAATATACTAGATGTTTTTTGTCCCTGGGAGTTATTTTTATCAATATTTTCACTTAAAACATAATATTATTTAAATAGAAAGTTTTTTTAACACGCATTCTTTTAAAAACTATTAATTGCAACAAATTTTAATTACTTTTAAATGAGGAATTAATAGAAATGCTATTTAAATAATGTGAAGTGATTTTTCTTTTCCTATACATTTTTTCTTAGTGTATATATATATATATACAAGAAATGAGAAAAATTTTCGACTTACCGAAAAAATAACTTAAAGTAATATACCGAGTAACCCGTAGACACAAGACACGGTCTCAGAGCGACTAAAGTTGAACGTAACGACTTACGAACCACGGAGGTGCTATCAGCTTACGTTTGGCTCGTCGCCTCCATGCCTCCTTACCGGGCGCTCGTCGCGACCGTGCGTCCCCACCACCTCCAAGAATAGACCGACGACGACGACGTCCGTCGCGGAGAAGATGCTGCCCACCCTATTGGCGATGCTAAATGTGGATCAATGAGAAAATTTGCGGTCGATCGTGTGATTCTCAAAATGTTCGAAATTTTATACTAATATTAATTTTGGAAAAAAATTTCCCTTCCCCTTCTTGAAATACTTTGTAGAAAAAAAGTGAAGTCAGGAGGACGTTTGAAAAGAGGTCAAAGTTCTATTGTTCAAATGTTCAACTATTTAGGATGTTTTTTTAACAATATTTTGGCTATTTTAACATTATGATATTTTTGGAAGAGATGGAAATAGATTTTGCTATCAAACTAGGACTAGAAATTCAGTTTTTTGTTAAAAAAAAAACATGTAACATTTCAAAAAATAGCCAGAACTTGCTGATCTACTTTACTTTAACAGATGTCGAAGAATAAAAATATATTATTCTACGCTTCACAACTAGTTTTGAAAAATATTTTTCAAAAACAGTGACCGTTCAACGAAGAAGAAACAACTACTTCCCGGGCTACATGCCCCGACAGATATTGAATTACACTTCTAAGTCAAACGGGGTCAAACGGGGTTTGACTTAGAAGTGTAATTCAATATCTGTCGGGGCATGTAGCCCGGGAAGTAGTTGTTTCTTCTTCGTTGAACGGTCACTGTTTTTGAAAAATATTTTTCAAAACTAGTTGTGAAGCGTAGAATAATATATTTTTATTCTTCGACATCTGTTGTTAAAACGCTTTACTAAATACGACAATTTTACAGGAAACTGTATTAATTCATTTTTGTCTCAAATCCACGTGATTTGTTGTCTCGTTCGAATTTTGGTTTGTGACTTAGAGGTGAGATGTCGCTATTTTCGCAACAAAAATATTTCCGTAACTGGACAATATGTACCGTTGTTGATTATAGTCACATTTCAGTCCGAGATTAACTCTCGGACGATAACATATACCTTGTACTGATGAGGCGCAATACGCCGAAACCGGTCTACAAGTTGTGTTATCCCTTCTAGTTGCAAACCAGAATGGTTGGTTTAAATCTTGTAGATTTACCAACCCCGTTTGACTTAGAAGTGTAATTCAATATCTGTCGGGGCATGTAGCCCGGGAAGTAGTTGTTTCTTCTTCGTTGAACGGTCACTGTTTTTGAAAAATATTTTTCAAAACTAGTTGTGAAGCGTAGAATAATATATTTTTATTCTTCGACATCTGTTGTTAAAACGCTTTACTAAATACGACAATTTTACAGGAAACTGTATTAATTCATACTTTACTTTAATTAAATAAATTTTAATGTGAACCCCACCAGTCACAAAGAAGTGTAATAAGAGTTTTGGAAGTATATTTTCCCTTCCCCTTCTTGAAAAACGTCCAATACTTTGTAGAAAAAAAGTGAAGTCAGGAGAACATTTGAAAAGAGGTCAAAGTTCTATTGTTCAAATGTTCAACTATTTAGGACGTTTTTTAAAATATTTTGGCTATTTTAACATTATGATATTTTTTCAAGGGATGGAAATAGGTTTTGCTATCAAACTAAGACTAGAAATTCAGTTTTTTGTAAAAAAACATGTAACATTCCAAAAAATAGCCAGAACTTGCTAATCTACTTTACTTTAATTAAATAAATTTTAATGTGAACCCCCCAGTCACAAAGAAGTGAAATAATAGTTGTGGAAGTATAATTTCCCTTCCCCTTCTTGAAAAACGTCCAGTACTTTGTAGAAAAAAAGTGAAGTCAGGAGGACGTTTGAAAAGAGGTCAAAGTTCTATTGTTCAAATGTTCAACTATTTAGGATATTTTTCAACAATATTTTGGCTATTTTAACATTACGATATTTTTGCAAAGGAAGGAAATATATTTTGCTATCAAACTAGGACTAGAAATTCAGTTTTTTGTTAAAAAAAAACATGTAACATTTTCAAAAATAGCCATAATTTGCTGATCTACTTTACTTTAATTAAATAAATTTTAATGTGAACCCCGCCAGTCACAAAGAAGTATAATAATAGTTTTGGAAGTTTAATTTCCCTTCCCCTTCTTGAAAAACGACCAATACTTTGTAGAAAAAAAGTGAAGTCAGGAGGACGTTTGAAAAGAGGTCAAAGTTCTATTGTTCAAATGTTCAACTATTTAGGACGTTTTTTAACAATATTTTGGCTATTTTAACATTATGTTATTTTTGCAAGGGATGGAAATAGATTTTGCTATCAAACTAGGACTAGAAATTCAGTTTTTTTGTAAAAAAACATGTAACATTTCAAAAAATAGCCAGAACTTGTTGATCTACTTTACTTTAATTAAATAAATTTTAATGTGAACCCCACCAGTCACAAAGAAATGAAATAATAGTTGTGGAAGTATAATTTCCCTTCCCCTTCTTGAAAAACGTCCAATACTTTGTAGAAAAAAAGTGAAGTCATGAGAACATTTGAAAAGAGGTCAAAGTTCTATTGTTCAAATGTTCAACTATTTAGGACGTTTTTTTACAATATTTTGCCAATTTTAACATGACATTTTTGCAAGGGATGGAAATAAATTTTGCTATCAAACTAGGACTAGAAATTCAGTTTTTTTGTAAAAAAACATGTAACATTTCAAAAAATAGCCAGAACTTGTTGATCTACTTTACTTTAATTAAATAAATTTTAATGTGAACCCCACCAGTCACAAAGAAGTGAAATAATAGTTGTGGAAGTATAATTTCCCTTCCCCTTCTTGAAAAACGTCCAATACTTTGTAGAAAAAAAGTGAAGTCATGAGAACATTTGAAAAGAGGTCAAAGTTCTATTGTTCAAATGTTCAACTATTTAGGATATTTTTTAACAATATTTTGGTTATTTTAACGTAATGACATTTTTGCAAGAGATGGAAATAGATTTTTCTATCAAACTAGGAGTAGAAATTTAGTTTTTTGTAAAAAAAAACATGTAACATTTCCAAAAATAGCCATAACTTGCTGATCTACTTTACTTTAATTAAATAAATTTTAATGTGAACCCCACCAGTCACAAAGAAGTGTAATAATAGTTTTGGAAATAAAATTTCCCTTTCCCTCCTTGAAAAACATCCAATACTTTGTAGAAAAAAAGGGAAGTCAGGAGGACGTTTGAAAAGAGGTCAAAGTTCTATTGTTCAAATGTTCAACTATTTAGGACGTTTTTTTACAATATTTTGCCAATTTTAACATGACATTTTTGCAAGGGATGGAAATAGATTTTGCTATCAAACTAGGACTAGAAATTCAGTTTTTTTGTAAAAAAACATGTAACATTTCAAAAAATAGCCAGAACTTGTTGATCTACTTTACTTTAATTAAATAAATTTTAATGTGAACCCCACCAGTCACAAAGAAGTGAAATAATAGTTGTGGAGGTATAATTTCCCTTCCCCTTCTTGAAAAACGTCCAATACTTTGTAGAAAAAAAGTGAAGTCATGAGAACATTTGAAAAGAGGTCAAAGTTCTATTGTTCAAATGTTCAACTATTTAGGATATTTTTTAACAATATTTTGGTTATTTTAACGTAATGACATTTTTGCAAGGGATGGAAATAGATTTTTCTATCAAACTAGGAGTAGAAATTTAGTTTTTTGTAAAAAAAAAACATGTAACATTTCCAAAAATAGCCATAACTTGCTGATCTACTTTACTTTAATTAAATAAATTTTAATGTGAACCAACAGTCACAAAGGAGTGTAATAATAGTTTTGGAAGTATAATTTCCCTTCCCCTTCTTGTTCAAACTTATGGATACTATTGTTAGGGCATAAATAATGTAAATCATAAGTGGATTATCCTTTATAAACAATTAGGGTAGTAATGCCAAGGGTATTATTGTGGTTTCTTTCCAAAAAAAGTATCTATCTTATTTTGATCATAACTCTTTTAGTTTGTATACTAGAGAGTTCTACAACGTCTCATTTTAAAGCTTTTTCAAAGTACTTTAAAAAAGAATGATACATTTTACCTATCAAATTGACCGTTTTTCGGTTATTCAATGTTCAATTTTAACTTTTTTCGTTCGATGAAAATTTTTAACATTTAAAAAGTTATATCTCGATGAGTTTTGGGTCTACAGCAAAACTAAAACAATAAATCTCTTTATTTTTTAATAAGTTTTATTTTTACTCCCCATATTTTTTTCGATAAAATGAAGAGTATTTGAGTTATTTGTGAAAAACCGAGTATTTTTTTTACGATTTTCAATCACGAATAAGTCAAAAACTATTGAGTTTTCAAAAAAACTCTATAGAACATTTTTTGCTTAAAATGTGTTCCTCTATCTATTTGAATGGTATCCACCCTCAGGGTAAGAGCACACATTTTGGTAGCTTGGACTACAAAAAGTTTATGAGCTTTAAAAATACCAAAAACTATTTTTATATATAAAATATTATCATAATTAGTTTTAAAATTACTTAAAACTAAACACAAACAAATCGAACAGTTAAAAGTATCTCGGTTAATTTCTAAGCAAATGAATCGTTCAATAGCTCATTTTAAAGAAAATTTCATGATCTACAAGCTTATTGAAGTTAAAAAAAATTTCAGTCCTTAAATTTTAAAAGGGCAACGTTTAAAGAGTTCTAAAACAGCACCAGTCACGTTAATGTGAATTTTAAAAGGTTATATCTCGGTTAGTTTTTAAGCTACAGAAAATTAAAAAAAGGAAAATGTTCAGTAAAAAGAATACTAACTTTTTGTTTTCTAGTCATTTTTACGTATTTTTGATGGTTTTGAATTATTTTGAAAAAAAAATTTCAAAAATGATTCTTTCACTTTAAGCATAATTTTTTTCGGAATCAAGCATTCTAAATTGTTCAAACTTATGGATACTATTGTTAGGGCATAAATAATGTAAATCATAAGTGGATTATCCTTTATAAACAATTAGGGTAGTAATGCCAAGGGTATTATTGTGGTTTCTTTCCAAAAAAAGTATCTATCTTATTTTGATCATAACTCTTTTAGTTTGTATACTAGAGAGTTCTACAACGTCTCATTTTAAAGCTTTTTCAAAGTACTTTAAAAAAGATCCATACATTTTACCTATCAAATTGACCGTTTTTCTGTTATTCAATGTTCAATTTTAACTTTTTTCGTTCGATGAAAATTTTTAACCTTTAAAAAGTTATATCTTGATGAGTATTGGGTCTACAACAAAACTAAAAAAACCAATCTCTTCATTTTTTAATAAGTTTTATTTTTACTCCTCATATTTTTTTCGATAAAATGACGAGTATTTGAGTTATTCGTGAAAAACCCATTAAAGAGTTATTTTTTTTACGATTTTCAATCACGGAATAAGTCAAAAACTATTGAGTTTTCAATAAAACTTTATAGAGCTTAAAATGTGTTCCTCTATCTATTTGTGAGGTTATTTTGAATTTAGACATTCTCACTCGCGAGTTCTTTTTTTTTCTTTTTCGGGTCGAGATGGGAAGCTCATGTTCGAATGGGTCCAAGGGGATGCCTACCAACCAAACCCACGTAAAACTCGTCGTTACCCCTGCCTTGGAATCACTACCCTAGCATACTCCAGACGAAGGGCGGTCCCTCGCACACACCGTCGTCTTTTCCCTACCTATCACTCCTATCTCTTATGCCATATCGAGTCATTGTCTCTCCCTAATCATCCTATCCACTACGCCACTTACCTCCATCTATTACTCCCCCCTCAACATTATCTCCACCATGTTCTCCCAATACTCCGCCTCCCCTAGTTTCTTCTCCAACGTATTCAGCACTTCCTCGTTCCTCCAGCATCTAAATACAAGCCCCACATCATCCTCCACTTCACACCTCTGGCACACTCCAGTCTCTCTTTTCCCAATATTGTGGAGGTACCCTACTCTCGACCCACGTCCAGTGAACACCTCCCCGAATTTCCAGTCCATCCACTCTCTCCTATTCCCAATCGCTCCTTTTAGCGCGCCCTCTTACTTCTTCCACCTTCTTTCCATTTTCTCCTCCATCCATTCCTGTACTTCCTCTCTGGTCGCACCGCTGCCGAGTTGGGGTGGAATCCACCCCCAGGGTAAAAGTACACTTCTTGGTAGCCTGGACTACAAAACGTTTAGGAGCTTAAAAAATACTAAAAATATCAAAATCACAAACAAATCGAACAATTAAAATAACAATAAATAAAAAGTAGTATTGAAGTCAGTCAGTCAGTGTGACCTTGCAGAGTTTCTCAATACCGTTCATTTACACCATATAAAGTAACAAAACAAATGTTTTTCAAAATAACCGAAAATCACAACAAACATTTACACTAAAAAATATTCAGCTGAATATTTCAGTGTGTTTGGATGTATATTGATTTTTTAGACGATTTTTACAAGCTTGATGATAATTAAAATTGAAGTTGTACGAACATTTGCAGTTATGCTTGTCGAGCCTCGCATGGGGGTCAGTAGAACACGTCGAGCATCTTGTACAATGTCATACTTTCGCTTTTTATGGATTTGATTTTATTATATCTGATTGAAGCAGTATAAACAACACCAGTGTCGTATCCGTTCATTTATAATACTTACACCGATAAAAATAATCCATATCTTAATAAAATTCACAAGTAGAAATTAAGTTTCTTCGTGTAGGTCTGTGGAAAACACAAACAGCTCTAGAAACATCATTTTTTGACAAAATAGTGTATGTTGAGGTGAGACTCTATAAAATAAGAAAAATACTATGAAACCACCATCTTCCCTTATTTTAAATAGTATACTCTATTCCAAGATATTTCGTTTTAACTTAACACCAACATGATTGATTGATTGATAGAGATAAAACCAAGTTACTAAAAGTAACTAGCGACATCGTTTCGAAAAGATAATGCCCAATAGTATGATTATTTTACAATTGAAATATTTGGTTTGTAAAATAACATTACTACGGATCTGTTACTGTTTACTGTACCGTACAATTGTTCAATCACCACCATCTAGCGACCGTTAAAACCACTTGAATAAAACGATGATATAATATTTTATTAAGCATTTAATTCCCTTCAAAATGATACTAAGTTTGTCAAAATCCATAAAGCGGAACAAAAGTTATAACATTTTTATTGATTCAGCTTTCCCAATTATTTTACAAGATAGAGGAAAAAGTACTGGAGCAAATATACGTGAAATGATCTAATGATTACGAATATTTAAATTTTGTGGTACCATAACGATACATTTATAATAGAAAAATGATGTTTTTGTGTTATTATTGTGAACTACGCCCTCTAGCGGTGGAGTAGGAAACTTGAAAATAATTTCCAGCAGTTTCTCATATGCGAGTTTGTAATTCAGATTTTTTTTTCTGAGCTGTACGATAACTTTTATTATTAAATCTTTAAGACCAGATACAGAGTCAACGAAATATTGTGAAATATACTTTACTTTTAAGGATTTTTACCTGCGAAAAGTATCCTCAGAGTAATAGTGGGTAATAGAGATAAAAATGGGAAGTCAGGTAGATTTTTTTGTTATTTTTATATTTTTTATTTGGAAAAAAAGTGTGGGCGGTACTGGTGGTACAAGTACGATTATTCAGCGGACAGTTTCTGGTTAATTTGGTAGTACTTTTAGTGAGAGAAAAAAAAGCAGAGTACCCTGACCTTAGTAATAATTGAACTACATACCATAAAAGAATATTTATCAGAAATATTGAGGCGCCAATGCTGAAATAAATAATATGTACAGTCTGTCCGCTTAAATTCGACGCGTAGGAAACTTTTTTTATTATTAATTTTATTCTTTATAAAAATATTGGTCTAAAATTTAAAAATGCAGATATGGACATTTTTAAGTCATATACGAAGAAATATGACTTTTAACCAATTTAAAGGATATAAAATTTTTTATCTACGACCACCATTAAAATTAAGCATTTACAAACTCATATAAATACGTGAAATTACATTTTATACATACGTCTAAAGCGTGCGAAAAAGAAGAATGCTTTTTAAATGGAAGTTTCATTATAACACTCAAAAGAGTGCGAAAAAGTACGATGCTTTTTAAATGGGATAATCATTATAACACTCTTTTTTATTTGTATATTTATTAAGTTACTTTAGATAATTTTTTACTGTCATTAAGAAGTGTGAAACGTGAATGGTCAATAATTGTCGGAATCTGTCAAAAACCGTCTAAAATTGTAAAAAATTGTAAAAAATTGTGAAAAATTGTAAAAAATTGTAAAAAATTGTAAAAAATTGTAAAAAATTGTAAAAAATTGTGAAAAATTGTAAAAAATTGTAAAAAATTGTAAAAAATTGTAAAAAATTGTAAAAAATTGTAAAAAATTATAAAAAATTGTAAAAAATTGTAATAAATATTTAAAAGAATGGTCAAAAATAGTCAATAGTTGTCAAAATTTTTGAAAGTTGTCAAAAAAGGTCGATAATTATCAGAAACTGTCGAAAATGGTCAATAATTGTTGAAATTTTGAAAAATGGTCAAAAATTGTTAAAATTTTGAAAAAATGGTCAATAATTATAAAAAACTGTCAAAAATGGTCAATAATTGGTGAAAGTGTCAAAAATGGTCAATAATTGTAAGAAACTGCTAAAAATGGTCAATAATTGTTAAATTTGAAAAAATGGTAAATAATTATGAAAAACTGTCAAAAATGGTCAATAATTGTTGAAAATTCTCAAAATGTTTGAAAAATTGTCAAAAATGGTCAATAATTGTCAGAACCTGTCATAAATGCTCAAAAATGGTCAATAATTGTTAAAATTTGGAAAAATGGTCTAAAATGGTCAAAATTTTTGAAAAATTGTCAAAAATGATCAATAATTGTCAAAACTGTCAAAATTGGTCAATAATTGTCAAAATTGGTCAATAATTGTCAAAATTGGTCAATAATTGTCAAAAATGGTCAATAATTGTCAAAAATGGTCAATAATTGTTATAATTTGAAAAAATGGTCAAAAATTGTCGAAATTTTTGAAAAGTTGTCAAAAATGATCGATAATTGTCAAAAATGGTCATAATTGTTAAAATTTGGAAAAATGGTCAAAATTTTTGAAAAATTGTCAAAAATGATCAATAATTGTCAAAAGTGTCAAAATTGGCCAATAATTGTTAAAATGTGAAAAAATGGTCTAAAATGGTCAAAATTTTTGAAAAATTGTCAAAAATGATTAATAATTGTCAAAATTGGTCAGTAATTGTTAAAATTTGGAAAAATGGTCTAAAATGGTCAAAATTTTTCAAAATTTTTCAAAAATGATCAATAATTGTCAAAATTGGTCAATAAATGGTCAATAATTGTTAAAATTTGAAAAAATGGTCAAAAATTGTCAAAATTTTCGAAAGATTGTCAAAATTTTGCAAAAATGGTCAATAATTATAAAAAACTGTCAAAAATGGTCAATCATTTTTAAAAATTGTAAAAATTGTAAAAAATTGTAAAAAATTGTAAAAAATTGTAAAAAATTGTAAAAAATTGTAAAAAATTGTAAAAAATTGTAAAAAATTGTAAAAAATTGTAAAAAATTGTAAAAAATTGTAAAAAATTGTAAAAAATTGTAAAAAATTGTAAAAAATTGTAAAAAATTGTAAAAAATTGTAAAAAATTGTAAAAAATTGTAAAAAATTGTAAAAAATTGTAAAAAATTGTAAAAAATTGTAAAAAATTGTAAAAAATTGTAAAAAATTGTAAAAAATTGTAAAAAATTGTAAAAAATTGTAAAAAATTGTAAAAAATTGTAAAAAATTGTAAAAAATTGTAAAAAATTATTAAAAATTATTAAAATTTGTTAAAAATGGTCGAAAATTGTTAAATATTTAAAAGAATGGTCAAAAATGATCAATAATTGTCGAAACTGTCAAAATTGGTCAATAATTGTCAAAAATGGTCAATAATTGTTATAATTTGAAAAAATGGTCAAAAATTGTTAAAATTTTTGAAAAGTTGTCGAAAATGATCGATAATTGTCAAAAATGGTCAATAATTGTTAAAATTTGGAAAAATGGTCAAAAATAGTCAAAATTTTTCAAAAATGATCAATAATTGTTAAAACTGTCAAAATTGGTCAATAAATGGTCAATAATTGTTAAAATTTGAAAAAATTGTCAAAAACTTTTGAAAAAATGGTCAAAAACTGTCAAAATTTTCGAAAGATTGTCAAAAATTGTCAAAATTTTGCAAAAATGGACAATAATTATAAAAAACTGTGAAAAATGGTCAATCATTGTTAAAAATTGTAAAAATCTTTGAAAAAATGGTCTAAAATGGTCAAAATTTTTGAAAATATTTCAAAAATGATCAATAATTGTTAAAACTGTCAAAATTGGTCAATAAATGGTCAATAATTGTTAAAATTTGAAAAAATTGTCAAAATTTTTGAAAAAATGGTCAAAAACTGTCAAAATTTTCGAAAGATTGTCAAAAATTGTCAAAATTATAAAAAACTGTGAAAAATGGTCAATCATTGTTAAAAATTGTCAAAATCTTTGAAAAATGGTCAAAATTTTTGAAAAATTGTCAAAAATGGTCAATAATTGTCAAAAATTGTTAAAATTTTCGAAAAATGGTCAAAAATGGTCATTTTATTGTGCATAAGAAGCAAGCGTCTGTCGGCGGTCCGACGACCGCTCACCTTTTTTTTTGGATTGGTGTAACACTAAAAAAATTAAAAATTAGACAGAAAATGTTCTTATTGCATATTTCTCGGAAAAGTCAATGGAAATTATCAACGTTATGGTCCCATTATTCAATGTTGAAAACTACCATAAATTTAAATTTAAACATTGATATAAGTAAGTTTCATAAACTTATTACCTTCATAAAACGACAATCGGAGAGCCATAAACCAAAAAAATCAAAAATTTTCACAAGGGAACAGATTTTGGATTTTATAAATGGAGCATCAGATAATGAATTTCTTATGATGAAGGTAGGCAATAATTCAAACACAATTATTAAAAAGAGAAGTTATGTAATATGTAATTAGGGGAAACTATTGGGGAAAAGGGAAAAGAAATTGTTTATCTGAAACCGCACCTCCCCACTGTTTCTGAGATCCGAGATTTTTGCAGTTAAAATGGGTCAGAAACTTCTGGGACACCCGGTATTATAAAATAAGTTTTTATAAACTTCGTGCTCAACAAAAATTAAAAAGTTACATAACCGAAGATTCTATTTGTGCCATAAAATACAGAGTGTTTGAAAGAAGAAAGAAAATGAAAGGTTCGAGTTTCCGTCCACCTTGTATACAAAAGACAAAATCATTAAAATTTACTCAAATACGGGAGATCACTCTGTATAGTTCGAGATTATTTCAAAATAACGACCTTAAGGACAATAAAATTCTTTTATATCTCTTGAAATAACCATCTATAGATGCATGCAATGAGTAACGGAACATAACTGTTTAATCTATTCTCCGATCGAAATAGTCCAAAAAACAAAACATTTCTATAAATTCATTTCAATGAATATCAAGTATGCTGAATTCAGAATTTTCGAAAATTTCATGACTCTATTTGAAGGCGAAATAATGATTTTATCACAAAACTGATTGTGCCAGTCGATTTTTTGGCCAAAAAAACCCTTCTTTACGAATTTTCAGCATTTTTTATTTTTTTTTGTAAAAAATTTAGAACAAAGGGTTAGGTATGGAAATATTTTGCGAAACAAATTGCTTTTTTCTAACTCCCTTAATCCTTGGCAATATCGACTCAAAATTAGGGCTGGGCGATTATCAAAAAACATAATCGATTATCGATTATATAAAATAATCGATTATTTTCGATGAATCGATTAATCGATGTTAATCGAATAATTGATTAATCGAAAAAAATCGACTAATCGAAAATAATCAATTAATCGAAAATAATCGATTAATCGAAAATAATCGATTAATCGAAAACAATCGAATAATCGAAAATAATCGATTTATCGATTAATCGAAAATAATCGATTAATCGAAAATAATCAATTAATCGAAAATAATCAATTTTCGATGATTCAAAAAACTGATTGTGCCGGTCGATTTTCCGGCCCAAAAAACCCCTCTTTACGAATTTTAAGCATTTTTTAGTTTTTTTTGTCGAAAATTTAGAACAAAGGGGTAGGTATGGAAATATTTTGCGAAACAAATTGCTTTTTTCTAACTCCCTTAATCTTTGGAAATATGGACTTAAATTTCACTAAAATATGTAAAATTGTCCCCCCTATCGATTGGTGAAGACTAGAACGTTCTATCTTTCCTATTTGTCGAGTTATGAGTATTTTTTGTTTTGAAAAGTGGATTTTCGAAAATTTCATGACTCTATTTGAAGGCGAAATAATGATTTTATCAAAAAACTGGTCGTGCCAGTCGATTTTCTGGCCCAAAAAACCCCTCTTCACGAATTTTTAGCATTTTTTATTTTTTTTTGTCAAAAATTTAGAACAAAGGGGGTAGCTATGAAAATATTTTGCGATACAAATTGCTTTTTTCTAACTCCCTTAATCCTTGAAAATATGGACTTAAATTCCACTAAAATATGTAAAATTGTCCCCTCTATCGATTGGTGAAGACTAGAACGTTCTATCTTTCCTATTAGTCGAGTTATGAGTATTTTTTGTTTTGAAAAGTAGATTTTCGAAAATTTCATGACTCTATTTGAAGGTGAAATAATGATTTTATCAAAAAACTGATTGTGCAAGTCGATTTTCCGGCCCAAAAAACCCCTCTTTACGAATTTTAAGCATTTTTTATTTTTTTTTGTCGAAAATTTAGAACAAAGGGGGAAATATTTTGCGATACAAATTGATTTTTTCTAACTCCCTTAATCCTCGGAAATATGGACTTAAATTCCACTAAAATATGTAAAATTGTCCCCTCTATCGATTGGTGAAGACTAGAACGTTCTATCTTTCCTATTTGTCGAGTTATGAGTAATTTTTGTTTTGAAAAGTGGATTTTCGAAAATTTCATGACTCTATTTGAAGGTGAAATAATGATTTTATCAAAAAACTGATTGTGCAAGTCGATTTTCCGGCCCAAAAAACCCCTCTTTACGAATTTTAAGCATTTTTTATTTTTTTTTTGTCGAAAATTTAGAACAAAGGGTTAGGTATGGAAATATTTTGCGAAACAAATTGCTTTTTTCTAACTCCCTTAATCCTTTGCAATATCAACTCAAAATTCACTAAAATATGTAAAATTGTCCCCTCTATCGATTGGTGAAGACTAGAACGTTCTATCTTTCCTATTAGTCGAGTTATGAGTAATTTTTGTTTTGAAAAGTGGATTTCCGAAAATTTCATGACTCTATTTGAAGGCGAAATAATGATTTTATCAAAAAACTGATTATGCCGGTCGATTTTCCGGCCCAAAAAACCCCTCTTTACGAATTTTAAGCATTTTTTATTTTTTTTGTCGAAAATTTAGAGCAAAGGGGGTATGGAAATATTTTGCGAAACAAATTGCTTTTTTCTAACTCCCTTAATCCTTTGGCAATATCGACTCAAAATTCACTAAAATATGTAAAATTGTCCCCTCTATCGATTGGTAAAGACTAGAACGTTCTATCTTTCCTATTAGTCGAGTTATGAGTAATTTTTGTTTTGAAAAGTGGATTTTCGAAAATTTCATGACTCTATTTGAAGGCGAAATAATGATTTTATCAAAAAACTGATTATGCCGGTCGATTTTCCGGCCCAAAAAACCCCTCTTTACGAATTTTAAGCATTTTTTATTTTTTTTGTCGAAAATTTAGAGCAAAGGGGGTATGGAAATATTTTGCGAAACAAATTGCTTTTTTCTAACTCCCTTAATCCTTTGGCAATATCGACTCAAAATTCACTAAAATATGTAAAATTGTCCCCTCTATCGATTGGTAAAGACTAGAACGTTCTATCTTTCCTATTAGTCGAGTTATGAGTAATTTTTGTTTTGAAAAGTGGATTTTCGAAAATTTCATGACTCTATTTGAAGGCGAAATAATGATTTTATCAAAAAACTGATTATGCCGGTCGATTTTCCGGCCCAAAAAACCCCTCTTTACGAATTTTAAGCATTTTTTATTTTTTTTTTGTCGAAAATTTAGAACAAAGGGTTAGGTATGGAAATATTTTGCGAAACAAATTGCTTTTTTCTAACTCCCTTAATCCTTTGGCAATATCGACTCAAAATTCACTAAAATATGTAAAATTGTCCCCTCTATCGATTGGTAAAGACTAGAACGTTCTATCTTTCCTATTAGTCGAGTTATGAGTAATTTTTGTTTTGAAAAGTGGATTTTCGAAAATTTCATGACTCTATTTGAAGGCGAAATAATGATTTTATCAAAAAACTGATTATGGCGGTCGATTTTCCGGCCCAAAAAACCCCTCTTTACGAATTTAAAGCATTTTTTATTTTTTTTTGTCGAAAATTTAGAACAAAGCGGTAGGTGTGGAAATATTTTGAGAAACAAATTGCTTTTTTCTAACTCCCTTAATCCTTGGCAATATCGACTCAAAATGAATCGATTAATCGAAGTTAATCGATTAATTGAATAATCGAAAAAAATCGATTAATCGAAAAAATCGATCAATCGAAAATAATCGATTAATCGAAAATAATCGATTAATCGAAAATAATCGATTAAACGAAAATAATCGATTAATCGAAAATAATTGATTAATGGAAAATAATCGATTAATCGAAAATAATCGATTAATCGAAAATAATCAAATTTCGATGATTCAAAAAACTGATTGTGCCAGTCGATTTTCCGGCCCAAAAAACCCCTCTTTACGAATTTTAAGCATTTTTTTTTTGTCGAAAATTTAGAACAAAGGGGTAGGTATGGAAATATTTTGCGAAACAAATTGCTTTTTTCTAACTCCCTTAATCCTTGGAAATATCGACTAAAAATTCACTAAAACATATAAAATTGTCCTCTCTATCGATTGGTGAAGACTAGAACGTTCTATCTCTTCAATTAGTCGAGTTATGAGCACCTTTTGTTTTGAAGAGTGGATTTTCGAAAATTTCATGACGAAAATCATTGAAGAAACCATTTTTTCAACACTCAATGATTTTCCTTGCCCTTCTCGATAAGTTAGAAGGCAAACTGATCATGAATTGCGCATGCGTGCCTGCGGGCTAGAATATTAAACGGTGGCGCTGGTGTATCTGTATATACAGTGCTTCTCAAAAATCCCCTCCACCCTTCTTTTCTTTTGAATGGTGATACTTAGACTGATGAAATTTGGAGGGTGAAAATGAACTATTGTAAGTGGTAACAGGTGACGTCACCAGGCAACTGAAACC
This sequence comes from Lochmaea crataegi, assembly GCA_947563755.1. Classification (NCBI taxonomy): domain Eukaryota; kingdom Metazoa; phylum Arthropoda; class Insecta; order Coleoptera; family Chrysomelidae; genus Lochmaea; species Lochmaea crataegi. The sequence continues at coordinate 8,657,769 of OX387433.1, read as the reverse complement.
AATAATATTAAATAATAATTAAACTAAAAATCAAAGATATTATCGCATGTAAAAACGACTATTAAAAAACTTTTTTGACAATTAACCATAGGCGGACTTTTGAATCTTTATTAATTAAAAGCGTAACTCAAATTTTAGTGTTTATTTATTTTAACCATCAAAAACATCGTAGATCCAAAAAAAAAATAGTATGATTGAATAAGTATTCTAAATACCTTTCCCCTCTTATTGGTATACCCTGTATATTCGGATAGAATGTTTGAGACAGTTCAAAATTATTCTGATAATTCAGTTAAATATTAATTTACGACGTGTCCAAATTTGTTTCATACATTTTAAGTCTAATGTTACATGAATGTTATAAAAGGAAATTTTTCTGTAATTTAAACTTCTTTCATTGCATTTTAATGGTTTCTACACACAAAATACCGCCTAGATTTCTATTCGATAAAATTCCTCGGTATCGAACATTTTGAGGTCTACTGGATCAGATAGACTTAAGTAAATCTGGAGGGGGATAGGGGAACTTTGGGAAAGGAGTAGGTAGAAGTGGCAGCGGGGCTTTTTCGAGCGTCGGGACGCTTGTAGCTTTTAGGACAGCGTAAACCTCCGGTCGTCCTCAGGCACAGGTAGGTGAAGTGAATTTTTTCAATGCCAAGTGCTTTTTTTTCTTTAATTTTAAGAGAGAGAAAAAATGTGTGAAAATTATAACGCTATAGTGAAAATGTGTTTAAATTTTTTCTATAAAAAAGTGAAAATACCGTCAAAATGGATTTTTAATTTAAAAAAAATTATAATAAATGGTAAGTTTTGTATAAATTAACACACTGTCCAATTTAACGGTATTTTCTACAAAAAAAAACGCTTTATGTAAGTATGTGCTGCATTTTAGACCACCTGTCTAACTCTCAATTTTGATTGGCTGTACTATTTTTATATTTTAACATTTTTGGGTGTCAAATATCGTAAGTGGGAGGATCTAATTTTATGTTTCACACGAATATATTTTTTTTACGAAAATTTTTACAGATATTGAGGTTAGGTTAACAAATTTTCTTTTATTTTCTTGAATAATATACTGGGTGTGTCTGTTTTTTCGTATTTTTAGCACAAAAAGCGTTAGAAGGTGGTGAGAATTGTATACCAGGTCATAATCTATTTTTAATAGTAAGATATTATAAAATGAGGTCAAATATCTTACGTCATTATACTATTTTCGTTGTGTTTATATTAAAAATTTGATTTGAAATTGTTTCTCGATATTGACATTGGCTATTTTCCATAACTTTGACTTTACAAAATTTTTTCGAAAATTAGGATTGGCCAAAATTAATCTATTTTCTCAAATTCAGTTAAAAATTATAAAAAAAATATATTTGAAACCCTCGTAACACGTTCTTTCATTTGATATGTCACAAAGAATAGTTTGCAAAAGTTTTTTTATTTACCCCACCCCCCCCCAAATTTATTAAAATTCATGTATTCACGTTACCGGTCCAAGTTTGGGCCGCACATATTTATTTTGATTTTCGTAACTCAAAAAAAAATTTTTTTTATCACAATTTTGAAAATATTATTTTCGAAAAAATGTACGTAATTAAATCCGTCAATTAATTCTATAATTGAATCTGGTTTTCGTAAATGAGAACAGCTGGAGGCATTTAAACATTTTTCAGTGAAAGATCGTAAAGCGCAAATCCCACAGGATCTAATTTTATTCCTTGTTCCCGTAGACGAGAATATTATTTAACCGGTTGACTGAGTTTTATTTGCATAAATTCTTCTTTTTTATAAAAATAAACCCATCTATTTATATTTTTATGGATAAAAGAATTTAGGTTGGAATTTTTGGGTTTCTAATTATATTTTGGGAATAATTCTTCAAAATGTCATCGAGAATATTGAATATCATTGAAAATATTATATTGCCAGATTTTACAGTTTTTTTGGTATTTTTTTTTCAATTATATAACGTTTTTTATTTCAATCCAATATTTTTTTCTGCTGGATATAAATCTGGTAAGTTTAAAGGAATAGGAATATAAATTGTGAGTCCAATATTAGGATGTCAACAGCTCTGAGAAACACTCCAATAATATTCCAAGCAGAACTATTAGCAATAGATTATCGTGCTCAGGAGTGCCTCAACTCTAAATTGCTCTTCCAGCTTCAGAAATTTTCTTGTACAACCTCTTAAAATTCTTTACAAGATTTTTCTTATAATAATTCCTCCCTTATTTTACTAATATTTTTTCAACCCTGTACCTCAAACATTCAAGTATTTTTAATAATCTAATCTTATCAGATTCCACGGTATCATAAATCGATAGACATTTATTAAAACATGAATTTTCTACTTTTTTAGTAAATAAAAAATTCAATTTAATCATTACACACTCAATACTCTAGCAATGTACGTTTTTTACCCCAGCACAATAGTTTAAAAATAACCGAAAAATGCCTGTATACCCAAAATTTGGTAAGCAATACAAACTAAGTATTTACATCACTTTACACTATCTTACGCGCGTAACCTAACCTAACCTAAGTTTACCTTCAGTCTCTAAAGAAGATAACTCGGTTATCGAAAAGCGCGTAAGATAGTGTAAAGTGTTGGTGTAGTAGAAGTGTAAACAAGTAACAGTGTAAATTTTTATTTTGCAGAGGCCGTTTGTTTTTTGAATTAACCAGCGTAGGAAGAAAAAAGCGCCACCATGGACGCCATCAAGAAGAAAATGCAAGCTATGAAGCTTGAAAAAGACAATGCGGCCGACAAAGCCGACGCTATGGAGGGTCAGTACAAAGACGCTAATGCGCGTGCTGAGAAAATCAATGAAGAAGTACGCGATCTTCAAAAGAAACTTGCTCAAGTCGAAAACGATCTCGTAACGAGCAAGCAAACTCTCGAAAATGCCAACCAAGATCTTGAAAACAAAGAAAAACAATTGACCCAAGTAAGTAACACACTTTCCCCGACGTACTTTCCTTATATAATTTTTATTTTAAATTTAAGGCTGAATCTGAAGTAGCCTCTCTTAACCGTAAAGTACAACTCATTGAAGAAGATTTGGAACGGTCTGAGGAACGTTTGGCCACAGCTACCACCAAACTGGCAGAAGCTTCCCAAGCCGCTGATGAAAGCTCCCGGTACGTATCCTTTATGCTCCTAGGTTTTAAATACATCTAGAACCTCAATTATGCCATTTAGCTAAACTGCTAAACATATTTTTTCACTTGACCTAGTTGACAGTACGTTTAGATACCTTTAGGTACCTTTAGAACCTTGATCTTGCCATTCTTCTACTTCCCACTGGTACCCAACCATTTAAAATATTCTTCCCATGTTCCAACTACAATATTTTTAACTGCTTAACATATTTTTTCACTTGACCAAGTTGAAAGTACCTTTAGATACCTTTAGGTACCTTTAGAACCTTGATCTTGCCATTTTTCTATTTCCAGCTGGTACCCAACCACTCATAATCTTCTTCCCATTTTCCAACTACATCATTTTTAACTGCTAAACATATTTTTTCATTTGACCCAGTCGACAGTACCTTAAGATACCTTTAGAACCTTGATCTTGCCATTTTTCTACTTCCAGCTGGTACCCAACCATTTAAAATCTTTTTCCCATATTCCAACTACATTATCGTTAACTGCTAAACAAATTTTTTCACTTGACCTAGTTGACAGTACCTTTAGATACCTTTAGAACCTTGATCTTGCCATTTTTCTACTTCCAGCTGGTACCCAACCACTCATAATCTTCTTTTCATTTTCCAACTACATCATTTTTAACTGCTAAACATATTTTTTCACTTGATCCAGTCGACAGTACCTTTAGATACCTTTAGAACCTTGATCTTGCCATTTTTCTATTTCCAGCTGGTACCACACCACTCATAATCTTCTTCCCATTTTCCAACTACATATTTTTTCACTTGACCCAGTTGACAGTACCTTTAGATACCTTTAGAACCTTGATCTTGCCAATTTTCTACTTCCACCTGGTACCCCACCATTTAAAATCTTCTTCCCATGTTCCAACTACATTATTTTTAACTGCCTAACATATTTTTTCAGTTGACCTAGTAGACAGTACTTTTAGATACCTCTAGAACCTTGATCTTGCCATTCTTCCACTTCCTACTGGTACCCAACCATTCAAAATATTCTTCCCATGTTCCAACTACAATATTTTTAACTGCTTAACATATTTTTTCACTTGACCAAGTTGAAAGTACCTTTAGATACCTTTAGGTACCTTTAGAACCTTGATCTTGCCATTTTTCTATTTCCAGCTGGTACCACACCACTCATAATCTTCTTCCCATTTTCCAACTACATATTTTTTCACTTGACCCAGTTGACAGTACCTTTAGATACCTTTAGAACCTTGATCTTGCCAATTCTCTACTTCCACCTGGTACCCCACCATTTAAAATCTTCTTCCCATGTTCCAACTACATTATTTTCAACTGCTAAACATATTTTTTCATTTGACCCAGTCGACAGTACCTTAAGATACCTTTAGAACCTTGATCTTGCCATTTTTCTACTTCCAGCTGGTACCCAACCATTTAAAATCTTTTTCCCATATTCCAACTACATTATCGTTAATTGCTAAACAAATTTTTTCACTTGACCTAGTTGACAGTACCTTTAGATACCTTTAGAACCTTGATCTTGCCATTTTTCTACTTCCAGCTGGTACCCAACCACTCATAATCTTCTTTTCATTTTCCAACTACATCATTTTTAACTGCTAAACATATTTTTTCACTTGATCCAGTCGACAGTACCTTTAGATACCTTTAGAACCTTGATCTTGCCATTTTTCTATTTCCAGCTGGTACCACACCACTCATAATCTTCTTCCCATTTTCCAACTACATATTTTTTCACTTGACCCAGTTGACAGTACCTTTAGATACCTTTAGAACCTTGATCTTGCCAATTTTCTACTTCCACCTGGTACCCCACCATTTAAAATCTTCTTCCCATGTTCCAACTACATTATTTTTAACTGCCTAACATATTTTTTCAGTTGACCTAGTAGACAGTACTTTTAGATACCTCTAGAACCTTGATCTTGCCATTCTTCCACTTCCTACTGGTACCCAACCATTCAAAATATTCTTCCCATGTTCCAACTACAATATTTTTAACTGCTTAACATATTTTTTCACTTGACCAAGTTGAAAGTACCTTTAGATACCTTTAGGTACCTTTAGAACCTTGATCTTGCCATTTTTCTATTTCCAGCTGGTACCACACCACTCATAATCTTCTTCCCATTTTCCAACTACATATTTTTTCACTTGACCCAGTTGACAGTACCTTTAGATACCTTTAGAACCTTGATCTTGCCATTCTTCTACTTCCTACTGGTACCCCACCATTTAAAATTTTCTTCCCATGTTCCAACTACATTATTTTCAACTGCTAAACATATTTTTTCATTTGACCCAGTCGACAGTACCTTAAGATACCTTTAGAACCTTGATCTTGCCATTTTTCTACTTCCAGCTGGTACCCAACCATTTAAAAATCTTTTTCCCATATTCCAACTACATTATCGTTAACTGCTAAACAAATTTTTTCACTTGACCTAGTTGACAGTACCTTTAGATACCTTTAGAACCTTGATCTTGCCATTTTTCTACTTCCAGCTGGTACCCAACCACTCATAATCTTCTTTCCATTTTCCAACTACATCATTTTTAACTGCTAAACATATTTTTTCACTTGATCCAGTCGACAGTACCTTTAGAACCTTGATCTTGCCATTTTTCTATTTCCAGCTGGTACCACACCACTCATAATCTTCTTCCCATTTTCCAACTACACATTTTTTCACTTGACCCAGTTGACAGTACCTTTAGATACCTTTAGAACCTTGATCTTGCCAATTTTCTACTTCCACCTGGTACCCCACCATTTAAAATCTTCTTCTCATGTTCCAACTACATTATTTTTAACTGCCTAACATATTTTTTCAGTTGACCTAGTAGACAGTACCTTTGATACCTCTAGAACCTTGATCTTGCCATTCTTCTACTTCCTACTGGTACCCAACCATTCAAAATCTTTTTCCCATGTTCCAACTACATTATTTTTAACTGCCTAACATATTTTTTCAGTTGACCTAGTAGACAGTACCTTTGATACCTCTAGAACCTTGATCTTGCCATTCTTCTACTTCCTACTGGTACCCAACCATTCAAAATCTTCTTCTCATGTTCCAACTACATTATTTTTAGCTGCTAAACATATTTTTTCACTTGATCCAGTCGACAGTACCTTTAGAACCTTAATCATACCATTTTTCTACTTCCAGCTGGTACCCAACCACCCATAATTTTTTTTTCATGTTCCAACCTCATTATTTTCAACTGTTGGACTTATTTTTTATCAATACTTTCATTTAAACGTCATGAACTAGACTCTATAACCTATTAATAGCTATCATGATAACAGTCTAAAATTTTGACACCTGTCAAACAGTAATACTATTTGTACGATCAAATTACAGCTTTAAGATTTTTTTGAGATGGAAACGTAAGAATTAGAAGACAAACATCAATTTTCCTTCTTAACTATTTTATTTGATTTCAGTATGTGTAAAGTATTGGAAAACCGTTCTCAACAAGATGAAGAACGTATGGACCAACTAACCAACCAATTGAAAGAAGCTCGTTTATTGGCTGAAGATGCTGATAACAAATCCGATGAAGTGTCCCGTAAACTGGCCTTCGTTGAAGACGAACTCGAAGTAGCTGAAGACCGTGTCAAGGGTGGAGATGCTAAGATTATGGAGCTTGAAGAAGAATTGAAGGTTGTCGGTAACTCTCTTAAATCTTTGGAAGTATCTGAAGAAAAAGCTAACCAGAGGGTAGAAGAATTTAAAAAACAATTAAAGAGTCTTACTGTTAAGCTGAAGGAAGCTGAAGCTCGTGCTGAATTTGCCGAGAAGACCGTTAAGAAATTACAGAAAGAAGTTGATAGACTCGAAGGTGATAAACGTTTGATTTTATTTAAACTTGTCGCTTTGTTAATTGATACTTCTTATGCTTTATACGCTTTATTCGCTTTTTCAGATTTTGTCCTCAGAGAAAAGAACAAATATTTCGGAATCATTACCGATATCGATAAAACCTTTGTCGAAATGTCTGCGCTTGGACAAAAGAAATAATTTGCTACTAACTATTTATTAACTAAAATTATTATTATTATTTGAAGAATAAATATACAGGGGGCTCAGGCTAACAAAAATACAGCTGCTTTCTTTGTAGCTTCAGTAAGAAGTTCTATTTCTGTTAGTCTGAGGTTCCAGTTTTATAAATTTCCTTTTTAATATCGTCTTCTAAATCCTCTATTTTGATAAAAAAATTTACTGTGCTTTTTAAATTTTGTCTGTTTGCTTGTATCGTTTAATGATCTATGTTTATATAAAAGGTGGCCACTGAAAACAGTCAACAGTCTTACAGAGGTAATAAAAGAAAACACATATATATCTTATAGAAAGTAAACCTGGAGGATGGAGTTACATATGGGAGATCTTCCTGGCTTCCTGGTGACATTCACTGAGACCTCAAAGATCTATCATGTGTGTATATTTCTTGGAGGAATTTTAGGACATCACCAGGGTTCTGTCTAGGTTCTATCCGGTTCTATCTGGTCTTTAGGGAGAGTCTACTCCCTCATACATACGAGAGATCTTTCTAGCTTCCTGGTGACATTCACTGAGACCTCAAAGATCTATCGTGTGTGTATATATCTTGGAGGAATTTTAGGACATCACCAGGCTTCTGTCTAGGTTCTATCCAGTTCTATCTGGTCTTTAGGGAGAGTCTACTCCCTCATACATACGAGAGATCTTCCTAGCTTCCTGGTGACATTTACTGAGACCTCAAAGATCTATTGGGTGTGTATATTTCTTGGAGGAATTTTAGGACATCACCAGGCTTCATTTTAGGTTCTATCCAGTTCTATCTGTTCTTTAGGGAGAGTCTACTCCCTCATACATTCGAGAGATCTTCCTAGTTTCCTGGTGACATTCACTGAGACCTCAAAGATCTATCATGTTTGTATATTTCTTGGAGGAATTTTAGGACATCACCAGGCTTCTGTCTAGGTTCTATCCAGTTCTATCTGGTCTTTAGGGAGAGTCTACTCCCTCATACATACGAGAGATCTTCCTAGCTTCCTGGTGACATTTACTGAGACCTCAAAGATCTATTGGGTGTGTATATTTCTTGGAGGAATTTTAGGACATCACCAGGTTTCACTTTAGGTACTATCCAGTTCTATCTGTTCTTTCGGGAGAGTCTACTCCCTCATACATACGAAAGATCTTCCTAGCTTCCTGGTGACATTTACTGAGACCTCAAAGATCTATTGGGTGTGTATATTTCTTGGAGGAATTTTAGGACATCACCAGGCTTCATTTTAGGTTCTATCCAGTTCTATCTGTTCTTTAGGGAGAGTCTACTCCCTCATACATACGAGAGATCTTCCTAGCTTCCTGGTGACATTTTCTGAGACGTCAAAGATCTATTGGGTGTGTATATTTCTTGGAGGAATTTTAGGACATCACCAGGCTTCATTTTAGGTTCTATCCAGTTCTATCTGTTCTTCAGGGAGAGTCTACTCCCTCATACATACGAGAGATCTTCCTAGCTTCCTGGTGACATTTACTGAGACCTCAAAGATCTATTGGGTGTGTATATTTCTTGGAGAAATTTTAGGACATCACCAGGCTTCTGTCTAGGTTCTATCCAGTTCTATCTGGTCTTTAGGGAGAGTCTACTCCCTCATACATACGAGAGATCTTCCTAGCTTCCTGGTGACATTTACTGAGACCTCAAAGATCTATTGGGTGTGTATATTTCTTGGAGGAATTTTAGGACATCACCAGGTTTCACTTTAGGTACTATCCAGTTCTATCTGTTCTTTCGGGAGAGTCTACTCCCTCATACATACGAAAGATCTTCCTAGCTTCCTGGTGACATTTACTGAGACCTCAAAGATCTATTGGGTGTGTATATTTCTTGGAGGAATTTTAGGACATCACCAGGCTTCATTTTAGGTTCTATCCAGTTCTATCTGTTCTTTAGGGAGAGTCTACTCCCTCATACATACGAGAGATCTTCCTAGCTTCCTGGTGACATTTTCTGAGACGTCAAAGATCTATTGGGTGTGTATATTTCTTGGAGGAATTTTAGGACATCACCAGGCTTCATTTTAGGTTCTATCCAGTTCTATCTGTTCTTCAGGGAGAGTCTACTCCCTCATACATACGAGAGATCTTCCTAGCTTCCTGGTGACATTTACTGAGACCTCAAAGATCTATTGGGTGTGTATATTTCTTGGAGAAATTTTAGGACATCACCAGGCTTCAGTTTAGGTTACATCCAGTTCTATCTGTTCTTTCGGGAGAGTCTACTCCCTCAGTCGAGAATTCGACAGTTACATACGAGGGATCTTCCTGGCTTCCTGGTGACATTCACTGGGACCTCAAAGATCTATCGTGTGTGTATATATCTTGAAGGAATTTTAGGACATCACCAGGCTTCATTTTAGGTTCTATCCAGTTCTATCTGTTCTTTAGGGAGAGTCTACTCCCTCATACATACGAAAGATCTTCCTAGCTTCCTGGTGACATTCACTGAGACCTCAAAGATCTATCATGTGTGTATATTTCTTGGAGGAATTTTAGGACATCACCAGGCTTCTGTTTAGGTTCTATCCGGTTCTATCTGTTCTTTAGGGAGAGTCTACTCCCTCATACATACGAGGGATCTTCCAAGCTTCCTGGTGACATTCACTGGGACCTCAAAGATCTATCGTGTGTGTATATATCTTGAAGGAATTTTAGGACATCACCAGGCTTCATTTTAGGTTCTATCCAGTTCTATCTGTTCTTTAGGGAGAGTCTACTCCCTCATACATACGAAAGATCTTCCTAGCTTCCTGGTGACATTCACTGAGACCTCAAAGATCTATCATGTGTGTATATTTCTTGGAGGAATTTTAGGACATCACCAGGCTTCTGTCTAGGTTCTATCCGGTTCTATCTGTTCTTTAGGGAGAGTCTACTCCCTCATACATACGAGAGATCTTCCTAGCTTCCTGGTGACATTTACTGAGACCTCAAAGATCTATTGGGTGTGTATATTTCTTGGAGGAGTTTTAGGACATCAACAGGCTTCAGTTTAGTTTCTATCCAGTTCTATCTGTTCTTTAGGGAGAGTCTACTCCCTCATACATACGAGAGATTTTCCTAGCTTCCTGGTGACATTTACTGAGACCTCAAAGATCTATTGGGTGTGTATATTTCTTGGAGGAGTTTTAGGACATCAACAGGCCTCAGTTTAGGTTCTATCCAGTTCTAACTGTTCTTTCGGGAGAGTCTACTCCCTCAGTCGAGAATTCGACTAACGAGGGATCTTCCTGGCTTCCTGGTGACATTCACTGAGATCTTAAAGATCTATCGTGTGTGTATATTTCTCGGAGGAATTTTAGGACATCACCAGGTTTCTGTCTAGGTTCTATCCAGTTCTATCTGTTCTTTAGGGAGAGTCTACTCCCTCATACATACGAAAGATCTTCCTAGCTTCCTGGTGACATTCACTGAGACCTCAAAGTTCTATTGGGTGTGTATATTTCTTGGAGGAATTTTAGGACATCACCAGTCTTCAGTTTAGGTTCTATCCAGTTCTATCTGTTCTTTAGGGAGAGTCTACTCGCGTTTTTTTTAATGGTTGCAGAATACCTACTCCTTCATGTGTTACATTCTTTATATAAGAGTGGTGGAAGGGAAGTGATTGACATATGACAGATGTCAGTATCGTCCCGTTTGGATAAGAAATGGTAGATTAAGGTTAAAATAAATATTGACTGTTTTCAGTAGTTCTGTAAATCTGCTTCTTTAACTATTTATCTAATTTTGCTATTATTAGTACTAACATTTTTAACCACAGCGCCATCTTCACGAGCTTTTTTAACTACAGCTTTTCGCCAAATGCTTCTGCTTACCGCTAATCAGGTGAGTTTACATATTTTGTGACGTAATCGATACACTACTGTGTCGTTTCTATGTGTATTTGAACATTATCGTCTCGTGCAAGAATATTTTTGATTGAAAGCTTATTTACATTTTTTTTTGTACTTTTAGATGAACTTGGTATCAACAAGGATAGGTACAAGTCCCTCGCCGACGAAATGGACTCAACTTTCGCAGAACTTGCCGGATATTAAGAGAAAAAAACTTCCACACATCCACCATTGTCGTGTTTTGTGGTGTCGAAAATAATATTTAATATGTATATTGTATTTCAGACATTGTGAAATTAAAAGTTACACACTAATATATTTATTTTTAGTATTTTAAACATCTATAAGAAGCCATTCAGTTGAATTGAATAAAAATTATTGTATAATATTCAGTTGCTTTCGTTTTATTTATTTTAAATTAAATTACGTCATTTATTATTTTTATTTAGTGTTTGTTTATTCCACGGATAATGAAGGATATTGAATATAATCACCAGAGACTGAATTCGATTTTTTTTTTGTGAAAAACATGAAAATTTAACTATTATCGATATCGATAGAAAGCGATGAGAGTTTTGTTTTTGAACAAATAACTAAGAAAGGTTTACAGGATTTTTCCAGGAAAAATATTTCGATCATCCCCGAAGTATGCACCATAAGGGAAACTTAATTATTAAGGGTTTTTCGTAGTACCCATTTAGAAAAATAAAACTTCAAATCTAGATGTATTTTTTAACTACTTTTTTAACTACCATTTCCCGAACTTTTTTAAAAATAAAGGTACTTCACTCTTGTCTTAAAATCAAATTTTTGAATGATCCTCGTATATTAAGTTAGTTTTAGGAGATGCACTAACTTTTACCAAGAATAACTTTTTATCGAAAAACCCTTAATAAATAAGTAGTTCATATGGTGCATACTAAGCAGATGATTATTATTTTTTTTTGTACAAAAAGACACACCTGGAAAGCCACCAAACACAACACGGGCTTTCTTATTAAGTTAAATCGTTTCAGCTAATTTCCTAATAGTAACAAAATAAATTTCCACGACCACCCACTCATGCCAGAGATGGACTCGACGCGAGTTTCATTTTAACTTTAACAAAATATTTCTTGAGCCACTCTATAGATAATAATTTTTGGTAAATATTTTATAAAAAAAAAAGAAAATAGTGAAAATTCCAAGTAAAAATCTATTTTCCACGAAAAAGACGTTTCTCATCGATCGTCGAATCTTTGATAGTATAGGTGTGCTGTAAACTAATGACTTAAGGTAGAAATCACATGGATTTAATTCTGGAGATAGAGAAGGCCGGTATTGCGGCCCTCCTCGACCAATCAATGTTGAGGCGAATATTTTTCAGCATAAAGACGTCTAGCTTCTAGAGAAATAGCATTTGTCAAACCATACATAAAATTAGAATGCAGACAAAAGTAAACTTCAACAAAGTATTATTACAGTTTCCTGTAAAATTGTCGTATTTAGTAAAGCGTGTTACCAATAGATATCGATATCTATACCGACCCCGATTGACTTAGAAGTGTAATTCAATGTCTGTCGGGGCATATAGCCCGGGAAGTAGTTGTTTCTTCTTAGTTGAAAATACTCTGTTTTTGAAAAATAGTGTTTCTTTATAATTTAAAAAAAAATTGGAAAATAGCCATACGTAGATTTTATCTAAAATGTCAAAGTCCGGTTCTGTACATATAACAAGCAAAACGTATACTCCCTGCTGAAGGGGTGGCCTGCTGATTGCCGCAGTAATCAGCGCCGTTCTGGCATAGAGCTATTCTTTCGAACGTCGTCGTCACATTTTTTCCAGAAAATAATCTTAAAAATTTTCACTCGGTGTTTATCTAATAGTTAGTGAGTGTTGTGGGTGTTTTAAATACGATACACCAGCTGGAAATATTGATATTTTGAGGTAACTACAAGTCGATTCTATTTTTCGTGAATCTAGGTCAAAAGGACGCGGTGTTTCCAGAGCAATAGTCCATATATAATAATATATAATTTTATTCAATGATAGTAGTTTTTTTTGTTAACAAAAATTTAAATGTCTAACTAATGTTTTGTAATTTTTTTTTTTAACATTTTCGGAGTAATATTGATTTTTATAGTCACGGTTTGATTTGTGTAAGAGAGGAAAACTCATTGGAATTATGTAACTGTTTTTGCTTTGTTTTTTCATTTCAATTTTTTTTTGGAAAGTATTAAATTTTAGAAGAAAATTAATTGATAACTTCCTTGGTAGAAATAAAAATCGTTTTTACTAAAAAATTCTAGAAACTGGTCTATTGGAATGCTAGAAAATTAAAAATTGCCCTAAAAATGTTTTATTTATAGTGAAATTCACATTCAGATGGCAGTACACCGTTAAAGGTACAATAGAAGCAGGACCGTCTTTACACAAAACACCGAAATATCTTTTTTGATAATTTTAACCGTCTTCATTTCCATAATCTCATTCATCTTCAATTAGATCTGGTTTGTGTATTTTTATTAAGAATATCAATTTTCTGAGGGAATTAAATATATTAAAATGTATTAATTTACATTTCAAATTATATAGATTTGTTTGAAATTAAAATTGAAAATTTTAACATAATGATAATCTAAAAATATATATATTAATGTTTATTTCAGAATTTTATTGAGAGTTAAACGAGACCCGTGAAAGGACACCGTTCGAAGAAAAATGTATCAGGTCTGGAAAATTTGAAACCTTACATCGACCCCGCGCTCCTCAATGTGTAAGTATAAAAATTATAAAAACATTTAAAAAAAAACAGGTAAATAGTTGGCTAGATAAGAGTGGGTCTTCTACAAGCTTGAGTAGCATTTTAAATTTTTTTTAGCAAAATTTGTACCACAGTTTTCAACTGAAGACGGTTCTGTGAAATATTTTTTGAAATCCATTGACTTTTTAAAAGTTTTTCTGTAATATACATATTTTTGAATTTTATTCATAATTTTAGACTCACTATTTTCGGAGATACAGAGAGAATATGGTAAATTTGTATCTATTTTCTCAAATAACTTTAAATAGATTAATTTTAAAATTATATGAAAAATATATTCGAAATTATCGATACCAAGCTCTTTAATTTGATATGTCACATGGTACAGTTTGGAGAATTTTTATTTTATTTTATAATTCACCCCCCAAAAGCGACCTCTATATTGAAAATATTCATTTATTTACGTTTCACCTAATAGATTCGGATAAATTTAGCTGTAATAGAACTTACAAGTTATCCACGTTTTCTTTTTGCTCAACCACCCTTTGTTACAAATAATATAAAAAAAATACTTTTTAATTAAAAAAACATCCAGGTAAATAGTTGGCTGGATGGGGGGTGGCTGGGTCTTCTGTAAGCTTAATTTTTTTATCGAAATTTGTACTATAGCTTCCAACTGAAGACGGTTCTATATCATGTTTTTTAAAATCTCAAATTATTATTTCAAGGTCATTGACTTTTTAATATTTTTTATGTAATCTATATAGAAAGAACTATTTTTTTGAATTTTTTTTCATAATTTTAGACTCACTATTTTCGGAGATACAGAGAGAAAATGGTAAAATTTTATCTATTTGCCCAAATAACTTTAAATAGATTAATTTTAAAATTATATAAAAAATATATTCGAAATTATCGATACCAAGCTCTTTAATTTGATATGTCACATGGTACAGTTTGGAGAATTTTTATTTTAGTCTATTATTAACCCCCCGAAAGGGACCTCCATATTAAAATTTCATTTATTTACGTTACACCTAATATATTCGGTGTTACAAATGATATAAAAAAATAATTGAAGCACGACATAGGACTTTTGGGAAGGCTAGTGAACTCGCGAAACGTGTGATGTTACGAAAAAGCGTTCGTCACGCGATGACTCATTAGAAAGAGGGAGAGAGACGCAGGCCATAGTGTACGTTCAGTGCAGAGAGAGAGAGAGACGCATTGAAATAACGCGCGATACTATATAACCAACGCTGCGTTAAAATTTTGAAAAATTGTCAAAATATTGAAAAAATGGTCAATAATTATAAAAGACTGTCAAAAATGGTCAATAATTGTCAGAATCTGTCAAAAATTGTCAAAAACTGTCAAAAATGGTCAAAAGCTGTTAAATATTTAAAAAAATGGTCAAAAATACTCAATAATTGTCAAAAATTTTGAAAGTTGTCAAAAATGGTCAATAATTATCTGTAACTGTCAAAAATGGTCAATAATTGTTAAAATTTTGAAAAATGGTCAAAAATTGTTGAAAATTACCAAATTTTTTGAAAAATGGTCAACTGTCAAATAATTGTTAAAATTTCGAAAATATGGTCAATAATTATAAAAAACTGTCAAAAATGGTCAATAATTGTAGAAAATTGTCAAAATTTTTGAAAAATTGTCAAAAATGGTCAATAATTGTCAGAAACTGTCAAAAATGGTCAATAATTGTTAAAATTTTGAAAAATGGTCAAAAATTGTCAAAATTTTGAAAAAATGGTCAATAATTATCAAAAACTGTCAAAAATGGACAAATTTTTTGAAAAATTGTCAATAATTGTTAAAAATTTTTGAAAAATTGTTAAAAATGGTCAATAATTGTCAAAATATTGAAAAAATGGTCAATAATTATAAAAGACTGTCAAAAATGATCAAAAATTTTGAAAAAATGGTCAATAATTGCCAAAATTTTCGAAAAATTGTCAAAAATGGTCAAAATTTTGAAAAAATGGTCAATGGTTATAAGAAACTGTTAAAAATGGTCAATAATTGTCAGAACCTATCAAAAATGCTCAAAAATTTTCAAAAATGGTGAATAATTGTTAAAATGTGGAAAAATGGTCTAAAATGGTAAAAATTTTTGAAATTGTCAAAAATGATCAATAATTGTCAAAACTGTCAAAATTGGTCAGTTATTGTCAAAAAAAATGGTCAATAATTGTCAAAATTTTTGAAAAATGGCCAAAATTTTCGAAAATTTTTGAAAAAATGGTCAATAATTATAAAAAACTGTCAAAAATGGACAATAATTGTAAAAAAATTGTCAAAAATAGTCAATAATTGCCAGAACCTGTCAAAAATGGTCAAAAATTTGGAAAATAATTGTTAAAATTTGGAAAAATGGTCAAAATTTTTGAAAAATTGTCAAAAATGATCAATAATTGTCAAAACTGTCAAAATTGGTCTGTTATTGTCAAAAAAATGGTCAATAATTGTCAAATTTTTTGAAAAATGGCCAAAATTTTCGAAAATTTTTGAAAAAATGGTCAATAATTATAAAAAACTGTCAAAAATGGACATTAATTGTAAAAAAATTGTCAAAAATGGTCAATAATTGCCAGAACCTGTCAAAAATGGTCAAAAATTTGGAAAATAATTGTTAAAATTTGGAAAAATGGTCAAAATTTTTGAAAAATTGTCAAAAATGATCAATAATTGTCAAAATTGGTCTGTTATTGTCAAAAAAATGGTCAATAATTGTCAAATTTTTTGAAAAATGGCCAAAATTTTCGAAAATTTTTGAAAAAATGGTCAATAATTATAAAAAACTGTCAAAAATGGACAATAATTGTAAAAAAATTGTCAAAAATGGTCAATAATTGCCAGAACCTGTCAAAAATGGTCAAAAATTTGGAAAATAATTGTTAAAATTTGGAAAAATGGTCAAAAATGGTCAAAATTTTTGGAAAATTGTCAAAAATGATCAATAATTGTCAAAACTGTCAAAATTGGTCTGTTTTTGTCAAAAAAATGGTCAATAATTGTCAAATTTTTTGAAAAATGGCCAAAATTTTCGAAAATTTTTGAAAAAATGGTCAATAATTATAAAAAACTGTCAAAAATGGACAATAACTGTAAAAAAATTGTCAAAAATAGTCAATAATTGCCAGAACCTGTCAAAAATGGTCAAAAATTTGGAAAATAATTGTTAAAATTTGGAAAAATGGTCAAAATTTTTGAAAAATTGTCAAAAATGATCAATAATTGTCAAAACTGTCAAAATTGGTCTGTTATTGTCAAAAAATTGGTCAATAATTGTCAAATTTTTTGAAAAATGGCCAAAATTTTCGAAAATTTTTGAAAAAATGGTCAATAATTATAAGAAACTGTCAAAAATGGACAATAATTGTAAAAAAATTGTCAAAAATGGTCAATAATTGCCAGAATCTGTCAAAAATGGTCAAAAATTTGGAAAATAATTGTTAAAATTTGGAAAAATGGTCAAAAATGGTCAAAATTTTTGGAAAATTGTCAAAACTGTCAAAATTGGTCTGTTTTTGTCAAAAAAATGGTCAATAATTGTCAAATTTTTTGAAAAATGGTCAAAATTTTCGAAAATTTTTGAAAAAATGGTCAATAATTATAAAAAAACTGTCAAAAATGGACAATAACTGTAAAAAAATTGTCAATAATGGTCAATAATTGCCAGAACCTGTCAAAAATAGTCAAAAATTTGGAAAATATTTGTTAAAATTTGGAAAAATGGTCAAAAATGGTCAAAATATTTTCCTAAATAACTTTAAATATATTAATTTTAAAATTATATAAAAAATATAATCGAAATTATCCATACCAAGCTCTTTAATTTGATATGTCACTTGGTACATTTTGTATTATTTTTATTTTATTTTATAATTTACCCCTCAAAGAGGACCACCATATTCAAAAATTCAGATCAACAAGTAACCCTGTATATTTTTATATTTTTCTCTATTTCTAAACAAAATTTGTTCAATTACGAATAATAAAAGATAAATCATAACACACAATTCACATGAAATTTTCTAAAAATATTTATAACAAATTAAACATTCATTTCGTACGATCTTGAAATGGCAACACCTCGATAATACTTGTTATGTTGTCGTTTATTTATTCCAATCATTAAAAAATGTTTATAAGTCGTTTAAAAACATTACTATGGTGAATAAATTGTCATTGAAATTCCGTGAAAACTTTTCAGTATGTATTTCGTGCGGTTTCGGTAAATACTAATTCTTAAAAGACTCGAATGTTTGCGAGACACATTTATATATTTTATAGTCTGTGTTGTTATTTTTATTTTTATTTTTATCTACTTTTTATCAGTGAGATTGCATTGTTTTTTTTTAATTATCATTTTATCCATGGTGAGCTAATTATTGAAACTCGTGGTTAAAATAAGTTATTTTTATTATTTACGTAACTTGTTGCATCATTAGGATTGATATTTTTAGTTTTTTTGGTTGTTAAATAGTTTTAAATACTTTTGGTGACATTTTTGACAGCTAAGAACATTTTTTCCACTCAAATATAATATTTTTGTTCCTCCCTGTACATCAGCTACTGTTTCGAGACTTGATAACTTCACTCTGAGTCGACAATATTTTTTAAAGTAATTTTTGAAAAAATAAAATTTTTCAGTTTCAAATTTTGTATTTTGGAAAAATATATTTGCAAAAAATATTCGAAATTCAAAAATAGTTCAATCGAATTCTCCTAGTTAAAAATCGATCGAATCGATTCATATTTTGTCCCAATATAAACTATTTTGAAAAAATTATCAAATACAGTGGCGTACAAAATTTTTTAGGGGGTTAAAATAAAAAAAATGGAAAAATAACGGTTATCTTGACAATGTGTATTTTGATTTATACAGGGTGCACCAATATTTAAAATATTTAGTTAAAATGAAAAATTAGAAATATTTCAAAAGGTTTTCTTGGTAGCTAAAAAAAATACGGTGGCGTGTAAAATTTTTTTGGGGGGTTCAATTAACAGAATTAAATTCTTTTTCACGGCTTCCATTCTTTACCAACTTGTAGCGACTTAAAAATATTCATTGAATAAAACAAATAAAATTAAATCATGACTATTTAGTATTTTGTTTTGTGAAATTTTTTTCGGGGATCTAATTAAAACAAATATGCTTTTTACCCTGTACAAACATTTTACTTTGTTACATGAATTTTTCTGAAGATTAAAAAAAAATTTAAAAACATCGGTTATCAACACCATCTGGTATTTTGTTTAATGTTTACCCGACACGTACGTAAATATTTAGCATAATTTGACTGCGAATTTTAAGGAGTTTAAAAAAAATTCGTGATTTTTCAACAACATACCAACGTTCGATCACGTTGCGGATTCGATAACGAGGGTCAAACGACATTTATTACGAATTTATTAAATTATGGTCGAGGAAAAAAATTAATAATTTTCAAACCAGTCGTTTTTTAAATCCCAAAGAAATAGTATTCGCTTAAAGAGATTTAAAAAATTTTTAACTGTTGAAAATGACACCGAAAAAAAAGTTGATAAAACAAGTAACACAATTTAAGAGGTAAGAAGATCATACTTTAGGACAATTTAAATTGAGATGAAGTTGAACTCTTCATCATATTTTTTACGAACCCTGTATACGATTTTCTCCACCTTTCTACTAATTAATCCAACCAGCAATTTTTTTTTGGTATTGGGACTGTTCACCTAGAATTTTTTATAAAATTTTTGGCACCTGTCAATTTTTCATTAAAAAAATTAATATTTCGAAAATTATAATTTAAATTTGAAATTTAAAATAACAAACTTCTGGTATAACCGGAAGTGTCATGCCTGTCAAAATATTTTCAACGAATTCTCCATAACTCGTGATCCAAAATAATTCCAAAAAAAATTCGACCTTCACAAAGACAAATCTAAATTCAACATTTTAAAGTACATCAATGAAAAATCTAATGCACTTCATTTATATTGTGCTTAAATACTTAAGCAAAATAATTATTTAGTAATTTAAGTAAACTTACATGAATTTTTTTTCGAGATATAAGATAAGGTTTCGAAAACAATCCTATAATGATAAAATAAAATAAAATATTTTACTCCGCAGTTTCGCTAGAAAAAATAATGGTTTCCGCGATAAAACGTGAAAACATTCTAGTTAGATGAATTTGGTGTGTACAAAGTGTAATTATTAGATATGTATAAACCTTCGGATAATATACCGATACCAGTGAATCAAGTGATTAGAGAGAATAAAACGTTAGTTAGAATAAGGAGATTAAGTTTACCAGTTCAGAAGGTTTTAAGAAGAACGTGTAGTTTAAGAATACGAGATGTCGGTTGGTAAGACACTTTTTTTACTTCAATTAATGTTTAGAGCGCTCTATACAGCTCTAGAGTTGATAAAAGTTAAATATTGATTTCTAAATTCATGCGACAAAATTCAGGAGGTGATTGCTCGTATGAAATTAAGATGGGTCTTTCCTATAACAAAATTTCCTCAGCTCACCCCTTTCCGAGACATCACCCTTAAAAGGTGGTGACTAAAATTGATTTTTTATTTTTTTTTTCTAAAATTTCAGTATAGCTAGAAACTTGAAATTCTGTCATTTCCAGCATTTATTTTGAATCGTATTACATTTTAGATCTTTAATGTTTTCCACTCAATTTATAAAAAAATATATGTTAATTTTTTTTCTCTGCAGCTATTGGTTTTGGGAAAAAAATTTAAGAATAAAAAAAGTTTTTAAATAAAACAAGGATTTTAAGTTTAATTTTATTTGATAAAACTTCATCTCGAAAAAAAGTTTTGATATGATATAAGGTTGCTAATTTCACCCCCGTATAATGTAACAGGAATATTGAAAAAATACCCGTGGTTAGTCTTTTGCGAGTGCACGAAAATTACAGAATTTCAAGTTTCTAGCTTCACTGAAATTTTAGAAAAAAAATAAAAACTCAATCTTAGTCACCTCCTTTTAAGGGTGATATCTCGGAAAGGGGTGGGCTGAGGAAATTTTGTTATAGGAAATACCCATCTTAATTTCGTACGAGCAATCACCTCCTGAATTTTGTCGCATGAATTCAGAAACACCCTGTATATTATGCTTATTTCAGATACAGTACAAATTGGTGCAGGTTAGGTTTAGGCTATTATGAGCTAGTAAAAATGTTTTATAATATTTTACAAATAAAATGAGATTCTCGCTGTACAGGATGTACCAAATTAGATGGTTTTGCAGGGTGAAATACCTATTTATTTTATATTTATATATACAGGGTGTCCCAGACTAATTTATCCAGGCTATATCACTTAAACGAATGGAGATTTTCGAAAATCGAAAATCTATATTCGTTTAAGAGATATAGCTTGGATAAATTAGTCTGGGACACCCGGTATATAGTCAAATAACTCTTCTACCACATTGTGATGTAGAGTGATATTTTTTCTCATTTATAAAGTTTTTCCACTTATTTCTGTCAGCGGCCTGCTTTTTAGCTTCCGTCCAAGTTTTTCCTTTCTGCTGTAATACTTCCCCTATTGTCTCATCCCAAGTCTTCCTGGTCCTACTTCTCTTTTTATTCATTTGAATTTTCTCTCCCCATTGATTGATTGATTGGTTCGGCACCACCAGTCAGAGGCTTAGAGACCTCAGCTTTTAGGTTTTTTTGTGCTCTTAGTTATACCGTTTATGTGAGGAGAGCAGTAGCCCTTATCAGGCTCAACAGTCTTTTCACTAGGTCCTTCTTGGAGAAATCCTCCCTTGGATATTCTAGTCCTAGGAGTCTATATCTCCAATGAGACAGTGCTTCACATTCGAAGATAATATAAGATGCTGTTTCCTCCTCTTCCATTCACAACCGACAGATAGGTTCTTCCCTATATATGCCAATTGTATGCATGTGCTTCCTTAGGGCACAGTGACCGGTAACTAATCCCGTCTCTTTCCTTATTTGGCATCAGCTGTAAATTTTCCAAAATTTACAGTTTAAGCTGCTAATTTACTTAAATTCCTCGCCTCAGCTGTAAATTTCCTGAAATGCCCAGTTTAAACTGTGAAATTTTTAAAATTTCCAGTATTCGCTGTACTTCAATTCTTGGCTCCCGCTTTCGATTTCCTAAAATTCCCATTTTAAGCTGTAGATTTAAACAATTCCATTGCATCAGCTGTGAATTTTCCAAAATTTACAGTTTAAGCTGCTAATTTACTTAAATTCTTGGCCTCAGCTGTAGATTTCCTGAAATGCCCAGTTTAAACTGTGAAATTTTTAAAATTTCCAGTATTAGCTGTACTTCAATTCTTGGCTCCCGCTTTCAATTTCTTAAAATCCCAATTTTAAGCTGTAGGTTTAACTAATTCCATGGCATCAGCTGTGAATTTTCCAAAATTTACAGTTTAAGCTGCTAATTTACTTAAATTCCTCGCCTCAGCTGTAAATTTACTGAAATGCCCAGTTTAAACTGTGAAATTTTTAAAATTTCCAGTATTAGCTGTATTTCAATTCTTGGTCCCCGCTTTCAATTTCTCAAAATTCCAATTTTAAGCTGTAGATTTAAACAATTCCATGTCATCAGCTGTAAATTTTCCAAAATTTACAGTTTAAGCTGCTAATTTACTTAAATTCCTCGCCTCAGCTGTAAATTTCCTGAAATGCCCAGTTTAAACTGTGAACTTTTTAAAATTTCCAGTATTCGCTGTACTTCAATTCTTGGCTCCCGCTTTCGATTTCCTAAAATTCCCATTTTAAGCTGTAGATTTAAACAATTCCATTGCATCAGCTGTGAATTTTCCAAAATTTACAGTTTAAGCTGCTAATTTACTTAAATTCTTGGCCTCAGCTGTAGATTTCCTGAAATGCCCAGTTTAAACTGTGAAATTTTTAAAATTTCCAGTATTAGCTGTATTTCAATTATTGGCCCCCGCTTTCAATTTCTTAAAATTCCAATTTTAAGCTGTAGATTTAAACAATTCCATGTCATCAGCTGTAAATATTCCAAAATTTACAGTTTAAGCTGCTAATTCACTTAAATTCCTCGCCTCAGCTGTAAATTTCCTGAAATGCCCAGTTCAAACTGTGAAATTTTTAAAATTTCCAGTATTAGCTGTACTTCAATTCTTGGCTCCCGCTTTCGATTTCCTAAAATTCCCATTTTAAGCTGTAGATTTAAACAATTCCATTGCATCAGCTGTAAATTTTCTAAAATTTACAGTTTAAGCTGCTAATTTACTTAAATTCTTGGCCTCAGCTGTAGATTTCCTGAAATGCCCAGTTTAAACTGTGAAATTTTTAAAATTTCCAGTATTAGCTGTATTTCAATTATTGGCCCCCGCTTTCAATTTCTTAAAATTCCAATTTTAAGCTGTAGATTTAAACAATTCCATGTCATCAGCTGTAAATTTTCCAAAATTTACAGTTTAAGCTGCTAATTTACTTAAATTCCTCGCCTCAGCTGTAAATTTCCTGAAATGCCCAGTTTAAACTGTGAAATTTTTAAAATTTCCAGTATTAACTGTATTTCAATTCTTGGCCCCCGCTTTCAATTTCTCAAAATTCCAATTTTAAGCTGTAGATTTAAACAATTCCATTGTCATCAGCTGTAAATTTTCCAAAATTTACAGTTTAAGCTGCTAATTTACTTAAATTCCTCGCCTCAGCTGTAAATTTCCTGAAATGCCCAGTTTAAACTGTGAAATTTTTAAAATTTCCAGTATTCGCTGTACTTCAATTCTTGGCTCCCGCTTTCGATTTCCTAAAATTCCCATTTTAAGCTGTAGATTTAAACAATTCCATTGCATCAGCTGTGAATTTTCCAAAATTTACAGTTTAAGCTGCTAATTTACTTAAATTCTTGGCCTCAGCTGTAGATTTCCTGAAATGCCCAGTTTAAACTGTGAAATTTTTAAAATTTCCAGTATTAGCTGTACTTCAATTCTTGGCTCCCGCTTTCGATTTCTTAAAATTCCCATTTTAAGCTGTAGATTCAAACTAATTCCATGGCATCAGCTGTGAATTTTCCAAAATTTACAGTTTAAGCTTCTAATTTACTTAAATTCCTGGCCTCAGCTGTAGATTTCCTGATATGCCCAGTTTAAACTGTGAAATTTTTAAAATTTCCAGTGTTCGCTGTACTTCAATTCTTGGCTCCCGCTTTCGATTTCCTAAAATTCCCATTTTAAGCTGTAGATTCAACTAATTCCATGGCATCAGCTGAGAATTTTCCAAAATTTACAGTTTAAGCTGCTAATTCACTTAAATTCTTGGCCTCAGCTGTAGATTTCCTGAAATGCCCAGTTTAAACTGTGAAATTTTTAAAATTTCCAGTATTAGCTGTATTTCAATTCTTAAAATTCCAATTTCAAGCTGTAGATTTAACTAATTCCATGGCATCAGCTGTAAATTTTCCAAAATTTCCAGTTAAGTTGCTAATTTACTTAAATTCTTGGCCTCAGCTGTAAATTTCCTGAAATGCCCAGTTTAAACAGTGAAATTTTTAAAATTTCCAGTATTAGCTGTATTTCAATTTTTGGCTCCCGCTTTCGATTCTTAGAATTCCATTTTAAGCTGTAGATTCAACTAATTCCATGGCATCAGCTGTGAATTTTCCAAAATTTACAGTTTAAGCTGCTAATTCACTTAAATTCTTGGCCTCAGCTGTAGATTTCCTGAATTGACCAGTTTAAACTGTGAAATTTTTAAAATTTCCAGTATTAGCTGTATTTCAATTCTTAAAATTCCAATTTCAAGCTGTAGATTCAACTAATTCCATGGCATCAGCTGAGAATTTTCCAAAATTTACAGTTTAAGCTGCTAATTCACTTAAATTCTTGGCCTCAGCTGTAGATTTCCTGAAATGCCCAGTTTAAACTGTGAAATTTTTAAAATTTCCAGTATTAGCTGTATTTCAATTCTTAAAATTCCAATTTCAAGCTGTAGATTTAACTAATTCCATGGCATCAGCTGTAAATTTTCCAAAATTTCCAGTTTAAGTTGCTAATTTACTTAAATTCTTGGCCTCAGCTGTAAATTTCCTGAAATGCCCAGTTTAAACAGTGAAATTTTTAAAATTTCCAGTATTAGCTGTATTTCAATTTTTGGCTCCCGCTTTCGATTTCTTAGAATTCCCATTTTAAGCTGTAGATTCAACTAATTCCATGGCATCAGCTGTGAATTTCCCAAAATTTACAGTTTAAGCTGCTAATTCACTTAAATTCTTGGCCTCAGCTGTAGATTTCCTGATATGCCCAGTTTAAACTGTGAAATTTTTAAAATTTCCAGTGTTCGCTGTACTTCAATTCTTGGCTCCCGCTTTCGATTTCCTAAAATTCCCATTTTAAGCTGTAGATTCAACTAATTCCATGGCATCAGCTGTGAATTTTCCAAAATTTACAGTTTAAGCTTCTAATTTACTTAAATTCCTGGCCTCAGCTGTAGATTTCCTGATATGCCCAGTTTAAACTGTGAAATTTTTAAAATTTCCAGTGTTCGCTGTACTTCAATTCTTGGCTCCCGCTTTCGATTTCCTAAAATTCCCATTTTAAGCTGTAGATTCAACTAATTCCATGGCATCAGCTGAGAATTTTCCAAAATTTACAGTTTAAGCTGCTAATTCACTTAAATTCTTGGCCTCAGCTGTAGATTTCCTGAAATGCCCAGTTTAAACTGTGAAATTTTCAAAATTTCCAGTATTAGCTGTATTTCAATTCTTAAAATTCCAATTTCAAGCTGTAGATTTAACTAATTCCATGGCATCAGCTGTAAATTTTCCAAAATTTCCAGTTTAAGTTGCTAATTTACTTAAATTCTTGGCCTCAGCTGTAGATTTCCTGAAATGCCCAGTTTAAACTGTGAAATTTTTAAAATTTCCTGTGTTCGCTGTACTTCAATTCTTGGCTCCCGCTCTCAATTTCCTAAAATTCCCATTTTAAGAAGTAGATTTAAACAATTCCATGGCATCAGCTGCAAATTTTGCAAAATTTCCAGTTTAAGCTGCTAATCGACTTAAATTCTTGGCCTCAGATGTAGATTTCCTGAAATGAGCATATTTTATTCATTTCTATACATATCAAATATGACAAACTTAAATTAAATGATAATTAGTCTAAATCTTTTTAAAATTTAAGTGAAGCCTTTGCTCTTTTGTATTTGCAACAACTTATTACGCCAAAACACAGATCATTATTCTCATTATTTCGCTTCAAATGCTCTCCTTTAAATCAAAATATAGCGCAGTTTTGGTCAATTTAGGAAAATCGCCCTATATCTCGAAAATGAAACAACTTACTGAACTTCTGGTTGGATCATGGCTTGATTAACAAAAAAATAATTATCGAAAAAAAACCTTCATTTATCAGGTAGAAACATTATTTTACCTGTTACAAATCTATAATTTTTATTTTCCTTAAATAAAAATACTTAAGTAGATCCAGAATCAATTGCAGAAGATAAAGTACGTGTTCGCCTCCCTTGTCGACTTTTCCCTTTAATCGGATTGACTTTACATCTATTTATTCGGTATTATTTCATCTAATTTACGGCATATATCTCGAGAAGTAGTTGTTTTTTATCCGGAAAACGTAATTTTATATTTTTTGAAAAGGAAAATGTAAAATTTTCTATTTTTGTTAAAATGATTATTATTTTATTGAAAATAGTGGATGATAATATGACGAAATATTAAAATTTGGCTAAAGTAATGAGAAAACAAAAAACCTACGCGTTTTTTTGGAAAAATGAATTTGTGAATGAAATTTGTGTACGTAAAATTTGGCATCGTGAAAATTCTAATGAAAGATGAGTAAAAGCGTCATATAGTTGGGGATATATTTAAATTTTTGTTTGACCCATTTTCAATGTGGGTAGATGTCCAGACGCTAATGATAAAAAGATTTTTTTTTGCTTTCAAACCTGTACTTTTTAATTAAAAAAATATCCAGTGACATTCTTAAAGAAACTGCAATATCAGGTATGAAATATTTACTGTAATGTTTTTGTTATTTATTAACACTCGGTATAATAGTTCTAATTTATTTTTACCACTTGAATATTACACTATTTATCTTCACTATTTCATTCACTGTCCGATTACTAAGAACTTCTGTGAACTAACTCTTTACTGTCCGTTTTACTAATTCTTCCGAACTAACTGTTTCAATAATAATTGACGCACTCAAAAACCCGCGTATATATAGTCCTTCTCAACTCTACAAAATTCCAGTACCTTCCGCGCTCGCCCTATGCACACACAAAGCGAATGTTCTAGAAAGTAGCGCAGCCACCAAAATTTACAGTCGAGGGACAGGACCGGCTTTGAGTTGGTGACCTTGCAACATTACTTTCGATATAACAATTTTTTGGTATCATGAATTTTTTGATAAATTTCTATTAATGATTTTACCGATATTGGCCAAATAGTGCTTGTTACTTCAGTAATTTTTTCGTTTTTTGTCACTGTTTGACTTGCAGCAAGGCAAATATAAAAAGTATACAGGGTAATTCTAAAATTATTACTTCAGAAAAATTCAAAAATGTATCATTCGAATTTTGATTTGAGTTAAACGAAAACTGCGTATCAAAATACCATGAATAATACAATTTTTCCCGTTTTCTTAAAATATCTCATCCAATTTTAAGAAATTCCAGCATACAGGGTGTTATTTTAGTAATTGTCTTAATATACAAACTTTCGTCAATATGGAACTGGATTTTGATTGAATTTTTTTTTGCATACCCTTGAGGCATTAAAACAATACAGTACCAAATATGAAAGGACTCTACAGGGTAATTCTAAAATTATGACATAAGAAAAAATTATCACTCGAATTTTAACAAAAAATATTTAGATAAAAACAAGAACTGCGTAAAAAATACTTTGAATAACACAATTTTTCCGTTGTTCTTAGATATTCCATCCGTTTAAAAAAATTCTAGTATACAGGGTGTTATTTTAGTAATTATTATAATATACCAATTTTCTTCAATACGGACATGGATTTTAACTAAAATTCTTTCATCATACCTTAGAGGCATTAAAACAATACACCTGTACCAAATATAAAATAAGGAATCTACAGGGTAATTCTAAAATTATGACATAAGAATAAAATTATCACTCGAATTTTGACAACAAATTTTTTAGATTAAAACAAGAACTGCGTAAAAAATACTGTGAATAACAAAATTTTTCCGTTGTTCTTAGATATTCCATCCGTTTAAAAAAAAATCTAGCATACAGGGTGTTATTTTAGTAATGATCATAATATACCAATTTTCCTCAATACGCACATGGATTTTAGCTAAAATACTTTCATCATACTTTTGAGGCATTAAAACAATACACCTGTACCAAATATAAAAGGAATCTACAGGGTAATTCTAAAATTATGATATAAGAAAAAGTCAAAAATTTATCACTCGAATTTTGACTAAAATTTTTTTGATTAAAACAAGAACTGCGTAAAAAATACTGTGAATAACACAATTTTTTCCTTTCTTCTCAAATATTCTATCCGTTTAAAAAAATTTTAACATACAGGGTGTTATTTTAGTAATGATCATAATATACCAATTTTCCTCAATACGGACATGGATTTTAACTAAAATACTTTCATCATAACTTTGAGGCATTCAAACAATACACCTGTACAAAATATAAAAGGAATCTACAGGGTAATTCTAAAATTATGACATAAGAAAAAATAATCACTCGAATTTCGACTAAAAAATTTTTAGATTAAAACAAGAACTGCGTAAAAATACTGTGAATAACACAATTTTTTCCCTTCTTCTCAAATATTCAATCCGTTTAAAAAAAATCTAACATACAGGGTGTTATTTTAGTAATGATCATAATATACCAATTTTCCTCAATACGGACATGGATTTTAACTAAAATACTTTCATTATACCTCTGAGGCAATAAAACAATACACCAGTACCAAATATAAAAGGAATCTACAGGGCAATTCTAAAATTATGACATAAAAAAATATACAAAAATAATCACTCGAATTTTGATTAAAAAATTTGTAGATTAAAACAAGAACTGGGTAAAAAATACTATAAATAACACAATTTTTTCCGTTCTTCTCAAATATTCCATCCGTTAAAAAAAATTCTAACATACAGGGTGTTATTTTAGTAATGATCATAATATACCAATTTTCCTTGATACGGACATGGATTTTAACTAAAATTTTTACATCATATCTTTGAAACAATACACCTGTACCAAATATAAAAGGAATCTACTGGGTAATTCTATAATTATGACTCTTAAAAAACAAGTATGCAAATTTCAAAACCCCCTGTATATCAGTTAATAATCCACTCGCCCAATATTATTTAAACCTATTTAAACGTTCTTTATTTTCTATTTTACTTCCAAAACTCAATATTTTATAAATTTTTTTGTAATTAATAAAAAAAATTCATATCTCCGCCTATGTAGTCAGCTGGTTTTATAATGGTAAGCTGGTGAGTCAGGTGGAGACGGGCAGGGCAAGAGAAGCGAGTGTCAGTGTGTAAAAGCAGTCGCGCAACTCGATCAATACACCGAAAAACAGCCGTTTTGTACATTTCAAGTTTTCTTTTCTAAATTAAGCTTATATAAATTCGAAACGTCGAAACAATGAATGCTACTGAAACGAAGATTTCGTTGATTCGTTAACGAGGTCACATCGCGACCACTGACGGTTACTTAATTTGTTAAGAGTTTTGGCTGCTCCTCAACAACACGTGTATTTAATTTATCGTTACTATCACGTCGGGACGTCTAGATGACACACTCCTTTCGTCCCCCAAGTTACGCCGAAAATGTTTACTTCAACTGTGATAAAACAAACTACTAAAAATATCGCCTAATTTATTTCAAAGTGCCTTTTTAGCGAGTGTCGGTTGAATCTTTAAAAAAAAAAATGCCGGTAGTGGATTTTTTTAATTGCGAGAAATTTTTCATTGAGCAGTATCTGTGATGTTGTGTTTTGTGCAAGGTTTAGATGATAAAAATGCCGTTATTAAAATTAAAGAGCATAAGTTGTATACGGTTAAAAAACGATTTATGTTGAGGAAATCAAGGTAAACATTTATTTTTTGCTCTATACCTACCTACCTTGTATCCCCATACATTTCCTATTTGAAATTAAAATGAGATCCCCTTGGAACCATACCAGTACGTCCCTGATCACAGTCAGGTACCTTTGGTCATAAACCTATCAATCACTATAATTTCCTTTTTGATTTCGATTGTTTTAAGCAACAAGAAGGAATGGGATCCAGATTTGGAAAGAAAGCCATTCAATTGTACACAGAAGGCTCATTAAAGCAATAGAAAGAACTGGGATAGGAGTAGGACCAGGAACCAAAAACTCTGAAAGCTTGGGAAAAACCCCTAGTATCTTTCAAACGGAAATTCATGCCATAAGAAAGAGTGCTCAAAGGATATAAAAAGCAATGGATGATCTGAGCTCTTGTGTAATCAGTTCCAAAATGGTGTGGGGAACTCAATGAACTAGGCGAGAACAATTTAGTCATCTTACTGTGGATTCCAGGACACACTGGAATAGGAGGAAATGAAATAGCAGATGAACTAGCAAAGAGGGAGAATGAAACACCCTTTTGGAGTCCGGAACCCTTTTGCGGTATCAGCTCCTCCAATGTAATATTGGAAGGAATAGGCAAAGCCGAAAAAAAGAGAAGATATGACCATTGGCAAGATCACAATCAAAGATTATTCTTCTTCTGGGCGACTACAACAAATGAATGCATAAGTCAAAGTAAAGCTGCACTAGGAGTTTTTACAGGGATCCTAACGGGACATCATGGGCACATCAAAAAGCTCAATATAGTGGAGGAAGAAGAATGTAGATTCTTTGGCATGGCAGAAGAAACCTCCATCCACATACTTGCGAGCTGCACAGCAATTCGGGATCCTAGGGAACAACACCTAGGAGATTATTGGATAGAAGAAGTTAAAGCTTGCAGATATCCTAAAACTCCTCCGGGAAATAGGACAAAAGGAGCTGCTAGTTTTTGACACTTTCCTCAGGAACTAAGTAGTAGTAAGGAGAAGGGGGAACAATAGATCTTTTGGGCATTTCTATTTACCTATTTATAATAAATTGATTTTTATGAATAAACTAGAGCTAAATACTTGTTGGGACGTGTATTTACTTGAAAACGCAAATTCTTCATCGCTTTCATGACCAGAATGCTCTAAATCCTGTAATATTTGTTCCTTTATTTTTTTTTTGCATAAGCCTCTTAATTCGAGACCGAATGGTCTGTCGCTTTACTTGATTTCTTGCACTGCTCTATATTGGCTCAAGCGATTGGACAAAACGGCTTTTGTTGTATCGAGACTAACGAACAGCTATTCATTTTTATATATATATATATATATATATATATATATAATAGATTAATTTTAAAATTATATTGAGTTGGGCGATTTATGTTATTTTTTTTTAATATTATTTTTCCTTCAAAAGCGTACGCTACTGGCAAATATCAAATATATTACTTAGGTCAGCAACTCGCCTTATCGAATTTTGCTGACTAATAAAATTTGATAATCAACAATCCTTCACAGTGGAGCACTTATATGTATATATTTTTTAACTTAAAAAATTTGAACCCCCCTGATATACGTACGCTACTGATATATAAGAAGATTTACCGATTTGAATTTTTCATCTTTTGTTTATATTTTGTTTATCTTTGAGTTTTAATGTCGTTAACATATATTATATATTCTAATTGTTGTACAATATTAGAGAAATTACGAGAAAAATTATAAAAAAAAACCTTAACTGTAACTGTAAAAAGTTTGTTCTTAAACGCTATCGGGAAATTTATTTTTTAATTTTGAATTTTCCGATTTATTTTGTATATTTTTTCATTTACTTATAACTATAAAAAAATCAATTTAAAACACTCTAGTCGATACGCCCCTGATTTCCTTTTCTACCCATTCCTCTACGAAATTTCAAAGTCATCTCCAATCCTAGAAACATGATTCATTTTAGAAAAAATTCTCACATTTTTCAGTAAAGGGGCATCCATTAATTACGTGAGCTCTTCTTCGGTCAATTTAGACTCCCCCCCCCCCTTAGGTGAGATTTGCCTGGACCCCCGTCCCCTTTCGTGAGATTGACGCTAAAAATATTTTAAACTTAATTTATTTCCATTATTCGGGAAAATAATAAATTTATACTTAATTTATTTGAATATTTATAGCCATGAGATTTATTTTAGCGGGCAAAATGAACACTCAAAATAATATCTGTAATATTAATATATTTTTTGAAGTTGACGTGAGATTTTCTATTATCTCCCCCTCGGTTTAAATGAGATTTCATTGGACCCCCCTATTCTGAGCTCACGTAATTAATGGATGCCCCCTAATATATATACTAGACTGGTGGTAGTCCATGACACATTTAGGCCTCATTATTTCGAATTTTCGAATTTTTTGGGGGTATTTTTAGGGATAAAATTTTAATTGCATATAACGCGAATGAATGTTACTATTTTTAAAGTTTAGTTAGGGGTAGCTAGATTTTTATTGGTATATTGAGTTCATTTTCAAAGTTTGGCTAGGTTAGCTAGATTTTGATTGGGATTTAAGTTACTTTTAAAAGTTTAGTTAGGGATGACTAGATTTTTATTGGTATATTGAGTTAATTTTTAAAGTTTGGCTAGGTTAGCTAGATTTTCATTGGGATTTAGGTTAATTTTAAAATTTAGTTAGGGGTAGCTAGATTTTGATTGGGATTTAAGTTAATTTTCAAAAGTTTAGTTAGGGGTGACTAGATTTTTATTGGTATATTGAGTTAATTTTTGAAGTTTGGCTAGGTTAGCTAGATTTTGATTAAGATTTAAGATAATTTTGAAAGTTTAGTTAGTGGTAGCTAGATTTTTATTGGGATTTAGTTTAATTTTAAAAGTTTAGTTAGGGGTGACTAGATTTTTATTGGTATATTGAGATAATTTTTAAAGTTAGGCTAGGTTAGCTAGATTTTCATTGAGATTTAAGATAATTTTGAAAGTTTAGTTAGTGGTAGCTAGATTTTTATTGGGATTTAGTTTTAATTTTAAAAGTTTAGTTAGGGGTGACTAGATTTTTATTGGTATATTGAGTTAATTTTTAAAGTTTTGATAGGTTAGCTAGATTTTGATTAAGATTTAAGATAATTTTGAAAGTTTAGTTAGTGGTAGCTAGATTTTTATTGGGATTTAGTTTAATTTTAAAAGTTTAGTTAGGGGTGACTAGATTTTTATTGGTATATTGAGTTAATTTTTAAAGTTAGGCTAGGTTAGCTAGATTTTCATTGGGATTTAGGTTAATTTTAAAGTTTAGTTAGGGGTAGCTCGATTTTGATTGGGTTTTAAGTTAATTTTCAAAAGTTTAGTTAGGGGTGACTAGATTTTTATTGGTATATTGAATTAATTTTTAAAGTTTGGCTAGGCTAGCTAGATTTTGTTTGGGATTTAAGATGATTTTAAAAGTTTAGTTAGGGGAAGCTAGATTTTTATTGGGATTTAAGTTAAATTTTAAAAGTTTAGTTAGGGGTGACTAGATTTTTATTGGTATATTGAGTTAATTTTTAAAGTTCGGCTAGGTTGGCTAGATTTTGATTGGGATTTAAGTTAATTTTAAAAGTTTAGTTAGGAGTAGCTAGATTTTTATTGGGATTTAAGTTAAATTTTAAAAGTTTAGTTAGGGGTGACTAGATTTTTATTGGTATATTGAGTTAATTTTTAAAGTTTGGCTAGGTTAGCTAGATTTTTATTGGGATTTAAGTTAATTTTATAAGTTTAGTTAGGGGTAGCTAGATTTTTATTGGGATTTAAGTTGATTTTTAAAAGTTTAGCTAGGGGTGACTAGATTTTTATTGTTATATTGACTTAATTTTTAAAGTTTGGCTAGGTTAGCTAGATTTATATTGGGATTTAAGATAATTTTAAAAGTTTAGTTAGGGGTAGCTAGATTTTTATTGGGATTTAAGTTGATTTTTAAAAGTTTAGCTAGGGGTGACTAGATTTTTATTGTTATATTGACTTAATTTTTAAAGTTTGGCTAGGTTAGCTAGATTTATATTGGGATTTAAGATAATTTTAAAAGTTTAGTTAGGGGTAGCTAGGTTTTTTTTGGGATTTAAGTTAATTTTTAAAAGTTTAGTTAGGGGTGACTAGATTTTTATTGGTATATTGAGTAAATTTTTAAAGTTTGGCTAGGTTAGCTAGATTTTTATTGGGATTTAAGTTAATTTTTAAAAGTTTAGTTAGGGGTGACTAGATTTTTATTGGTATATTAAGTTGATTTTTAAAGTTTGGCTAGGTTAGCTAGATTTTGATTGGGATTTAAGTTAATTTTAAAAGTTTGGTTAGGGGTAGCTAGATTTTTATTGGCATTTTAGTTAATTTTTAAAATTTAGTTAGTGGACAGACTAAGTTAGATTTTGATTGGGATTTAAATTAATTTTAAAAGTTTAGTTAGGGGTAGCTAGATTTTTATTGGGATTTAAGTTAATTTTTAAAAGTTTAGTTTGGGGTGACTAGATTTTTATTGTTATATTGACTTAATTTTTAAAGTTTGGCTAGGTTAGCTAGATTTTTATTGGGATTTAATATAATATTAAAAGTTTAGTTAGAGGTAGCTAGATTTTGATTGGGATTTGAGTTAATTTTAAAAGTTTGGTTAGGGGTAGCTAGATTTTTATTGGCATTTTAGTTAATTTCTGAAGTTTGGCTAGGTTAGCTAGATTTTTATTGGGATTTAAGATAATATTAAAAGTTTAGTTAGAGGTAGCTAGATTTTTATTGGGATTTAAGTTAATTTTTAAAAGTTTAGTTAGGGGTGACTAAATTTTTATTGCTATATTGAGTACATTTTTAAAGTTTGGCTAGGTTAGCTAGATTTTTATTGGGATTTAAGTTAATTTTTAAAAGTTTAGTTAGGGGTGACTAGATTTTTATTGGTATATTGAGTTAATTATTAAAGTTTGGCTAGATTAGCTAGATTTTGATTGGGATTTAAGTTAATTTTAAAAGTTTAGTTAGGGTTAGCTAGATTTTTATTGGGATTTAAGTTAATTTTTGAAAGTTCAGTTAGGGGTGACTAGATTTTTATAGATATATTGAGTTAATTTTTAAAGTTTGCCTAGGCTAGCTAGATTTTGATTGGGATTTGAGTTAATTTTCAAAAATTTAGTTAGGGGTGACTAGATTTTGATTGGTATATTGAGTTAATTTTTAAAGTTTGGCTAGGTTAGCTAGATTTTGATTGGGATTCAACTTAATTTTAAAAGTTTAGTTAGGGGTAGCTAGTATTTTATAGGGATTTAAGTTAATTTTTAAAAGTTTAGTTAGGGGTGACTAGATTTTTATTGGTATATTGAGTTAATTTTTAAAGTTTGGCTAGGTTAGCTAGATTTTTATTGGGATTTAAGTTAATTTTTAAAAGTTTAGTTAGGGGTGACTAGATTTTTATTGGTATATTAAGTTGATTTTTAAAGTTTGGCTAGGTTAGCTAGATTTTGATTGGGATTTAAGTTAATTTTAAAAGTTTGGTTAGGGGTAGCTAGATTTTTATTGGCATTTTAGTTAATTTTTAAAATTTAGTTAGTGGACAGACTAAGTTAGATTTTGATTGGGATTTAAATTAATTTTAAAAGTTTAGTTAGGGGTAGCTAGATTTTTATTGGGATTTAAGTTAATTTTTAAAAGTTTAGTTTGGGGTGACTAGATTTTTATTGTTATATTGACTTAATTTTTAAAGTTTGGCTAGGTTAGCTAGATTTTTATTGGGATTTAATATAATATTAAAAGTTTAGTTAGAGGTAGCTAGATTTTGATTGGGATTTGAGTTAATTTTAAAAGTTTGGTTAGGGGTAGCTAGATTTTTATTGGCATTTTAGTTAATTTCTGAAGTTTGGCTAGGTTAGCTAGATTTTTATTGGGATTTAAGATAATATTAAAAGTTTAGTTAGAGGTAGCTAGATTTTTATTGGGATTTAAGTTAATTTTTAAAAGTTTAGTTAGGGGTGACTAAATTTTTATTGCTATATTGAGTACATTTTTAAAGTTTGGCTAGGTTAGCTAGATTTTTATTGGGATTTAAGTTAATTTTTAAAAGTTTAGTTAGGGGTGACTAGATTTTTATTGGTATATTGAGTTAATTATTAAAGTTTGGCTAGATTAGCTAGATTTTGATTGGGATTTAAGTTAATTTTAAAAGTTTAGTTAGGGTTAGCTAGATTTTTATTGGGATTTAAGTTAATTTTTGAAAGTTCAGTTAGGGGTGACTAGATTTTTATAGATATATTGAGTTAATTTTTAAAGTTTGCCTAGGCTAGCTAGATTTTGATTGGGATTTGAGTTAATTTTCAAAAATTTAGTTAGGGGTGACTAGATTTTGATTGGTATATTGAGTTAATTTTTAAAGTTTGGCTAGGTTAGCTAGATTTTGATTGGGATTCAACTTAATTTTAAAAGTTTAGTTAGGGGTAGCTAGTATTTTATAGGGATTTAAGTTAATTTTTAAAAGTTTAGTTAGGGGTGACTAGATTTTTATTGGTATATTGAGTTAATTTTTAAAGTTTGGCTAGGTTAGCTAGATTTTTATTGGGATTTAAGTTAATTTTAAAAGTTTAGTTAGGGGTAGCTAGATTTTTATTGGGATTTAAGTTAATTTTTAAAAGTTTAGTTTGGGGTGACTAGATTTTTATTGTTATATTGACTTAATTTTTAAAGTTTGGCTAGGTTAGCTAGATTTTTATTGGGATTTAAGATAATATTAAAAGTTTAGTTAGAGGTAGCTAGATTTTTATTGGGATTTAGGTTAATTTTTAAAAGTTTAGTTAGGGGTGACTAGATTTTTATTGGTATATTGAGTACATTTTTAAAGTTTGGCTAGGCTAGCTAGATTTTGATTGGGATTTAAGTTAATTTTAAAAGTTTAGTTAGGGTTAGCTAGATTTTTATTGGGATTTAAGTTAATTTTTAAAAGTTCAGTTAGGGGTGACTAGATTTTTATAGATATATTGAGTTAATTTTTAAAGTTTGCCTAGGCTAGCTAGATTTTGATTGGGATTTGAGTTAATTTTCAAAAGTTTAGTTAGGGGTGACTAGATTTTGATTGGTTTATTAAGTTAATTTTTAAAGTTTGGCTAGGTTAGCTAGATTTTGATTGGGATTCAACTTAATTTTAAAAGTTTAGTTAGGGGTAGCTAGATTTTTATAGGGATTTAAGTTAATTTTTAAAAGTTTAGTTAGGGGTGACTAGATTTTTATTGGTATATTGAGTTAATTTTTAAAGTTTGGCTAGGTTAGCTAGATTTTTATTGGGATTTAAGTTAATTTTAAAAGTTTAGTTAGGGGTAGCTAGATTTTTATTGGGATTCAAGTTAATTTTAAAAGTTTACTTAGGGTGTTTATCTGTGTTTACTACAAACATAAACATACCATCTGCAAGCAATTTATTAAAATGTCTAAAGCTACAGATAAGAAAAAATATTCCAATACTTGGAAAACAAATCCAGACTTAAAAGGTATAATTATTCTATTATATTTTTCTTAATGTGGATTGCTGTAATAATGTAATAACATTTAATTATTTATTTTATTAATAATATTGTATAAGGGGAGTTTCCCAGTAATTGTAGGGGTTTTTGGTTGTAGCTTTAGTGGGAAATTTTTTTGAGAGCTGGTAACACCGAGTATCACTTGGATTTGTATGCCATGTTGTTTTCGGATGGAAAGTAGTACCCAAAGACACGGCATACTTAAGTTAATTGTTCTAGTTTCGTGAAAATTTTAAGATTTTCAATGTCCACTGTAGCGTCGATTATCCAGTTCGGGTCTTGAGGATAAATAGCCCTATTCCTCTTGTTCTTCACATGAAACTCGATGGTGAAAACGGCATCCATTCGAAATAATGAAACCTACATCTGTCATGACTATTTTGATCAAAGTAGTTTTCCAATAAAACGTTTTCCGCGAGAATTTCCCAGACGATTCATTAAATATTCTGAACACGTCGCTTCTGAAAGGTCAGCAACCAAAAGTTCATTATCAAGGCGGAAAAAGGGTTTTCTAGAAAATAAACTTTCGGAAAATGTACCTCTCACAATTAGAAGACGTATGACGGTATTCCTCCACATTTTGCGGTAACTTGTACCTCTCACAATTAGAAGACGTATGACGGTATTCCTCCACATTTTGCGGTAACTTACCACAGATGTTTATATAGGAACTTTTCGTCTTAAAATTCGAATGACGACAATATTTCAGATTACATCCTGTATATCACTTCATTCAACTGAAATTTATTAACAGAATGTTAAATTTAAATTTTACAGTGCAATAAATTAAGTTTGATTATTTATATTCCTTTTTATAGTCTTTGTTTATTGTCGATGACGAAACTGTTACATTTATAATGAAAAAAGTATAACCACACTGAGTATCTTTATCGAATGTATAACCACAAAAGGTTATCGACTATCAGTATTTTTTTCTGACGTTCACAACTTTTGTTATAACATTTCAAAAAACAAATGTTGAGAGTGGTCGTCTAATTATATATGTATATCAATGTGGTGAGTTATTTCCGTCTATTTTCTTGAATAATTTTTTTTTAATTATAAAAAATATATATTTAAGATCCTCACTGCAATACCTTTCATTGGATATGTCACAAGGTACAGTTTACCATTTT
This sequence comes from Lochmaea crataegi, assembly GCA_947563755.1. Taxonomy (NCBI): domain Eukaryota; kingdom Metazoa; phylum Arthropoda; class Insecta; order Coleoptera; family Chrysomelidae; genus Lochmaea; species Lochmaea crataegi. The sequence goes on along the minus strand of OX387433.1, from coordinate 8,619,216 downwards.
TTTTATTTATAAATTTATAATTTCCCCCCAAAAAGGGACCCCCTAATTTCAAAGATCATTAATTTACGAGATGTGGAGATCACATTTTCACGTTGAAGAATGTTAGTATATACCGGGTGTCTGATTAAGAGAGGTATCGAAGAAGGTGGTAATGTGGCCCCTGCAGGTATTTTGGCCCCCCTTACATATTTATAATTAAGAAACAAACCATCTAGTATAATGTGCGTGGACCGGAGAGCTCTTGTGATATCTATAAAATAACGCCAAAAAAAATTGTGAGATCCTCTAGCCGTTACGTCTTCATCGCTGTCAGCATTATTGTTGTCTGTCATTATATTCTATTGTTTTATACTGCACACTTAATAAAAATAATTAAAAAACAAAACAGTTAACAAAGCAGAGTAAGAACTGAGAAGTGATAAGACTGATAAATGATAATTCTGATAAATAGATACTTCTAACAAGTTCTAACTATATGACATGACATATGAATATGATAACATGACATAACCTTAAAAGAGCTGCCAACGTTAAAAGTGCTGACAACCATACAATCCTAAAAATTTATTTATTACTGCAGTGATTTACAAAAAATTAATCTACCACTTAGTGAATCATTTTATATATTTCAATATTTTGAATGATAAAATTCCCTGTTCCTGTTTCCGAGGTAATTAAGAACTTTTTTCCCTTTTTCCCTTTTACTTCTAAATTTCCCTGCGCCGAGGGAAATTTTCCTGCACCTGGCAACACTGCTGGCTGATGGCTAGAGAGATTTTACCGACTAGTGGCCGTAGAAATATGAGAGAGAGAGAGGTATGGTCAATAATTGTCAAAAATTGTAAAAATTTTGAAAGAATGGTCAAAAATTGTCAAAAATCGTGAAAATTTTGAAAGAATGGTCAAGAATTGTCAAAATTTTGAAAGAATGGTCAAGAATTGTCAAAAATTTTGAAAAAATGGTCAATAATTTTCAAAAATGGTTGAAAACGGTATAAAATGGTCAAATTTTTGAAATATTGTAAAAAATGGTCAATAATTGTCAAAAACTGTCAAAATTGGTTAATAATTGTCAAAAATGGTCAATATTTGTTAAAATTTGGAAAAATGGTCAAAAATTTTGAAAACATGGTAAATAATTGCGACAAATTGTCAAAATTTTGAAAAAATAGTCAATAATTGTCAAAAATTGTAAAAATTTTGAAAGAATGGTCAAAAATTGTAAAAATTTTGAAGGAATGGTCAAGAATTGTCAAAAAAATTGAAAAATGGTCAATAATTGTCAAAAATTTTCTTAATTTTGAAAAATGGTCCATAATTGTCAAAAATTGTAAAAAATGATCAATAATTGTCAAAACTGTCAAAATTGGTCAATAATTGTTAAAATTTTTGAAAAAATGGTCAATAATTGTAAAAAATTGTATAAAAGAAAGATGGGGGAAGGGAGAAAGTGGGAGAGAGAGATGAGAGAAAGAGAGAGATAGGAGAAAGAGGCAGAAAGAAAGAGAGTTAGGAAAGAGGGAGATGGGCGAGAAAGAGATAGGAAAGAGAGAGATAGGAAATAAAGAGAGAAAAGGAAAAATAGAGAGAGATGGGAGAGAAAGAAAGAAAAATGAGAGAGAGATGGGAGAGAATGAAAGAAAAATGAGAGAGAGAGAGAGATGGGAATGAGAGATAGAGAAGGAAGAGGAAGATAAAGAGACGGGAGAAAAATAGAGTGTATTGCGTGAGATTACAATCATTATTTTAAACTTTCAGAATCTAAGACGGAATCGGTAAGGTTCACGACCCTCGGATACGGAATATTGTAAGCATTTTTTTTCTTATTGGAACATTTTTGACAATTTTTCAACAATTTTGATCATTTTTCAAAATTTTTGACAATTATTGATCATTTTTTCAAAATTTTGACAATTTGTGGCAATTATTGACCATTTTTTCAAAATTTTTGAGCATTTTTCCAAATTTTAACAAATATTGACCATTTTTGACAATTATTAACCAATTTTGACAGTTTTTGACAATTATTGACCATTTTTTACAATTTTTCAAAATTTGACCATTTTATACCGTTTTCAACCAATTTTGAAAATTTTTGACAATTCTTGACCATTCTTTCTAAATTTTGACCATTTTTGACAATTATAGACCATTCCTTCTAAATTTTCACCATTTTTGACAATTTTTGAGCATTCTTTCAAAATTTTAACAATTTTTGACCATTCTTTCAAAATTTTAACAATTATTGACCATTTTTTCAAAAATTTTAACAATTATTTACCAATTTTGACAGTTTTGACAATTATTGATCATTTTTTACAGTTTTTGACAATTATTGACCATTCTTTTAAAACTTTGTCAATTTTTGACAATTATGGACCATTTTTCAAAATTTAGAAAATTTTTGACAATTATTGACCCTTTTTGCAAAATTTTTGACAATTCTTGACCATTCTTTCAAAATGTTTACAATTTTTGACCATTTTTTCAAAATTTTTGACAATTTTTTCAAATTTTAATAATTATTGATCATTTTTGACAATTATTGACCAATTTTGACAATTATTGATCATTTTTGACAGTTTTTGACAATTATTGACCATTTTTTGACAATTATTGACCATTTTTTCAAAATTTTTGACCATTTTTCCAAATTTTAACAAATATTGACCATTTTTGACAATTATTGACCATTTTTTACAATTTTTCGAAAATTTGACTATTTTATACCGTTTTCAACCAATTTTGAAAATTTTTGACAATTCTTGACCATTCTTTCGAAATTTTAACCATTTTTGACAATTATTGACCATTCTTTTAAAATTTTCACCATTTTTGACAATTTTTGACCATTCTTTCAAAATTTTAACAATTTTTGACAATTATTGACCATTTTTTCAAAAATTTTAACAATTATTGACCAATTTTGACAGTTTTGACAATTATTGATAATTTTTTACAGTTTTTGACAATTATTGACCATTTTTTTAAAACTTTGACAATTTTTGACAATTATGGACCATTTTTAAAAATTTAGAAAATTTTTGACAATTATTGACCATTTTTCCTAGAAAAATGATGTTTTCATGTTATTATAGGATACTTGAGAATAATTTCCAGTTTTTTTCTCTATGATGTAAAATAAATAGTTTCTGAGATACAGCGGGTTACCTTTTTTAATCAGACACCCGGTACAGTTACCGAAATCTCGCAGACTATTTTATAAAATGATAATTTTATTTAACGTACGTCAATCGCTTAAACGAGTTCCTATGTAGTTTTTTCCTTGACCTTCGTTCTTTTTTTACGGAACTATGAATCCTACGTGTTAAGATTTAATAAATACCGAGTATTCAACCGAATGTGAGGTTATTTATTAACATAGTAAGAATAATATTTAACAAAACATTCTTATCTATTTACGATCACTTTTAACGGAACTTCGACTGCAATTCTACACCAATGGCAAACGGAACTAATGAATCGACATTGTAGAACGAGTTTAAATTGTTCAATCAATAGTTATTATTGTTCTCTTTCCGTTAAAGCCTAGATCTAATAGACTGTTATATTGTGAATGAAATTTCACAACTATCAGTTGTAGATTAAGTTTATACTCAGTTGAAAAGAATTTAATGCATAGTCGTGGAGAAAATATAGTCTTTTACTTGTATAGAATGGCTATTATTCACTTGGATGATAACAAAACTCTGAACTGAAGCTGTGAAAGGAATGCGGTCGAAAACATTCGATATTGCCACGTCTAACTATGAAAAAGCTAAAGTGCTAAGTATGTATTGATAATAATTAGAAAATGGACTTTTTATTATTAACAATATGTCAATAATGATTAAACGTTAGTTCTTTAATGTGCTTGTTTCCGCGGATTTTGTCTATTAACATTATTTTTTCAATTTCTGAATATTAAAAGATGCAAATATGTTATGGGTTTCCTTCAAGCCGACAACGTCGTGCGAAAATCATAATTACCACGTCCTCCGGACTAACTCAATTGGTGATTATCTATCCTACCGCCGATGCTAAGTAACCACCTGACTTCCTATTGGCAAGCGCGTGCGTGTGTTCTTCCCTCTCACTTCGACAATTGACTGATACTGATTATCCAGTGGCGTTTATGTTGTCAGCCGATACCGCGTAGCTTCAGATAGACTTGCCAAACTATACCTAATTATTGAATATTATATGTTTTTGTTTTGTTTCAGGTCATCCGGAAATTTTGGGAGCGCGGGGGCTCGTTCCGCTCCTAGTACCCCGCAGGAACAACAAATTCTCGGCAGTCCTACATTATCTCCAGACATTCTGTCCAATTCTCCTACAGCTATAGTCTACCAAAACAGTCCTAATCATGCACTATTCTCTAAATGTGACAAGTAAGTTTACAAATAAGCTAATAGATGTCGCCACAATTGGTGTTTATACAGGCAAAGCCAGTCTAGTGCGACTATTTGAATAGAAGAAGAAAACATGATAGTTCCATTAAAAAAAATATGAGATATTTGACATTTGTGAAGTTGACGTTTTCATCATTTTGTTACGAAACCTGTTTACAATAAGACAGTTTTTTAGGCGCGTTGAGCACTTTTTTTGGGTGAAGAAAAAACATGGATTTTTCGTTATCGTCACGCTTTAATACTTTTAGTTATGCAACACAATTAACAATGAAGCGTATATAGTGTTGCATAAATCATCGTCACGCTTTCCATGAGCTATATGTATACTGTGTATATATGTGTACTTTTTTTTGTAAGAAAATCCATTTACGATGGGCTTACGATAAAATTTTTAAAAGGGATTCATTTATTGGTGTTTTCACTTCTGTCGGCAGTTCCATGACTGGACTCTACGTTTTTTATTTGGTCTTGGGGTTGATCACCTAGAATTTTCAATATGAAGGTCTGCACCTGTCAATTTTTCATTAAAAAAATTAATATCTCGATAAAAATACATTTTAGGCATAGGGTATTTCACATTAAAATTCAACGCAGAATCCGAAAAGTTAATAATATACAGGGTGTTCTACTTAAAATAACAAAGTTGCTGATCATGCCTGTCAAAATATTTTCTATTTATTCGCCATAACTTGTGACTTTTTTCCAATATTTAGATAGTGTAAGCTCGTCGTGATACACCCTGTATACATGGTGGAAAAATATACAGTGAGATGTCTTCGGTACATCCTCGGAAAATTAAAATAGATTTTTAGAAGTCACTCACCTGCTGCCTATTTACAGAATATGTCGTTAGAGTTCCAAAAATAGAAAGTAGGTACATACTTTCGATATTTTTAGTTTTTTCTTGTGAAATATTTTCGGGTTTTTCTTTAGAATTAAATCAGCATTTTTTTTTCAGAAGATTTAATTAATACGAAATATATAAAAATAAAACGTTATTATTACTTATTATTAAAAATCTATGACACCCTGTACAATGAAAACTACGAAAAATAAATTAAAATTTTTACGTAATTTATCGTTAATGGTTTCTAACTTGTTTTTGAAGGTTACGAATCAAATTGCGTTTACTATAATTAAAATATTAGATAATAATTACTTTGGGATTAATTAATTTTAACCTTCAAATTTTACGAATTTTCACTGTATTCATAGATCATTTTTTTTCTGTAGCTGGTAGATTGGTCTTTTTAGAGTATTCTGTCAAAATTTCAGGTCAATATTCAGTTTTTTCAGGACTTTTTGATTAGTTTGGCACCACCATTTTTTTTTTCGGGCCGAGATGGGAAACTCATGTTCGAATGGGTCCAGGACCCAAACAGTGTTGGACTCATCCCCAAAGAGATGCCTACCAACCAAACCCACCTCAAACTCGCCGTTACCCCCGCCTCGGAATCACTACCCTAGCATACTTCGAGACAGGCGGCGGTCCCTCGCACACTCTCCGCTCACACTGTCATATTCTCCCTCCTATCACTCCTGCCTCTCATGCCATATCGAGTCCTTCTCTCCCCCTTACCATGCTCTCTACTACTCCACTCACCTCCATCCATTCCTCGTCCCCCCTCAACATTATATCCACCATGTTTTCCCAGTACACCGCCTCCCCTAGTTTGCTCTCCAACTTCTTCACCATTTAGAGGCTTAGAAACCTCGACACCTTTGCTCCTGGTTATACCGTTTATGTGAAGAGTCTAGTAGCCCTTATCAGCCTCAACAGTCTTTTTACTAGGTCTTTCTTGGAGAAATGCTCCCTAGGAATCTATATCTCCAATGAGACAGTGCTTCACATTCAAGATAACGTGAGAAGCTGTTTCCCCACAACCTACAGATAGTTTCCTCCCTATATATGCCAATTATATGCATGTGCTTCCTTAGGGTACAGTGACTGGTGAGTAATCCCGTCACTTTCCTTATATGGCCCTTGCTGAGGTTTAATATTTCGTTAGTCAGCGACTCCGAGGGTTTTTTGACCAAGAGTTGATTGATTAGTTCGGCACCACCAGTCAGAAGCTTAGAGACCTCCAAAAAGACTTCTTCCAAGTCAGTAACAGTGTCATTTCGCTGTTTCTCCGTAGATATCCAGCAACTGGAAACGTGAGAGAGAGAGAGACCTAGAAGTGTACGACCAATGGTTACCACTCCTGCCCAAGATCGTTATCTAACTGTGTATACCCGAAGAGAACCTCTGAGTACTTGTCGAATCTTACAACAGCGTCTTTTGAATGTTTCGGTTTCAATTGAAGATTACACTAGGTTAACTTACGATTACGAAAACTTTTGAGGAGAGTTGCGTTAACACAAATTCATTGGCTGAATGGAAATCCGCATTGTTCACACATGAGTTGAGGTGTGGACGGTTTTCTGTTGACCCCCAGAAATTGAAGAAATAACACCGAAATCAGAATAGTGGTTGGGGCAGAAAAAGTGTGATAAGAAAAGACCAGGAAAGTCAGCAAAACTATGGAACAACAAATAGAAGAATTAGCTATGAAAAGAAAGAACACACCAAATAGAATACAGGTATTGATTGATTGATTGATTAGTTCGGCACCACCATTTAGAGGCTTAGAAACCTCGACACCTCAACCTTTAGGCTTTCTGTGCTCTTGATTATACTGTTTATGTGATGAGACCAGTAGCCCTTATCAGGCTCAACAGTCTTTTCACTAGGTCCTTCTTGGAGAAATCATCCCTTGGATACTTTAATCCTAGGAGTCTGTATCTCCAATGAGACATTCGAAAATAATGTGAGAGGCTGTTTCCTCCTCTTCCAAGCATAGGTTCCTCCCTATAAATACCAGTTGTATGCATGTGATTCCTTAGGGAACAGTGACCGGTGAGTAATCCCGTCACTTTCCTTATCTGGCCCCTGCTGAGGTTTAATATTTCGTTAGTCAGAGACTTTGAGGGTTTTTTGACCAAGAGTTTGCTGTGTTCCAGTTTTGGCACGTGTCTCCAGTACGCCTTATGTTAAGTTTGAATCCACCGAGATTATCAACCACGTGCAGCAGATTTTGATATTCCAAATACTGGTACAGGATCAGTGAATGCAGTTTTAGACCCTAGCTTTGCTTTGCTCGTTCTTTGCGCCTTCAAGGTAGGGTTTTCGATAGTTAACCTCAAACTTCCAGGAAAGTGATTTTTAATTAAAAGCTCTAACGTTTCTTATCTAGAGGTCGTGAAAGTGCCATCAGGTCGCTTTAATGAACCTATCTCGGTAATCGATTCTTTAGAGAGAATCTTGTGAATTCTAGTACTGCGAGGTATTTTAGAAATACTCTCACAGAACTGCTTCCAAGACTCTCGCTTCGCGTTTCTAATTTCTTTGTTGTAATTTGTTAGAACAGTTCTATAAGCCTGACTCTTTAGCTCGGTTAAATAGTCGTCGAACTTCTTTTCTTCACTTTTCTAGGCATTTGCTCCACCAAGTAGAGTTGCGATTATCTCTTTTTGTCTTGAGTGGACAGTTTTCATGATACGAGGAGATCACTGTTTCACGAAGTTGTTCCCATCCCAACTGTTAATTGTAGTGAAACCGTCTTCAATGTACAGTTGGAGGGAATTTTTATATCCACTCCAATCAGTAGCTTTTGAATCCTATCTGATCATATGTCTATGATCTGAACACGAAGGCTCAGTACATACTGCCCAATGCCCAAATACAAAAGAAAAACTGTCTTAAACTTGAAAAATTATCAACTTGGAAACAACAAATTCTAGTCAGTTGAGCAAGTAAACATTCAATATATTAAGCCGCGTACAGACGCGAACGCGAATGAGGCAGGCCGAGGCCGCATGAGCATGCCGACCTGAGGCGTGGCAAACTGCCTCGAGTTGTTCGGCGCACGGCCTCGAACCGAGCCAAATGTCGGTCAATCAAAAGCTATATTCGGGTTCGTGCAATTACTGTTCTAAGACTGTCCAGAGTTTGCGCAGTCGAAATTGACTTGTTCGGGTGGTTCTGACACCCGCAGTTTGGCGTTCGGGTTTATTTTAGAATAATTCTTGGACTGTTCGAAAACCGTCTAAACCAGTCCTCAGACTCGAGCAAGGACGATTTTTTACGAATGCTCAAATTATTTGCAAAGGAGGAGGGTGGGAGCTATTTTAAAAATTTGCTTAAAGCCGCTATAGGTTTATGTTTTATAACACGGATTGTGTGTTGTTTATTTTGGATTATTAGACTTCTTAATATTATTAATACCAAAAAATTCAACAAAATGGCCGAAATGCAAGGAATACACAATTGATACACAATCCAAGCCAAAGAAAAGTCAGTTGTCAAATTAGTTAGGTTAGTTCAATTCTACAGACCATGAGGGATGTTCGGGTTTTTTCAAACTCTGTCCAATTTCAAACGGTCCGAAAATAGTTCTTAGGACTGAATAAAGTACGTCCTCGCGCAGAGTTATAGACACTAACGCTCTTTGCACATTACACGATTTCGCCCGTACGAGAAAAAGCCGTACGGGGAATTTTTCTGAGTCTACTAATGAGGAGCATCAGACTTTTCACATTGTACGGTTACGACACGGGCACGGTTTTTTGCCGTATTGCAGCCGTCCAGTGCCGCTGTAGCTACACGGGAACCGTATCGTATCTCCAGCTCAGTGGCCAAATGCACGCTTTCATATTAGACTATTTTTAGTCGTGTGAAGTGTGTCCAGTTTGTTTGTATTTTGTGCGGTTAAAAATCTTCCGAGTTTTTGCGGCGAACATTCGTTGTTTTCACATTGGCACGGATTTTTACCGCAATATTTTCATTTCATTTGTTTATTACGAACAAAAACTTGCTTCATCGTCGCCGAAAAAGAATAGCACGAGATCGACTTTTTTGGGTGCACCCCATTAATCAGTGAGGAAAAAGGAAGGTCTTGCTTCGACCAAGATTATCAAAATTTCAGCATCAATATCCATTGTTAATTCCACTTAAAACAATAATAACAAAGTGAACTGCAAATACGACAAAAAACCGTCCAATGTGAAAGCAAGAATTTACTCACGTAGGCCACTTCGGTGAGCAAGCCCGTGCGGCTTTTAACTAAGCACGGCTGTTGCACGACACGGCACCGGCATTTAACCGTAGCCGTATAATGTGAAAGACCCTTTTGCTTTTTTTCATTTCAACAGCGGTACGGTTTTTAACCGCACGATTAAAACCGTATAATGTGAAAGAGGCATTTGACAGGAACGTATGCGCAGTAAGTACTTCTCGGACGTATTTAGATACGTATAACGTAAACTTTTTTCTACGTATACCGTTAACGTAGGTTTAGTTAGACACTCGGAACTCTCGAATATAAACGATTCAAGGCCCCATCCATATCATCATCATTTTCTTCATCTATTAACGCTTAGGGATGCGCGATACGATCCGATATTCCAGTATATCGATACTTTTACTTCCGATACTCGATATTTTGTATCGATACTATGCTTTTCGATACCTTCCAAGTATCGATAAATTTGTAGTGTATCGATACCTTGCGATACGGGATTTTTAGTGGTAGCGGTAAGTGGCGTTATATATAGTGATGAGCGATATCGTGATTTTTTAATCACGTTGTGAAATGATGTGCTTTTTTAACGAAACTAAAAATAAAAAACGAAAAATGTGCAGTTTTTTGCGTTTTTCGAGCTAATTTTGAGGTTATGTGGAAAAGGGACTGATGTAAAAGTTGTAGATTTTCTCAAGATCTATAACTTTTATAATCAACTTTTTTTCCTAGGATTCTAACTTTTGCCGGAAATCGCAATAATGTCTTTTTTACCCACCAAAAAAGTGTATTTTACCGAAAAAACGTCAAAATTCGAAAAATTTCCAATATTTTAATTGAAATTTATTTTCGTGGTTTTTGGCTATGAAAACTACCTTTTACCAAATTTTCATCAAAATCGAACATTTTTTAACGAAACTAATAATAAAAAACGAAAAATGCAATTTTTTGCGTTTTTCGAGCTAATTTTGGGGTTATGTGAAAAAGTCACTAATAAAAAAGTTGTAGATTTTCCCAAGATCTACAACTTTTATATTCAACTTTTTATTCTGGGCACACAACTTTGGACGGAAATCGCAATAATGTCTTTTTCCACCCCCCAAAAAAGTGTTTTTTACCGAAAAAACGTTATAACTCGAAAAATTTCCAATATTTTAATTTGAAATTTTTTTTCATGGTTTGTGACTATCAGAGCTACCTTCTACTAAATTTGCATCAAAATCGAACATTTTTTAACGAAACTAAAAATAAAAAACGAAAAATGCAGTTTTTTGCGTTTTTCGAGCTAATTTTGAAGTTATGTGAAAAAGTCACAAATGAAAAAGTTGTAGATTTTCTCAAGATCTACAACTTTTATGATCAACTTTTTATTCTAGGAACTCAACTTTGGACGGAAATCGTAATAATGTCTTTTTCCACCCCCCAAAAAAACTGTTTTTTACCGAAAAAACGTTATAACTCGAAAAATTTCCAATATTTTAAATTGAAATTTTTTTCCATAGTTCGTGACTATCAAAGCTACCCTTTACCGAATGTTCATCAAAATCGAACATTTTTTAACGAAACTAAAAATAAAAAACCAAAAATGCAGTTTTTTGCGTTTTTCGAGCTAATTTTGAAATTATGTGAGAAAGTCACTAATGAAAAAGTTGTAGATTTTCCCAAGATCTACAACTTTTATAATCAATTTTTTATTCTAGAACCTCAACTTTGGCCGGAAATCGGAATAATGTCTTTTTCCACCCCCCAAATAGGTTTTTTACCGAAAAAACGGCAAAATTAGCAAAATCTCGGATCGTTAACGTATCGATACTTCGAGTATCGATAAATTAATATTCGATATTCTACTGTATCGATACTTTACGTACCGATTCGTATCGATACCTAATATCTATACTTTCTAGTGTATCGCGCAACCCTATTAACGCTCCACAATCCAAAATGGCTAACGTATTCTGCTTAAATTACAGAAAAAACTCTACTGGTGAATGAAACAGTTGATAATTTTTAACATTAATCCAATATTTATGAACTTACGTATTAAAATAATATAAAAAAATATTAGCATTAGAATTTTGTTTTTTCTTCTATTAGTTTATAGAATCGGAAACTTGTTTGGTTCTTCTTAACCGGTTTACGCAAAATTATTCTTGATTTTTCTACCAATTTGACAAATATTATTTCGAAGCAATACAAAAACAAGCGAATAGGAATATAGAGTTGTTTAGATTTTTACCAAAAAAAAAAAATTTTCCCGCAGAATTTTTAGTAAAAGTGCACAATTATTAACATTTAATGAAGCAAACTACCAAAAAAATTAGAAAAAAACTGGATATTTTATTTTTAAATAGGGGGTAAGTGAATATTCAACATTTAAGTTATTAATAAGCGCCCCTACACGAAAAACATTAAACTTGCAGTTAATTCTGGATACGTATGAATAAAAAGTCACTCAGTGCCAAATCTAGGCTGTATGGAGGCTCATTACATACAGTTTTCTACTATTTTGCTTGTTTTAATCTTCTGGTGGGTCACATGAGGACCTTGACATATATTATCGACCAATTTTTTTTTAGAAAATCAGCTGTTTGAATGGAAAAATTGTATATTAAGATTAACTCCATTTGTTTACTATAAATAAAAATATTTTTCGGTTTATCAGTAACTTCCGTACTACTAAGGAATAATTGTGTACTTTTATCTTGAATTGTGTATTTTTTTCGATTAATCATAATTTTAAGATTAACAGTTAACTGTGGTGGTCAGTATGGTTAAGACGCGTTATAAATTCGTTAATATGCGCAGAAAATTGGTTAAATTGAAAAAAAAATTAAAAAAGAAAAAACCTATTATTATTATCGATGCCACTAGATGCAGTGATTCCTCGGATTCGTTTTCGGATAGTTTTGATGAATTTGAGTAAGTAGAGAAAATGTTCAAAAATAAGGCGGGATTACTTAATTCATTAATATTGGGGTTTAAAATGCCTTTTTGGTTATTAAAAAAATAAAATTATTAATAAAAAATTTATTTTAAAAGAGTCGAGTGGGGTTGGTGAATTTCGGTAATTTTTTCGAAAATCGACCGGTAAATTTTTTCCGAAAAAATCAATTAGGATTAAAATCGGGTCAATACAGTAGATTGGGGAGTGATATTGAAAGGTGGTCGACTCAACTTTTTGATAAAATAATTCTTTCACCTTCAAAAAGTGTGATGAAATTTTCTTGTAAATACCACGAAACTAGGAATATTGAACTGCAATTTTAGGAGAGTACTCTCAAAAACCAATCTACTAGGAAAAAATTCAGCAATACTATAACCCAGAAGGTTTTCATTGTATAAATCGTCAAAGTAAGAGTAGTGAAATTCTATAACCAAAACGAGCTTCAGGCATGAAAAGTGGTGTAAAAACGACAAAATTGTATATATTGAGCTGAAATTTTAGGAGAGTACTCTCAAAAAACCAGTCTACTAGGAAAATTTCAGCAATATTATAACCCAGAAGGTTTTCATTGTATAAATCGTCAAAGTAAGAGTAGTGAAATTCTATAACCAAAACGAGCTTTAAGCATGAAAAGTGGTGTAAAAACGACAAAATTGTATATATTGAGCTGAAATTTTAGGAAATTACTCTCAAAATACCAATCTACTTGGAAAAAAATCAGCAATACTATAACCCAGAAGGTTTTCATTGTATAAATCGTCAAAGTAAGAGTAGTGAAATTCTATAACCAAAACGAGCTTCAGGCATGAAAAGTGGTGTAAAAACGACAAAATTGTATATATTGAGCTGAAATTTTAGGAGAGTACTCTCAAAAAACCAGTCTACTAGGAAAATTTCAGCAATATTATAACCCAGAAGGTTTTCATTGTATAAATCGTCAAAGTAAGAGTAGTGAAATTCTATAACCAAAACGAGCTTTAAGCATGAAAAGTGGTGTAAAAACGACAAAATTGTATATATTGAGCTGAAATTTTAGGAAATTACTCTCAAAATACCAATCTACTTGGAAAAAAATCAGCAATACTATAACCCAGAAGGTTTTCATTGTATAAATCGTCAAAGTAAGAGTAGTGAAATTCTATAACCAAAGCTTTTAGCATGAAAAGTGGTGTAAAAACGACAAAATTGTATTCATTAAGCTGAAATTTTAGGAAATTACTCTCAAAATACCAATCTACTAGGAAAAAAATCAGCAATACTATAACCCAGAAGGTTTTCATTTTATAAATCGTTAAAGTAAGGGTAGTGAAATTCTATATCCAAAACCAGCTTCAGGCATGAAAAGTGGTGTAAAAACGACAAAATTGTATATATGGAGCTGAAATTTTATGAGAGTACTTTCAAGAAACCAGTCTACTAGGAAAAAATTCAGCAATACTATAACCCAGAAGGTTTTCATTTTATAAATCGTCAAAGTAATAGTAGTGAAATTCTATAACCAAAACGAGCTTTAAGTATGAAAAGTGGTGTAAAAACGACAAAATAGTATATATTGAGCTGAAATATCAGGAGAGTACTCTCAAAAGACCGATTTACTAGGAACAAATTCAGCAATACTATAACCCAGAAGGTTTTCATTTTATAAATCGTCAAAGTAAGAGTAGTGAAATTCTATATCCAAAACCAGCTTCAGGCATGAAAAGTGGTGTAAAAACGACAAAATTGTATATATGGAGCTGAAATTTTATAAGAGTACTTTCAAGAAACCAGTCTACTAGGAAAAAATTCAGCAATACTATAACCCAGAAGGTTTTCATTTTATAAATCGTCAAAGTAAGAGTAGTGAAATTCTATAACCAAAACGAGCTTTAAGTATGAAAAGTGGTGTAAAAACGACAAAATAATATATATTGAGCTGAAATATCAGGAGAGTACTCTCAAAAGACCAATCTACTAGGAAAAAATTCAGCAATACTATAACTCAGAAGGTTTTCATTTTATAAATCGTCAAAGTAAGAGTAGTGAAATTGTATAACCAAAACGAGCTTTCAGCATGAAAAGTGGTGTAAAAACGATAAAAACGTATATATTGTGCTGACATTTTAGGAGAGTACTCTCAAAAGACCAATCTACTAGGAAAAATCAGCAATACTATAAACCAGAAGGTTTTCATTGTATAAATCGTCAAAGTAAGGGTAGTGAAATTCTATAACCAAAACGAGCTTTTAGCATGAAAAGTGGTGTAAACACGACAAAATTGTATATATTGAGCTGAAATTTTAGGAAATTACTCTCAAAATACCAATCTACTGGGAAAAAAATCAGCAATACTATAACCCAGAAGGTTTTCATTGTATAAATCGTCAAAGTAAGGGTAGTGAAATTCTATAACCAAAACGAGCTTTTAGCATGAAAAGTGGTGTAAAAACGACAAAATTGTATATATTGACCTGAAATTTTAGGAAATTACTCTCAAAATACCAATCTACTGGGAAAAAAATCAGCAATACTATAACCCAGAAGGTTTTCATTGTATAAATCGTCAAAGTAAGGGTAGTGAAATTCTATAACCAAAACGAGCTTTTAGCATGAAAAGTGGTGTAAAAACGACAAAATTGTATATATAGTGCTGAAATTTTAGGAGAGTACTCTCAAATGACCAATCTACTAGGAAAAAATTCAGCAATACTATAACTCAGAAGGATTTTATTGTATAAATCGTCAAAGTAAGAGAAGTGTAATTCTATAACGAAAACGAGCTGTCATCATGAAAAGTGGTGTAAAAACGACAAAATTGTATATATTGAGCTGAAATTTTAGAAAATTACTTTCAAAATACCAATCTACTAGGAAAAAAATCAGCAATATTATAACCCAGAAGGTTTTAATTGTATAAATCGTCAAAGTAAGGGTAGTGAAATTCTATAACCAAAACGAGCTTTCAGCATGAAAAGTGGTAAAAACGACAAAATTGTATATATTGAGCTGAAATTTTAGGAGAGTACTCTCAAAAGACCAATCTACTAGGAAAAAATTCAGCAATACTATAACCCAGAAGGTTGTATAAATCGTCAAAGTAAGGGTAGTGAAATTCTATAACCAAAACGAGCTTTCAGCATGAAAAGTGGTGTAAAAACGACAAAATTGTATATATTGAGCTGAAATTTTAGGAGAGTATTCTCAAAAGACCAATCTACTAGGGAAAAATTCAGCAATACTCTAACCCAGAAGGATTTCATTGTATAAATCGTCAAAGTAAGAGAAGTGAAATTCTATAACCAAAACGAGCTTTCAGCATGAAAAGTGGTGTAAAAACGACAAAATTATATATATTGAGCTGAAATTTTAGGAGAGTACTCTCAAAAGACCAATCTACTAGGAAAAAATTCAGCAATACTATAACCCAGAAGGATTTCATTGTATAAATCGTCAAAGTAAGAGAAGTGAAATTCTATAACCAAAACGAGCTTTAAGCATGAAAAGTGGTGTAAACACTACAAAATTGTATATATTGAGCTGAAATTTTAGGAGAGTACTCTCAAAAGAACAGTCTACTAGGAAAAAATTCAGCAATACTATAACCCAGAAGGTTTTCATTGTATAAATCGTCAAAGTAAGAGTAGTGAAATTCTATAAACAAAACGAGATTTCAGCATGAAAAGTGGTGTAAAAACAATAAAATTGTATATATTGAGCTGAAATTTTAGGAGAGTACTCTCAAAAGACCAATCTACTAGGAAGAAATTCAGCAATACTATAACCCAGAAGGTTTTCATTGTATAAATCGTCAAAGTAAAAGTAGTGAAATTCTATAACCAAAACGAGCTTTCAGCATGAAAAGTGGTGTAAAAACGATTTTATTGTATATATTGAGCTAGAATTTTAGGAGAGTACTCTCAAAATACCAATCAACTAGGAAGAAATTCAGCAATACTATAACCCAGAAGGTTTTCATTGTATAAATCGTCAAAGTAAGGGTAGTGAAATTCTATAACCAGAACGAGCTTTTAGCATGAAAAGTGGTGTCAAAACGACAAAATTGTATATATAGTGCTGAAATTTTAGGAGAGTACTCTCAAATGACCAATCTACTAGGAAAAAATTCAGCAATACTATAACTCAGAAGGATTTCATTGTATAAATCGTCAAAGTAAGAGAAGTGTAATTCTATAACGAAAACGAGCTGTCATCATGAAAAGTGGTGTAAAAACGACAAAATTGTATATATCGAGCTGAAATTTTAGGAGAGTACTCTCAAAATACCAATCAACTAAGAAGAAATTCAGCAATACTATAAGCCAGAAGGTTTTCATTTTATAAATCGTCAAAGTAAGAGTAGTGGAATTCCATAACCAAAACGAGCTTTCAGCATGAAAAGTGGTGTCAAAACGACAAAATTGTATATATAGTGCTGAAATTTCAGGAGAGTACTCTTAAAATACCAGTCTACTAGGAAAAAATTCAGCAATATTATAACCCAGAAGGTTTTCATTGTATAAATCGTCAAATTAAGAGTAGTGAAATTCTATAACCAAAACGAGCTTTAAGCATGAAAAGTGGTGTAAAAACGACAAAATTGTATATATTGAGCTGAAACTTTAGGAAAGTACTCTCAAAAGACCGATTTACTAGGAACAAATTCAGCAATACTATAACCTAGAAGGTTTTCATTGTATAAATCGTCAAAGTAAGAGTAGTGAAATTCTATAACCAAAACGAGCTTTCAGCAAAAACACAAGACCATAATCTGAAGGGTTTCTATTTTATTAACCGTCAAAGTAAAATCATTGAAAACACCCAAAAATCCATTTTCTTGGAACAAAAAACAACGCGAAACTTCTACAATTCAATGGTTAGTTTAATCACCACCAATCGATTCCAGGAGTAAAATCGGGTCAATACGGTGGATTAGAGAGTGAAATCGAATGATGGGAGACTTTCTTTTCACCGAGCTACACTGTAAGTAAAGCAGGGTCAATACTGTGGATTAGGTAGATTAACCTGAAATGAATAAAGATTATCGGTTCCATTTTTTTTTCAAAAGTCAAACCAAGGTTATCACACCCAGTTTCTTCCTGTATATTCACGAATATAGTTTGTCTCTAAAGTAAATGGCGAAGTTTATCGAAACCAATAATTTTGATAAGGTACTCAATTTCCCCATTAAAATAATTAGCGAGTGTATGTTTATCGTTTGCTATTTTTTACTTAGTTGGATTTTCCCGATCGGTTATATTCGAACACAATGGGTAGCGGATTGGGATTATTTAGTGTACCGCGAATTTTCATCATAAACTCACAAAGTTTAAGGCAAGTATAAATTCATATTGTTTTTTATTTGCGAATCTGGTACCTAAGCGAGTTTCTATCTTATTTGCCATCATCAGTAAGTTACCGAGTGGACAAATAAACACAGTCTTGAGAAAAACCTGGAAATTATTTAGACAACAAACTTTTCGGTTTCTTGAGCAGAGAAGAGTTGTTTAATTGTGTGAAGATCTACTTGGGAATCAGCCGAAAATCTCTTTGAAAACAGTGACACGAGTATTCGGCAGAATAAGTTAACTTTAAAGAAGAATTGTCTTGAACATGTTTGGAAAAGTATAAACACCTATTAGCTGCTTCGTACATTTGTTGTTTCTAAAATACAAAAAGAATCGAGTTTCTGCATCGCTGGGCCTCATTCATGCAAAGGCTCGCACCAATTGTATCATATTCACTCCTTCTACGCTCAGAAAATAGCGGTTTTCACCATTTCTTTTCAAATTCCATCCTCTTTCAAGTAAACGATTAAAAAAATATTGCATCGCATTTGAAGATTCCCAAAAAAAATTCAAAACAAAACAATTGTTCAATCACCGCCACCTAGCGACCGTTAAAACCAGTGGAATGAAACGATGATATAATATTTGATTAGGCATTAAATTCCCTTTCAAATGATACTAAGTTTGTCAAAATCCATAAAGTGGAACAAAAGTTATAACAGTTTTATAGAGTCAGCTCTCCCACTCACCCCTACCAGTTATTTTACAAGATAGAGGAAAAAGTACTGGAGGAAACTTACGTAAAATGATCTAATGATTACGAATATTTAAATTTGGTGGTACTATAACAGTACATTTATTACATAAAAATGATTTTTGTGTGTTATTATTATGAACTACGCCCTCTAGCGGTGGAGTAGAAATCTTGGAAATAATTTCCAGCAGTTTCTCGTATGGGAATTTGTGATACAGATTTTTTCTCTAAGCTGTACGATGAATAGCTTCTGAGATACAGCATTGTGTGATAAAGTAACAGTTCCTCAAATATCGCTCATCACTAGACATGATGGCATCAAACCGTCATGCCGTTTGCCGTCACGATAAACCAAGGCGCGCCAATCGATGTTTTACACAAAAAAAAACGTTTATAAAAAAAGTAATTGTTTTAATTAACGTTTAATAAAAAATATTATTATCATTAGACTAAATTAATTAATTAAGAATTTTTTGTAAAATGACAATATTTACTTGATTTGAATTGACTTATAATCTTTATTTTTATTCTGCCTTATCGCTAGCTACAACAGAAAATATTTCAACCGTCTACCGCTGGTGTGCGTATGGAAATAAATATTTAAATTGAGCCAACATAATATCCTAATGTGATCTTGTTTATTTAAATACCACTTGCTTCAATATTAATAAAAACGTTAAATTGTACACTAGTTAGTTTGTCTCGGTTAAAAAACGCTGTGAGTACAATTTAAGATTATCTTCGGTATTAATTAACGTAGTAACTATTAAATCCTATAGACTGCGCCAATTAAAATGTTTTCGTTTTGTGTTTCAGAACTTCCTTGAAACATCTGTCGACGTCAACGCCTGTGATGACCGCACAGGCGCAAATAACTGAACCACCTAGTCCTAAGACCACCAAAGACCCTAAAATACGCACCACTTCAAAAGCAAGACAGAAAAAATTTTTAAGGCACTTTCCTAACGTCGAGGACGACGAAAAAGTATTGAACCACTACTCCTGCGCACTTATCGGGGATATTCTACTGCAAGGACATCTGTATATTACTAAAAATTACTTCGCATTTTATTCCAACGTTTTTGGATATGTTACAAAGGTAAGAGTCATTTTGATAAATGCCCCACGTTGGGCGGCGTTTGCCATAACTTTTCTTTTCGGGTCGAGGTGGGAAACTCCAGGTCCAGGACCCAAACAGTGTTAGACTCATCCCCAAGGGGATGCATACCAATCAAACTCGCCGTTAACCCCGCCTCGAAATCACTACCTTAGCATACTTCGAGACGGGCGGCGGTCCCTCGCACACTCTTCGCTCACACCGTCGAGTCCTTCTCTCCTTCTAACCATGCTCTCTACTACTCCACTCACCTTCATCCATTCCTCCTCCCCCCTCAACATTATCTCCACCATGTTCTCTCAGTACACCGCCTCTCCTAGTTTCCTCTCCAACTTCTTCAGCACTTCCTCATTCCAATTCACACCTCCCGCACACTCCAGTCTCTCTTTTCCCAATCTTGTGGAGGTACCCTACTCTCGACCCATGTGTCAAATTTCCAGTCCATCCAATTTCTCCTATTCCCAATCTCTCCTTTGAGCGCGCCCTCATACCCCCCCCCTTCTCTCCATTTCCTCCTCCATCCATTCCTGTACTTCCTCTCTGGTCGCACCTCTCCAGTGTTTGTTCCTAGCTCTAGCCATCACGTCTAATAGGTAGAACCTCACCAGCACCGCTGCTGCCAGTCCTCCCACTGTCCTATTCCCCTGCACCACCATCAGCAGTATCCCTCTCTGCACCCTCACTTTCCCTTTCTCTGCCGCCTTTAACATGAGTGTTCTGAAGGATAATTGACTATCTATCCACACCTCTAGGTATTTCACAGACTCCTCCATACGAATTCTCCTACCCTTCACCATCACCCCCACTTTTCTCCTCTTGCTCTATTTTCTCCATAACTTTAGAAGGAGTATAAGAATACATCAACAGCTGGTTCCTTTTGGTTCCATTTATTAATGCAACATGTTTTTTTTGTAGCTTTTAATTCCAATTCTTACGGTAGAAAATATAACTAAAGAAAAAACAGCTAGAATAATACCAAATGCCGTTGGAATTGCTACAAGTGAAGATAAACACGTCTTTGGTAGTTTAATATCGAGAGATAACACCATCATTTACATGAGAACAGTATGGCAGAAAGCTAAAAGTGCATCTCCAGTAATAATAGAACCAGATATTGAAGTAAGTACATCTTTTGGTTGTAGAGATTCATCACATCCCATCTTGAAATCCCTTGTTCGTTTCATGTAACTGGTGTCTTGCAAAATCGTTGTCCATCAAAAGTTGGATTATAGTCAACTCCTCTACGATCCTTGTGTGTGACCTAATGTAATCCTAAAGATCCTTGTACTTATTATTAGACTCCATAGGCCAGACTCTATCCTATCGTCCTAGCTCTCAGCCTAGTCAAGGCGTCACAGTTCCACACCACACTGTTCGTTTTCTAAAGCGTTTTCGCTATACCAATCCAGCTCTGGACTAATCGGAGCACATCTCTTTCTCGTGCTAGCTACTCTGACTCTTCATTTCCCTTGTGATCTAATTGGCCTGGTATCCAGGCTAAGACCAGTTTATCTGCCTCTTCATTGCTCTTGTGATCTGAGTAGCTAAGAACAGTCTATTTTGATTGCCCAATTCTTGTAGGATTTTGAAGCAGTGCTGTTTGCTGGAAGATCTCCACTCTGCTCTAACTTTACTAGGCTCATGCGTCTAGTCTAGCACCAACATATTTTACGTGAAATTATAAAAAAGATCTGTCTAAGGAAATATCAATTAATATGTTTATTTGTATATTTTAGGAGCCAGATTTGGATTCCAGTGATTCTGTGGAAGTGGAGAGTGGGAGAGATTCGCCGCCTATTGAAATAAAGCCTAAATTTTCGTTAGTCAAAGTGTTTCCAAAAAGAAGAAGATCCAGTGACGAAGATGGTAAGTAATCTACCAGAGTCGTTAAGGTATAGAAAATTAAGAATAATTTTTTTTTTCAGATAACCAATACGACTCAGGAGGTTTCGTGAGCGCACTCAAACAATCGATCGTGGAATTTCGGAAATTACCACGTCAAAGTCTCATCCTGTGCGCCACAACTTTGTTGCTCATTCTTTTATTTTTCTCAGCCGGCATCCTACTTTACCGGATAAGCAAAATCCAAAGCAAATACTCAATGTTGTTTCACGAGAATATGATTAAAGGTTCTAATGATGTCTACAGCGATCTTCTGCAGTGGCATACTCAAATGCATTCTAAATCGGCGGGGGCTGTTAACAATTTCTTAGATTCCAATTTGGTTATTATTGCTCAGGTCAGTATACCTCTAATAACATCAACCCCACCAAAATCTTAATAAAGCCTTCACTAAGAAAACTCAAAACCATTAAACTTGATGGGAGCGAAGTTGAATGGAGACAAGAAGTCAAGTATCTAGGTTTGACTTTAGACAGTAAACTCCTGTGGAACAAACAAAGCAAAGTGTGCAGCAATCTGGCAGGGAGAAATTGGGGTTGTAATCCAAAAATCCTGAGGTGGATGTACACTGCCATAGTGAGACCAATTATCACTTTTGGAGCCATTGCGTGGAGTAGTAGAGCTAGCCTATTGAAGACGAGAGAAAACCTCTCCAAAATTCAAAGAATAGCCTTTATGTGCATTACATGAGCAATGAGAACATACCCAACAGCAGCCATGGAAGTGATTCTCAATATCACACCACTACATATGGTGGTGGAAAGTGTTGCAGAAAGAACAAGATGCAGACTAAGTAGAGAGGGAATCATTAAAAAAACCAACCACCTCCTTACTTCTTAGAAATCAGAAAACCTGGGACATGCCACAAGGTGGTATGATGAAAAAGTATAACTTTTTAAAGAAATTCATACCATACACCAATCCAAATACCATTACCAGACTTGGAAAGAATGCCATGCAATGGTACACAGACGGCTCAAAAGCAATAGAAGGTACTGGGATAGGAGTGTACGGGCCAGGAACCAAATACTCTGAAAGCTTGTGAAAAACCCCAAGTATCTTTCAAGCAGCCATTAAAGCACCGAGCTCTTATGTAATCAGTTCCAAAATGGCGTGGGAATGCCTAGGCAAACTCAATGAACTAGGCGAGTACAATAAAGTCACCTTACTGTGGATTCCAGGACACACTGGAATAGAAGGAAATGAAATAGTAGATGAACTAGCAAAGAGGGTGACTGAAACACCCTTTTGGGGGCCGAAACCCCGTTTGCGGTATCAGCTCCAATGTAATATTGGAAGAAATAGGCAAAGCCGAAAAAAAGAGAAGATATGACCATTGGAAAGATCTAGTAGGACTTAGACAATCAAAGATTCTTCTGGGTGACTAAAACCTGTTGAGATCAAATGAAAGCACAACACCTGGGAGATTACTGGATAGAAGAGGGACATTTACCTAAGTTAAAGCCTGCAGCTATCCTGAAATTCCTCCGGGAAATAGGATTGAGGGAGCAGCTAGTTTCTGAGACTTTTCTCAGGAACTAAGGAAAGTGTTGTACCATGGAACACAATCTTCTATAAAGAATTTGACGTGAGAATGAAAATGTTGAAGATATGCGAAAAACAGCTTTTCTGTCGAAGTGTGTTTCAAGGTACAATTTGGTCAAGGTACAACACTTCCCCCTAGAAGTAAGGGCACAATAGATCTTATAGGTCTCAGTGATTGTCACCCCAATATACCTACGTACATACCTCTAATAATATGATACTGGTAGCCTTCGTATCCGAAGTTTTTTATCTTTTGCTAACTTTAGAGTTAGGGTAAAAGCCGTCTAAGTTTTTTGGAGCAGTTTACAATTTAACCGAATAAACAAAATAATTTTAATAAAATCTACTAGAAAACCATTTTTAATTACTTGTATATTTTTTTAGGTTAGGCAATCCTTGGAGGCATTATCCTCAATTTTGGTGCAGTCGAGCAATACCCAAGGACACGAATCAAACGCAAAACCTTTAGAGGGAGCCACAGATGATAGTTAGCCAACTAGTCAGTTCTACACCGTCAGCAAATCTTTCATCCTATTGACAATTTAGAAGAAGAAGAAAAAAACAAAACCTTATCAGTATTTCAATAGATTTTTTAAAAAGTTCACGAATAATCGATCACAAACTTTTTTGAACACTCTACGATAGGTGGTTATTATTATTGCTAAAATACAGTAGGTTCAATTTCTGATCGTTTAGAATTTTTGTAAGTTAATTTAATGGAAGAACAAAATAGTATAATGTGATTAGAAGTGACAACCGAAAGAAATAGATTAGTTTAATAATTTTTCTATAAAACGATCAGAAATAAGAAAACTGTAGATTGCCAAATATATTTAAAGCCATTAAATTACATTAAGTAATGTAAGTAGCAAATACTTAAAATTGTATAATAATTTTTAGTTAATAACAATATTGAGTAATACTATAGGGCGAGTGCTAGCAACGTTTTTGACAATAAATTTTAGCATAACTAGTTTTTTGACATGCTATTATATCTAGCACCTGGGAACAGGTAAGTTTACCTGTGCGCATCCGAATTTTAAAAACTCACCGATCCACTCAAAAAATTTCCTAAACTCTCTTGTATCTTCACACAAATTGAGCTAAGATAAGAAAAGAGGAAATAAGCCAATCAGAAATTGTTACAAACAGGTATAGATAAGGATAAAAGAGAGTACGAAGAGCAAAGAAGAATAAAGAGAGTTTATATACAAGGAAAGGAAGAACTTTTATCAGGATATAAAGGGAAAGCAGAACAGAGAACTGTATATATTAAAAATAAACAAGGACATCTAATGAAGATGAAACTGTAAAAAGTAATTTAAAGAAATATTAAACGCAGAAAGTGAAAAAGAGCAATTAAGCGAAATTAGAGCTAGTACTTTGTACTTTACAAAACAACGAAGAAATATTGCCACCAACACCAAAAGAGATATCAGAGATAATAAAACAACAACAAAAAAACGGCAAGTCACCTGCCAACATATGGGAACAAGAGTCAATACCAGAAGCATGGGAAACTGTAATAGTAGTACCAATTTACAAAAAAAGGAAGGGACTATAGAGGGATTGCATTACTGGATACAGCTTATAAAATTATGTCAAAATGTATAGAAATTAGGCTGAAGGAACGAGGAGGAAATCTGTTTGGAGACTACCAAAGTGGTTTCAGAGTAGGAATATCAAGGACGGACCATATATTCACTCTGAAGCAAGCACAAAGAATGGGATACGAATACGACATACCAATATATGCAATTTTTATTGACTTCCAAAAGGCATATGATTCTATTATTAGAAACCATCTATACAAGATTATAAACAGCCTCAACATACCAAAAAAACTGAAAAATCTCACTAAAATGTCTCTCGAAACAACAAAATCGAAGATTAAAGCTATACAAAAAGGACGAAAACAAGGAGATCGTCTGTCCACGAAGCTGTTCAATATGATACTAGATGAAGAAGTGGAAAGAGTATGCAAAACTGTCGTAAAGACGGTAGAGATAGCGAGTTTGAGAGTTAAAGAAGAGAAGTCAGCGTTTTAGAAAATGACAACCCAGCAAAGAAGAGAAATTTTTTAGTAGAGTTGAACGGACAGAGATCAATGGAATTCGAACAAGTCCAAAGCTACAGTGAGTACTATGAGTAGATGAACATAGAAACAAGACTAACAAAAGGAAGTAAACTGGCAGGAGCAGGAGTATCTAGAAAGACCAAGCTATATCTATACAAAACGGTTATTAGACCAACGGCACTATGCGGAAGTGAAACATGGATATTGAATAAAGAATAGGAAAATAAAGAGTAAACATATATGGGAAAGGAAAATACTCGGAAGGATATTAGGAGGGAAAAAAGAAGAAGTGGTATGGAAAAGAAGAACAAACCAAGAAATAAGAGATTTATTTGGAGAGCAAGAAATGAGCAGAGTAATAAGAGTGAAAAGATGGCTAGGTCATATATACAGCGGATGCTAGACACCAGAATGACAAAAAAATGATAGATATAGACATAGAAGGAACGAGGAAGACCTAAAAAGAGGTGGTATAATGAAGCCATTGAAGACCTAAAAGAGGGAGGAGTATCGGACTGGAAAGCGAAAGCAAGAGACAGGAAACAATGGAAGAAAGTTATCACAAAGCTATGGGACTAAAAGGCCTGTGTGTAGCATTATATGTGCCAGATTTCATATAAATTCACCTACAATATCGATTATTTTGCTAGTGGGTGTAGTAGTAGAAGAGGTGTAGAAAATTATCAAAAAAGCGCTTTAAAATAATTTCAAAATCCGGATGCGCACAGATAAAAGCACCGGATTACAAGTGCCAGAAGTACGGTGTCTTTACTGGGGTAAAGAGCAGCATATAAAAAAACCAGCAATACTAAGATAAACGTTTCCAGCTCTCGGACTATTAATAATATCAAAGATTACAAAAAAATTTAAGATATTTCACTGGATGGCGGTCTGATTCTTGTTGTTGTTGCAAATGGACGCCGCACTCATAAATCATATACAAAATCGGTAGGTACCAGAGCATTTAGAAAAGTTTATTTGATTCTAATTTATACAGGGGTAACTTGAGAAATATTTGTTTAAATTAATAGGATGATTTATTAAAGGTTTTTTTCAATTGACATTTCTGGTTTATCCACCTTGCTGGAACAACCCATCACAGCACAAGACACAGGCATTTTAAAACCACAATTATTATATTAATAATGTTACTTTTGGAAGATAGGAGTTGAAATCATACGATTTTACTTCCTGAAGGTTTCCCGAAAAACTAAATGAAATATACAAAATTCCTAGAGATTGTAGCCACATCTCTGGCCCTTAATTTCTTCCCTGTATATTTTTATCATTGTTTACATTATAAGTACTTAAAACCAAGATTGCATTCACAGTTCGTGGGAATGTGATAAACTCTAAAATTTATTATGTATACAACTAAGACTATTAACAAATATTATTGCTATTGAAGAGAAAAATATTAATATTATGTTTTGCTTATTTCAATAATTAATTAATAAATTTAAAAAATATTTACAGCATAAACATAAAACACAAACAACGAACTATAAACACCATTCTGAAATAACAGCGCTCGACAATTTTTGATAGTTATCGACCATTTTCATAGTTCTTGACAATTATTGACCATTTTTGACAATTTTTCAAAATTATCGACCATTTTAGACAGTTTTCAACAGTTATTGACTATTTTTCAAAATTTTTGACCATTTTCGACAGTTTTTGACAATTATTAACCATGTTTGACAATTTTCTACAGTTATTGACCATTTTTCAAAATTTTTTTGACAATTATTGACGATTTTTCAAAATTTTTGACCATTTTTCAAAATTATTGACCATTTTCAACAGTTTTTGAAAATGATTGACCATTTTTGACAATTTTCAACAATTATTGACCATTTTTCCAAATTTTTTTGACAATTTTTGACGATTTTTCAAAATTTTGACAATTTTTGACAATTCATTACAATTTTTGATAATTATTGACAGTTCTTGACAATTATTGACCGTTTTTGACAATTTTTCAAAATTTTTGACCAATTTTCAAAATTATTGACCATTTTCGACAATTTTTGACAATTATCGACCATTTTCAAAATTATTGACCACTTTCGACAGTTTTTTACAACTATTGATCATTTTTGACAATTTTCAACAGGTATTGACCATTTTTCTAAATTTTTTTGACAATTACTGACGATTTTTCAAAATTATTGACCATTTTCGACAGTTTTTGACAATAATTGACCATTTTTGACAATTTTTCAAAATTTTTGACCATTTTTCAAAATTATTGACCATTTTCGACTGTTTTTGACAATTATTGACAATTTTATACAGTTATTGACCATTTTTCCAAATTTTTTTGACAATTATTGACAATTTTTCAAAATTTTTTGTCCATTTTTCAAAATTATTGACCATTTTCAACAGTTTTTGAAAATTATTGACCATTTCTGACAATTTTCTACAGTTATTGACCATTTTTTCAAATTTTTTTGACAATTATTTACGATTTTTCAAAAGTTTTGACAATTTTTGACAATTATTGACCATTTTTGACAATTTTCAAAATTATTGAGTGAAATATCTTAATATTTTTTTTGTAATCTTCGATAATAAGTTCTATAGTGGTGTGTAGGTTTGGAATTGACACCGTTGTTAAACAAATTAGTGTCACAAATTTCGGTTTTTAAGCAGACTTTTTTAGTATAAGTATTGTACAAATACATATTCCAATTTTTTTTTAAAATTATTTTTATGAGAAGAATTAACCAGCAAAGCCAAAATTTGATTCAAACTAAAATAAATATCCTCTTGACTGCGCCAGTTATATTTTAAATTTAGCGGTTTTTTTTTAAATTCCGTGGTTATGCTGGTGATTTGAATGTTTGTTAAAGCCACGACATTTAAAGAAATTGGACAATATAAGGCATATATATTTTGAATATGAAATAAAAAATTTGTCAAAGTTGTAAAGTAGGTACATGTGTATCAAAATAATGTTCCGTATTTAGTACGAGTAATTTATAACATATCAAATGTCAGATATATTGGGTGTCCCAACTTTTTAAACAGTTTTTAGTTAGTTAGACTAAAATGGATCTACAATAAATAGTAACGAAAAATGAAACGGTTTTAATGGAAAACTACTGCTTTTTTTGTTTGAAAATTATTTCCTTCCAGTGGCATAGCCAGAGATAAAGGGTGGGAGAAGAGGCAACCTTGAAGGGCGCATTTTTTTAATTATTGGGTATTGACTTCGGTATAGTCGGGTATTGTCGGGAAAATAGGGCTTGCCTTTTTATGTGATCATTGGGGTCTAATAAAGCATTTTTTTGAAAAAACTATTAAAACTACTCCATTTAAGTTTTTACGTATAGTTATATAACATTTGAAGAACATTCAGTAACTTTTTCGTAAAAAAATATACATAAATAAATGAGAGCGAGTTGACGAAGGATATTTAAAAAAATATGTTTTGTGGTGTCATAAAATCATCAGAAACAGTAAATTTAGAAATCGATCTAGGTAATTTCACACACCGAACAATCGGTTTAAATATATTTATAGAAAAAAAGAAATTTACAAAGTCACAATTAGGTTATAGTTAACACCCTGTATATTTGAAATGCTACGTTAGAAAGATTTTTTAAAAAATCAGTAAAAGAGCCTAAAATGTTTAAAATAAAAATAATAACCCACACGTTTGTCCCTACATTTTAAAATCAAATCCGAATCAAAACGATTAGAAGTTAGAATTTTTTTTGTTCGCCAAAACTAGGACAAGGGATTTGTTGTTTAAAATTGTATATTTTTGTAACTAGTTAGCTTTAAGTATATTTTTAAATAATTTTTGTTACAGAATTAGTAAAATATAGATCGTTATTATTAATTTATTGTGAATGTTAAATTTTTGTTGTCAATAAATTTAGAGAGAACTTGTTCATTATAAATAGTGTGTTCGGTAAATTGTATGTTTTTCGGTAAGGAACGAGTCCTCTCGGTTTATCCCCGATGCAGAGCAACCCTGTGATATATTGTTTTTTGCTTTTCGATTTAATACATTACATTTCACTGTATACAAGTTGTTTTAACTAAAAACCCGCCCCCTACCCCACCCCCCAATTCCAGTTTTAAGAACCAGGAAATGTAATCGACAAATTGCACTTTAGCTAGGTACAGACAGGAAATAGCTAAAAATTACACGGAACAAACTTAATGCAACTGATATTTCAAACTCCATGGAAAGTAGAAGAATTTTGGAATATAACCAAAAATATGATATTAACAACCTCAGAAGAAGTATGTGGATCAACAATTGTAGATAAAAATAGGAAACAAACCAAATGGTGGACAAAGGATATTCAAGAACAGGTAAAAATGAAACATTTTTTTGGAAAAGTTACTTAAGAACCAAAACAGAAATAAGCCAACAAAAATACAAAGAACAAAGGGAAAAAGTAAAACGTATGGTTCAAGAAGCAAAAAATCGAACATGGGAAGATTTTGGTAGAAAAATGGAAGATGACCACCATGAAAACCAAAAGTTGTTCTATAAAGTATTGAAGAAAATAAAACAGAACTAAAACAAGTTAAAAATAATAAGAACCAAATAGTTTCAGACGATATAGGTGATAGAAACAGAAATAAAAATAGATACCGTAGAAAGGAGTGAATAGGATCACTTTTATACTTTGAAGCGGTGTCTCTCCCAAAGTAATGGAGAGAAAATTTTGATGTACATATCCAAACATCAGTCTATACCTGGGCTATCCATTTTTGAGTCCCAATATTTTTTATGTCGACTTGTTGCCTATATATATTTTGTTTGTTGGCTGATCCTATTCACCTGCCATTGTGGTGAATAGGATCAGCAATGATTTTATCATGCCTTATCGTATTCACCTTCTTGTAGGGTGTATATATAGGATTGCAGAAATTTTTTAATGTGAACTCTACAGATTTTTATTTTCATTCAAAAACAGGGATCAAATGCATTTTTTATTGGTACAAGTACATGTTAACAGCAAAAATCTAACAGCAAAATTGTTTATTATATTCACATAAACGAATTTCAAATCTAAGAATACCTCTCTTCCATATCTTTTCGGAGGATTCATTTTTCCAGCAATTTGTTGGAAAATGTACTGGTTCTCGTCTTACACATCCGGAAAAGTGTAAACATATCCTGAATAGTCTCTTGTAGTTTTTTCGCGTAAGAAGCTTCCTTCGTACCCGTCCTTGTGTATTTTCACAACTTGAGCTATATAACATTTGCTAAAAGCCTTGGATGTACTTTGTCATTGGAGAAATAAGGTAAGTTTATGAGTAACCAGTCACCAATATCAATGTCATCAGGGTCAGCAGATGTAGAAAAATGTCTTCTTTTAAGAATTTCCATCAATTTCCTCTTCAATGGGATCCATTTCTGAATTTGAATCGTGAATGCGAAGTTGTTGGCTACTTCCGTCAGAAGGCTCAAAATCATCAACAAATCTATGGAATATATATAAAATTATAAGATAGGCCTATCAGCAAGTTTAAATATATGCATATATTCCAAATAAATACATCCCTAAAAAAATTCCTGGAACAGAAAATCAAACAAAATTAAAAATGTACAAAACATTTGATGACATCTTGAAGCCTGTAAGAGAAGTGTTAGTAATGCTGAAAAGGAAGCGCTGAAAAAAATTGTTAGTAATAAATTGCCAAGAATTGCCTTTTGCATGTACCAACTTAGAAATCTACGATATTTTGATAACCCATACTGGGCAACTATTATATATATATCAATTCTGTATATTAAGAAACAATGGAAGCATACACATTTAAATTGTCATTTAATATTCCCTATAGGAGCCCTAATACGAGGTATAGGTATATGAACTAACCTCTCATATAAGAACAATTTTTCATAGCTAGGAATATATACCGGCCCCCTTTTAAGTATTTTAAATATTTTGGTATAAGACAATAGTAAAAGGAATGAAAAATAGATTATAGATAAACAATATTATGTACTAATTCTAATTTCCAAATTAATTTTTCAAGATTAAGCAAATTTAAAACCCACTAATCATTTATAAACAAAATTTTTCGTCTATACAATGACCAAAAAGTACCTATTTATCAAAAAAAGTTCTAAGCAAAATTAAAATCTAATAAACAATTGTATATTAAAAATCAATTTATTGTAATAAAATTGTTCGTATGTAAATAAAATGAAAACTTACCGTAAATATATCAGATTGTAATCCAAGTAATCCATAGAGACACTATTCACTACACTACACTACACGATACATGTTACCACAGCAATTCAGAATCCTAGGGCACATCAACTCCTGGGATAGAAGAAGGACATTTACCTAAGTTAAAGCCTGCAGATATCCTAAAATTCCTCCGGGAAATAGGAAAAGACTTTCCTCAGGAACTAAGTAGAAGCAAGGGGGCACAATAGATCTTTTAGGTCTCAGTGAATGTCACCCCAATTTACATACTAAGACTTTAATAGCAAACTCGAAACAACGAGTTTACATTTAAAATTGCCGAGTTTCGACGTCATAAACCTAAAACAATACCTCAATAACTGTACATTTTCTTCTGGTGTATCATCAAAGTGTGTCAAAATCTCGACTTTTTTTATAAAAATTAACCAGATTAACATCAAAATACGAATAATTAAAACCTGTTAGACCCGCCCATGATGATATTTTTAAATTCGACTTTTTCAATCTGTATCTCTCTTAATATCAACATTTTATTGAAGCTAGTTGGTTTGTTGTCTCTATTTAATTTTATTTGTTTTCTTAATAAATAATCCTAGATTTGCTCATCTATTGATCTTTTAATTTTTCCTTACAAATTACTTAAAATCTGGTATGAAATTTATTTTTAGCTACGCCACTGTGTCAGGTTAACTAAACATGACAGTTAATTTTGACAACCTTCGTGTATAATAATTGTACATGCTGAACGTCAATTTAGAAATAATCCGGTTTTGAGAAGTGGGCGAATTAAAAATTGTAAGTAAAGTCCAAATAAGGAAGAGAAAAGTGTGATTCATATTATTGTTGGTGTTGGTGAAGGTCACCACATGTTGTTTTGTGCAAAAATCATACTAGTTGTGGGTGAACCACTCGGATTAAAAATAATATTGAAATAAAATAATTATGTTGCAAATAAAATATTTGGGCGCCGAAAAAATATACAGGAAATTATTTTTTTTTGTAAGAATATTCAAAATTAATTTTCAGTAACTTTTGTAGGCAATACGCCACGAATCGCCACACTGTTACCTTAGGATTGGAGAACTATCGATGATTTATCGATAACTATCGATATTTTTGACTGTCGAAAAAAATCGATAGTTTTCGGTACTATCGATAGTTTAGATGTTTAGGTGAAGAATTTATTTTGAAAGTTTATATGGAATAAAAATGCTATCAAAAAATGGGACAGAGAGAGGGACAGAGAGAGAAATAGGAAAGAAAGAGATGGGAGAGAGAAAGAAAGAGAGAGATGGGAGAGATAGAAAGAAAGATGGGAGAGAGAGGGATATGGAAGAGAGAGAGATGGGAGAGGAAAAAAGATAGGACAGAGAGAGATAGGAAAGAGAGAGATGGAGGAGAGAGAAAGAAATATGAGAGAGATGGGAGAGAAAGAAAGAAAAATGGGAGAGAGATGGGACAAAGAAAAATGAGAGAGAGATATGGAAGAGAGAGAGAGAGATGGGGGAGAGAGAGAGAGAAGGAAGAGAAAGAGAAAAAAAGAGTGTATTGCGTGTGATTACAATCATTATTTTTAACTGTCAGAATCTAAGACGGATTCGGTAAGGTTCACGACCCTCTGAATATTGTAAGCATTTTTTTTCTTATTAGACCGTTTTTGACAATTTTTCAAAAATCTTGACCATTTATCAAAAAAATTTTGATAATTTTTCAAAATTTTAACAATTATTAAACATTTTTGACAATTTTCCAAAAATTTTGACAATTATTGACCATTTTTTCAAAATTTTTTACAATCTTTGACAATTATTGACCATTTTTTCAAAATTTTTTACAATCTTTGACAATTATTGACCATTTTTACAAAAATTTAATAATTTTTGACCATTTTTCAAAATTTTTGACAATTTTTGATCATTTTTCAAAATGTTTACCATTTTTTAAAAATTTTGACAATTATTGACCATTTTTTAAAAAAATTTGACCATTTTTTCAAATTTTAACAATTATTGACCAATTTTGACCATTTTAAATCGTTTTTAATCATATTTGAATAGTTTTGACAATTTTTCAAGAATTTTGACCACTTTTCAAAATTTTTGACAATTATTGACCATTTTTTCGAAATTCTTGGCCATTTTTCCATATTTTAACAATTATTGACCATTTTTGACAATTATTGACCCTTTTTGACAATTATTGACCCTTTTTGACAATTATTGACTCTTTTTGACAATTATTGACCAATTTTGACAATTTTTCAAAAAATTTTGACCATTTTTCAAAAATTTTGACAATTATTGCTAATTTTTTCAAAATTTTGATAATTATTGACCATGTTTCCAAATTTTAACAATTATTGACCAATTTTGACAATTATTGACCAATTTTGACAATTATTGACCAATTTTGTCAGATTTCACAATTATTGACAATTTTTCGAAAAATTTTGACCATTTTAGACCGTTTGTAAATTTTTTTGAAAATTTTTCAAAAATTTTGATCATTTTTCAAAAAATTTGACAATTATTGACCATTTTTTCGGAATTTTTGGCCATTTTTCCATATTTTAACAATTATTGACCATTTTTGACAATTATTGACCAATTTTAACAGTTTTTGACAATTTTTGACAATTATTGACCAGTTTTCAAAATGTTGACAATTATATATAAACAACAGAGTGATAGATGTCAGATGTCAACTTTACCGATGTAAAACTATCGAAAATTATCGATAATAATCGATAGTAAAAATAGCACTATCGATAGCTCTCCAATCCTATGTTACCTGTATTGGGCCGAGCAATGCAACCCTAGCGAAGATAAGAAGGGGACCCTTTTGTGGAGTTGTTTACATATTTATTACCTATTCAGTAAGAGGGCGCTTTGTTTGAAAACGAATTTCAATCGTACGTAAAAGTACGAACGTGATCGTACGAATTGATCGCTCACACTAAATACGTTCTTCTCCGACTCGTCTAGTGATGATGATATCGTGATTTTTTAATCACGTTGTGAAATGATTTTAATATCAGTTATTTTAAAACGTGACGTGATCACGACATTTGATATATTTTGTTTTGAAAATACGATAGGAAAAATTGCATCTATTTTCATTTCGCAAGATATCGATCGACAAAATTCGATCTTGTTGACAAATTTTAGTCGAATGAGAGCGACGAAGAGGTCAATATTATGTTCGATTTCGAATATTTCGATTCACTCATTCGATTCGTTGTCGTTTTCGCTGGCTGTGATCACGTCACGCTTTAGATTTGCTTATAGGAACTGTGACTGACTGTGATTTGTTCATATCAGTGAAAAAATAGTCACTAGTCTCGTCCGTAGTATTCCGGTGATATTGAATTCGTGAAGTACATACTCTTTGGTAGGGATGTTAAAAAATAATCGATTATTATTTTCTTATAGTCGATTTTTAGTTATCGATTTTTATAGTAATATTAATCGATTTTTAGTTAATCGATTTTATAAATTACGTGTTTAAATCGATTTTCGGAAACGGCTTGTATTATTGACTATTTTTCAAACTTTCGATGATTATTGACCATTTCTTAAAATTTTGACAATTATTGACCATTTTTCAAGATTTTAACAATTATTGACCATTTTTCAAAATTTTAAAAATTATTGACCATTTTTGACAATTATTGATCGTTTTGACTGTTTTTCAAAATTAGTGACCATTTCTCCAAATGATGACAATTTTTGACAATAATTCTCCATTTTTAACAGTTTTTAACAATAATTAACAATTTTTAACCATTTTTGATAGTTTTTGACCATTTTTGACAATTTTTCAAAATTTTAGACCATTTTTCAAAATTATTGACCATTTTTGACAATTATGGACCATTTTTCCAAATTTTTGGCCATTTTTGACCATATTTCAAAATTTAGACAATTTTTCAAAGAATTTAAATTTTTTTGACAATTATCAACTATTTTTCAAAATTTTGACAATTTTTAACAATAATTGTCCATTTTTGACAATTTTTGACCATTTTTCAAAATTATTGACCCGTTTTGTTAGTTTTTGACAATTATCGACCATTTTTCAAAATTTTAACAATTTTTGACCATTATTGACCAATTTTGATAATAATTGTCCATTTTTGACAATTTTTGATAGTTTTTGACAATTATTGAACATTTTTACCATTTTTTAAATTTTTTTTAAAGTTTTTGACAATTATCGACCATTTTTGACAATTATTGACCATTTTTCATAATTTTTGACCATTTTTCAATTTTTCTTAAAAAATTTTGACAATTATCGACCATTTTTCAAAATTTTAACAATTGTTGACAATTTTTGATAGTTTTTGATAAAAATTGTCAATTTTTAACAGTTTTTGACAATAACTGACAATTTTTGACAATTTTCATATAATTTTATTTGATTTTTAATCTGATGCAACCCTAGCGAAGATAAGAAGGGGATCCTTTTTGTGGAGTTGTGAAATTGTTTACATATTTATCAGGTATTCAGTATCTTAATGTTCGTTCTTGAGAAAAGGGATTCGTAATTGAACTGAATGTTAATTTGTGTGTAGAATAAAAAATATTTTGTGATGAAACCTCGTACGTTGTTCTGTTCATACGTTTAAAACTGCTTAGCGACTAAACAGGTTATTTCCCGTAAAAATGTCATAACCAAATAAGAATCCAAATACCGTTTCTGATTGCGTCGTGTTTTGCTCTTATCGAAACTTGTGGGGGATTCAGAGATATGGGGGGATTTCTGTTTTCTGTTCAGTCGAAAGTGAACGGTTGGAGTTCAAAGACGCGCGAAATATTACACGACAGAGAATTGACAGTTCGCTTTTTTCGCGTGCCATTACCGGCGGTGTACACGATTCTCTTCTCGGCGTGACTCAGTTGGAATTTCCGAAATATATTCGAAAAAGGTGAGACTATTTTCGATAAAAAATACACAGAAATTTTTTTTAAACTTTTCAACACCATATCTCATGAAAATCATAAACTACGGATATCCAAGAATAAAAATATATTATTCTACGCTTTACAACTAGTTTTGAATAATATTTTTCAAAAACAGTGACCGTTCAACGAAGAAGAAACAACTACTTCTCGGGCTACATGCCCCGACAGACATCTGAGTCAAACGGGGTTGGTAAATCTACAAGATTGAAACCAACCATTCTGGTTTGCAACTAGAAGGGACAACATAACTTGTAGACCGGTTTCGGCGTATTGCGCCTCATCAGTACACAGTAACTAGTCAAAACTAGTTGTAAAGCGTAGAATAATATATTTTTATTCTTGGATATCTGTTGGTTACGCGCTTTACTAAATACGACAATTTTACAGGAAACTAATAATTCTATACTGGATCAAGAAAATTTTTTGAAATTTTTTAAAATTCTACAATAAACCAAATTTTTTATCTCAGTCTTACTAAACGCATTAAAATTTGTTCAATAATATAAATACATCTTTAAAAATCAAATAGCTGGACCACAACGTTTCGAATACTTTAAGATATTCAATTAAAAAAAATTATTTTTCTTATCGCCCTGGTACATTTTTGGTTAAATATTTAGCTTCAAACTATACGAATGATGTTTCTAAATAATAAATAAACTGTCCCCTCTCCTTGGTAACCTCAAAATTAAATCGATAATTGATACAGATTGAAAATGTAAGTCGAATTTGAAGATATCATCATGGGCGGGTCTAACAGGTTTTAATTATTCGTATTTTTATGTTAATCTGGTTAATTTTTATAAAAAAAGTCGAGATTTTGACACAATTTGAAGATACACCAGAAGAAAATGTACAGTTATTGAGGTATTGTTTTAGGTTTATGACGTCGGAACTCGGCAATTTTAAATGTAAACTCGTTGTTTCTAGTTTGCTATTAAAGTCTTAGTAGGGATGCGAGATACTATCCGATATTCCAGTGAATCGATACTTTTACTTCCGATACTCGATATTTTGTATCGATACTATGCTTTTCGATGCATTCCAAGTATCGATAAATTTGTAGTGTATCGATACCTTGCGATACGGGATTTTTAGTGGTAGCGGCGTTATCTATAGTGATGAGCGATATCATGATTTTTTAATCACTTTGTGAAATGATATCGTGCTTTTTTTAACGAAACTAAAGATAAAACACGAGAAATGCGGTATTTTGCGTTTTTCGAGCTAATTTTGAGGTTATCTGAAATAGTCACTAATGAAAAAGTTGTAGATTTTCACAAGATCTACAACTTTTATAATCAACTTTTTATTCTAGGAACTCAACTTTGGCGGGAAATCGCAATAATGTCTTTTTCCACCCCCCAAAAAAAGTGTTTTACTGAAAAAACGTTATAACTCGAAAAATTTTCAATATTTCAACTTGAAATTTTCTTTCATGGTTTGTGACTATCAAAGCTACCTTCTACTAAATTTTCATCAAAATCGAACATTTTTTAACGAAACCAAAAATAAAAAACAAAAAATGCAGTTTTTTGCGTTTTTCGAGCTAATTTTGAGGTTATGTGGAAAAGTCACTGATGTAAAAGTTGTAGATTATCTCAAGATCTACAACTTTTATCATCAACTTTTTTCTCTAGAACCTCAACTTTGGCCGGAAATCGCAATAATGTCTTTTTCCACCCCCCCAAAAAAGTGTGTTTCACCAAAAAAACGTCATAACTCGAAAAATTTCCCATATTTTAATTTGAAATTTTTTTTCATGGTTTGTAACTATCGAAGCTACCTTCTACTAAATTTTCATCAAAATCGAACATTTTTTAACGAAACCAAAAATAAAAAACGAAAAATGCAGTTTTTTACGTATTTCGAGCTAATTTTGAAGTTATGTGGAAAAGTCACTGATGTAAAAGTTGTAGATTTTCTCAAGATCTACAACTTTTATGATCAACTTTTTATTCTAGAACCTCAACTTTGGCCGGAAATCGCAATAATGTCTTTTTCCACTCCCCAAAAAAAGTGTTTTACCGAAAAAACGTTATAACTCGAAAAATTTCCAATATTTCAATTTGAAAATTTTTTTAATGGTTTGTGACTATCAAAGCTACCTTCTACTAAATTTTCATCAAAATCGAACATTTTTTAACGAAACCAAAAATAAAAAACGAAAAATGCAGTTTTTTGCGTTTTTCGAGCTAATTTTGAGGTTATGTGGAAAAGTCACTGATGTAAAAGTTGTAGATTTTTTCAAGATCTATAACTTTTATTATCAACTTTTTTCTCTAGAACCTCAACTTTAGCCGGAAATCGCAATAATGTCTTTTTCCACCCCCCCA
This sequence comes from Lochmaea crataegi, assembly GCA_947563755.1. NCBI lineage: Eukaryota > Metazoa > Arthropoda > Insecta > Coleoptera > Chrysomelidae > Lochmaea > Lochmaea crataegi. The sequence continues at coordinate 8,580,641 of OX387433.1, read as the reverse complement.
AAAAAGTGTGTTTTACCAAAAAACGTCATAACTCGAAAAATTTCCAATATTTTAATTTGAAATTTTTTTTCATGGTTTGTGACTATCGAAGCCACCTTCTACTAAATTTTCATCAAAGCGAACATTTTTTAACGAAACCAAAAATAAAAAAACGAAAAATGCAGTTTTTTACGTTTTTCGAGTTAATTTTGAAGTTCTGTGGAAAAGTCACAAATGAAAAAGTTGTAGATTTTCTCAAGATCTACAACGTTTATGATCAACTTTTTATTCTAGAACCTCAACTTTGGCCGTAAATCGCAATAATGTCTTTTTCCACCCCCCAAAAAAAGTGTTTTTTACCGAAAAAACGTCATAACTCCAAAAATTTCCAATATTTTAATTTGAAATTTTATTTCATGGTTTGTGACTATCAAAGCTACCTTCTACTAAATTTTCATCAAAATCGAACATTTTTAAAGGAAACTAATAAAAAACGAAAAATGCAGTTTTGCGTTTTTTGAGCTAATTTTGAGGTTATGTGAAAAAGTCACTGATGAAAAAGTTGTAGATTTTCTCAAGATCTACAACTTTTATAATCAACTTTTTATTCTAGGAACTCAACTTTGGCCGGAAATCGCAATAATGTCTTTTTCCAGCCCCCCCTAAAAAACTATTTTTTACCGAAAAAACGTCATAACTCGAAAAATTTCCAATATTTTAATTTGAAATTTTTTTTCATGGTTTGTGACTATCGAAGCTACCTTCTACTAAATTTTCATCAAAATCGAACATTTTTTAACGAAATAAAAAATAAAAAACCAAAAATGCAGTTTTTTGCGTTTTTCGAGCTAATTTTGAGGTTATATGAAAAAGTCACTAATGAAAAAGTTGTAGATTTTCACAAGATGTATACATTTTATCATCAACTTTTTTCTCTAGAACCTCAACTTTGGCCGGAAAAACGAAAACCGAAAAAACGTCAAAAATAGCAAAATCTCGGATCGTTAACGTATCGATACTTCGGGTATCGATAAATTAATATTCGATATTCTACTGTATCAATACTTTACGTTCCGATCCGTATCGATACCTAATATCGATACTTTCTAGTGTATCGCGCAGCCCTATATTAAAGTCTTAGTATGTATATTGGAGTGACATTCACTGTAGGGTTGCGCGATACACTTGAAAGTATCGATACTAGGTATCGATACGGATCGGAACGTAAAGTATCGATACAGTAGAATATCGAATGTATCGATACGTAAACGATCCGAGATTTTACGGCTGCCAGCGGTACTATTCAAAAAGCAAAATGTTGTGATGAAATGAATTAAATAACAACAAAACTATCAAAAGATATTTTTAATAACTAAAAATTATAAATAAACAACGAAACATTATTTTTCTTTTAGCTATTCCAAATTAAAAAGATAAAAATGATTATAAATATTAAAAAAAAAACAGATTTTTTCAACTTATATAGAAAGGTAGATACTTCAAACGCAGCCATATGATTTCTTATTTTTTGTTACACTGCATCACAATCAAATCTACTAAAATTATTTTTAATAACTACAGATTATAAATAAACAACGAAATATTATTCTTCTTTTAGCTATCAACTAAATTAAAATCTTTTAAAGCTATTTGTTAAATTTTCATGTCCACCAATCCTTCCTGCTTTCTCAATTTTTATCTTCGCCTCTCTTCCTGTTTTCAAACGCTCTAATTTTCATTTTACGTGGCTCTAAATTTTTTTATTTGAAAGATGAAACGACCTGCTCAAAAAATACATTCTTGTCTATCTATTAAAAGAGATATGTTTTTATAAGTTTAGCCAATCCCTTTTGAAGGTAAATTAATTATGTGTGTGTGTGTGGCTTGTGTGGGATGAAAATAATATTACCCGAATTAGAAGTAGGAGTGTTTTCAAACATACAAAATGAGTCATAACTATGGGTTGGGAAACATTTTTAAGGATTATCCAGTTTTGTTAAAAAAAAATTTTGAAGTCCTTTACCAAAAGGATTGTTTAAGCAATCTCTTAATTGACCAATAAAAACGTTAAATAAATAGATGCAACCCTGGATTTAACCTAAATTTTATTATAGAATGGAAATTTCAATAAATGCGCTATCAATTTTTTTTGTTTGTATTACTGAAAAGTATGTTAATAGGACAATGTTTCAACTGTAAGAGGGTTTTATTATAAATAGTAGGGCATCCCAAGGCGGGGTGAACGACTTGTTAATACAACTGACACGATTATACAGTATACAGGGTGTCCGATTAGTACTTTTAATAACATATTAAAACAATACTGGGGGACCGGTAATTCTGTTTAAATAAATTTTAAACTAAAATTACACTGGCCTACACGATTTTTGTAACACAGTTCAAACAATTATTTTCATAATGCAATAACTTCAAAATAATAGAAAAAAAAATTCGTAATACTCTAATACCAATTTATGTTCACAATATGCTATTTAGATCATTTGTTTGTTTACTGGTTGTAAATTTTATGGGGGGTTATTAAATTGGCCTGTATTTATAAGCAAAAAGATTTCATAGAATGGGTTATTTATTCTCTTATTTAGTTTACGTTTGTTTTTTTTTGTAGTTAAGAAAGATTTTTTAACGACAAAAATGGCAAGTCATACGCTTCGCAGTTGAAAAATTTCGCCTGACAAGTTTTGTTATATTTGTGGAGAGTTTATGGTCAAATCACAAGCCAGAATATTTTCTGAAAATGTGAAAAAGGCTTATTTAATGTATTTTGGTGTTGTAATCGGATATCAAGACGAACTAGGGATGCGTGATACTATCCGATATTCCAGTGTATCGATACTTTTACTTCCGATACTCGATATTTTGTATCGATACTATGCTTTTCGATGCATTCCAAGTATCGATAAATTTGTAGTGTATCGATACCTTGCGATACGGGATTTTTAGTGGTAGCGGCAAGTGGCGTTATCTATAGAGATGAGCGATATCGTGATTTTTTAATCTCTTGCTTTGCTCGTGCTTTTTTTAACGAAACTAAAAATAAAAAACGAAAAATGTGCAGCTTTTTGCGTTTTTCGAGCTAATTTTGAGGTTATGTGGAAAAGTGACTGATGTAAAAGTTGTAGATTTTCTCAAGATCTACAACTTTTATAATCAACTTTTTATTCTAGGAACTCAACTTTGGCCGGAAATCGCAATAATGTCTTTTTCCACCCCCCCAAAAAGGTGTTTTTTATCGAAAAAACGTTATAACTCGAAAAATTTCCAATATTTTAATTTGAAATTTTTTTCCATCGTTTTTGACTATCAAAGCTACCTTTTACCGAATTTTCATCGAAATCTATCAATTTTTGCAGAAACTAAAAATAAAAAACGAAAAACGCAGTTTTTTGCGTTTTTCGAGCTAATTTTGAGGTTATGTGAAAAAGTCACTGATGAAAAAGTTGTAGATTTTCTTAAGATCTACAACTTTTATAATCAACTTTTTATTCTAGGAACTCAACTTTGGCCGGAAATCGCTATAATGTCTTTTTCCACCCCCCCAAAAAAGTGTTTTTTATCGAAAAAACGTTATAACTCGAAAAATTTCCAATATTTGAATTTGAAATTTTTTTCCATAGTTTCTGACTATCAAAGCTACCTTTTACCTAATTTTCATTGAAATCGATCAATTTTTGCAGAAACTAAAAATAAAAAACGAAAAATGTGCAGTTTTTGCGTTTTTCGAGCTAATTTTGAGGTTATGTGAAAAAGTCACTGATGAAAAAGTTGTAGATTTTCTTAAGATCTACAACTTTTATAATCAACTTTTTATTCTAGGAACTCAACTTTGGCCGGAAATCGCTATAATGTCTTTTTCCACCCCCCCAAAAAAGTGTTTTTTATCGAAAAAACGTTATAACTCGAAAAATTTCCAATATTTGAATTTGAAATTTTTTTCCATAGTTTCTGACTATCAAAGCTACCTTTTACCTAATTTTCATTGAAATCGATCAATTTTTGCAGAAACTAAAAATAAAAAACGAAAAATGTGCAGTTTTTGCGTTTTTCGAGCTAATTTTGAGGTTATGTGAAAAGGTCACTGATGAAAAAGTTGTAGATTTTCTCAAGATCTACAACTTTTATAATCAACTTTTTATTCTAGGAACTCAACTTTGGCCGGAAATCGCAATAATGTCTTTTTCCACCCCCCCAAAAAAGTGTTTTTATCGAAAAAACGTTATAACTCGAAAAATTTCCAATATTTGAATTTGAAATTTTTTTCCATAGTTTCTGACTATCAAAGCTACCTTTTACCTAATTTTCATTGAAATCGATCAATTTTTGCAGAAACTAAAAGTAAAAAACGAAAAATGTGCAGTTTTTGCGTTTCTCGAGCTAATTTTGAGGTTATGTGAAAAAGTCACTGATGAAAAAGTTGTAGATTTTCTCAATATCTACATCTTTTATAAAAAACTTTTTATTCTAGAAACTCAACTTTGGCCGGAAATCGCAATAATGTCTTTTTCCACCCCCCCAAAAAAGTGTTTTTTATCGAAAAAACGTTATAACTCGAAAAATTTCCAATATTTCAATTTGAAATTTTTTTCCATAGTTTCTGACTATCAAAGCTACCTTTTACCGAATTTTCATCGAAATCGATCAATTTTTGCAGAAACTAAAAATAAAAATCGAAAAATGTGCAGTTTTTTGCGTTTTTCGAGCTAATTTTGAGGTTATGTGAAAAAGTCACTGATGAAAAAGTTGTAGATTTTCTCAAGATCTACAACTTTTATAATCAACTTTTCATTCTAGGAACTCAACTTTGGCCGGAAATCGCAATAATGTCTTTTTCCACCCCCACAAAAAAGTGTTTTTTATCGAAAAAACGTTATAACTCGAAAAATTCCCAATATTTGAATTTGAAATTTTTTTCCATACCTTTTACCGAATTTTCATCGAAATCTATCAATTTTTGCAGAAACTAAAAATAAAAAACGAAAAACGCAGTTTTTGCGTTTTTCGAGCTAATTTTGAGGTTATGTGAAAAAGTCACTAATGAAAAAGTTGTAGATTTTCTCAAGGTCTACAACTTTTATGATCAACTTTTTATTCTAGGAACTCAACTTTGGCCGGAAATCGCAATAATGTCTTTTTCCACCCCCCCAAAAAAGTGTTTTTTATCGAAAAAACGTTATAACTCGAAAAATTTCCAATATTTGAATTTGAAATTTTTTTCCATAGTTTCTGACTATCAAAGCTACCTTTTACCGAATTTTCATCGAAATCGATCAATTTTTGCAGAAAGTAAAAATAAAAAACGAAAAATGTGCAGTTTTTTGCGTTTTTTGAACTAATTTTGAGGTTATGTGAAAAAGTCACTGATAAAATAGTTGTAGATTTTCTCAAGATCTACAACTTTTATAATCACTTTTTTATTCTAGAAACTCAACTTTGGCCCAAAATCGCAATAATGTCTTTTTCCACCCCCCCGAAAAAGTGTTTTTTATCGAAAAAACGTTATAACTCGAAAAATTTCCAATATTTGAATTTGAAATTTTTTTCCATAGTTTCTGACTATCAAAGCTACCTTTTACCGAATTTTCATCGAAATCGATCAATTTTTGCAGAAACTAAAAATAAAAATCGAAAAATGTGCAGTTTTTTGCGTTTTTCGAGCTAATTTTGAGGTTATGTGAAAAAGTCACTGATGAAAAAGTTGTAGATTTTCTCAAGATCTACAACTTTTATAATCAACTTTTTATTCTAGGAACTCAACTTTGGCCGGAAATCGCAATAATGTCTTTTTCCACCCCCACAAAAAAGTGTTTTTTATCGAAAAAACGTTATAACTCGAAAAATTTCCAATATTTGAATTTGAAATTTTTTTCCATAGTTTTTGACTATCAAAGCTACCTTTTACCGAATTTTCATCGAAATCGATCAATTTTTGCAGAAAGTAAAAATAAAAAACGAAAAATGTGCAGTTTTTTGCGTTTTTCGAGCTAATTTTGAGGTAATGTGAAAAAGTCACCAATGAAAAAATTGTAATTGGATATTTATTGGTGTAATTTCATTTAAATATTCTTCTTAACGACCAAATAGATATCAACTCGCTTATTAAACCTATTTACCTAGAAGAAGGTTCAGGAATGATTGTTGTGAACGAATTTGCCCCCCTCATTGCCCTAGAAACGGTTTTGAATTTTTTTTGAAATCTCTTTTCGTTCACGAGGTACAGCCCATTGTAAGTTTTAAAATTGACACCCTGTATAAAATAAAATACAACCACTAAATAAATATTAAACGTAATTGTTCTCCATGTGGTTTTTTTAATGTAACAAAAAAACCTTACTTGTTACAGCTTTTTTCTGGCCATTTTCGTATTTAGATAGGTTCATTCCACTAAAGTATGCTATTCAATTTTTTTTTGTCCACCAGTGTTATTTTTACAGGTATACTTTTTCTAAAGTCAATGTGAAGACATGAAAACAAAGCAAGGTTGTCATATGTATTTTAGAAGCTCACTAAACAAATTTTTTCCTTGTGTGTAATACCTACTCTTAATACACAATTAGTTATTATATATTTTTTTTGTTTCAGAATGATTAGTCTGTGATAAAATTTATCCTTTACGTTGAAGTGTATCGAAAATGACATCGAAATTAATCCAAATGCAGGTGAGTTCGACAAAACTACAATCGAATTAATCCCACGTAAAACAAACATTTATAATAAAAAGGTGTTAGTAGATAAAATAGTGCGTTTTGTTATTTTTTTTTCTTCATACTTCCTTTATTACTCAATAACAAATTCTCGCAGATGAGTCATATATTATAAACAAATAATTTACGATGATTTCAACATTTATAGTCGAGGCAATGTAGCACTAAAAAGGACGAAAGTTCGGAATTTTTTGCACTAAGACGGATCGGAATGCGGTTTTTTGCATTCGCGTCCAAAAATTTTTTCACCGATGGTTTTCCAGACACGGTCGGAAAAGACAAACCGAAAGTTCGGAGATCTAGCCGGAGATTATTCTCGTAATTCTCCTCGCTTTATTCAAACCTAATTTAGACTCGAATTTTACAGGACCAGATCAAATTTTCGATAGCTCCAGGCGAGAGTTACACATCAATGGATGTGTCAAATTATGAGACGATTTTTGGTTAGTTTTTCGCGATCGTGTCTGGAAAACCTTCGGAGACTACGTTCAGGTGCACCAGGTGTCCGGAGGTACGTTTTTGGGGTGAAATTTGGATTCAGCGACCCAAAAAACCACCATAACCTTTTTCGGTTTGTTTTTTCTGACCGTGACTGGAAAACCCTCGGAGACGACGTTTAGGGAGAAGTTTCGGTGCTCCAGGTGTCCAGAGGTACGTTTTCAAGGTGGAATTTGTATTCAGCACTCCCATGTTTTTGGCAATCTTGTCAGGAAATCTCTTGGAGATGACGTCCAGGTTCCGGTGCACCAAGTTGGTGGTTGTTCGCCGATGCCATATTTGAATTCAGCGACCCAAAAAAACCCGTGCGCCGAGTTTCTCTCCTTCCCCGCGTGCATTTTGGGAGAGTCTCACGGAGATGACGTTCATCAACGTTCCTGTGCTCCAGGTCGGCTGTGGGTCAATTTGAACATCATAATCGTGATCAGCGACCTCAAAAACCACCGAGAACCCGATCTGGGCCATTTCTGACTCTTATTTACAAAGTTATTAAATCTTTCAAAAGCCGGCTCAAAAGATGCATTTTTTGGATGCATTTTTGGAAGCGAATGCAAAAAATTCCGAGATTGAGTACTTCATTGCCTGGACTATTAAAATAGCTGCGATACATAATTTATTTTCATACAAATTTAGCATTGTTTTGCTTACAATACATACAAAGAAGATTTTGTTTATTATACAGAGTGTCTAAATATATAATATAAAGTTGGGTTTCATAGTAAAAAGTCTTCCATGAAGAATCGTTTCGATCATCGACCTTTTTTTTTGTAATTGCATGAAATCATGAGGGAAACGTTGCCCTAACGGTATTTTGTATTTGACAATACAAAATCTATTTTAATAACTTTCATGTAAAGATAATCATAAACTTGTTAATGTTATATCCTCTTTTTATCCTTATATGTTACAGAACCATATTCATAAACCAGTTTTTGGTCTTTGATAAGTTGTTGCAGTATTAAGCACCAATAAGAGCTTGTGATTTCCCAAATGCTAACTTTTTCAGGTATTTTCATAGCTATAGACTAAAACTGGGATAAATTTGTGTAAAATATAAATCCCAGCAGTCCCAAATTACAATTTTCATTCAACAAGAGCTTGTGCTTTCTTAAATACCAAGTTTTTCAGAACTCCGTATCTCATGAAACTCCATACTTTTGGCTATATCTGTATAAGCGTTATACCTATCTCTTTCTAGTCAACACCAATAGATTCAGCATGAAATTTTCTATTCTAAAGAGGATTTTTCGCCTCTCAAATATTCCTATCTTCCCATGCATTATATATCAAAGTCAGTGTTCTATTTTTTGAGAATATTTCATAACAAAATTTTCAAAATCCAAAATATTCGCTTCTACATTTTCCAATATATCAAATCCCATTAATTCGACCCTGTAGATCACGAATATGCCCATAAAAAAGTGGAAAAAAATAATAGATACAATTTTTTATCGGTTCTCGGATAACCGATACAGAATGACTCCATACTTTTGGCTATATCTGTATAACCGATATACCTAGCGCGTTCTAGTCAACGCCAATCGATCCAGCATGAAATTTTCTATAAAAAAAGGATTTTTTGCCTCTCAAATATGCATATTTTCCCATGTATTATGTATCAAAATCACTCTTCTATTTTTTGGGAATATTTCGTAACAAAATTTTCAAAATCCAAAATAATCGCTTCTACATTTTCCAATATATCAAATCCCAATAATTCGACCCCGTAGATCACGAATATGCCCATAAAAAAGTGGAAAAAATAATAGATACAAATTTTTATCGGTGCTCGGATAACCGATATAGCATGACTCCATACTTTTGGCTATATCTGTATAACCGATATACCTAGCGCGTTCTAGTCAACGCCAATCGATCCAGCATGAAATTTTCTATAAAAAAAGGATTTTTTGCCTCTCAAATATGCCTATTTTCCCATGTATTATGTATCAAAATCACTCTTCTATTTTTTGGGAATATTTCGTAACAAAATTTTCAAAATCCAAAATAATCGCTTCTACATTTTCCAATATATCAAATCCCACTAATTCGACCCCGTAGATCACGAATATGCCCATAAAAAAGTGGAAAAAATAATAGATACAAATTTTTATCGGTGCTCGGATAACCGATATAGCATGACTCCATACTTTTGGCTATATCTGTATAACCGTTATACCTAGCGCGTTCTAGTCAACGCCAATCGATCCAGCATGAAATTTTCTATAAAAAAAGGATTTTTTGCCTCTCAAATATGCCTATTTTCCCATGTATTATGTATCAAAATCACTCTTCTATTTTTTGGGAATATTTCGTAACAAAATTTTCAAAATCCAAAATAATCGCTTCTACATTTTCCAATATATCAAATCCCACTAATTCGACCCCGTAGATCACGAATATGCCCATAAAAAAGTGGAAAAAAATAATAGATACAATTTTTTATCGGTTCTCGGATAACCGATACAGAATGACTCCATACTTTTGGCTATATCTGTATAACCGATATACCTAGCGCGTTCTAGTCAACGCCAATCGATCCAGCATGAAATTTTCTATAAAAAAAGGATTTTTTGCCTCTCAAATATGCATATTTTCCCATGTATTATGTATCAAAATCACTCTTCTATTTTTTGGGAATATTTCGTAACAAAATTTTCAAAATCCAAAATAATCGCTTCTACATTTTCCAATATATCAAATCCCACTAATTCGACCCCGTAGATCACGAATATGCCCATAAAAAAGTGGAAAAAATAATAGATACAAATTTTTATCGGTGCTCGGATAACCGATATAGCATGACTCCATACTCATGGCTATATCTGTATAACCGTTATACCTAGCGCATTCTAGTCAACGCCAATCGATCCAGCATGAAATTTTCTATAAAAAAAGGATTTTTTGCCTCTCAAATATGCCTATTTTCCCATGTATTATGTATCAAAATCACTCTTCTATTTTTTGGGAATATTTCGTAACAAAATTTTCAAAATCCAAAATAATCGCTTCTACATTTTCCAATATATCAAATCCCACTAATTCGACCCCGTAGATCACGAATATGCCCATAAAAAAGTGGAAAAAAATAATAGATACAATTTTTTATCGGTTCTCGGATAACCGATACAGAATGACTCCATACTTTTGGCTATATCTGTATAACCGATATACCTAGCGCGTTCTAGTCAACGCCAATCGATCCAGCATGAAATTTTCTATAAAAAAAGGATTTTTTGCCTCTCAAATATGCCTATTTTCACATGTATTATGTATCAAAATCACTCTTCTATTTTTTGGGAATATTTCGTAACAAAATTTTCAAAATCCAAAATATTCGCTTCTACATTTTCCAATATATCAAATCCCACTAATTCGACCCCGTAGATCACGAATATGCCCATAAAAAAGTGGAAAAAATAATAGATACAAATTTTTATCGGTGCTCGGATAACCGATATAGCATGACTCCATACTTTTGGCTATATCTGTATAACCGTTATACCTAGCGCATTCTAGTCAACGCCAATCGATCCAGCATGAAATTTTCTATAAAAAAAGGATTTTTTGCCTCTCAAATATGCCTATTTTCCCATGTATTATGTATCAAAATCACTCTTCTATTTTTTGGGAATATTTCGTAACAAAATTTTCAAAATCCAAAATATTCGCTTCTACATTTTCCAATATATCAAATCCCACTAATTCGACCCCATAGATCACGAATATGCCCATAAAAAAGTGGAAAAAATAATAGATACAAATTTTTATCGGTGCTCGGATAACCGATATAGCATGACTCCATACTTTTGGCTATATCTGTATAACCGTTATACCTAGCTTTTTCTAGTCCACGCCAATCGATCCAGCATGAAATTTTCTATAAAAAAAGGATTTTTTGCCTCTCAAATATGCCTATTTTCCCATGTATTATGTATCAAAATCACTCTTCTATTTTTTGGGAATATTTCGTAACAAAATTTTCAAAATCAAAAATATACGTTTCTACAATTTCCAATATGTCAAATCCTATTAATTCGACCCCGTAGATCAAGAATATAACCATAAAAAAGTGGAAAAAATAATAGATAAAATTTTTTATCGGATCTCGGATAACCGATATATCATGACTCCACACTTTTGGCTATATCTGTATAACCGTTATACCTAGCGCTTTCTAGTCAACGCCAATCGATCCAGCTTGAAATTTTCTATTAAAAGAGGATTTTTCGCTTCTCAACTATTCCTATTTTCCTATATATTATATATCAAAATCAGTCTTCTAATTTTTCAGAATGTTTCATAAAAGAATTTTCAAAATCCAAAATATACGTTTCTACAATTTCCAATATGTCAAATCCCATTAATTCGACCACGAAGATCACGAATATGCCCATAAAAAAGTGGAAAAAATAATAGATAAAATTTTTTATCGGTTCTCGGACGACCGATATAGGATGACTCCATATTTTTGGCTATATCTATATAACCGTTATACCTAGCGCTTTCTAGTTAACGCCAATCGATCCAGCATGAAATTTTCTATGAAAAGAGGATTTTTCGCTTCTCAACTATTCCTATTTTCCCATATATTATATATCAAAGTCAGTCTTATAATTTTTCAGAATGTTTCATAAAAGAATTTTCAAAATTCGAAATATACGTTTCTACAATTTCCAATATGTCAAATCCCATTAATTCGACCCTGTAGATCACGAATATGCTCATAAAAAAGTGGAAAAAATAATAGATAAAATTTTTTATCGGTTCTCGGATAACCGATATAGCATGAGTCCATACTTTTGGCTATATCTGTATAACCGATATACCTAGCGCGTTCTAGTCAACGCCAATCGATTCAGCATGAAATTTTCTATGAAAAAAGGATTTTTTGCCTCTCAAATATGCCTATTTTCCCATGTATTATGTATCAAAATCACTCTTCTATTTTTTGGGAATATTTCGTAACAAAATTTTCAAAATCCAAAATATTCGCTTCTACATTTTCCAATATATCAAATCCCACTAATTCGACCACGTAGATCACGAATATGCCCATAAAAAAGTGGAAAAAATAATAAATACAAATTTTTATCGGTGCTCGGATAACCGATATAGCATGACTCCATACTTTTGGCTATATCTGTATAACCGTTATACCTAGCGCATTCTAGTCAACGCCAATCGTTCCAGCATGAAATTTTCTATAAAAAAAGGATTTTTTGCCTCTCAAATATGCCTATTTTCCCATGTATTATGTATCAAAATCACTCTTCTATTTTTTGGGAATATTTCGTAACAAAATTTTCAAAATCCAAAATATTCGCTTCTACATTTTCCAATATATCAAATCCCACTAATTCGACCCCGTAGATCAAGAATATGCCCATAAAAAAGTGGAAAAAATAATAGATACAAATTTTTATCGGTGCTCGGATAACCGATATAGCATGACTCCATACTTTTGGCTATATCTGTATAACCGATATACCTAGCGCGTTCTAGTCAACGCCAATCGATTCAGCATGAAATTTTCTATAAAAAAAGGATTTTTTGCCTCTCAAATATGCCTATTTTCCCATGTATTATGTATCAAAATCACTCTTCTATTTTTTGGGAATATTTCGTAACAAAATTTTCAAAATCCAAAATATTCGCTTCTACATTTTCCAATATATCAAATCCCACTAATTCGACCCCGTAGATCACGAATATGCCCATAAAAAAGTGGAAAAAATAATAGATACAAATTTTTATCGGTGCTCGGATAACCGATATAGCATGACTCCATACTTTTGGCTATATCTGTATAACCGTTATACCTAGCGCATTCTAGTCAACGCCAATCGATCCAGCATGAAATTTTCTATTATAAGAGGATTTTTCGCCTCTCAACTATTGCTATTTTCCCATATATTATATATCAAAGTCAGTCTTCTAATTTTTCAGAATGTTTCATAAAAGAATTTTCAAAATTCGAAATATACGTTTCTACAACTTCCAATATGTCAAATCCCATTAATTCGACCCCGTAGATCAAGAATATGCCCATAAAAAAGTGTAAAAAATGATAGATAAAATTTTTTATCGATTCACGGACGACCGATATAGCATGACTCCATACTTTTGGCTATGTCTGTATAACCGTTATACCTAGCTCTTTCTAATTAACGCCAATCGATCTAGCATGAAATTTTCTATTAAAAGAGGATTTTTCGTTTCTCAAATATTTCTATTTTCCCATATATTATATATCAAAGTCAGTCTTCTAATTTTTCAGAATGTTTCATAAAAGAATTTTCAAAATTCGAAATATACGTTTCTACAATTCCCAATATGTCAAATCCCATTAATTCGACCCCGTAGATCAAGAATATACCCATAAAAAAGTGGAAAAAATAATAGATAAAATTTTTTATCGGTTCTCGGATAACCGATATAGCATGACTCCATACTTTTGGCTATATCTGTATAACCGTTATACCTAGCGCTTTCTAGTCAACGCCAATCGATTCAGCATGAAATTTTCTATCAAAATAGGATTTTCGGCTCTGAAATATTCCTATTTTCCCATGTATTATGTATCAAATTCAGTCAGTCTCAATATCCAAAATATACAACAATTTTCAATATATCAAATCCCACTAATCCTACAGTTTCTTAGGAAATATTCCGAAGAAAAAGTTACCAACTTATATACAAATCGAAAGTTTTTGGGATGTGGATTTTTAGCAAAGAAAATACTGTATTGACTCATGACAAAAAAAGAGGCGAGTTCTCAATATATACAGATTCATTCAAACACAAACGGAACATAGGGATTTAATGTATTGTCCGATCTAAATAGTCCACCAACAAAACATTCCTATAAGTTCACTTCAATGAATATCAAGTATTGATCTGGACAGCTGGATCCAGACCAATGTAAGAAACTCCGCCCATTCTCCTGCCAAAATTTGTTAGTTATGTGCGAACTGCGATTTAGTATTGAATAATTATTTGATGGAGGTAGTAAACGTCGCTACATATCGAAACAATATGCTTACGTTTTATGTTGTTAAAATCGAAAATTAATTGTTAAATTCTCTTTAACAATTAATGTTTCGAGTTAAGATAATATGTTTTGATTTCTTTTGGCAATAACGGCTTTCAAAATAAAAATAAATTCGTAAATAAAACAAAATAAGATTCTTTAAATTGTACGTATTTCGACGCATAGCTTGCAACCACAACGCCCTTCTCTTAAGTGCATTTTTGTTTGCGCCACCAGATAAAGTAACAAATATTTTGTCTGGAGTTTTAATAGACGTTGATTTACACTCTGGAACAATGCAATACTTGGAATACAAAGTTAGTTTTTTTCGGCTTTATCCATTTTTAAAGCTTTCAGAAACAAATTAGGTCACAAAAACTCAGAGCGTGATACACGAATAAGAACGTAAACAAATGGAGTGACGTCAACGGATGAGGAAGCCATCTTTATGACGTAAAGCGCGTTTTGGCGGACTTTCAAATTTTATGATTTTTAAAGTCGTTTTAAAAGTAAAGTTTATATTTTTTTTGAAAAAATAGGCATGCAAGGTATTAGGAGACCTGATAAAGCGTCAATTCCCACCAATAGCAAAATGTACGATATGTTATAGGTGTCCAAATAAACGATTGTAATAATCGTGTTTTTAATCTGTTGAAGCTGGATGTTGGTCGACTAGTTCAAAAGCAGTTCTGATACAATGCTTAAAATCCCTATGTTCCGTTTTTGTTTGAATGTATCTGTATAATCGTGCATGCAAGAGAAGAGGACGGATTTGTTGAAGATGCCAACCTAGAGGAACCATGTATGATCAGATCAGCCCTATTTCCTCGAATTTAGCTTAAAATTTAACACACCCAAAGTTTAAATGAAAAATGAACTAGTTTTAGAATTGAAATCTTCCAAACTGGGCTAGCGCCTTTTACAGAAGACTTTATTAAATTGATCCAATAATTGATTGAGAACATTCTACTTAATAGTAACAAGGTTATATTGTTCTAAGAATTGAAGAAAAATCGTGGGTTATAAATTAGGTTGTTTCAGATATTTATATATCAATTTTTATGGCTAAATATTTTTAACTGAAAGGTTATGTAAGCAATCCTTAGTTGACCTTGTACTTAACTGATTTGGATAATCGACTATAAAAACATGGATAAATTTTTATACAGTTGTAGCAACAAGACAATAGTTAACGAATGAATCAAGAAAGGATTTCGTGAGGCATGTGAAAGTCGGCATTGGGTAATAGCGATAATGCATGCACCTTTTTAGTACAGTATAGGAACATTTTTATCGTTATAAAGACTAACAGCCTTATTATTAATAATAAAATTTAGATTATTCTAACATGACTCTAAAAACTAAATTAGTAAAAAGCATACAACATCATAGAAACATTTTTATACAGGTAAGTTTGTAACGAGTTATTTTTGTGGCAAGTCCATTTTTTTTTATTTTTCTCCGAATAATATTTTATTCTACCAATAGGTTTTATATAACTCGTTACTTACTTTCCGAACCTTTTTATTACCGCATTGAGTTTTTTCCGTTATTACCGTTATAATGTATTTTAGTTTAAATCCGAGGTACGCAAATCCGAATTCTACCATATACGATTTATTCATTTCCGATATTCAAATTTTCCAACTGAGAGGACGTCCGGTATATACTAATTTAATTAAAACCGAAGCCGTCCAGTATATGTAAAATTTTTTGTTGTAAGTAAATAAATTTTGCGTTTAATTCCCTTACCACGACTATGGTCGGAAATTGTAGGTAGGAATTTGGATATAAATTGGTGAACAATTGATAGGAAAAAGGTTATGTATCCATATTCATCGGTATCAGTATTTATATCATATTTTATTGTATTCACGGTATCGTAAATAGATATTCGAGACATCATACCCTAACAATATAGTGCCGTTCTCGTTCCTCGTTTCTAGAATAAAGAGCACTGTCCCTTTATAATCTTAGGGTAATTAACAATACAAAATTCTATCTTGTTGACGATTTTTTGTCGAATGAGAGCGATGAAGGACAAGGAGATTATATTATGCTCAATTGGCTGGCTGTGATCACGTCACGCTGTAGATTTGATTATAGGAACTGTATCAGTGAAAAAGTAACAGTTTGTTAAATATCGGTCATCACTAATTACCTGAAAGGGCTTCATTCGACTTTGTTTATAAAAGCTTTTAAAAGTTTTCAAAAAATGCCTTATAACCATCAAAATTACTCATAAAACCTTCCCAAATTGTGAAAAAAAGCGCACCAAAACTTTGAAATTATCTATAAATAATGGCCAAACTTGAAAATCTCGTATAAAAACCAACCAAACCTGAATATACAAACTTAAAAGCGGTTTTTCCTTTTAGACTCTCGTTACTTTTTATGACAAATTAAAAAAAAACACAGACTGATCGGTCTGTTAGTTGGATAACCTTATTGGTTGACTCGTGACGGTCATCACCTATGATTCTATACACTTTTTTTACATTCGAATGACTCACTTATTGCAAATTGGTACCTGCTTTTGTTTAAATATCTGACAATACATATACGCAGGTCATTTTCAATCAAATACATATTTTTAAATAAAAAAATGACTCTTAACGTTGTAAACTTCCTCAGATAATGATTTAAATTGAATATTTTATAACCTAACCCTAAAATAGGGATGCGCGATACTATCCGATATACCAGTGTATCGATACTTTTACTTCCGATACTCGATATTTTGTATCGATACTATCCTTTTCGACGCATTCCAAGTATCGATAAATTTGTAGTGTATCGATACCTGGCGATATGGGATTTTTAGTGGTAGCGGAAAGTGGCGTTATCTATAGTGATGAGCGATATCGTGATTTTTTAATCACGTTGCGAAATGATGTCGTGCTTTTTTTAACGAAACTAAAAATAAAAAACGAAAAATGTGCAGTTTTTTGCGTTTTTCAAGCTAATTTTGAGGTTATGTGGAAAAGTGACTGATGTAAAAGTTGTTGATTTTCTCAAGATCTACAACTTTTATGATCAACTTTTTATTCTAGCAACTCAACTTTGGCCGGAAATCGCAATAATGTCTTTTTCCACCCCCCCAAAAAAGTGTTTTACTGAAAAAACGTTATAACTCGAAAAATTTCCAATATTTTAATTTGACATTTTTTTTCATGGTTTGTGACTATCAAAGCTACCTTCTACTAAACTTTCATCAAAATCGAACATTTTTTAAGGAAACTAATAATAAAAAAACGAAAAATGCAGTTTTTTTCGCTAATTTTGAGGTTATGTGAAAGAGTCACTAATGGAAAAGTTGTAGATTTTCTCAAGATCTACAACTTTTATAATCAACTTTTTATTCTAGGAACTCGACTTTGGACAGAAATCGCAATAATGTCTTTTTCCATTCCCCCAAAAAACGTGTTTTTTACCGAAAAAACGTTATAACTCGAAAAATTTCCAATATTTCAATTTGAAATTTTTTTCATGGTTTGTGACTATCAAAGCTACCTTCTACTAAATTTTCATCAAAATCGAACGTTTTTTAACGAAACTAAAAATAAAAAACGGAAACTGCAGTTTTTTTCGTTTTTCGAGCTAATTTTGAGGTTATGTGAAAAAGTCACTAATGAAAAAGTTGTAGATTTTCTCAAGATCTACAACTTTTATAATCAACTTTTTATTCTAGAACCTCAACTTTAGCCGGAAATCGCAATAATGTCTTTTTCCACCCCCCCAAAAAAGTGTGTTTTACCGAAAAAACGTTATAACTCGAAAAATTTCCAATATTTCAATTTGAAATTTTTTTCATGGTTTGTGACTATCAAAGCTACCTTCTACTAAATTTTCATCAAAATCGAACGTTTTTTAACGAAACTAAAAATAAAAAACGGAAACTGCAGTTTTTTTCGTTTTTCGAGCTAATTTTGAGGTTATGTGAAAAAGTCACTAATGAAAAAGTTGTAGATTTTCTCAAGATCTACAACTTTTGTAATCAACTTTTTATTCTAGGAACTCAACTTTGGCCGGAGATCGCAATAACGTCTTTTTCCAACCCCCCCCCCCCCCAAAAAGTGTTTTTTATCGAAAAAACGTCATAACTCGAAAAATTTCCAATATTTTAATTTGAAATTTTTTTCATGGTTTGTGACTATCAAAACTACCTTCTACTAAATTTTCATCAAAATCGAACATTTTTTAACGAAACTAAAAATAAAAAACGGAAACTGCAGTTTTTTTCGTTTTTCGAGCTAATTTTGAGGTTATGTGAAAAAGTCACTAATGAAAAAGTTGTAGATTTTCTCAAGATCTACAACTTTTATAATCAACTTTTTATTCTAGGAACTCAACTTTGGCCGGAAATCGCAATAATATCTTTTTCCACCCCCCCCCCCTCCCCAAAAGTGTTTTTTATCGAAAAAACGTCATAAATCGAAAAATTTCCAATATTTTAATTTGAAATTTTTTTTCATGGTTTGTGACTATCAAAACTACCTTCTACTAAATTTTCATCAAAATCGAACATTTTTTAACGAAACTAAAAATAAAAAACGGAAACTGCAGTTTTTTTCGTTTTTCGAGCTAATTTTGAGGTTATGTGAAAGAGTCACTAATGAAAAAGTTGTAGATTTTCTCAAGATCTACAACTTTTATAATCAACTTTTTATTCTAGGAACTCAACTTTGGCCGGAGATCACAATAACGTCTTTTTCCCCCAAAGTGTTTTTTATCGAAAAAACGTCATAACTCGAAAAATTTTCAATATTTTAATTTGAAATTTTTTTTCATGGTTTGTGACTATCAAAACTACCTTCTACTAAATTTTCATCAAAATCGAACATTTTTTAACGAAAATAAAAATAAAAAACGGAAACTGCAGTTTTTTTCGTTTTTCGAGCTAATTTTGAGGTTATGTGAAAAAGTCACTAATGAAAAAGTTGTAGATTTTCTCAAGATCTACAACTTTTATAATCAACTTTTTATTCTAGGAACTCAACTTTGGCCGGAGATCGCAATAACGTCTTTTTCCACCCCCCCCCCCCCCCCAAAGTGTTTTTTATCGAAACAACGTCATAACTCGAAAAATTTCCAATATTTTAATTTGAAATTTTTTTTCATGGTTTGTGACTATCAAAACTACCTTCTACCGAATTTTCATCAAAATCGAACATTTTTTAACGAAACCAAAAATAAAAAATGCAGTTTTTTGCGTTTTTCGAGCTAATTTTGAGGTTATGTGAAAAAGTCACTGATGAAAAAGTTGTAGATTTTCTCAAGATCTACAACTTTTATCATCAACTTTTTATTCTAGGAACTCAACATTGGCCGGAAATCGCAATAATGTCTTTTTCCGCCCCCCAAAAAAGTGATTTACTGAAAAAACGTTATAACTCGAAAAATTTCCAATATTTTAATTTGAAATTTTTTTTCATGGTTTGTGACTATCAAAGCTACCTTCTACTAAATTTTCATCAAAATCGAACATTTTTTAAGGAAACAATAAAAAACGAAAAATGTGAAGTTTTTTTCGTTTTTCGAGCTAATTTTGAGGTTATGTGGAAAAGTCACTGATGAAAAAGTTGTATATTTTCCCAATATCTACAACTTTTAGGACCAACTTTTTATTCTAGGAATTCAACTTTGGCCGGAAATCGCAATAATGTCTTTTTCCAACCCCCCCAAAAAAGTGTTTTTTACCGAAAAAGCATCATAACTCGAAAAATTTCCAATATTTCAGTTTGAAATTTTTTTAATGGTTTGTGACTATCAAAACTAGCTTCTACTAAATTTTCATCAAAATCGAACATTTTTTAACGAAACCAAAAATAAAAAACGAAAAATGCAGTTTTTTGCGTTTTTCGAGCTAATTTTGAGGTTATGTGGAAAAGTCACCGATGTAAAATTTGTAGATTTTCCCAAGATCTACAACTTTTATAATCAACCTTTTATTCTAGGAACTCAACTTTGGACGGAAATCGCAATAATGTCTTTTTCCACCCCCCAAAAAGGTGTTTTTCACCGAAAAAACGACAAAATTAGCAAAATCTCGGATCGTTAACGTATCGATAAATTAATATTCGATATTCTACTGTATCGATACTTTACATTCCGATACCTAATATCGATACTTTCTAGTGTATCGCGCAACCCTACCCTAAAACCCAATGTCCAACCCTTAAAAAAAGGTCTAGTAGGCGCATGTTTGTAAATGCAGTACGTACCTCATAGACGCCGAACGTCGCGGAAAGCGTCCAGTTATAAATTACGACACAGTGAAATTATAGTAAAAATTTTTGTCTAAAAAGTCACGAGTTATTGTTATTAATGCTATTAATTTTTAAATATAAACATTTTAAGAATGAACAAATACTTGTCAAGTAGTTTAAATAATGTTTCTATGGATTTGGAGGGTTCTTGGGGGTCGAAAGCTTCGAAAGAAGCAGTGGATTTAAAAGTTGGTTATGTAAGTAGCAAGATAAAGAAAGCTTCATCTTTGGCTAAGATAATCAATGATACTCGTGGGAAACTATAATTATTTTTGTTATCGTTTTCTATATGTTTGTTACAGGCCCGCTTCCAGCAAAGGCAGATGCAAGAGAAAGAAGAGAAGCTGGTGAAACTGTATGAAAATCAACAGCAAAGAGCATTCGATAAAATTGGAAGAGGTAGTGCTGGGAGTAACGATAGTCTATCTTCATCTACTACCGGGATGACTGGAGGTAAAGTACGTCAAATGTTCGACGAAAGAAGACAAAAAGCTGGAATAGATAAAAGTTATCCTTTAGAACCCTTAAAGTCGAAAAGTAATCCTAGAAAAACGTCAATTACGTCAACTGTTAAAACTACAACTAGTACTGTAAGTAAAAATGGAAGACCTTTGGTTAAGAAGAAGGAGGTGACAAGTAAAGTTGGTAAGTACACACATTCTTAACGGTTTCAGTTATTGAAATAATATTTTTTAGGAAAACAGTCTTTCGAAGAAACTGTAGGTGATGGTATGAATAATTCGAAATCTTATAGAGAAATAATAGAAATGTTAGATAATAACAATCAATTGGATAATATAGAAAATGAAAAAATGCCTCAATACAATTTAGACGAGAGTGATAATAATTTTAAAGACGAAACACGTTTAAATAATAATAATAATACGATAGTGAAGAAAGTGCAGCCAAAGAGTAATGTAGGAAATTTCAATGTCAAAAATGAAACGGTAAGTACTTTTATTTCAGGAGCATCCGTCCATAGCTCTAGGCGCTGGCGTTGCTAAATTTCAAGAAAGTGACATTTCAAAAATGTGGAGAATAAAGTGTTTGTTTTCGTTTTATATATCTTAGCACTTACTTTTTCAAGAAGGGGAAGGAAAAGTAACCATTCCATACACCCTTCACCTTAATGAACCTTCAAGAGAAAAGGTTAATAGAATAGTTATTTTTCCTTCCCCTTCTTGAAAAAGTATGAGAAGCTAACTGAAAGGACGTCCGGTATATACACTAATTTAATTAAACCGAAACCGTCCAGTATATGTAAATATTTTTGTTGTAAGTAAATAAATTTTGCGTTTAATTCCCTTACCACGACGGAAAGTGTAGGTAGGAATTTGGATATAAATTGGTGAACAATTGATAGGAAAAAGGTTCGTCAATCTGCTCTCGATTTTCTGCCGATAGAAACTCGCAATTGTGAAAAGAAATTAGTGACGTTCCTTACATTTTTAAACAAATCAGAAAATTATTTGTAGATGTAGATTCTGAAGAATAGAATAGAATAGTTATTTTTCCTTCCCCTTCTTGAAAAAGTAAGAGCCGCGAGCTGCGAGGAGCTAAGATATTATATAAAACGAAAAAAACCACTTAACCCCATTTTATTCTCCACATTTTTTAAATGTCACTTTCTTGAAATTAGGAAACGTCGGCGCCTAGAGCTACGGACAGATGCTCCTCTTTTATTTCCCTTTTCCTTCTTGAATTTATTTCATTTGAAATAAAACAGACAGAGGCCCATTAACAAATCACTTTGCTTGTGAACCGAGTTTTGTTTATCTCGTCTCTCGTAGCACGTGCAGGTGGTCAGGATTAAAGGGGCAGAGGGGACAAGTTGGGATTCTGAAAAGTGAAGTGGTTCCTTTTGGAATGGGATCATTTTTTGGAAGTGTAGTCTATACATAGCCGTTATATTTAAAAGAGTAAGCTCAGATATTTGTATTATTATCGAGTTTTATTATAACTTTATCCTTAAAAACTAACATAAATATTTACTTGATTACAGTTACCTGTAAAAAATTCTCATATATTTTAGAAAAGCGTGATCAATAGACGTCAAAAAAATAATAGTTTAATACTATTATAACGCTTTAGAAAATATGAAAAACAATTTTCAAAGAAAAGACCGTTTATATAGCCCGAGAAGTAGTTGTTTCTTCTTAGTGAAAATTATTTTTCAAATTTTGTAAAGCGTCTTACATAAATATATTATTTAACTTTAATTATAGTAATATTGACCTTGACTCCGATATATTTCCAAGACCTAAACATTTTCTATGGAAAATATCGTGTGTTCTATTAAACCGAAACCCGAATATTTATCACCAATCAATACATATATCTGACGTAAAATACACTTAGACACAGTGCCGTGCTCTCGGGCTGGAAATCTAAAATGTTACGTAGCTCGCGACGTTTACAGGGTGTTTAAAAAGTTATCTGAAATATTGTCGTCCACAGCAATATTTCATATTGGAACTTTGTTTAGACATCCTTTGCCGTTACGTCATAATCGGTGACGAATTCTGCTGTTTTACGTTTGTCTTATATTAGTTGAATGTTATTTCGCACTTAACCTCAAAATTATAATCAATGACATATGTTAAGAATTGTTTTCAATGATGCATGTTAAGGTGTGGCTCTTTTTCCATTTTTTATTGCCTGAATGTTAACGGTGGTCACTTTGAACACATGATTAAATAACAGTTATGTCTTGTTAACAGTTGTCTTTTCACTATTTGTAAATTTTTTATTCTCTAAAGAGTCTTTCTATCATAACACAATACGGGGGCATACGAAAAATTGAAAGAGAGTCAATTTTAAACAACGATTAAATAACAATGGAAGGCTGGTATCAAAGGCAAAACAAAATGATTGAATAGAGATTTACCAGACCTTTTAAATGAGGTATTACTTGTTACCTAATGCCATTTGAAAAAATGTAAGGGGTGTCTCCAGTAGGGAGGGGGTGAATCTGACGTTTATGACAATAGCGCCAAAAAGTGTCCCCCTCGAGTTAAAAGTTGACGTGTTTCGGCATTTCTTTCTAATATGTCCCATTTTTGAAATATTTAGGGTGGGTCCTTTTCAAATGAACACAGTGTATATTAAAAATTTATTATACGATTATATTTTTGGGGTGAAACTAAAGGTTATTCAAAATTAAATAGAACGGTTCTAATAGATATTTCTAGAGCATCAGCAACACGCTATAAAATTAATAAAATCAAATCAATAAACACATTTTGCATAGTATAGGTGGATACTTACGTTGTAGACTGCATTTAACGGTAAAAACGGCATTCTAGCCTCTCTTTCTCTTGAAAAGTAATTAAGCAACTTCAAAATTGAACTTTGCTATTTCTCATTATACCGGTAAGGCATTTTGACAATGAAAAATTAATTGACAAAAGCGAAAATACTGAACAAATCAAAATATGACAACTGAACTGTCAAAAGTAACAAATCAAAATTTACGTCGACATTAGTTAAGAAATACGTTAATGACGTCATAATTCATGAGAGACAATTTATGACGTAACGGCAAAGGATGGTTAAACAAAGTATACTTTGGAAGCACTCTATATATAGAGGCTGGACGTTATTTTAAGAGCGTTACTATATAACGGCGTCGATGACGTCACATTCGATAATAGAAAATGCCAGTGTCGCAACTGCGTATAGTGAAAATTTCTTGACAAACAAATATTTTTTAAACGTCTTTTTGACATATTGAAATAATAAAATATCAATTTACAGCTTGCGACTAAGAAAAGTAACGTGACGAACGTTAAAAGGACTCCGTTAAAACCGACAGCTTCCTCGCCAAGAAATAGTATTCCGAATAGTCCTGCCAAGAAGGATTCTAATATAGTGATGCAAGAAAAGGTTAGTTAAAAGTCGTTTTTTTAGAAAATATAATTTTCCTTGTAATCTTCTGATATTGAATTGTCCTGTAGGTGTAGTAGATCCCGAGGTTCTGGTAGACTTCGCGTCCCTCGGAATTTTATGTTGATTTTAAATTTGTTTGATAGCTTACCTTCTGTTTAGGCCCACAGCACTTAGGCCACATGTGACCCATTGTACGTCCTCCAAGGTCATATTCCATCCTGTCCTTTCCAGGAAGGTGAACAGGTCACTAAGAGACTTCTCCTTTATATCGGAAGGTGTAACTAACTCCGGGCACTCGTATAAGACATGCTTGACAGTTTCGTCTTCCTGTTCACACATCCTGCATGGAGGTGTGTCCACTAGCCCCATTGTATGGAGGTGTTTCCTTAGCTGACAGTGGCCAGTCGGAAATCCTACTGTTAAACGTAGGTTTTTCCTGGACATCGCCAAATATTTCTTCGACGCCAGCTTCCCAGGGTGATCCTGGCAAAACTGCATCCCTTGATTTCATCCCATCTCTTTAGGGATTGCAATTACCGAAGTCGTCAGGCCGTAGGTGTCGCTTGGTCCTAAAAGTCATAGTCCAGCTTCCCTGGCTGAAGAATCGGCAATGCGGTTACCTTTACTCCTGTCGTGCCCTTTTTCCCACCTCACGATAATATTGTTATCTACCGAGGCGTTAGCTAAATCTAATACCTACTAGCCCTGATGTAACACATTGTCTGTTCAAGGTTAATAGGGATTGTCTGTTATCAGTGCATATTATGCCAGAAATTCTTTTTCTGGTTAGTTGTTTTGTGGAAGTTTAGATACCAGCCAGTTCTGTTTGAACCACGCTGGTATTTTTTCCCATTCCCCACTTAATTCTTAGGCTTAGTGATCTGGAGTAGACTCCACATCCTGAGCCTTCTTTGGTTTTGAGCCGTCCTGGTGAAAAGGACCATCTCAGTCTTCTTGGGATTGAAGTGTTCCTTACACCAAGTTTCTATTAATTTGAGCCCATCCTGCGCTCTATCGCATAGTGTGTTCTCAAATTTGCCGGTCTGCAAGATAACTATGTCATCTGCGTATGCAATTGTGTAGAATCCATTATTGTTGAAGTGATTAATCAAGGTATCCAGGACTATGTTCCAAAGGAGAGGTGGTAAGACCCCTCGTTGTGGTCATCCCGTTATGACCAATCCTCTCACTATGATGTCTTCTACATTGATACTTATTGCTCTACTAGAGAGCATCTTGAGTATCCATTCTCTCACTACCAGAGGTACATTCCTGGAGTTGAGTTGCTGGGTAATTGTTGGAAAGGTTGTTTTATCAATCGCTCCCTCAATATCTATTAATATACCCAGGGTGGATTATTTATGATCAAATTATCAATTCGGCCAACCACTTGATGAAGGGCCGAATCAGTGGAACTTCCCGGAGTATATGCATGCTGATTTGGATGAAGTGGGTTGTGAACTAGCACTTCATCTCTTATATACCTCTCACATAGCCTCTCCATTGTTTTTAAAAAGAACGGAATGCTTTTGGTAAGGTGTGATCCATCCTTTCTGGTTTGGGTATGAAAATTACTCGTACTTCTCTCCACTTTCTGGGATTATATATCAGAGCTAAAGAGGCTTTGAATATTCCGACCAGGTGCGGCATAAGGATATCCAATCCTCACTGAAGTAGGGCTTCAGCTTACCTTAAATAAAGCACGTTAGAACAAAAATGATACTTCGGAGCTTCGCCCAGCCTTCTTTCTATATTGTTATTCGTCCTGTGACGATCATTTAAAGTCTCTGTCTCCTGTTTCCTCAAACTTTCTTCAAAATAGTCCGAAATGAGCAGAGCATCTTGTGGAATATTTTCATCCTCCAAATTGGTCCGCTACTGATTCCACTGGGATGAATGCGAGTGCAGAAATTGTTCGAAACCATAGAGCGAATTATTGATCCTTTACTGGCTCTAAATGAAGTTCTCTCTCATTTATTGATCCTTTACTGGCTCTAAATAAAGTTCTATCTCATTTATTGATCCTTTACTGGCTCTAAATGAAGTTCTCTCTCATTTATTGATCCTTTACTGGCTCTAAATGAAGTTCTCTCATTTATTGATCCTTTACTGGCTCTAAATGAAGTTCTCTCATTTATTGATCCTTTACTGGCTCTAAATGAAGTTCTCTCTCATTTTATAACAAATTTTATGATAATGTCTAACGGCCTTTGATAACACTATTTTACTTGGGGGACGAAAGGTCCCCATGCCGGTTACAATCGGTTCGAGAAGGGGGAAGGAAAAATATAAATATCTTAAGAATCGTTGTATATTCCCTTCCCCTTCTCGAAAAAATATCAAATAATTTGTATTCCACGTGAAGTTTTCGAAAAAGAGGAAGAAATTTTGTTCAAAATAAGAATTTATAGATTGAAATTTTTTTCTTTTTAGTCAAAACCGACAGTACCTCCTCGAACACCTTCCTCGACCCGACCATCATCGAAGCAACAAAGCCCTCGATCAGTTGTCAATCGTGACGATCTCACAGAATGTACTTATTGTGGTAGAAGATTCGCCGAAGATCGTATCCAAAAACACGAAGACGTTTGCTCGAAGACTGGTAAAAAGAAGCGAAAAGCTTACGATGCTACCAAACATAGAGTACTAGGAACTGAACTGGAATCGTACGTGTTAAGAGGTCCCAAATCGAAAACAAACAATACCAAGGTAAATTGACGGTTGACATAACCTCTATGTTGTGGTGACATCTAGTGGAAAGTAGGTACCTATGAGGTAGAAATGTAGATGGCGCCACAGTAATTACACTTTCTGGCTACCTATTTTACTATCTCAGACCTACTTTCGATCTGCACTGCACTAGAATACGATCCACCGCAACAATCAATTTAATTTTTTTTTCTAATTTTAGCCGACTTCCAGAAATGCCACTAAAAAAGACTGGCGTCGAACACACGAGGAGTTTATTTCAGCGATAAGAGCTGCTAAAGAGGTTCAAGCTCATGTAGCAAAAGGGGGTAAATTATCTGATCTACCACCTCCACCGCCGTCTTCTAATCCTGATTATGTGCAATGTCCCCATTGTGGGAGGAGATTTAATGCAGCTGCGGCCGAAAGACACATCCCCAAATGTGCCGACTATCAGTTTAACAAACCTAAAGCTGGAGTGGCTGTTAAGGGAAAGACTAACAACAAACGATGAACTAATATTTTTATACACTGCTTCTTTAATTTTTATTGTGAAAAAAAATTTTTGTATTAATATTTTCTATATTTTTAACTATAAATGTATATTTAAATAAACATATATAATAATTCATTTTATTCATCATACGTTTGGAGATGGAGGATCGCTTAAAACGGAAGAAGATATTGGTTAGATTGGGTTATGTGAGGTTAGGTTGTATATATGTAATAGGAGATGGAGAAGGTAAAGGTGGTATAGTGGAATAGAGAAGGGGATACAGAGGATGTTTAGGGATAGGTACCTGATGCTAGGAGGAAATGGAGTGGGTCAAGGAGGTATGCACTACGAAAAGGAATGGGGTAAGGGTGAAGACGGAGGAGTTGATCTGTCGGATGAAGGGAGATTGTAGGGATGAGAAAAAGGTGTTCGATCTGATGAGTCGACTGTTTGATGAAGTGGGGAGCGGGGACAGCATTGGACTCCACAGGCTTGAGCAGGTAGAGGTGGAGGTGCTGAAGAAGATGGTGGCGTGGGTGAGAGGTGGCGGGGGTAACAATCTACACAGATGGGGAAAAGGAAAAGGAGGGCAGGAATGGGGCGATAATCGATCAGGAGGGTATCGAGAGGATTAAAGGGGCTGAGGGAGATGAAAGGGGAGTGGGTGGATAGACTCAGAGTCTCAAGAAATAGGGAAGTGGTTATCGAGGCAAAGAAGGGGGTTGAGGTGAGGGGAATTCTGGGGGAGGTGGAAAGGGTGTCAGAAGCTAGGGTGGTGGTGAGGGCGGAATGGGAAAAACCGGTAGCTTTATTGGGAAAAAATGAGATTAGATTGGGGTGGAACATGGTAAGTATTATTGTGAAATTGTTCCACCTTGTATGTTTTAATTTTTACTTACTTGATGTTGAATTTGTAAAAATGATTGATTTGTCAGTTTTAAAATATAGCTGTCAATAAAATAGTGAGAAGACTAAAATTGGATTTATTGGCAAACCTTTGCGACTAAATATCAAAGGTTTTAACAATTATAGAGGGTAGAGAGATGGCAGATGCTTTGGATGTGGGATAAAGGGGTATATAGTAGCAGGGTGCAAGGTGAAGGGAGACAAGGAGAGGAGTAAGTATAAGAGCGAGGATCACATTATGCCCAGAGACTGTCGGCATGCCTTCCTTTGTAGGGTATATGGGGAAAGGGGACACAAGCCAGGGGAGATAGAATGTAGTAGGGGAAGGAAGGGAGTAGATGTAGACGATGGAAAATAGGAAGGAAAAAATGGAAGGAACCCTCTGGACCCCTCAGGGGGGACGAGTCTGGTCAAATAGGAGGAAGGGGAGAGCAGTGCGCGGGAAGAAGGAATGTAGGGGATGGGTGGAGGTGGCTAGTGCAAGATATATTGGATGAAGTGATTTTTAGAAGGGACATATGTGGTGTGTGGATCTGAGGTAAATATTGGGGATGAGTCCAACACTGTTTGGGTCCTGGACCCATTCGAACATGAGTTGCCCACTCAATAAAACCTTATTGTGCCCCTTTGAAAATATTGACCGAGCATGAACTTGTTTAGTCAGCAAGTAACTCTTAAAGGTTAAAAAATCTTCAATTTGTTGAATATATATAGGAATTAACATCGATTTTAGTCAAATATCAAAAACTATGTTCTAGAAGCCCCCTTTTTGTAAGATTTTTTGTTTCTAAATTCCCCAAAATGATTCCTTAGCCTTTAAATCGATACAGTAGCCTGTGAAAATGATTCCAGACCTGATGTCCTCGAGACTATATTATTTTCATATAAAAACATCCTGTTCTAACTGATTGAAAAACTATTTAAAAAAATATATATATATCCAACAATTAGGGAAGTGCATAATAATAAAAAAAGAGATTAACAGATAATACAAATAATAACCTACACCAGTGGCGTGCGTATATTTAGAATGGCGAAATGTGGAAAATCTTTTGTTGTACATCAAATGGTGACGGCACAATGACAAATGACGCAACTATTTAATAATTACAACGTTGTCGGATTTTATTAAATGAAGGAATACTTCTGAAATCGGAAAGATAAAAAATGTTTACATTAATTCGTACGACACTGGTATATTTATCCTTTAAAAGGAATATGTTTTCAAAACAGTAACATTGTGTCGAGTTAGATTGAATTTATTTGTTTTTCTTCAGTTGTAATCAATGAAAATTGTCGTAGCAGTGGCATTATTATACTTAACTTTTTTATATGGGGATCCTGTAAGTACTGCAGTTTAACAAACACTCTGTATGTTAATATAGTTCCTCAAACTTACTTTTTCTAATAAAGCGACAAATAATATCAAAGGAATTTGTTATTTATCGATTTTATATATTGAAAATTATTATTATTTTTGTATAATTCCAGTTGGACTACAAAGCCATTTTGAACAATATCCATTTGGACTATGTCAATTACTCAATGGCCACTCGTAATAGTTCATTTGGTATTTTCAAATATAATAGAACCCAGTTTGCTATTAACGCTTCAATTTGGATCCTGCAGGATATAGATGGAAACGACATAGAGGTAGATAAGTACAGTTGATCCGGTGAATCTTTTCCCATGCGTCATCATTCATATACAAACGCAATAAATCAATACATTAAGTAACACGTAGGTCGTAGATTGATGTTATAATTAGGATGTGGCTAAAATGACGGTGAACGTTATTTATTATTGTATTGAAGCTGGTGTAAAATAATAGATGTTTGTAAATATTTTACAGTCATTTAGCAATATGCAACCTAATCATTTAGTTTGAAAAAACTGTTAGTATTCCAGAGTTTTATGGGGCTATTGCTTTTAAGCAAATTTACTTGCATAAGAGTTAGTATTAATAACAACTTCCTCAGTAGAAACTTTGCAAATCAGTATTGCCCTGTTAGGGTTATGGCTGGCAACCATTACTATTGGGCCGTCCCACCCATACAGTTCAACAATGAAAAATAAAAATCTTTTGGGTTGTAAAAATAAATAATTAATATTTCAAATATGTATATTTAAGACTCATATATATACAAGAGATTTTATTTAATTTTCCTCGTAGACAGAATCAGAGCTATCACCAGTATTTATATCTATTGTAATTGGTTGAATGCTAATATCAACTATATTCTGCTCTCGGGCATACTTCTTTTGAATAATTTCATGGGTATGCCTAACACATTTTTCCCAAATTTTTTGATTACATTGTCCCAGTGCCTCTTTCCACATATTTATAACAGAACTATCTGGATACCCATCTTTTCTAATATATTTATTATAATATGACTTGCAATTTGCCCAAATTAATTCAATAGCGTTGAATTCACAATGATATGGCGGTAGTCTCAGCACTTCATGACCATGTTCTCGTAGTAACTCATCAATTATATACACGTTTTCTTTTCTATTCATTTTTGCAATTTGTAGCAATTCAGGTTTCGTAAGTTTTGTTTCAAACTGAATGTTGTTTGTTATCAACCATGTAACAATCTCATTTTTTGTTGAATTAGTAGAAGGTTGCTTTTCTAAAAGAACACTATGATATGGAGCATTATCCATAACAATAAGAGATGGCTCTTCTAAGTTGGGAATTAATTGAGTACTTATCCATTTCATAAATATTTCATTGTTCATATCTCCATGGTAATCAGCTACTTTAGATTTTGAACAGAATAATAAACTTGCTTCAGAGACAAATCCTTTGGCAGAACCAGCATGGACAATTATAAAACGTTTACCATCATAACCATCTAGTTTACTTACACTTTTAGTGCTGTTGTCTTGCCAAGATTTTGTTTTATTTCCCTTCGAATAGATCCATGTTTCATCCAAAAATACAAGTTCTCTTGGGTGAGTACTTGAAAGGTTTTCCATATATTTACGCAGAAAATTGGCTCTCAAGGCTGCAATACTGGTCCGCTCCATTAAAGCTCTCCAATTGTCATCTTTGTTATATTTGAATCCCAATGTTTTTAACAAAGTGCTCAGAGATGTTTTGCCAATAGATACAATTTCGCTTTCCCTCAATTTACAATTTAAGGTAGTCAAAGTAACATGCTTCTCTAAAACAAAAACAAAAATTATAGTACAGATTCAATTTGAACAAATACTATATTTTTAATGATATTATGTTTGTTCATTTCATTAATGTTTTAACCTTGACTGTTCAAAAATAAGGTAAATTTAATAGTTGAATTAAATTGTAATGTAGTCACAAAACTACTAAAATCTATATAAATACCTTCCTAAATTTTTCTTGAATATACCATGATTTGAATACTCATTACAAAATACCTACACCTACATTTTACCAAAAAATTCTAATTAAATAGTTTGATATTTACTCTGTTGGTACATATCATATAATGTGTTCCGTACTGCCATCTTAGCTCCCCCGGGTAGATCAGTTGTTTTAGTTTTAGAACGAGTTCTGCTTTTGCCTGGGCTTGAAAGAATTGGATTATTTTCTTTTCTTTTTTTTTAGAGCATTGCTCGTCGAGATATTTTCAAAGCAGCAGCTACCCTCTAACATAAAAAAATTGATTAATAATAAGTATATTGCTAAACAAGCATGCACTTAAATTTACTTAATTACAGTTAACTGAAAATAATTGTCATATTAGTAAAGCGTGATATATAGACGTCAAAAAATAATAGTTCAATACCAACCCCGTTTACTTTAGAAGTGTAATTCAATGTCTGTTGGGGCATATAGCTCGAGAAGTAGTTGTTGCTTCTTAGTAGACGGTCTGCTCTTTGGAAATTAATTTTTCTAATTTTGTAAAGCGTTTAATAGTATTGAACTATTATTTTTTGACGTCTATGCACTTAAATATTTATGTTACCTCTTGAACACATGAAAGTGGTTCCAAAGGTCCTCCATTTCATTTTTCTAACTCAAAATACTCCAACACATTCAGGACCAGCTCCTGTGCTTGCGAATTCAACGTTTTTCCAGGCATATTCTAAAAATAAAAACCATTCATAAATAGTTCTGGTCTTTCGGAAAATGAGGTCAATATTTTCTACATTGGTGGCAGCAAAATATGTTTCATATATTTCAGTTTAATGGAGTTCTATCCAGAATCATAATGAAATGTCAATTTAAGGTTAGTTTTCATTAGGAAGTAAATAAATAAAAAGTAGATGAATAATATTTACTTACCACAATAATTCGAACACTCAGGAATAAGTTAGTCGTTATAACAACTGTTTTTGAAATAAATGTATATGCAAGGGGCAAAAAAATGGATAAAAATGTAAAATAAAAATGTAAACAAAGTCTTTGGTCTGTCAATATACAAATTCGCGGTTAAACCACAGAACTTCTGTTGTGTGGGTTACACCTAATCACCCACATTCATCATATGGCTATCTCTGTCTGTTATATTATGTTGTAATGAAACAAACGGTTTCATTTCGGGGGTTTAGATTCTGTGAGTAGAAAAGAGATGTACTACAAAAAGTAGTATGTGAATAATTTCATACATGGGAAAAGATTCAGCGGACCAACTGTATCTCCCTAATAAATATAAACAAAAACATCGATTATTTCATGCCAAAACGATCAGATTCCACCAGAAGCAGTGTCGTGCTATTTTTTTTCTATTTCATATAATTCAGAACTTAAAATTCATCCACCTAAAACTTTTTATTTATTTTATCTTTTTGCAAATTT
This sequence comes from Lochmaea crataegi, assembly GCA_947563755.1. Lineage (NCBI taxonomy): Eukaryota > Metazoa > Arthropoda > Insecta > Coleoptera > Chrysomelidae > Lochmaea > Lochmaea crataegi. The sequence continues at coordinate 8,547,376 of OX387433.1, read as the reverse complement.
TTTAGTATCTCACCGTTCTCTCTGTCAAGTTAAGTCAATTTCAGTCGGTCGACTGTATACGGTTAAAATTCTAATTGGTTTGGTGGATTTAGACCAGATTGCACTGTTGCCAAACTATACATTTTTCTTTTTTTAGACTACCTCGTCACTATATATGTTTTTAAGCAATAGTTTCAAAACTACAGGGCTGGAATTAAAAACACCGAATTCGTGTAAAATGTGGAAAGACAATTTATACGGCATCAGGACAATTTTGACTCGATGCGGAGTTATCGATTTATGTTCAATTAAAAAGGTAATTTTCAATATTGAAAAAATTTTTTTTATTGTTTTATTGTGTTTTTTAGGGTCATTGGCATTTAGATAACTGTTGGCCTTGGGAATCTCTTAAATATTATCCAAAAAGTTTTCCTCACGGTTCTTATAAAATAAGTATAATATCGAAGTTGAAAAATGGTGCCATATTGGTGAAATTAGATTTTTATGGACAAGCAAGTTTGTATTTTAAGGAGATGGAACATTCTAAAATTAAAGTATTACATTGAAGAATTGTTGTTATTTTGTGATAAACAAATTATAATTAAGCGATTTTATTTTGGTAAAATTGTAATTTAACACTCTGTAGATTATATTTTTCACAGAAATAGTAGTTTGATTTTTTTGGTATCATGAAAATAGAGCGGAAGGAACTGGGAAAAACCCCAAGTATCTCTCAAGCGGAAATTCACGCCATAAGAACGTGTGCCCAGCTCAATATTGATGAAGGACAGTCAAGCAGCCATTAAAGCACTGAGCTCTTGTGTAATCAGTTCCAAAATGGCGTGGGAATGCCTAAGCAAACTCAATGAACTAGGTGTTGAAACCACGCGTTCAACAATTTGTATATTTATATTTTAGTTCCTTTGTATATTCATGTTTTAGTCCTTTTATTTCCATTCGAAATTCCTACCGGCGTGCCACTGCCTTCAAAACACTTCTACCTTAGTTCAAATTTGCGTTTCGTTTTCTTTCCCTGGCGGCTGATCGGCGCCTTGCAATATTTACTATTATTCTTCGGCAGTTGAAGTAGGCGTGACCAAACGCACCCTTCACGCCCAAATGCATTATCTCCCTGGTTTTTATGAGGTTAGTTCAGCTAGTAAGAGTGTTCAGTTTCCAAGCCGATGGGTCTCCCAGCTATTTTTTAAGGGTAAAGCTCACGCTGACTGGGTACTGTTTCTGCTGTTCCCAGTACTGTTGGACTATGCATAGCACATGACTACACAATCTACCAACCAAAACCACCTCTAATTCTTTCCTCTACCACTTCCCTGGAATTGTCTATGTGACGTCAGATCAGGAAAGTGGTAGTCATTGTCTTCATTCGATGGATACTATTACGTCTCTACACACTAGATTGCCATATTAATTCCTCCTCATTTTTAATTATTATTATTTTTGCTATATGATCCGATACTACATAACCATTTTTGGGATTTGCTTGTCTTTTTCATCATGGCAATTGCTACATTCCCCTTTCGATCCAGAATCCAGCCTTTATTTTTCGCTATTTTGATAGTACTGGTTCCGGGATAATAATAATATCAGAATACCCTCTGTGCTCTTGTTATGAGCCCTAGGTATTGGTTAGGGGTATTCCGTTGGATCCATCCTGTAAACTACACGATTCTCTATACTTCTAGAGGTATTTTGGGCTTCAAGCTTCCCAGCTCATGTTAAACCCGAAGAAATGTCAGTTATTCCAAAACCGAGTCAACTATGTGGGTCATATTGTGAGCAATGAAGGAGTGGCGGTGGATCCAGAGAAAATTGCTTCCATCAAGCAATGGCCGCAACCTACCGACAAACATCAAGTTAGGAGCTTCCTTGGACTTTGCACATACTATCGAAGGTTCATAAGGAAGTTTGGAGACATTGCCAAGCCACTAACTCGACTCACAGAAGAAACCAGACCTTTCATTGGGATGAAGAATGTCAAAATGCTTTTGAAACCCTGAAGAGACGTTTAACCACGGCACCGATACTAGGATATCCGTTACCAGAGGGAGACTTCATTCTTGACACTGATGCAAGCAACGTAGGGATTGGAGGAGTGCTCTCACAGATCCAAGGAGGACAGGAAAGAGTGCTGGGATATTTCAGTAAAGTCCTCTCCAAACCAGAACGAAACTACTGCGTCAGGAGAAGAGAACTTTTGGCGGTAGTGAAGTCTGTGGAACACTTTTACCAGTATCGGTATGGAAGGAAATTCTTGATACGGACTGATCATGCAGCACTTAAGTGGTTGATGAAGTTCAAGAATCCCGAGGGCCAGATCGGGTACGACTTCAACATCGAACATCGGGCTGGTGTGAGCCACCGAAATGTCGACTCTCTGTCTAGACGGCCGTGCCCAGCAGACTGTTGCCACTGCAACAAGGCGGAATCCAAGGAAGCTACTGTTTCAAGAACTACAGTAGTCAATGAGGAATGGTCACCCATCAGGATCAGAGATCAGGAGAATGATCCTCACCAGAAGATGATCCGGCAATGGAAGGAAGAAAATCGGCGACCCACTTGGCAAGAAATGTCAAGATTTTCACCGACACTCAAGACATATTGAGCTTAGTGGGACTCCCTTGTATATGAAGAAGGCTTGTTCAAACGAATCCTTGAAAACGATGATGGTTCCGAAAACAGAAGACAGTTAGTCATCCCATAGCTGAGGTACTGAGGAAGCTACACGACGGTCTATCAGGAGGGAGTGAAGAAAACCCTTCAGCGAGTCCGTGAAAGGTTTTATTGGATAAACAGCTCCGGCGATGTGAAGGACTGGTGTAAGAAGTGTACGACTTGTGCTAAGAGTAATGGACCACATCGCAAGAGAAAGGCACCCATGAAGCAGTATAATGTTGGAAGAAGGGGACAAAGTATGGTTACACAACCCGACGAGGAGAAAAGGGTTTTCTCCAAAATTACAAAAATCGTGGGAGGGTCCGTACTTGATCAAGAAGAGGATCAATGTCGTCATCTATCGCATAAGCAAGATCCCTAATGGAAAACCGAAAGTAGTCCACCAAAACCGACTAGCGCCGTTCGAAGGAGACCATGACATAGAAGAAGGAGTGAACCATGTCCAGAAAGATTCTGACCCTGCCTTCGAAGAGTTTATGGGCGCATATGGAGGTACCGGTAAGGCTAGATTTGGAGTCATTACAGAGCAACGACAAGACCTGTTCACGCTCCCGGAAGACTATTCACTGGCACACAACATCCCAGCCAGTATCAAAAACGCACGAGGCCTGGCAACCGTCTTCCGAAAGAAGTTTAGGCAACTAGAAAAACTTGAAGAACAGATTCCAACCCCTGGCAAGACACTGAGACTCAACCACAATTCATGGTACATCTTCTACCTGGTAACAGAGAACGAATTTCAAGATCGATCCATCTACCGGAATGTGTGGGAAGCGCTACGTAGCCTTCGAGACCATGTGCTGGAATCCAACGTGAAGAAACTAGCTATGCCTAAGATAGAGAGCAACCAGTTGGATTGGCGAGTCATCAGGAATATGATGGAAGTGATCTTCGAAGATACCGGTGTCCACATATTAATCTGCAGCTATATTCCCCCTTATCAGTGTACAATGAAGTCACTGTACGACCGGAAAGTGTAGAAATGGGTCCAGTTGCCGATTTAAACATCCAGTCCCGGCTACACAGAAGTTCCAGGAGAAACTTCCTATTAAGGAGGGGGCAATGTTGTGAGGTCACCAACTCAAAGCCGGCCCTGTCCCCCGACTGTAAATTTTGGTGGCTGCGCCGGTATTCTCCCCTTGCATTAGAATGTACTTGAACATTCTGGAATGGTTTCGTTCGTGCATAGCCCGAGCACCGAAGGTACTAGAGTTTTCCAGAACCGATAAGGACTATATATACGCGGGTTATTGAGTGCGTAAACAGTTAGTTAGTTTCGCATTTTATTGACTATAAAATCGAGCAGGTTTTTGAAAAAAAGTAACAAATTACATAACAAAATCTATTTTTGTAAATTTATTACATAGTACAGTTTTTCAAGAATTCCATTTTTTTATATAAAAAAAAATGTTTTTATGGAACCGTAGAATCGGACGATTCACTTTTTTCGTCCTTCACAGACGACGTAGTCGAATTATATCCAATATCGTGGTATCTTACAGGATAAGTTAATTGGTTTCCCTTGTCCCAAGAATACAATTCCTGAAAAATAAAAACCCGTTTCTGTACCGTGCCTAATTTTAATAAACTTTTAAATACACCAAATACATATTTTTAATTAATCACCTGATTTTTTGCATTATACCCCAGCATAGTCGTCTTTCTAAAGGGATTCGTAAACGACAGATTTACGTCCAACAGATTATTTTTGTAGAGGTCGAAAGCGAAACGAATTTTCGTATTTCTATCGGTAACGCTATCAACGGCATAAACGACACCACAAACAATAAACATTTCACCAATTTTTTGATGCTCTAAACTAATATTCCAAATATACTGAGCCTTCATCGTTTCCGTGTTTACCTAAAACAAATATTCTCTTTTGCTTACATTACAGTTATGGAAAGTAGAAGGAAGGAGAACCATCTTGTATGGGGGACAAGTTGAAAAAATGTCCACCTGTAAACAGCAAATTATAATTCGAAGATTCACCGAAATGGCGCTCGTGTAGCTAATGGAAATGATGTAAATTTAGCATGTGAATTTGAATTTAGAATCAACCGGAAGTATTTCTTTCCTTTTTTAATTTTGTATCTTTCTCTAATAATTCATGGCGCTGTTTTTGAAATCTTTCCACTTGCTACTATGGCGCCACCTTCATTTGCTCCCTTTCGATGGACACTTTTTAATACATTCAGATGGTGCTCCTTCCTTCTACCCTCCATAATTACAGTGTCACACCATGCTTTAAATATACAACTATAAGATATTGATATTTTAAACTTACTTTCATTATAGCAGTGTTATTTGACCCTGGTACTGCGAATATTAACCATAACCCATTGTCATCGACGTTAAAATCCACAGTATTATATTGACCTTTATAAAGTTTATCATTTTTATTATTACTGAATTTTGAATTTGTATTTGAATCAGAGCCTGGTAGATCCAAAGGTACCTACAATGTATTTTAATGAAGAAACATTTTTCTCTTCAATTACCAACTTTTCTCCTACCTCCAGATGATATAAACCGACTTATGAATAAAACAAGGAATATTTGTGTCACTACTTATGACGCACCTTGTATTCATATTTGAAAATATAAACTTCAGAGGAGTATCACCATTATAACTTCCAATTTTTTTATAATAAACATAAAGAGATATTAATATGGTTTTTTAATATTAATATTAATACATATAATTTTCATTTTTATTAAAATTAGGTGAAAAGGTAAAATATTAATAATTTGGATCGAAGATGGTTGACATAGATGGATTTCTTAGTAAAATTACAGTTTCCATTAACTGTTTCGTTAGTATATTGGTTACAAGATGGCACCGCTTGTTCAAAAATTTATATTTACGAAAGTTAATTTGTTTCAATAAAACTTATATTAAATTCAGAGATAAATATCATATAAGACATAAATAAAAATAGATTTATCGATTAAATAGAACCTTTTGAATCATAGCTCAGTCACAAAACAAAAAGAAGAACACTCAAGGCTGATACTGGACTTGTATTTGGTGGTGTTTCCCAATCCGTTGCTACATCATTTACAACCCCTACAAGTTTGAATGTTTCTGAGCCATCAAGTGAAAATGTCAAACCATCTTTTACATTTGGACCTCCTGATCCTTTTAACTTTGGAAAAACTTCATCAGCCTCTCCCATCACTAAACCACCTGGTTTTATTTCTCTATTTGGTACTACTTCATCTACTGGCAATGTTTTTAATGATGTCACTACTGCTATATCTAGCTCTAGTAAAATAATATCAGTAGCAAATAAATATTTGGTTCAACTTCTACTAGTACTTTTGGTACCGGCTTTTAGTAGTTTTCAACCAAAATCTGACCCTAACGTTAGTTTTGGTACCCCTTCAACAACCACCGCTTCTCCTACAGTTGGTTCTGCTGTACCACCGGTAACATCTAAAACTACTGGATTTGGTGTTTCTACTGCAAACACAAACTTTGGTAATAATCCCAATTTTGTAGCCACAACAATTCCTATCTTTGGTAGCATTTCAACGCCTAGTTTTGATACTACAACTTCTGGGTTTGCTCCTACTGCAACTTCTGGTTTTGAAACTGCTACAAAGCCTACTTTTGGTTCTACTTCTACTACATCAACTTCCAGCTTTGGAACTACAACTCCCAGTTTTGGAACAACTGCATCTTCAGGTTTTCTTAATACTCCTTCTCCTAGCACCTCTCCAGGTTTTGGTAATGCCTCTATCCAAGGATTTGGTACAAATACAACATCAGCAGCTTTTAGTGCTCCAGTAACATCTGCTAATAATATTTTTGATCCTTCAACAACTAGCACAAATTTCAGAGGTGGTAATTTTGCCGCACCTGTAACCTTGGATAGTACTTTTGGTACTGCAACTATAGTCAGTAGTGGGTTTGGAACTTCAGCTGGTGATGTTGTATTTGGTAATGCACCTGGTTTTGGTACTTCCACATCATCAGCTTTTAATTTTGGTGGAAACACCACACCATCTAATACCGGATTTGTAGTCGCTACCACTGCAGTGACTACTGGATTTTGTACTACGACTGCACCTGGATTTGGAGCTAATCCAGGTTCGATATTTGTAAAATCAAATGTACCTAATTTTGGAGGTAAACTGCATCATCTTTTGCTAATAATAGTACAGGATCTTCTTTTATGGAAGCTCCTTTTGGCGCCCTGTTACCAGCACGCCATCATTTGGTACTACTACTACTACATCTTCATTTACTTTTGGAGGAGCAAATGCAACATTCACCAGTCCATCTACTACAAGTTCGTTATTTGGTGCCACTCAAAGTCCTTTTGGTAGTGGAGCTTCCGGCGCTCATTTCACTTTTATCTACTGGTAAAAATAGTACCAGTGGGACTTTTCCTTCTACAAATACGACAACACCAACGTTTGGAAGTACCTTTGGACAGAGTAATACTGGTTTTGGTGATCAGTCTGCAGGGTTTGGAACACCTAATAAGAATAGTACCTTTGGAAATGTGGCAAGTGGTTTTGGAAATACTACAGTCACCCAAGCGTATGGTACTAGTCCACCAGCACTGCAAGTAAGTTTCTTTAAATATATTGAGTGTTTTTTCGCTTTCGGAGCTCCTCTGGAACTCACCAATAAGTAAATGTTTATCACTACAATGCTTTCTTGTACAATACTGATATATCAAAATGGCGTCTCTTTAATAAAAGCCGACTAGATTCAAGAAACGATTTTCAATAGACCGGTTTAACGGAAGACATCTTGTAGTAGCGGCAACCGTTGTCCACCTATAGGATTATATAGGAACTAATAGAAGCTAACTGTAATTTTAAAAGGAAACTGTACCCACAGAACTGGTAGACTAACAAGATTACGTTAAAAGTGTCACCTTTTACTCGTTCACTATACGAGACATATAAATGTGTCCTCGTTCTCTCGACGAGTCCCTAAAAAAAGAGAAAAATATACCGTTACCGTAATCTTAGATACATCTGTCCAAGACCTGAGTTACAGTCCCCTTTTAGAATTACAGCTAGCTTCTATTAGTTCTTATAAAATCGATAGGTGGACAACGATCGCCGCTTCCCCAAGATGTCTTTCGTTAAAACGGTCTATTGTTTTAGACTCGCCATTTAAAATCTCTGTCAGTTGTCGAAATTTATTCCGCCGCTTGTGTCTTGTGACAATTTTAATTTCAAACATTATTCCTAAGATGGAGGAATTTATACTCTGACTTGATACGTTTCATAATATGAGATTTATTTATTCTACTGGATGTTTAAGAAAAGTTGGTAACTAATTTGATAAAATTAAAAAATTTACTTACTGTACTTTCATTGAGAAGATTGTATCTAACAATTCTTCGTGTATCTTTAATATTATAATAGAAATTTCCGTTGTATATTACGTGAGTATTACCTCCGAATGGATGGTCTAAATTATATGTTCTGTAAAATAAATTTATAATTATTCAGTTTTATGTATCCATCTTTATTTTCCCTCATTTTAACTGCCCATAACTTCTAAAAGGTTTGAGATAGAAACATTAACGTGTGACTGAGCAAAGTCAACAAAAAAATGTCAAACATCCGCCATTTTTGTTGTGACGTGGGCAAAACGAATAAAAAAACTTTTTGAACAAAACTTGTGCTAAAATGAAGCATTTTAGTGAAAACCGCATGTTTCTGTCTCAAACCGTTTAGAAGTTATGGGCAGTTAAAATGAGGGAAAATAAAGGTATTTTATAAATATTACAATAGAGGAGTTCAGTTTAAGGTCAGTGTGAGCAACAAAAAGTGGTTTTAATTACAAGAATGACAGTTAATGTCTACCATTCAAAACATGAGATTTTTTCAGGTTTTTTATCATTACGAACTTCTATATTGCTTTATTAAAGCAATGAATACACCCTCGAAGGGTAACTCTTAAAATTTCAAATGACGTTTTAGCTGAATTCTCAATGCATCGGAGGCCAGTAATTCTAGGAACTTTCGGTAAATCACCAATTTTCTTCTGTCATTATGTCACTAGTTATGTCAGATGTCAGTTTAAAAAGCAATCAGAAGAATAAAGTGATACAACTAACTAGAACTACTACAAAGGTATGGAAAATGAACATAAACGAATATCAACAAAAACAAATAACACTGACATAACTAGTGACAAAATGATAGAAATGAAATGGTGACTTGTAGAATTACTGGCCTCCGATGCGTTGAGAATTCAGCTAAGATGTCATTTTAAATTTTAAGATTTATACTTCGGGGGTGTATTAATTGTTTTAATAAAGCAATATAGATGTTCGGAATGATAAAAAACCTACGCAAAAATCTTATGTTTTGAATGGTAGACATTAACTGTCATTCTTGTCATAAAAACCACTTTTTGTTGGTCACACTGACCTTAAACTGAACGTAGAAACACAGAATACACCAACTGGTGTATTCTTTGGTAGAAATACTAAATACTCAGTTTGCTAAGCTCATCAGAGATGGCGCTAGTCGTCTTGTTCTAGTTGAAATCAAAATAAAAACTATGTTTTTAAAAAAAAACTCACACAGTAGGAGCGTCTTGTCTAAACATAGTTTTATTGGCATATTCAAATAATTTGTCTGGTATAGATTCCCTGGTTACCCAATATTTCATCTCGTCTATATCCGTTATGGGATTTGAATCTCGCATCCAACTTCCAAATTGATCGTCAGTAGCTCGAAGGTAGACAGGTTTACCAACTGCGTAAAGAACACAGTCTGTGGAAAGATACAATACAGATTATTACTTGCGTCTAGCCTTACCGTTTAATTTTGCAGCCTGCATGCACGCATGCGCATTTCATGATCAGTTTGCCTTCTGAATTTTTAGGTTAGAATAATTAGGAACTAATTCTTGTTTTTGTTTCTAATAAGTTTCATAATTTCATAAAAATAACCATTCCATTCACGCTGTCCCTTCTGTATAGCTTTTTCAATGATTTTCCTTGCCCTTCTCGATAAATTAAGAGGCAAATTGATCATGAAATGCGCTTGCGTGCATACGGGCTACAAAATTAAACGGTGAGGCTAGACGCAAGTTAGTTAATTTAGGTATCAATAGCTACAGGGTGTATACAATAAGTAAATCTACTACCTTTGACTCTATTCGGAAATCCACTATAAGTAATATCTTCGTTGTAGGGTCGAACTTCCCAATGGCTTATTAAATCTATTAATGATACTCCTCCAGCTACGCATTTAACTTCGCATTCCGGACATTGTATGGGTGGTCCACAAAGATCTTCTAAAGATACTTTATCTGGAGGAGGCATACCGAATAGAACGGGACCTTTACCTCGCTCGGTATATAGAGATTGATTTGAAGTGTATTCTGGAAAAAAATTATACAAAACAAAATTATTATACTGGGTTGTCTTTTTTTAAACACTTCGAAACGTTAGATTTTTCTATACTTAGTGCAATGATGTTACGTCTACTAAATACAGTTCCGGGTGTCCTAAACTGTTAAAAAAAAATAACAAAATATTAAATTTTACAAAAAATGTTGTAGATTCTATACGTATTATATAAATTTGATCAAACTTTTTCTGAGTACTCCAATAATCGAAACAATTATTCAGTATGAACGGTTGCTGAAACCGCCACCGTCTACACTGTTAAAAAAAATAAAGAAATATTGAATTTTCCAAAAAATGATTCTGTTCTCATCTAATTAACTTACTTCCCAGTTGAAACTCTCCTTTGGTAGTTTGCAACTCGTTTTTGCTGATGCAATAGTATTTGTAGTTAAAATCGTGTGTATTTATCTTGGTAATGTTCAACTGCATCCTGAATCTGTATCCGTTTCTCTCCAAAGTATTGTCTATTCGGAATTTGTCGCTGCTTTCAAGAAGTCTACCGTCAGATCTCTCCCAGTATCTGCAATTTTATATCGAGAATAAAAAAAATCTCGTTACTTTTCCAAAAAAAAAACGACTATAATTACTTACTTAATTACAGTTAACTATAAATAATTGTCATATTAGTAAAGTGTGATATATAGACTCTAGTCCAGGATTATGCTCTCAGAGCTTCTGGACGAATAGCATCTACCTTGTGCTGATGAGGCGCAATACGCCGAAACCGGTCCACAAGTGATGCTATTCTTTCTGATCGCAAACCAGAATGGTTGGTTCTATCTTAACAGATATACCGACCCCGTTTACTTTAGAAGTGTAATTCAATGTCTGTCGGGGCATATAGCCCGAGAAGTAGTTGTGGCTTCTTAGTGGACGGTCTGCTCTTTGGAAATTTATTTTTTTACAACTGCTATGAAAAGTGACGTATTTCTCATACCTTACTTGATTTCAAAACCAAATATTGCTCATACTGTGAGAAATAATATTTCTCACGGCACTTTGCCCACGCCACATATATTTATATGGAGAATCAAATAAAATCGACAAAAACTTAGTAGGCTACTGTCATCTTTAAATACCTACTTAGTTGTCACAAAACTGTCAGATTATATTAGAAAATATGTTAAAAATTTTAAAAAATTGTCGAAAATTTTGAAATATGGTCAAAAATTGTCAAAAATTTGGAAAAATGGTCAATAATTGTCAAAAACTGTCAAAGTTTTGAAAAAATGGTTAATAATTGCCAAATATTTTCAAAAATTGTCTAAAATTTGGAAAAATGGTTAATAATTATCAAAAACTGTCAAAATTTTGAAAAAATGGTCAATAATTATAAAAGACTGTCAAAAATGGTCAATAATTGTTAAACATTGTCAAAGATTTGGAAAAATTGTCAAAAATGGTCAATAATTGTCAAATATTTTTAAAAATGATCAAAAATAGTCAATAATTGTTAAAATTTTGAAAGTTGTCCAAAATGGTCAATAATTGTCAGAAACTGTCAAAAATGGTCAATAATTGTCAGAAACTGTCAAAAATGGTCAATAATTGTTAAAATTTTGAAAAATGGTCGAAAATTGTTAAAATTTTGAAAAAATTGTCAATAATTATAAAAAAATGTCAAAAATGGTCAATAATTGTTGAAAATTGTCAAAATTTTTAAAAAGTTGTCAAAAATGGTCAATAATTGTCAGAACCTGTCAAAAATGCTCAAAAATTGGCAAAAATGGTCAATAATTGTTAAAATTTGGAAAAATGGTCGAAAATGGTCAAAATTTTTGAAAAACTGTCAAAATTGATCAATAATTGTCAAAAATGGTCAATAATTGTTAAAATTTGAAAAAATGGTCAAAAATTTTGAAAAAATTGTCAATAATTATAAAAAAATGTCAAAAATGGTCAATAATTGTTGAAAATTGTCAAAATTTTTGAAAAGTTGTCAAAAATGGACAATAATTGTCAGAACCTGTCAAAAATGCTCAAAAATTGGCAAAAATGGTCAATAATTGTTCAAATTTGGAAAAATGGTCTAAAATGGTAAAAATTTTTGAAAAACTGCCAAAATTGATCAATAATTGTCAAAAATGGCCAATAATTGTTAAAATTTGAAAAAATGGTCAAAAATTCTCAAAATTTTCGAAAAATTGTCAAAATTTTGAAAAAATGGTCAATAATTATAAAAAATTGTCAAAAATGGTCAATACTTGTCAGAACCTGTCAAAAATGCTCAAAAATGGTCAAAAATAAATTGTTAAAATTTGGAAAAATGGTCTAAAATGGTCAAAATTTTTGAAAAATTGTCAAAAATGATCAATAATTGTCAAAACTGTCAAAATTGGTCAATAATTGTTAAAATTTGAGAAAATAGTCAAAAATTGTAAAAATTTTGAAAAATGTTCGAAAATTGTCAAAATTTTGAAAAAATGGTCAATAATTATAAAAAACTGTCAAAAATGGTCAATAACTGTAAAAAATTGTCAAAATTTTCGAAAAATGGTCAAAGTGTTTGAAAAATTTTCAAAAATGGTCAATAATTGTCAGAACCTGTCAAAAATGGTCAATAATTGTTAAAATTTAAAAAAATTATCAAAATTTTTGAAAAATGGTCAAAAATTTACGAAAAATTGTCATTCTATTGTGCATAAGAAGCAAGTTTCTATCGGCGGTCCGACGACCGCTCACCTTTCCTTTTTGTTTTACTAACCATAAAAATAAATATTAAGTTACTTTACTTGTATTCTTTAAATTTGTGCAGTTGTAGAAAAAGTATAGTGTGCAACATGTGGGGAAAGTACTTGTCTCACTCGTGTTTTTGCGGCACTCGCCCGTTGGGCTCGTGCGACAAACTTCCACACACGTGAGAAAAGTTAAACTTTCCCCACTTGTTGCACAATATACTATTTCTAATTTTGTAAAGCGTTTAATAGTATTGAACTATTATTTTTTTTTTGACCATAATTACGTTTTCTTTTTTGATCTCATATTTCAATTTGTTTTTCAAAAGGAAAATTTTTCACCGGAAGGTAAAAGTTGTAAAGTTATTCAAGAATCTGATGAAAAGACTTACCGAAGGGGTTCCGGAAAAGCCTCTGTTTCGCATTCCAGGACTGCTGTTGATCCATTCGCCGCTGGCACATTTTGATTTGATATTCTGACAAGCGGCGGAACTGTATATTTATATATAAGAAACAGAAGATTGATTATTTAGTTGCAAAAATGCCAATAGCCATTGGGCAAAAGTAATCCATTTAAAAAAGTTGGGAAAAATTGTGTAAAATTTTCCAGAAGTTTCTGATTAATTTTCACGGTAAAAAACTCATATATAGGGTGTTTGAAAAAAATATAAAGAAACACCCTGTATATTTTAATGTGACGTATAATTTGTTGAAATTTAACTGGAAAATGAGCAATTTTTTTGATAAAAAACGTGCTTAATTCAAAGTTTATGAACAAATTTCTATGGTTATTTTTGCAAGACAATCCCATTTTAATTTCACTAATTTTCTAATTAAACTACAAGAAATTATATATTTTTGGAAAGGAAAACAGTTCAACTTTAACATAAGATCAAAATATACAGGGTGTTGTGTTTAAAATTTACCGAATTTGCATTTCTTAAAAATGTATTGGTACTTTCGGGACACTCAGTATTGCAGAAAACTTTAACCAAAAAATTATTTGGAGAAAAGTTTGATGGATATGCCTTTGAAAGCTCAGTAACGTACACAAAATTTTTTAAGGGGTTCATAAATAAAATTTAATAATGGAAATTTATCGCATTGTTTGGGACACTCGGTATTGTAGATAACTTTTTTATGAAAAAATTATTTGAAGAAACGTTTGATGGATATGCTAAACGAAAACTCAGTGACGTGCAAAAATGTATCAAGGATTCCTAAAAACGTATACTTTGTTGAAATTTAACTGGAAAAATAGAAGTTTTTTGAAAAAAAAAACGTTAATTCAAAGTTTATAAACAGATTTCTATAATTATTTTTGCATAAGATTAAATATAGATGCAAGAAAATCCCATTTTAATTTCACTTATTTTCCAATTAAACTACGAGAAATTATTTATTTTTGGAAAGGTGAACAGTTCAACTTTAACATAAGATCAAAATATACAGGGTGTTGTGTTTAAAATTAACCGAATTTGCATTTTAAAAAAATGTATTGGTACTTTCGGGACACTCAGTATTGCAGAAAACTTTAACCAAAAAATTATTTGGAGAAAAGTTTGATGGATATGCCTTTGAAAGCTCAGTAACGTACACAAAATTTTTTAAGGGGTTCATAAATAAAATTTAATAATGGAAATTTATTGCATTGTTTGGGACACTCGGTATTGTAGATAACCTCTTTATGAAAAAATTATTTGAAGAAACGTTTGATGGATATGCTAAACGAAAACTCAGTGACGTGCAAAAATGTATCAAGGATTCCTAAAAACGTATACTTTGTTGAAATTTAACTGAAAAAATAGAAATTTTTTGAAAAAAAAACGTTAATTCAAACTTTATAAACAGATTTCTATAATTATTTTTGCATAAGATTAAATATAGATGCAAGAAAATCCCATTTTAATTTCACTTATTTTCCAATTAAACTACGAGAAATTATATATTTTTGGAAAGGTGAACAGTTCAACTTTAACTTAAGATCAAAATATACAGGGTGTTGTGTTTAAAACTAACCGAATTTGCATTTTTAAAAAATGTATTGGTATTTCCGGGACACTCAGTATTGCAGAAAACCTTAACCAAAAAATTATTTGGAGAAAAGTTTGATGGATATGCCTTTGAAAGCTCAGTAACGTACACAAAATTTTTTAAGGGGTTCATAAATAAAATTTAATAATGGAAATTTATTGCATTGTTTGGGACACTCGGTATTGTAGATAACTTCTTTATGAAAAAATTATTTGAAGAAACGTTTGATGGATATGCTAAACGAAAACTCAGTGACGTGCAAAAATGTATCAAGGATTCCTAAAAACGTATACTTTGTTGAAATTTAACTGAAAAAATAGAAATTTTTTGAAAAAAAAACGTTAATTCAAACTTTATAAACAGATTTCTATAATTATTTTTGCATAAGATTAAATATAGATGCAAGAAAATCCCATTTTAATTTCACTTATTTTCCAATTAAACTACGAGAAATTATATATTTTTGGAAAGGTGAACAGTTCAACTTTAACTTAAGATCAAAATATACAGGGTGTTGTGTTTAAAACTAACCGAATTTGCATTTTTAAAAAATGTATTGGTATTTCCGGGACACTCAGTATTGCAGAAAACCTTAACCAAAAAATTATTTGGAGAAAAGTTTGATGGATATGCCTTTGAAAGCTCAGTAACGTACACAAAATTTTTTTAAGGGGTTCATAAATAAAATTTAATGATGGAAATTTATTGCATTGTTTGGGACACTTGGTATTGTAGATAACTTTTTTATGAAAAAATTATTTGAAGAAACGTTTGATGGATATGCTAAACGAAAACTCAGTGACGTGCAAAAATGTATTAAGGGTTCCTAAAAACGTATACTTTGTTGAAATTTAACTGAAAAAATAGAAATTTTTTGAAAAAAAAACGTTAATTCAAACTTTATAAACAGATTTCTATAATTATTTTTGCATAAGATTAAATATAGATGCAAGACAATCCCATTTTAATTTCACTTATTTTCCAATTAAACTACGAGAAATTATTTATTTTTGGAAAGGTAAACAGTTCAACTTTAACATAAGATCAAAATATTCAGGGTGTTGTGTTTAAAACTAACCGAATTTGCATTTTTAAAAAATGTATTGGTATTTCCGGGACACTCAGTATTGCAGAAAACTTTAACCAAAAAATTATTTGGAGAAAAGTTTGATGGATATGCCTTTGAAAGCTCAGTAACGTACACAAAATATTTTTAAGGGGTTCATAAATAAAATTTAATAATGGAAATTTATTGCACTCGGTATTGTAGATAACTTCTTTATGAAAAAATTATTTGAAGAAACGTTTGATGGATATGGTAAACGAAAACTCAGTGACGTGCAAAAATGTATCAAGGGTTCCTAAAAATTTAATAATTAGGGAAATTTTGCCATTTTTAAGAGAAAAAAACACAATTTTCCAATTTGTAATCAAATTTCATTTTATTTTGCACAAAACAAACTGAATTATTTTCTACCTTTTCCAGAAATGTACTTACAATGCACTTCGACTAAAAACGTCATGTTAGCCTGTGGGGGAACTCCATTATCAGCGATGCACATGTAAATTCCCATATGGTCGCGTGTTATACGAGGAATACTTAAATTAGGACCCGGAACTTGCAGCTCTGAAAACGTGGGAAATAAATTCACCCCAGATTATTTTATCCCTAAATAAAAAAATAAAAATTACCTTGCCAAGTACCCATTATAACCGGTCGGTTATCGAGTCGTTGCCATAGAGTACGTGGAGGGGGGGTACCAGACGCTAAACATTGCAAATTTACATTGTCCCATTCGTGTACTATGTGAGGACCAAGTTTTCCTGGAGATCCTACGAATATCATAACAAATATATTTTTTACATCCTGTATCTCATCAACAGCTCTTTGGAGCGTTGTTTATTAATATTTCCTTGAAAAATAATATGGGCCCGCCGCCTTTGGTGAACAACGGACAAAAAACAGACCTACATTAATAAATCAGGTTTTAGGTGAATACCACCGACGTTTCTGCCGCCGCCGCGTACCGCCAACTGTTTATCGTTCTTTTTTTGTCACGTCACAACCACCTGCGACGTCGGTGGCTGTATCTGTATCATAAATACTGATTGTTCTCCTGGAAATTTCGAAGAATAGTTTCATGTATTCCGGAATAGATGGAATAGGAAGAAACAATGTTTTTTGTCTGGTTTTTGTGTTATATAGAAAAATGTTAAAGTTATAATTCCAAGAAAATACTTTTAAAGGGCCAATCTACTAGGAAAAAAAATTCAAGAATACGCTAACTAAAAGGGTTTTCATTTTACAAGGTGTCAAAATAAGGGTAGAAAAAATCTTCGAAAAAAAAGTGACAACTTTACCGTGCTGTATCTCCAAAACACAGTCGATTAAAAAATTGAAAAAATATTCAAAAACTGCTAAATTTTATGCCAAATCGATTAAGACAGATTACAGGTCTCTACAATGATCAGTTAGGAGATTATAGCTAAAAATATGGAACAGTGTCATATTGATACCTGTCAAAAATGAGTTAAAGCTCTATTTATAGCTCTGTGCAGATTTTTGCAAGGAAATTTGATTTTATGCGGTTTTTGGGAACGAAAAATTAGCTGGTGCCGTAATTTTTTCCAAAAAATGAAATTTAACCCTAAAATGGGATATCAACATTTTGAAAAAGCACCAATCGACTTAAAAAATCATACAAGCTACAAAAATGCAAATGGTAAGCTATAATTCCAAGAAAATACTTTTAAAGGACCATTTTACTGGGAAAAAATTCAACATTATCCTAATTAAAAGGGTTTTCATTTTACAGGATGTCAAAATAAGCGTAGAAAAAATCTTCGAAAAAAAAGTGACAACTTTAACGAGCTGTATCTCAAAACACGGTTGATTAAAAAATTAACAAATTATTCAAAAACTGCTAAATTTTATGCCAAATCGATTAAGACAGATCACAGGTCTCTAGGATGAATGGTTTAAAAGTTATAACGAAAAATATGGAAAAGTGTCATATTGATACCTGTCAAAAATGATTAGAAGCTCTAATTATAGCTCTGTGCAGATTTTTGCAAGAAAATATGAGTTTATGGGGTTTTTGGGGACGAAAAATCAGCTGGTGTCGTAATTTTTCCAAAAAAATTAAATTTAACGCTAGAATGGGATATCAACACTTTTGAAGAAACACCAATCGACTTAAAAAATCATACAAGCTAGAAAAATGCAAATTGTAAGCTATAATTCTGAAAAAATACTTTCAAAGAACCAATCTGTTGGCAAAAAATTCAACAACACCCTAACTAAAAGGGTTTTCATTTTACAAGGTGTCAAAATAAGGGTAGAAAAAATCTTCGAAAAAAAAGTGACAATTTTAACGTGCTGTATCTCAAAACACGGTTGATTAAAAAATTAACAAATTGCTAAATTTTATGCCAAATCGATTAAGACAAATCACAGGTCTCTAAGATAAATGATTTAGAAGTTATAACCAAAAATATGGAAAAGTGTCAAAAATACGATTTGTGCTCTCGCGAAATTTTTAAAAATTCACATTTATATGCATTAAATCAGGTCATTGACCTTTAGCAATGTTTACAAAAAATGGGACGTGCTTATTTTCGAATAAGAACAACAAATAAAGCAACATTGTTTACGTAAATTTCATGTAAACACGAAAACAATTGAGTTTACAATAATTAAAATTTTGTCATTTTCATTCGTTTTCGATATATTTTTCAATTTTCAATGAATATTCTGAATAAACAATTTTTGGACAATAAAATTAAGAATAACTATAATCGTCGCGTGCGAATTGGAAAAGTAAAATTTTGTTTTGGGCTTGGCGGTGACGTCTCTTCAAGGGATATTATCGACATGTCATGAGATATCCTAATAAATCGCCATGATTTTTATGCTTTTATAAAATAAAATGGAATGCAATTTAGTGTATAATTCACAAAAATAAAAGAAGAAAAAAATTCTCATAAAAATATCTTTTTATAGTAAACCTAGAAAGGGTTGTATGTATATTCTTAAATATGATAAGATGATTTTTTTGGTACCGAAACTTCAAAAGTTGAATTTGACACGCTGTAATTCAGAAATAATACATAATAATGATCGTACTCCACGAAACATTTTTTTTATCAATTTAAGAAGAATATAAATTTCTATGACTGCAAAAATATGGAACAGAGTCATAGAAATGGGTAATTAAAAAGCGAAATTCACGCTGCAAAATGGTGTTTCTAATAATCCCACCGTCCTCTCCCGTATCTGGACACTTTCTTAAGTAATCAGCAGTGTGTAAAATGATGGTATACTATAACTAGCGCCATCCATCCAAAATCTCTCGAACTATTTTCTTCTCATTATTTTATCTCAAAAATTCAGAAATTCACGCAGGAAAACGGTGTTTCTAATAATACCACCGTCCTCTCCCTTATCTGGACACTTTATTAGATAATCTGCAAAGAGTACAATGATAGTATACTATAACTAGCGCCATCCATCCAAAATCTCTCGAACTATTTTCTTCTCATTATTTTATCTCAAAAATTCAGAAATTCACACAGGAAATCGGTGTTTCTAATAGTCCCGCCATCCTCTCCCTTATCTGGATACTTTCTTAAGTAATCTGCAGTTAGTACAATGATGGTATACTATAACTAGCACCATCTATTTAAAATCTCTAGAACTATTTTCTGCTCATCATTTTATCTAAAAAATTCAGAATTTCACGCAGGAAAACGGTGTTTCTAATAATCCAGTTGTCCTCTCCCTAATCTGGACACTTTCTTAAGTAATCTGCAGTTAGTACAATGATGGTATACTATAACTAGCACCATCTATTTAAAATCTCTCGAACTATTTTCTGCTCATTATTTTATCTAAAAAATTCAGAATTTCACGCAGGAAAACGGTGTTTCTAATAATCCAGTTGTCCTCTCCCTTATCTGGACACTTTCTTAAGTAATATGCAGTTAGTACAATGATGGTATTCTATAACTAGCGCCATCAATCCAAAATATCTCGAACTATTTTCTGCTCATTATTTTTACTCAAAAATTCATAAATTCACGCAGGAAAACGGTGTTTCTAATAATCCAGTTGTCCTCTCCCTTATCTGGACACTTTCTTAAGTAATATGTAGTTAGTACAATGATGGTGTACTATAACTAGCACCATCTATTTAAAATATCTCGAACTATTTTCTGCTCATTATTTTATCTCAAAAATTCAGAAATTCACGCAGGAAAATGGTGTTTCTAATAATCCCGTCGTCCTCTCCCTTATCTGGACACTTTCTTAAGTAATCTGCAGTTAGTACAATGATGGTATACTATAACTAGCACCATCTATTCAAAATCTCTCGAACTATTTTCTGCTCATTATTTTATCTCAAAAATTCAGAAATTCACGCAGGAAAACGGTGTTTCTAATAATCCAGTTGTCCTCTCCCTTATCTGGACACTTTCTTAAGTAATTTGCAGTTAGTACAATGATGGTGTACTATAACTAGCACCATCTATTTAAAATATCTCGAACTATTTTCTGCTCATTATTTTATCTCAAAAATTCAGAAATTCACGCAGGAAAATGGTGTTTCTAATAATCCCGTCGTCCTCTCCCTTATCTGGACACTTTCTTAAGTAATCTGCAGTTAGTACAATGATGGTATACTATAACTAGCACCATCTATTCAAAATCTCTCGAACTATTTTCTGCTCATTATTTTATCTCAAAAATTCAGAAATTCACGCAGGAAAATGGTGTTTCTAATAATCCCGTCGTCCTCTCCCTTATCTGGACACTTTCTTAAGTAATCTGCAGTTAGTACAATGATGGTATACTATAACTAGCACCATCTATTCAAAATCTCTCGAACTATTTTCTGCTCATTATTTTATCTCAAAAATTCAGAAATTCACGCAGGAAAATGGTGTTTCTAATAATCCCGTCGTCCTCTCCCTTATCTGGACACTTTCTTAAGTAATCTGCAGTTAGTACAATGATGGTATACTATAACTAGCACCATCTATTCAAAATCTCTCGAACTATTTTCTGCTCATTATTTTATCTCAAAAATTCAGAAATTCACGCAGGAAAACGGTGTTTCTAATAATCCAGTTGTCCTCTCCCTAATCTGGACACTTTCTTAAGTAATCTGCAGTTAGTACAATGATGGTATACTATAACTAGCACCATCTATTTAAAATCTCTCGAACTATTTTCTGCTCATTATTTTATCTAAAAAATTCAGAATTTCACGCAGGAAAACGGTGTTTCTAATAATCCAGTTGTCCTCTCCCTTATCTGGACACTTTCTTAAGTAATATGCAGTTAGTACAATGATGGTATTCTATAACTAGCGCCATCAATCCAAAATATCTCGAACTATTTTCTGCTCATTATTTTTACTCAAAAATTCATAAATTCACGCAGGAAAACGGTGTTTCTAATAATCCAGTTGTCCTCTCCCTTATCTGGACACTTTCTTAAGTAATATGTAGTTAGTACAATGATGGTATACTATAACTAGCACCATCTATTTAAAATCTCTCGAACTATTTTCTGCTCATTATTTTATCTCAAAAATTCAGAAATTCACGCAGGAAAATGGTGTTTCTAATAATCCCGTCGTCCTCTCCCTTATCTGGACACTTTCTTAAGTAATCTGCAGTTAGTACAATGATGGTATACTATAACTAGCACCATCTATTCAAAATCTCTCGAACTATTTTCTGCTCATTATTTTATCTCAAAAATTCAGAAATTCACGCAGGAAAACGGTGTTTCTAATAATCCAGTTGTCCTCTCCCTAATCTGGACACTTTCTTAAGTAATCTGCAGTTAGTACAATGATGGTATACTATAACTAGCACCATCTATTTAAAATCTCTCGAACTATTTTCTGCTCATTATTTTATCTAAAAAATTCAGAATTTCACGCAGGAAAACGGTGTTTCTAATAATCCAGTTGTCCTCTCCCTAATCTGGACACTTTCTTAAGTAATCTGCAGTTAGTACAATGATGGTATACTATAACTAGCGCCATCCATCCAAAATCCCTCGAACTATTTTCTTCTCATTACTTTATATCAGAAATTCACGCAGGAAAACGGTGTTTCTAATAATGGATGAATGGATTCTTCTTCCATGCCACAGAATCTAAATTCTTCAAAATGTTTCGAAAAACAATTGGTTAACTTTGACGCACTTTATCTCAGAAAAAAAACTAAATTTCCCATACATATGCGCCAAATCGTTTAGCTGTGAATTTTTCTTTTTGGAGTCATTTTAAAAAATACTTTTTTCGGTTTTCGGTGATTGATTGTAAAATTATTTTTCTCTATCGGATGATTGTTATTTAAACGGCCTTAATAGCTGTGGATTTTCATGAGAAAGTGCGGACAAAGAGAGATCGAAGCGGAGAAAATTTATGTTATGGCAAATATTTTCCCCAATATGCTTTTTAATATTGCTTTTAACGATTCCATACTACGTTGGAAAACTAAATAATTTTGCCTGGAAAACGTACCGAGCTTAACGGACTAATGATTTTGGGAGTGAGATATCGAATGGAAATGTCATTTTTTTAAGCTGGAATTTGTACTCGAAATGAGGTATCAGGATTTTTTTTAAATTCGTACAAACTACAAAAATATAGTTATTGAGCTGAAATTTTAGGAATGTACTTTCAACAGATAAATTTACTGGGGAAAAAATTCACTAGACCGTAACCTGAAGGGTTTTTGTTTTATAAACCGTCAAAGTATAAAAACTTAAAATTTTTTATAAAAATCAACAAAGTACTCACCTACAATAGATGGAGGTATCAGCAATTTGGAGTTATTTTGTTTATCAGTAAATTGCCATGCGGTAATTCCAGGCGTACCGGGCGTACCATGTGTACCGGGCTTACCAGGTCTTCCTCGTGGTCCTGGCAATCCAGTCGTACCTCTTGGACCTTGTGGACCAGACAGACCTCTTTCACCTTTCATACCTAAATTCCAAAAATGTTGACATCATTAAAATCTCACGAATGTCGAAAAAAAAATAAAGATGTAAATTACCATTTATACCATCTTTGCCATCAATCCCAGGTACACCATCTTTACCAGGAGCTCCATCGTATCCATTACGTCCAGGTCGGCCGTATAATCCTGGCTCTCCTGGTAATCCGTCTCTACCGTCCAAACCCGCTCGACCCTGCTCTCCTTTTTCGCCAGGAAATCCCGACGTACCTAAATCATTTTCAATGAGTAGATACCTAGAAATTGTATTTGTTTTTTTTGCCGGAAAATTAATTAAAAATTAAAAACCAACCATCAAAGCCTCTATCTCCTTTATTTCCCTTAAGTCCATTTAAACCAGAATCTCCTAAAAATTTAAAAAACGAAAAAATAAAAATAAAAAAAAATTTAAAAAAAACAAACCTTTGGAACCCATAGAACCCTTAGGACCTGTAAATCCCCTGTTACCTAGAAATTAACCAAAAATAAAATAAAAAAATATAAAATTAAAAAAAAATTCACCCATATCTCCTGGAATTCCTGGAAATCCTCGTAAACCCTGTTGTCCTTGTTCGCCTTTTTGCCCTGGTGGTCCTTGCGGTCCTGCATTTTTCGGACAAAATTCCTGTACTTTCTGGCAATATCCTTCCAATGCTTTTTCCTATAAAACAAAAATTTTCTATAATAAAAAATATAAAGTGGATACGATGAACATTGTTTAGAACCATTTCGAAATTAAGAGCACATTTCCTTCGAATTGTGAGGAAAAATAAATCTCAAGTTACGCTCTTGTGGTGCATAAAACAGAATCCTTTGACTTTTTAAAGAGCATGAATTTCTTTTATGACTTTCTCGGTTAGAAAACTGAAAAAAAGGAGTATTGTTCGGTAGTGGAAAAAGCACTAAACTTAGAAGACTTGTGTTATATTCAAAAACATGAATTTTTTTCATGTTCAGAAGTGGGACGATTTGGCAAACAAAAAGGATAAATTTAAAAAGGACTTTTTGTATAACTTAAAACCATCAAAGTTACAGAGTGTGCCATTCAATACAATCCATCCTGTTAGTTTTTTGATCACCCTGTAATAATTATAACTATTTTAATATATATATATATATATATATATATATATATATAAGCTCTTCTACCACTTAATATTGGATAGATCGTTTTGAGTAGCCCACTCTGTATATCAAATAAAATTTTACAACAAGAATCCCCTTAGGAGTTGCAGACAAGGAATTTTATCCTTGATTCCCGTCTCTAATGGCTCGTTATTTACGATCTCCATTTTTGTATTCTGATCTATTCTTTTGAAAGAATTTTTATATATTCCCCCACGAAAAGAGATTATATTACATACATATGAAATAGAAATAATTATAAACAAACATGAAACTTCAAAGTAATGATATAGGAATATATACAGAGCGTTCTAAAAAAACGTAGAGTCCAGTCATGGGACTGCCGACAGAAGAGAAAACACCAATAAATGAATCCCTTTTAAAAATTTTATCGTAAATGGAGTTTTTTACAAAAAAGTACACATATATACACAGTATGCATATATAGCTCATGGAAAGCGTGACTATGATTTATGCAACACTATATACGATTCATTGTTAATTGTGTTGCATAACCAAAAGTATTGTGTGTTGCATAAAAGCGTGACGAATGACGAAAAATCCATGTTTTTTCTTTACCCAAAAAAAAAAGTGCTCAACGGGCCTAAAGAAGTTTTCACTTCAAAAATTAGACATGTCGTATGCCATATAGACCATTCCAGAACACCTGATTTTGATAGGTCGGCCATATTGTGCTGGAGGACAACCGGGACCGAATTCTTGAAAACCGAGAGAAAGGAGGCGTGGTTCTATCGGGAATAGATAAATGGAAAGTCATTCTATCGAACGTCAATAGAAGGATGACTCTTTCATGCTTCTACCGGGTAATTGAAGGGATCAGCCAGGGAACACGAAATAATTTGACAGTTTTGTTGTGGTCCATTAACCTCACCGCCATTGCTCAGAAATATCAATCAAAGAATAATTGAAACAAAGGTACTTTATCTCTTATAAACACTACTTTAAACGCTCATCCATTGTTTACCAGTAAACAATGAAAACTAAAAGAATATGGCATAGGCCCTCCAGAACAATATGGCCGACCTGCCAGTGACGTCATTCTGGAATGGACTATTGCAAAGTTCGTCCAATTGCATCATACCTAATTTTATGAAGTTATCTTTAGTTGTTTTATAGCCTATCTAAGAAATTGTGGGACACCCTGCATAAGCATATAGCTTTGGAAATTTCCTGAAACTGCTGAAAATGTTATTGTTCGATACATTATTTAATTAAGCATCATAGACAGAATGATCTCCTCTTAATTATATTTCGGACATGTCAAATTTATCCGATTAATTCCAGATATTGTTCTATCTCTGCTAAATTTAATACCGCGATGGCAGAGGGTATTAGAACGGTAGCCAATGACGCATGTAGGCTTCATTATTTCGAATTGATGCCGCTTTCACCATCGATTTTAATGTGAAAGACAAGTAGGATAAAAGGCTATTCCCCAAGACCCAAGCTGGATAATCGACGCTATAGTGTCTTAGAATTTGGAGGAAAATTGCAAAATGGGATTTGGTTAAAGATCCGAGTATTGTTGGAAAGAATAGGAACAGGAAGGGTACCGAAAGTATCGATATATAGCTCCATAGGAGGAAGGCGAAGAAGAGGTAGACCCAAAATAAGATGGAAAACGGAGGTTGAAGAGGATCTACGAATACTTCCAATTTCTAATATTAAGACACATGACAAGGTGAGATGGAGGCACTATGGAAAGGTTAAGGTATTAACATGCAAATTGGAAATAGTGCAAGAATTTTTGAAACGAACCCAAGTAGGATAGTCCATGCGAAAGTGGCAGTTGATTTTAGTAGATTGTCGCAGAAAAGTTTCGTATGGAACTCCAAGAGCCTACGGCTGGAGTTGAAACATCAGCTATGGTCCTACACGGTCTGTAGTGCTGATTTTTCACTTGTATCAGGATAGCAGAAATGCGAGGAGGTGTCAAAAGTAACAAAATTTGCCAACCTACAAAATTTAGCTACTCCTGATATTTTCTACACCCCTCACGTTTCTGCTCTGCTCTGCTCTTGATATTTTGTACACCCCCTCGCGTTTCTGATCTCCTGATACAAAGTCTACTTCCAAAAGTTCGATTCCAAGAGAAGTTATTGAGATTTTGAGAAATTTCATTAAATTTGGTAATTTTTCATTCGTATCAGGAGAGCAGAAATGCGAGGAGGTATAAAAAGTAACAAAATTTGCCAATCTACAAAATTTAGATACTCCTGATATTGTCTACTCCCCCTCGCGTTTCTGCTCTCCTGATACAAAGTCGACTTCCAAAAGTTCGTTTTCAGGAGAAGTTATTGAGATTTTGAGAAATTTCGTTAAATTTGGTAATTTTTCATTCGTATCAGGAGAGCAGAAATGCGAGGAGGTATAAAAAGTAACAAAATTTGCCAATCTACAAAATTTAGATACTCCTGATATTTTCTACACCCCTCACGTTTCTGCTCTCCTAATACAAAGTCGACTACCAGAAGTTTGTTTTCAAAAGAGAATACTAAATTTGCAAGGAATTTTGTTCAATTCGAAAATTTTTCATTTGTATCAGGAGAGCAGAAATGCGAGGAGGTATAAAAAGTAACAAAATTTGTCAATTTACAAAATTTAACTACTCCTGATATTTTGTACACCTCCTCGCGTTTCTGCTCTCCTGATACAAAGTCGACTTCCAAAAGTTCGTTTTCAAGTGGAGTTGATGAGATTTTGAGAGAATTCGTTCAATTTGGTAATTTTTCATTTGTATCAGGAGAGCAGAAATGCGAGGAGGTATAAAAAGTAACAAAATTTGCAAATTTACAAAATTTAACTACTCCTGATATTTTGTACACCTCCTCGCGTTTCTGCTCTCCTGATACAAAGTCGACTTCCAAAAGTTCGATTCCAAGAGAAGTTGTTGAGATTTTGAGATAGTTCGTTAAATTTGGTAATTTTTCATTTGTATCAGGAGAGCAGAAATGCGGGGAGGTGTCAAAAGTAACAAAATTTGCAAATTTACAAAATTTAGCTACTCCTGATATTTTGTACACCTCCCCGCGTTTCTGCTCTCCTGATACAAAGTCGACTACCAAAGGTACGTTATCAAGAGAAGTTATTGAGATTTTGAGGAATTTCATTAAATTTGGTGATTTTTCATTCGTATCAGGATAGCAGAAATGCGAGGAGGTATAAAAAGTAACAAAATTTGCCAATCTACAAAATTTAGCTACTCCTGATATTTTCTACATCCCCTCGCGTTTCTGCTCTCCTGATACAAAGTCGACTTCCAAAAGTTCGTTTTCAGGAGAAGTTATTGAGATTTTGAGAAATTTCGTTAAATTTGGTAATTTTTCATTCGTATCAGGAGAGCAGAAATGCGAGGAGGTATAAAAAGTAACAAAATTTGCCAATCTACAAAATTTAGATACTCCTGATATTTTCTACACCCCTCACGTTTCTGCTCTCCTAATACAAAGTCGACTACCAGAAGTTTGTTTTCAAAAGAGAATACTAAATTTGCAAGGAATTTTGTTCAATTCGAAAATTTTTCATTTGTATCAGGAGAGCAGAAATGCGAGGAGGTATAAAAAGTAACAAAATTTGTCAATTTACAAAATTTAACTACTCCTGATATTTTGTACACCTCCTCGCGTTTCTGCTCTCCTGATACAAAGTCGACTTCCAAAAGTTCGTTTTCAAGTGGAGTTGATGAGATTTTGAGAGAATTCGTTCAATTTGGTAATTTTTCATTTGTATCAGGAGAGCAGAAATGCGAGGAGGTATAAAAAGTAACAAAATTTGCAAATTTACAAAATTTAACTACTCCTGATATTTTGTACACCTCCTCGCGTTTCTGCTCTCCTGATACAAAGTCGACTTCCAAAAGTTCGATTCCAAGAGAAGTTGTTGAGATTTTGAGATAGTTCGTTAAATTTGGTAATTTTTCATTTGTATCAGGAGAGCAGAAATGCGGGGAGGTGTCAAAAGTAACAAAATTTGCAAATTTACAAAATTTAGCTACTCCTGATATTTTGTACACCTCCCCGCGTTTCTGCTCTCCTGATACAAAGTCGACTACCAAAGGTACGTTATCAAGAGAAGTTATTGAGATTTTGAGGAATTTCATTAAATTTGGTGATTTTTCATTCGTATCAGGATAGCAGAAATGCGAGGAGGTATAAAAAGTAACAAAATTTGCCAATCTACAAAATTTAGCTACTCCTGATATTTTCTACATCCCCTCGCGTTTCTGCTCTCCTGATACAAAGTCGACTTCCAAAAGTTCGTTTTCAGGAGAAGTTATTGAGATTTTGAGAAATTTCGTTAAATTTGGTAATTTTTCATTCGTATCAGGAGAGCAGAAATGCGAGGAGGTATAAAAAATAACAAAATTTGCCAATCTACAAAATTTAGCTACTCCTGATATTTTCTACATCCCCTCGCGTTTCTGCTCTCCTGATACAAAGTCGACTTCCAAAAGTTCGTTTTCAGGAGAAGTTATTGAGATTTTGAGAAATTTCGTTAAATTTGGTAATTTTTCATTCGTATCAGGAGAGCAGAAATGCGAGGAGGTATAAAAAGTAACAAAATTTGCCAATCTACAAAATTTAGATACTCCTGATATTGTCTACTCCCCCTCGCGTTTCTGCTCTCCTGATACAAAGTCGACTTCCAAAAGTTCGTTTTCAGGAGAAGTTATTGAGATTTTGAGAAATTTCGTTAAATTTGGTAATTTTTCATTCGTATCAGGAGAGCAGAAATGCGAGGAGGTATAAAAAATAACAAAATTTGCCAATCTACAAAATTTAGATACTCCTGATATTGTCTACTCCCCCTCGCGTTTCTGCTCTCCTGATACAAAGTCGACTTCCAAAAGTTCGTTTTCAGGAGAAGTTATTGAGATTTTGAGAAATTTCGTTAAATTTGGTAATTTTTCATTTGTATCAGGAGAGCAGAAATGCGAGGAGGTATAAAAAGTAACAAAATTTGCTAATTTATAAAATTTAACTACTCCTGATATTTTGTACACCTCCTCGCGTTTCTGCTCTCCTGATACAAAGTCGACTACCAGAAGTTCGATTCCAAGAGTATTTGTTGAGATTTTGAGATAGTTCGTTCAATTTGGTGAATTTCCATTTGTAACAGGAGAGCAGAAATGCGAGGAGGTATGAAAAGTAACAAAATTTGCCAATCTACAAAATTTAGCTACTCCTGATATTGTCTACTCCCCCTCGCGTTTCTGCTCTCCTGATACAAAGTCGACTTCCAAAAGTTCGTTTTCAGGAGAAGTTATTGAGATTTTGAGAAATTTCGTTAAATTTAGTAATTTTTCATTTGTATCAGGAGAGCAGAAATGCGAGGCGGTATAAAAAGTAACAAAATTTGTCAATTTACAAAATTTAACTACTCCTGATATTTTGTACACCTCCTCGCGTTTCTGCTCTCCTGATACAAAGTCGACTTCCAAAAGTTCGTTTCAAAGAGAAGTTGTTGAGATTTTGAGAGAATTCGTTCAATTTGGTAATTTTTCATTTGTATCAGGAGAGCAGAAATGCGAGGAGGTGTCAAAAGTAACAAAATTTGCAAATTTACAAAATTTAGCTACTCCTGATATTTTGTACACCTCCTCGCGTTTCTGCTCTCCTGATACAAAGTCGACTACCAAAGGTACGTTATCAAGAGAAGTTATTGAGATTTTGAGGAATTTCATTAAATTTGGTGATTTTTCATTTGTATCAGGAGAGCAGAAATGCGAGGAGGTATAAAAAGTAACAAAATTTGCCAATCTACAAAATTTAGCTACTCCTGATATTTTCTACATCCCCTCGCGTTTCTGCTCTCCTGATACAAAGTCGACTTCCAAAAGTTCGATGCCAAGAGAAGTTGTTGAGATTTTGAGATAGTTCGTTAAATTTGGTAATTTTTCATTTGTATCAGGAGAGCAGAAATGCGAGGAGGTGTCAAAAGTAACAAAATTTGCAAATTTACAAAATTTAGCTACTCCTGATATTTTGTACACCTTCTCGCGTTTCTGCTCTCCTGATACAAAGTCGACTTCCAAAAGTTCGTTTCAAAGAGAAGTTGTTGAGATTTTGAGAGAATTCGTTCAATTTGGTAATTTTTCATTTGTATCAGGAGAGCAGAAATGCGAGGAGGTGTCAAAAGTAACAAAATTTGCAAATTTACAAAATTTAGCTACTCCTGATATTTTGTACACCTCCTCGCGTTTCTGCTCTCCTGATACAAAGTCGACTACCAAAGGTACGTTATCAAGAGAAGTTATTGAGATTTTGAGGAATTTCATTAAATTTGGTGATTTTTCATTTGTATCAGGAGAGCAGAAATGCGAGGAGGTATAAAAAGTAACAAAATTTGCCAATCTACAAAATTTAGCTACTCCTGATATTTTGTACACCTCCTCGCGTTTCTGCTCTCCTGATACAAAGTCGACTTCCAAAAGTTCGTTTCAAAGAGAAGTTGTTGAGATTTTGAGAGAATTCGTTCAATTTGGTAATTTTTCATTTGTATCAGGAGAGCAGAAATGCGAGGAGGTGTCAAAAGTAACAAAATTTGCAAATTTACAAAATTTAGCTACTCCTGATATTTTGTACACCTCCTCGCGTTTCTGCTCTCCTGATACAAAGTCGACTACCAAAGGTACGTTATCAAGAGAAGTTATTGAGATTTTGAGGAATTTCATTAAATTTGGTGATTTTTCATTTGTATCAGGAGAGCAGAAATGCGAGGAGGTATAAAAAGTAACAAAATTTGCCAATCTACAAAATTTAGCTACTCCTGATATTTTCTACATCCCCTCGCGTTTCTGCTCTCCTGATACAAAGTCGACTTCCAAAAGTTCGATGCCAAGAGAAGTTGTTGAGATTTTGAGATAGTTCGTTAAATTTGGTAATTTTTCATTTGTATCAGGAGAGCAGAAATGCGGGGAGGTGTCAAAAGTAACAAAATTTGCAAATTTACAAAATTTAGCTACTCCTGATATTTTGTACACCTTCTCGCGTTTCTGCTCTCCTGATACAAAGTCGACTTCCAAAAGTTCGTTTTCAAGAGAAGTTATTGAGATTTTGAGAAATTTCATTAAATTTGGTAATTTTTCATTCGTATCAGGAGAGCAGAAATGCGAGGAGGTATAAAAAGTAACAAAATTTGCCAATCTACAAAATTTAGATACTCCTGATATTGTCTACTCCCCCTCGCGTTTCTGCTCTCCTGATACAAAGTCGACTTCCAAAAGTTCGTTTTCAGGAGAAGTTATTGAGATTTTGAGAAATTTCGTTAAATTTGGTAATTTTTCATTCGTATCAGGAGAGCAGAAATGCGAGGAGGTATAAAAAGTAACAAAATTTGCCAATCTACAAAATTTAGATACTCCTGATATTGTCTACTCCCCCTCGCGTTTCTGCTCTCCTGATACAAAGTCGACTTCCAAAAGTTCGTTTTCAGGAGAAGTTATTGAGATTTTGAGAAATTTCGTTAAATTTGGTAATTTTTCATTTGTATCAGGAGAGCAGAAATGCGAGGAGGTATAAAAAGTAACAAAATTTGCTAATTTATAAAATTTAACTACTCCTGATATTTTGTACACCTCCTCGCGTTTCTGCTCTCCTGATACAAAGTTGACTTCCAAAAGTTCGATTCCAAGAGAAGTTGTTGAGATTTTGAGATAATTCGTTCAATTTGGTGATTTTTCATTTGTATCAGGAGAGCAGAAATGCGAGGAGGTATAAAAAGTAACAAAATTTAGCTACTCCGGATATTTTCTACACCCCCTCGCGTTTCTGCTCTCCTGATACCAAGTCGACTTCCAAAAGTTCGTTTTCAAGAGAAGTTGTTGAGATTTTGAGATAATTCGTTAAATTTAGTAATTTTTCATTTGTATCAGGAGAGCAGAAATGCGAGGAGGTATAAAAAGTAACAAAATTTAGCTACTCCGGATATTTTCTACACCCCCTCGCGTTTCTGCTCTCCTGATACCAAGTCGACTTCCAAAAGTTCGTTTTCAAGAGAAGTTATTGAGATTTTGAGGAATTTCGTTAAATTTAGTAATTTTTCATTTGTATCAGGAGAGCAGAAATGCGAGGAGGTATAAAAAGTAACAAAATTTAGCTACTCCGGATATTTTCTACACCCCCTCGCGTTTCTGCTCTCCTGATACAAAGTCGACTTCCAAAAGTTCGATTCCAAGAGAAGTTGTTGAGATTTTGGGATAATTCGTTAAATTTGGTAATTTTTCATTTGTATCAGGAGAGCAGAAATGCGAGGAGGTATAAAAAGTAATAAAATTTGTCAATTTACAAAATTTAGCTACTCCTGATATTTTCTACACCCCCCTCGCGTTTCTGCTCTCCTAATACAAAGTCGACTACCAGAAGTTTGTTTTCGAAAGAGAATACTAAATTTTCAAGGAATTTTGTTCAATTCGAAGATTTTTCACTTTTATCAGGATAGCAGAAGTACGAGGAGGTGTCAAAAGTGACAAAATTTGTCAACCGAGAAAACTTAGCTACTCCTGATATTTTGTACACCTCCTCGCGTTTCTGCTCTCCTGATACAAAGTCAACTTGCAATAGTTCGTTTTCGAGAGTTTCGAAGTTATGAAGTTATTGAGATTTTGAGAAATTTTGTTTGTGTGTCTACATGTGTCATGATTGTCATGTCATGTCATGTCAGATTGGTGCACGTATGAATCTTTACAGCACAAATACAGCTACGTTTGAGGTGAGTTACTGAATTTTAGATATGGGATAATTTTTTGCTAATTGTATTGTCTTTTTTTTCAACTATCCCTTACTGCGAGCAAAACCACCCCTTTCTTTCCTCAACGACTGCCATTCTATAATTAACCAGAATCATTTGAACTAACTGTAGAGATGATTCCAACTGACATTTAGGAACTGTTCAGGAATCGTTTGGAGTACTGTATAGTGCGCAAACTCGAATTAGGGATGGATACATCAACTTTATCACCCATTACCAGACTTGTAAAGAATGCCATTCGATGGTACACAGACGGCCCAAAAGCAATAGAAGGAACTGGGATAAGAGTGTACGGTCCAGGAACCAAATATTATCATAATGTCGGATAGTCAAGCAGCCATTAAAGCACTGAGTTCTTGTGTAATCAGTTCCAAAATGGTGTGGGAATGCCTTGGGAAACTCAATGAACTAGGCGAGCACAATATAGTCACCTTACTGTGGATTCCAGGACACACTGGAATAGAATGAAATGAAATAGTAGATGAACTAGCAAAGAGAGAGACTGAAACACCCTCTTGGGGGCCGGAACCCTTTAGCGGTATCAGCTCTAATGTAATATTGGAAGAAATAGGCGAAGCCGAAAAAAAGAGAAAGATCTAGTAGGACTTAGACAATCAAAGATTCTTCTGGGTGACTACAGCCTGTGGAGATCAAATGAATGCATACGTCAAAGTAAAACTGCACTAAGAGGAGGAAGAAGAATGTAGATTCTGTGGCATGGAAGAAGAAACCTCAGCAATTCAGAATCCTAGGGCACAACACCTGGGAGATTACTGGATAGAAGAGGGGCATTTGAACAAGTTATCTTAAAACTTCTACGGGAAATAGGACCAAAGGAGCTACTAGTCTTTGAGACTTTCCTCGGGAACTAAGTAGAAGTAAGGGGGCGCAATTGATCTGTTAGGTCTCAGTGAATGTCACCTCAATATTTAAAATTCCAGTAAAAGTCGAAAATAAATAAAAACAAAAATATTGTTTATTAAGTTTATTTTAAAGTTCTTCGCGATACCTCGTCCAATCTTCAACAATCATTTCACCACCTTTAAACCCAATCATCATAATACAAGCTTGCGTGTTTGCACTAACAATTTTCGGCATTACACTCGCATCTACCACTCTCAATTTTTCTATTCCATGTACTTTTAACCTTGAATCTACAACGGTAGTACCGTCATCCACCGGTCCCATTTTACAAGTACCAGTAGGATGAAAAACGGTCGTGCCGAGTTGCCTCAAAGAACACTCCCAATATTTAGTCGATGCAAAAACGTATTTTTCACAATCCGGTAGATTTAAGTGTAACAATTTCGGTTGGAATTTTTTTAAAGGTGGTTGTTTAAAAATATCCTCAGTATATCTAAAAAATAATTTATTATTATTATTTTTACGGTACTTAATCTTCATTCTCACCTTATTCCTTCTAACATATTCTTCAAATCATCGTCATATTTGTCGGTTAAATATCCTGAATAAATTAAAGGATGTTCATAAGGATTCTTATTCTTTAAAAGAATATACCCTGAAGATTTCGGATTCAACAAAGTAGTACAAACTACTAATAAATTATGAATTTTGGAAGCTTCCAAGTAAGTGGTAGATACTTTTTTTGAAAATCCCACGTTTTTAATCCACTCAGAAATGAAAAAAGTATTATTACCTCCAAAAAGTAGATAGTGGTACTGAATATTTGGATAAATAGAATCATTTTTCGTATTAATAAACGTTAAATAATTTGTTATACCTGTTGTAGCTAAAGGACCTTTCTGGTGTGTAAAATAATCGTAAATACTATCCAAAGGATTTTGTACTAACAAAGCTTTTTTATTTACCGCGTAAGTCGTACCTAAATGCACCAAATGATCTTGTAAATTTCTTCCTACTGGTAAATTTTTAATCAAAGGTATTCCAATTTTTTTTAAATGTTCTTTCGGTCCTATTCCAGATAATAATAGTATTTGCGGGGAATTTATACTCCCGCAGGATAAAATAACCTCTTTCGTGGCTTTTATTTCCAAAATATTTTCACCTATTTTCACTAGAACTCCCGTAGCCGTATTAGTTTCTTCATCTATTAGTACTTTTTCCACAAAAGAATTTAAGGATACGTGTAGGTTTTTTCTATCCTTAATTTGGCTCAAATACGCTTTGGCGGCGTTTTCTCTTAAACCACTTTCTATTGTAGACCGAACCAAAAAGTTTCCGATGGGGTTTTCCGGGTTTTCTCCTGGTAGAAATCGATTTTTTTTCGTTCTATAAGATTCCATCATGCCATATCTTATAGGATCGCCTAAAAATTCAACAAAATTCGAACTCTGGAATATAAAAAAATAAATTTCAACCGTTATTACCACTATCATATCCCTTATCCCAAGAATGCAGATCTTCCAGCTTATTAAACTGTTCTTTGATGCTATTCCAATCCCATCCTTTATTTCCTAGTTCAGCCCATTGGTCGTAATCTCTTTTGTTGCCCTTTAAATACAGCATGGCGTTTAAAACGCTGGTTCCACCTAGAGCTCTTCCTCTAGGCCATCTACATCTTCCGTTTTTAAAACCTAAACATGATTTTCTCGAAGGTTCCGTTTTATACTGCCAATCTTCATCTGTGGATTGAACAGTGAATAATAAAGCTGGGATCTAAAAATATCAGTTAAATGAAAAACCAAAGGAAATGCATGCAGATGTGAAGCTGTGCGAATCATTGAGATGCTAAACGAGGTTTGTCTTTTATATTTTGCATATAGAGCTGGAAAAAAAACAAAGTATTCTCCACGAAGAGAAATGCATTTTTGCATCATTTGGAACCAATTCTGGAATCACTTTCTTAACTTTTGCTTGAAAATTAAATTGTTTAATACTCTCTTTATTGTGGGACGGCTGGGTTGGGGTTGATCTGGATATCTGGATAACGCATGTTCTAGTAACAACTCTGTCACATTCACCATGTATTAAAAGTAAATTTAGATAATCTTCATTGTTTAATTCCAGGTGTTTAATTTTACCTAATAGTGTATGAGCTCGAAAAAAAGTTAACGATAACGTGACAAAAATTTCATTTTTACAAATTAATCTGAGCTTCTGGCAACAGCGGTTGAACTAGTGGGGCGATGAACACACGCAAAACTGTTTTTTGTAGAGGGGACTGAAGACACGCCCAATTGTTTTGGAAGAGGGGACTGATCGCTGGGCTAACAAGTCTTCTCTCTCTTTCACGTAGTTTTGCTCATATTTTCCTTGTCGTACTTGTATAAGTCGCAGAGTAAGAAAGGGATTTTCGCAATCTGTATATCCTTCAATTATTCTTCCTAATCTGACTCGATTTAATCGGAATCTTATGGTGGTGGTGGTGGTGACCCATGGACAGAGGGGGTTAAACTTATAACGTCTACATATGAGCAAAAAGACGTCCCCCTTTATATGTACATTTTCAATTAAAAAACTTAACCTCAACTTCTGAAAAACCAAATCTACATCAAATTAAACATCACTGCGCATGCCTCTAACAAATAGATTCAACAATTCTTGCTTCGGACCGCGAACCGTTTTCACCATCCTTGAACTAGTTCCAGAACAGTTCACGTTACGTTGGAACAATGAACCAATTTAGTTCCGAACCGATTCCGTTATGTTGAAACGAACATTTTCATTTGCGCGTGCTCCGCCAAGTTCTGAACTGATTCTAGATCTTGTTGGAACGAACCTAAGGTAGATTGGTAATCCCCACTTATAGCGCTGGCGCAATACAAGCACATGGTATTAGGTTCGTTCCAACAACCATTTCGAGGACAGTTCTTGAACTGGTTACGAATTAATTTGTGCGCATGTTTCAGTAAAGCGCGTTATAGGAACGGTTCCTAATTTCAGGCTGGAACACTGAACTGAACTACCCTGTCGTTACATCAACCTAACCGAACGCATCCTTTATCTATGGTCTATGAATTCTATGATTTTATTAGCGAATTATCTTTAATAGACCGTCAACGTATATGGTATCAACATGCTGTTAGGGAATACCTTGAAACTATTTTCAATGACAAAGTAATACATAGATATTCCGAGATTTTTTGGCCTGCTAGATCTCCAGACTTAAGTCCTCTGGATTATTTCTAATGGGGCTACTAGAAATATAGGGTTTATCAGCAAGATACTGATCATTTTTGGAAGAATAATTACAGAAGCATGTCAGGAAATTACTGAAGAATGTATTAAGGGAATTTGGTAAACGAACCACTAAATGTCTATTGAGGCTCTAGTGAATTGAAGCAAAATACAAATTATTTTATTTCCAATTGCCTATCACGTATTAGTAATTGTTTATCTTTTCATTTGCAGAATAAAATATTATGCTATGTATGAATTAACTATTCAAATGCAATAAAATATTGTTACAATTCTTATTAATAAACCGAAAGGTTATCATATCATAATAAAGTAGCTGATGTGTAATTTACAAAATTTGCATAATTTTATCATTAAAGATCCTTTTTCATGGCGGATGGATAATATTAGATATCTGACAATAACTTTCAATTATAATCAACTTTTCTTAATAACAATTGTCGCTATTTCAAAAATAAAGGTACTTTACTCTTGAGCAAAATTCATATTTTTTGACAAACCTCGTATACGGCTTGAAAAAATTGATATCTGATGGTTGTGTTTTAAGTTTTGGACCATGCAAAGCTTTTTATAAAGAATACCTTTTTTTTTCAGA
The DNA here is from genome assembly GCA_947563755.1 of Lochmaea crataegi. NCBI lineage: Eukaryota > Metazoa > Arthropoda > Insecta > Coleoptera > Chrysomelidae > Lochmaea > Lochmaea crataegi. The sequence goes on along the minus strand of OX387433.1, from coordinate 8,509,973 downwards.
AAACTAATATTAAAAAAGTTTCCCCTATGCTGCCGACTTAATTGGACACACTGTATATTGTTTATGTTTTTTCTGTAAACACTCCTATTCGTTTTCTACTTCAACTTTCCTTACTTCTAGTAATTTTTTCTTTCTATTTTCTTTCTACCTACTCTGTCAAAAGCTTTCTCCAAGTCTATAAATGCGAAGTCTGTGCTTAACAGTAAATATGTGGTTGGGTAAGGCTTAATTTCACTATTCAATTGACTCATGACTTAAAAGACAACCCTCGTATTAAGATGTTTCGTGATTTAAGATATTTTATTTGATAACTTTTACTATATCTTTAACTCGAACTATATTTTCGCTGGACTCATATAATCCTGGCTTGTATGACATATTGAAACTTTTCATTTTTCTGTAAAACGATCTTCGTATTTGAACAATAGACTTAGAACAGGAACTTTAATTAAATTGAAACGAAATTTGAGTCGACCATAAAAGAAAAGTCTAGAGGTTGTATCTTTTGTACTTAAGTATCTGCGTTTTCCTTTGTTGCAGGAATTTCCTTTTCAAAATGCATTTCTTTTGTTTATCTCGGAGCAAAAACAAAGAATGTATTTTAAGCTTCGAAATTTAATATTTTATAGATTCAACTTGAGTTGAAAGGGTTAGTGTAATTATTAACAGTTTCTTTTTTTTACTTACTTCGCTCGTAGCTGAAGGGAAATCTCCAGCTTCCAATACAAGTACTCTCCAATCTGGATTTTCGGTTAATCTGTTAGCTACAACAGATCCTGCGGATCCTGATCCAACTACAATAAAGTCGAATACATCCTTATTTTTCAAATAAACACTGTAATCTTCATTGTATTGTTCCTTATAACCCAATTTACTTTTTAAATGGAATAAACTATTTATTAGGGTTAAAAATAAATATCCTGAAGCTCCGTCCGTAGTGGTACCGTTTTTCGGAAAATCCATATCGGTACTTTAAGTATTTTTCACCAACTTTGGTTAATAAATGCATTTTAAAATGAATTAATTTTCATAAATTATTATTATCATATAAATGGTAAAATAATTTAAATATACACATAATAGTCCAGGGAAATTATATTAAAAACCAGCCTAACGACAAAACTATTCTTAACTAGTAGGGTAAGGTTGCTTAAGACGTACCACGGCCTAAGTCGTACCCCGGCAATATCACGTCGGATACTTATAAATTACATTATCTAGTAGCGTCAACCTGGCAGCACTGAAATATTGAGCATGTCCCCAGATAGAAGATAGAAGAGATAGAAGAGATAGAAGAGATAGAAGAGATAGAAGAGATAGAAGAGATAGAAGAGATAGAAGAGATAGAAGAGATAGAAGAGATAGAAGAGATAGAAGAGATAGAAGAGATAGAAGAGATAGAAGAGATAGAAGAGATAGAAGAGATAGAAGAGATAGAAGAGATAGAAGAGATAGAAGGGATAGAAGAGATAGAAGAGATAGAAGAGATAGAAGAGATAGAAGAGATAGAAGAGATAGAAGAGATAGAAGAGATAGAAGAGATAGAAGAGATAGAAGAGATAGAAGAGATAGAAGAGATAGAAGAGATAGAAGAGATAGAAGAGATAGAAGAGATAGAAGAGATAGAAGAGATAGAAGAGATGGAAGAGATGGAAGAGATAGAAGAGATGGAAGAGATAGAAGAGATAGAAGAGATAGAAGAGATAGAAGAGATAGAAGATATAGAAGAGATAGAAGAGATAGAAGAGATAGAAGAGATAGAAGAGATAGAAGAGATAGAAGAGATAGAAGAGATAGAAGAGATAGAAGAGATAGAAGAGATAGAAGAAATAGAAGAGATAGAAGAGATAGAAGAGATAGAAGAGATAGAAGAGATAGAAGAGATAGAAGAGATAGAAGAGATAGAAGAGATAGAAGAGATAGAAGAGATAGAAGAGATAGAAGAGATAGAAGAGATAGAAGAGATAGAAGAGATAGAAGAGATAGAAGAGATAGAAGAGATAGAAGAGATAGAAGAGATAGAAGAGATAGAAGAGATAGAAGAGATAGAAGAGATAGAAGAGATAGAAGAGATAGAAGAGATAGAAGAGATAGAAGAGATAGAAAAGATAGAAAAGATAGAAAAGATAGAAAAGACAGAAAAGATAGAAAAGACAGAAAAGATAGAAAAGATAGAAAAGACAGAAAAGATAGAAAAGATAGAAAAGATAGAAAAGATAGAAAAGATAGAAAAGATAGAAAAGATAGAAAAGATAGAAAAGATAGAAAAGATAGAAAAGATAGAAAAGATAGAAAAGATAGAAAAGATAGAAAAGATAGAAAAGATAGAAAAGATAGAAAAGATAGAAAAGATAGAAAAGATAGGAAAGATAGAAAAGATAGAGAAGATAGAAAAGATAGAAAAGATAGAAAAGATAGAAAAGATAGAAAAGATAGAAAAGATAGAAAAGATAGAAAAGATAGAAAAGATAGAAAAGATAGAAAAGATAGAAAAGATAGAAAAGATAGAAAAGATAGAAAAGATAGAAAAGATAGAAAAGATAGAAAAGATAGAAAAGATAGAAAAGATAGAAAAGATAGAAAAGATAGAAAAGATAGAAAAGATAGAAAAGATAGAAAAGATAGAAAAGATAGAAAAGATAGAAAAGATAGAAAAGATAGAAAAGATAGAAAAGATAGAAAAGATAGAAAAGATAGAAAAGATAGAAAAGATAGAAAAGATAGAAAAGATAGAAAAGATAGAAAAGATAGAAAAGATAGAAAAGATAGAAAAGATAGAAAAGATAGAAAAGATAGAAAAGATAGAAAAGATAGAAAAGATAGAAAAGATAGAAAAGATAGAAAAGATAGAAAAGATAGAAAAGATAGAAAAGATAGAAAAGATAGAAAAGATAGAAAAGATAGAAAAGATAGAAAAGATAGAAAAGATAGAAAAGATAGAAAAGATAGAAAAGATAGAAAAGATAGAAAAGATAGAAAAGATAGAAAAGATAGAAAAGATAGAAAAGATAGAAAAGATAGAAAAGATAGAAAAGATAGAAAAGATAGAAAAGATAGAAAAGATAGAAAAGATAGAAAAGATAGAAAAGATAGAAAAGATAGAAAAGATAGAAAAGATAGAAAAGATAGAAAAGATAGAAAAGATAGAAAAGATAGAAAAGATAGAAAAGATAGGAAAGATAGGAAAGATAGAAAAGATAGAAAAGATAGAAAAGATAGAAAAGATAGAAAAGATAGAAAAGATAGAAAAGATAGAAAAGATAGAAAAGATAGAAAAGATAGAAAAGATAGAAAAGATAGAAAAGATAGAATAGATAGAATAGATAGAAAAGATAGAAAAGATAGAAAAGATAGAAAAGATAGAAAAGATAGAAAAGATAGAAAAGATAGAAAAGATAGAAAAGATAGAAAAGATAGAAAAGATAGAAAAGATAGAAAAGATAGAAAAGATAGAAAAGATAGAAAAGATAGAAAAGATAGAAAAGATAGAAAAGATAGAAAAGATAGAAAAGATAGAAAAGATAGAAAAGATAGAAAAGATAGAAAAGATAGAAAAGATAGAAAAGATAGAAAAGATAGAAAAGATTGAAGAGAGAAGATAGAAGGGGTTTGAATAAAAGAACAAAATTTGGTAGACCTAATGTTATGTCACCAGATATAGAAGAGATATTGGCGCAGCATTTGGTAAATTTAGAGTTCTGTTTCTTCGGATAACCTGCCACTGAGTTAAGGAAACTTGCCTTCGAGCTTGCTGAAATTTTTCAACTACCTCATCGTTTTAATAAGGAGAAGAAAATAGCAGACAAAAAGTGGTATTACAGGTTCATGAAAGAGCATTCCACTTTGTACTTGCGTGTTCCAGAACCAACCTCGATGGCCAGAAGTAAAGGATCTAACAAAGAGCGTATTAATGAGTACGAAGATACATGGATAAATGCAAATTTGCTGCGCATTAAATATATAATACGGATGAAACTGCATTGTCCATCGTTCACAAACCTTCTAAAGTTTTTGCTCAAAAGGGAAAACACCAAGTGGGTGCAATCACGAGTGGAAAAGGGGCAAATGCGCGATGGATGCAGAAGGTGAATTTATTAAACCCTTGTTAATATTTAAGCGTAGCAGACTGAAAAAAAGGAGCTCCACCAAACACAGCATTTGGTTGTTCAAAAAATGGAACTTTTTGTTCAATAGCTTCAACATTTTATTAAATGCACAAGATTAGAAAAAAAAGTTATCGAAAACAAATTTTGCTTTTACTAGATGGTCATAGCACACATACCGAAACTTTGGAAGCTATCCAGATGGTATAGCAATGCTATCTTTCCATGCTCACACGACATTAGACAGATCGTTCTTTAAATAATTATAATGAAGCCGCATCTTCGTGGCTACGCTCAATTCCTGTAAATGTGATAAAACAGGCTAACGTTGCAGAGTTGCTTAGAAAAGCATACCCTATACTGTATCCATCGAACAAACAGAGCGACCCAAACAACGATAGATGCGTGATCACCATGCGCCTTTGCATCTATTGGCTAAAATAAATATGCCTCCATGCGCTGGCCAATCGGATTTAACTGCAATCGGCCGGCGGAATTCATTGTCCATACATAGTTGGAGAGATCACGTGCACTATGCATGATACTGTTTTGGAACACTCCGTTGCTTGGATGGTCAGAGTATAGGTCGGGTTCGTATGGATATAGCGCTAAATAGTTTTAAACCAACAGGGTGGTGGCCGTGTGTTAGAAATGTCATTAAAGAGGATGATTTTGTAGCTTCTGTATATATTTCTGATTCATCGAATCAAGAATTTGGTTATCCAACTGAACCAAATACGGAATCACCCACTAGTGCTACATCACCAATAGTTGCAACGTTACCAATAAGGGCTGTTTCTCCTCCACCAACTGTTTCATCAACACCACCACCAAAAATTACAACGCCACCCTTAGCACCCAAAGATTTAACACCGCCCATCATTCAACCTGGACCTTCCACAATATCACAAGATACTTCACACAACGACAATGTATCAACAGTTGATGAGATTAGAACAGTAATTAAAAAAATTAATAAAGGTACTAAGCCAACAAAGGAATTAACTTCAAGGCCCTACAAAAATGAAATAGAAGCCAAGGATAACATAAATAAAAGGAAGAAGCCTAGTACTAGATCTAAAAAAGTCAAAAGAGAAAAAGGAATCAATAAAACTATGAAAAGAAGAAACACAGAAATATCAGACGTACTGGAGTCGCTGACTGAGGAAATATTAAAGCTCAGCAGGATCCAGATAAGGGAAGTGACGGGTCACTGTTCCTAAGGCATATATAGGGAGGAACCTATCTTGGTTTTGCATGGAAGAGGAGGAAACATCCTCTCACATTATCTTCGAATGTGAAGCACTGTCTCATTGGAGATATAGACTCCTAGGACTAGAATATTCTAGGGAGGATTTCTCCAAGAAGGACCTAGTGAAAAGACTGTTGTGCCTGTTAAGGTCTACTGGTCTCTTCACATAAACGGTATAACCAAGAGCACGAAAAGCCTAAAGGCTGAGGTGCCGAGGTCTCTAAGCCTCTGACTGGTGCTGCCTAACCAATCAATCAATCAAGGCTATAGGCAGTACGAATTAGGCGACTAGGCGCCTTAAAATTATTGTTAATAAAGAGGTAACCAAATAAAGATTCAGTAGATATAGAAGATTTTGTTTTATTTCAATTGCACTGAATATTACAGTATTATTTCCTTAGAGGGTACGACTTAAGCAACCTTACCCTTGGCCTATAAATAACAACTAAAATAGTGTATTGCAGCATATACTACCTCCAGCAGCAGTGGCGTACTGTTTTTTTTTAACAAATATAAATTTCACAAAGTATTTTATTTATTGAAGATCCGCATTTAGATAATTAGAAATAATAGAAATAGTAAAAAGCGTCTTTCACATAAATCCATTGCCGTAAACGTACCTTGGTAATAATAATAAAAGTATCTCTGTCCGAAAACCTGACCACCACTGAATTTATATGTACTTCTCGAATTGTCCTTCGTGGCTTATAGTGATCCCGGAAGGGGTTGCGGGAGAATGGGAAAGGGATGATAAAAGCAGTGGCGTAGACGGTTTTAGAGAGAAATAAAAATATATTTGTGCCTACTTTGAACTAGTATAGCTTGAAAAAGATGATCGGTGAAGGTTATGTTACAAATAATTTATCAAAAAATCCAGTTTTTTTTCCACACAACACAACACATTACAAGTCATGGCGCCATTGGCGGGTATAAATAATGTTGCAAATCATTTTAACGATACAGTGGACCGCATAAACCAATGCGAATTACTGTAATTGGGTCACTTTAGTTCTTCTTTTGTTTCGACTCTCATTTTTTACTGCCAAAGAGAGTTTCGCAACAAAGTTGTAAATTTGGCTTAATTTATTTTTAATTTTGAAATAAATTCGGAATTAATGTAAAATATGCTAATATTATAATAAATACGACGAAAACAAAAAAAAGTATGCAAAAAATATGGATAAATATACAATTTGCATAAATTCATTATTATTAAAAAAATGCAATTAGGTATCTTAACGAGCATTTTATAGCTTCAGTGGAGGATAAAAACTTTCGATATAAAAGTTACCTTGACTTTTTTTATACAGGTTGTCACGGCGAATATATTGAATTACATTAAATTCCAACGTATAATACGAAAAGTTGATAATATACAGGATGTTTTATTCAAAATAACAAAGTTACTGCCCACTTCAGTGTCATGTCTTTCAAAATATTTTCTATGAATTCGCCGTAGCTTGTGACTCTTATTTACCAATTTATAAAAAAAAATCCTTTCCAATATACAGCGTGTCCCAAGTTATCGTTTCCAAGCAACATCTCGTTTAATTTAAAAGATAATCCAATGTTGTGAATGGCATTAAAATTCCTTCCTAATGACGTATCAGAAACTTTAGCAGCAACTTCTCACTTACTACTTTCAAATGGCACCCCCTGTATATTTTCGTTGAAAATTGCTTGTCACTCAAATTGCAGGCATTGTTGCGGAGTATCTCAATCAGTCTCTTCACAACAGATGGATAGGTGCTTACGGACCTATAGCTTGGCCTCCCCGCTCGCCCGATCTAAATCCGCTGGACTTTATTTTGCGTAGTATTACATCAGCTATGATTCAGGCTGCGTGCACAAGAGCGCTTTTAAGACGTTTTGAAGCTTGTATGGAATCTGCGGGAAATCATTTTGAACACTTATTGTAATTTTTTCTTCATTATTTGTATTTTATTTATTAGAAATTACAAAATGTTAATTTTTTTGGTGCTAATAATAAAAAACCAACAAGTATGTTGTATTCCAATTAGAGTGACAAGCAATTTTCAACGAAAATATACAGGGGGTGCCATTTGAAAATAGAAAGATATTGCCTGTAAACGATAACTTGGGACACGGTGTATATAAAGTGACAGCCTGTATAATCCCGTCGGTGCTATATCGTTAAAAAGTTAATGAAATACTGAAAAGCAAAGTGCATTGTACGCACGAGACTAAATGACGGAAAAAGACTAAAAAAAGAATAGGGCATTAATTACTGTTGGCGAAAAGAATGAATAATGAATTTAATGAACTTGTCATTCCCTTTTTAAACACAGTCGGTGGGAATTTAATATGAAATATTAATGGATCGACTACAATTTCATTCTGCGTTGATTCGTATCACTAAAAACTATTTTTTTTTAATTAAAACAGTACAGCATTAACTGACACATGTCAACATAACCTAAAAGTAACCAGAGATATATTTTTGTCTCCACCTCTGATATAGCTTCTGGTTTCTATTGATTACGAGTTTTTTTACGATTTCCATCCACCCTTTATTATTCGAATTACACAAAACCCCTACACCTGCACTTTTTTTTAAATCTAATTAAACCCCCATAATACGACGAATTTTATTTTATTTTAAATAGATGGTTAAAAAAAAATTGTGAAAATTGAATTTTCGAATAATTCGGACTTTACCTTCTTATTCCGTACTTCATTTTCGCTGTGTTGGTGCTTCGGTTTGCTCTTTTAAGATATATGGCTATCGATTAAAAACCGTTTCCTTGAAAGCTTTTTGGATTAAAAGCTTCATGGAAGATGAAAGCTTTCTAGATGGAAATTTACAGGGGTGGACTAATAACCTCCGAAGTGACCGCTTTCTAAACGCGATTTATCGATACGGTACACCAAGAAAACAAACAAAATCAACTGGGAAATGTATACTTATCGAGGTATTGCTAGGTTTATGACAGGGGCATACAAGAAGAGCTCCAAGGTGGTCCCTTTTCAATTCCATGGGTTTTGGACCTTAGTTCTTGAATATACCCCAAAGAAATGATAAGCTATTGAGGTATTCTTAAATTTTTTATAATTCCATAAAAATGTAGGTACCTTACTATAATCAGGGGCGTACTATAATAGCTCCAAGGTGATCCTCTTTCAATTTCATGGGTTTTGCACGTTAGTTTCTGAATGTACCCCAGGAAATGATAAGCTATTGAGGTATTCTTGAATTTTAGATAATTCCATGAAAATGTAGGTACCTAACTATAATCAGGGGCGTACTAGAATAGCCCCAAGGTGGTCCTATTCGAATTTCATGGGTTTTGGACGTTATTTTTTGAATATACCCCAAGAAATGATAAGCTATTGAGGTATTCTTGAATTTTTGATAATTCCATGGAAATGTAGGTACCTTACTATGATCAGGGATGTACTAGAATTGCTCCAAGGTGGTCCTATTCCAATTCCATGGGTTTTTGACGTTATTTTTTGAATATATTCCAAGAAATGATTAGCTATTGAGGTATTCTTAAATTTTTGATAATTCCATGAAAATGTATTTACCCAACTATGATTCCATGAAAATGTAGGTACCTAACTATGATCAGGGGCGTACTAGAATAGCTCCAAGGTGTTCTTATTTCAATTTGATGGGTTTTGGACCTTAGCTCTTGAATATACCCCAAGAAATGATAGCTATTGAGGTATTCTTGAATTTTTGATAATTCCATGTAAATGTAGGTACCTTACTATGATCTGAGGCGTACTATAATAGCTCCAAGCTGATCCTATTTCAGTTTCATGGGTTTTGGACGTTATTTTTTGAATATATCCCAAGAAATTATTAGCTATTAGGGTATTCTTGAATTTTTGATAATTCCATGAAAATGTATGTACCTAACTATGATCAGGGGCGTACTAGAATAGCTCCAAGGTGCTCTTATGTCAATTTCATGGATTTGGACCTTAGTTCTTGAATATACCCAAATAAATGGTAACTACTGAGGTATCCTTAGATTTGTGATAATTCTATGAAAGAGTAGGTACCTAACTATGATCAGAGGTGTACTAGAATAGCTCCGAGGTGATCCTATTTCAATGTGATGGGATTTGGACCTTAGTTCTTGAATATACCCCAAGAAATGATAGCTATTGAGGTATTCTTGAATTTTTGATAATTCCATGAAAATGTAGGTTCCTTACTATGATCAGGGATGTACTAAAATTTCTCCAAGGTGGTCCTATTCCAATTTCATGGGTTTTGGACGTTATTTTTTGAATATATCCCAAGAAATTATTAGCTATTAGGGTATTCTTGAATTTTTTATAATTCCATGAAAATGTATGTACCTAACTATGATCAGGGGCGTACTAGAATAGCTCCAAGGTGCTCTTATGTCAATTTCATGGATTTGGACCTTAGTTCTTGAATATACCCAAATAAATGGTAACTACTGAGGTATCCTTAGATTTGTGATAATTCTATGAAAGAGTAGGTACCTAACTATGATCAGAGGTGTACTAGAATAGCTCCGAGGTGATCCTATTTCAATGTGATGGGATTTGGACCTTAGTTCTTGAATATACCCCAAGAAATGATAGCTATTGAGGTATTCTTGAATTTTTGATAATTCCATGAAAATGTAGGTTCCTTACTATGATCAGGGATGTACTAAAATTTCTCCAAGGTGGTCCTATTCCAATTTCATGGGTTTTGGACGTTATTTTTTGAATATATCCCAAGAAATTATTAGCTATTAGGGTATTCTTGAATTTTTTATAATTCCATGAAAATGTATGTACCCAACTATGATTGCATGAAAATGTAGGTACCTAACTATGATCAGGGGCGTACTAGAATAGCTCCAAGGTGCTCCTATTTAAATTTCATGGGTTTTGGACCTTAGTTCTTGAATATACCCAAATAAATGGTAACTACTGAGGTATCCTTAGATTTGTGATAATTCTATGAAAGAGTAGGTACCTAACTATGATCAGAGGTGTACTAGAATAGCTCCAAGGTGATCCTATTTCAATTTGATGGGATTTGGACATTGGTTCTTGAATATACCCCAAGAAATGATAAGCTATTGAGGTATTCTTGAATTTTTGATAATTCCATGAAAATGTAGGTTCCTTACTATGATCAGGGATGTACTAGAATTGCTCCAAGGTGGTCCTATTCCAATTCCATGGGTTTTGGACGTTATTTTTTGAATATATCCCAAGAAATTATTAGCTATTAGGGTATTCTTGAATTTTTGATAATTCCATGAAAATGTATGTACCCAACTATGATTCCATGAAAATGTAGGTACCTAACTATGATCAGGGGCGTACTAGAATAGCTCCAAGGTGCTCTTATTTCAATTTCATGGGTTTTGGACCTTAGTTCTTGAATATACACCAAGAAATGATAGCTATTGAGGTATCCTTAGATTTGTGATCATTCTATGAAAGAGTAGTTACCTAACTATGATCAGAGGTGTACTAGAATAGCTCCAAGGTGATCCTATTTCAATTTGATGGGATTTGGACCTTAGTTCTTGAATATACACCAAGAAATGATAGCTATTGAGGTTTTCTTTGATTTGTGATAATTCCATGAAAATGTAGGTAGGGTAAAGTAAGGTATGCTGGTGATATAGGTAAATTGGTGATGTCAAAAGCAAGATATAGTTCGAGAAGCCCAAATGGTCCGTGAAGAGGGTGTGTCTATATACCTACAAAGCATCGAATGAAATGAAGATTGCTTGGGCATCTTTGAAGAGATATTTAAGTAAGACTGAAAATGCAGAAGGTAATCCGGTGATTCACGATTTACCAAAGTTGGGAAGACCATTTGCTCTACCGGCAGACCTAGGAGTTCGTATATTTAATTATATTATTGCCATGCAAGAATTAGGGTTTGGTCTTACTGTCCATAATATTAGAAAACTAGCGGTTTTCGGTTGCAAAATCGGTTGAGAACATTTTATCATGGAGGATAATGAAATAGCTAGCAAGTGGTGGTGGACAAACTTCAAAAAAAGATATGGGCTAACATTACGTGTGACAGAAAACTTATCAGCATATCGAGCCTTCATGGCAAATCCTACTATGCTTGCTGATTTCTATACAAATTTAGATCTTATTACGAAATTAGGCATAAAAAATACGCCAGGCAGAATTTGGAACTGTGATGAGAAGGGGTAGTCTTTTGTAGTAAAACCCAGCAAAGTTGTGACGGCCTTAGGCAAGCGTTATGTTTATAAAAGGACTTACGCCACTAATTTTCAAAGATATGCGTTGGAATCCCGATCTAGCCCGTGGAGCCATCCCTAACTCATTAGTAAAACTGTCACCGAAAGGCTGCATAAACTTCGACATTTTTTTTTGGAATGGTTCCAATTTTTTATTAACTCCATACCAAAAGAAAGACCCGTAATTGTTTTAATTGACTCTCATGCTTCACATTTGTCTTTGGCTGTCTTAGAACTAGCAAAATTCCTCATGTTTAATTGAAAAGATTACCAACTTACCTTACTTTACCCTACCTAACTATTATCAGTCGCGTACTAGAATAGCTCCAAGGTAGTCCCATTTTAAATTTTGACATGCAACCTCAATGATAAACTGTCAAAATCAAGTAGGAAATGTATAGTTATCGAGGTATTACTAGGTTTATGACAATTCCAAAATAAGATAGATACCTAACTATGATTAGGGACGTACTAGGTCTACCCCTCTCTGAAAATTGTAGAATAAATGATTTTTTTCAAGCTTACATAATCGTTTTAATTCCTCTAAAAACCCAGTATCTCTTGAGACTCGCTGATTGGCGTTTTATTTGTAAAATACGTTCCTGAAAAATATAAATCGACCCGAACAAAATATTTTTAATGAGAGTTTTTTATGTGAAATCGGACAAGTTATAAAAATAATGAAGATGCTTGCTTTTGGCATTAAAGTTTCGAATATATTTTGGAGAAAAGAAGGAGTGTCGGTTACGTTAGAAAATTGATTGATGAGGATGTTTTTTATAGCGTTGATGGGAAAAGATTTTAATATTTATGGGGGGAAATAGTATTTTCGTCATAGAAGGATTTTGTGGAGCAAACGACGTACAATTCAAAATTATAACCTCCAACCAAAAACTTTTGCTCTTATAATTCATTTTCTTTTCATTCAAATTCATTCGTTCGTTCGAATTTAGTAAAACGACAAATTTAATTATATAAACTACCGGCTTTCCATGCGAAATTGAATAAAGTTCAACTGTAAACTAATTTAAACGTCCACCATAACCAGATTCACCATCGTGTTCGACAGTTTATTTAAACAAAATTCAGTTCACTCCGTGATGTATAGCCGGGATCACGAGCTGTATCTATTCATTGAGCTTGTAGAATAAATGGAAACTGCTCTAGTTCGAAATTTTAGTTGAACTTTCCCATTCATTATCAAATATATTTCAAACAAAAGATATATCTGTTATAATTATCACTTTCCTCTAAGACTCTAAATAGGTTATTCCTTATTATACAGATTGCGAAAATCCCTTTCTTACGCTGCGACTTATACAAGTACGACAAGGAAAATATGAGCAAAACTACGTGAAAGAGAGAGAAGACTTGTTAGCCCAACGATCAGTCCCCTCTACCAAAACAGTTGGGCGTGTATTCAGTCCCCTCCTATTTATTTTAACTGTTGTGTTGCCAAATGTACTTATCTGTAAAAATTATTACTAATTTTTGTCTATCGTTGTTTTGAAATTTTCAACGGCATTTAAAGCGACAACAATGTTAAATACCAATAATTGTTAAATCGAAAGCAGTGTACGGATTTTATTTATTGCAGATTGTAATTTGTCCAAATTTTTTCTTGAATACACCGTTATCAGGTATTAAAAGTCAAATGCAAATTAAGTTATTTATTACTTAGAAAGTACCAAACATTCTAAACTGGCAACGCTGCAGCAGAGACTGACTCCCCACTCTGTGAGTAGGTTCACACTGGTTCAGTAGTTTTCCAACATGGAAGGAGTGAGGTTGTTAAAATAAAAAAATACACTCGTTATTGCGTAACCTGTACATCTTAAAATTCATTTTTGTCAACTTGATCGTTTCTGACCAAGCTGACAATTAATTTCTAACTACAATAGGATATTATTTTAGCAATTGTAACTTGAAAATAAAACATTTATTCTTGAGATAAAAATAATAAAGTAATCGGGTATAAAAAACTGAAGATCGATTCCATTAATAAATTGAATTGAAAAAATAAAATAAGAAGGTACTTATTCTAAACATAAAATATGAACTTCTTGAAAAAATTAAACTAAAAATCCGTTCTAAAGGTAAACATAATTTTAATGAATTGAGTGCCCAAATAAACCACCTTGCTGTGCCAGGCAATAACCAAATCTGTCATAAAGATTTGATCTCATATCTCTAAGATTATTTGGCGTAATGCTGGCACAAACGTGCTGTATTTTCACCCTCAATTCATTTAAATTATTAGCTCTTTCAAATTCATGTTGATAAATGCTACTTTTCAAAAATCCCCAAAGAAAAAAATCATTTGGAGCTAGTTCAGGTGATCTTGGAGGCCATTTAATTGTACCATTAGTACTAATAATTCTGTCGGGGAATGTAAACCTTAAAAATTCCATTACTATCCTTGAATTGGACTAGACAACCATCTTGTGAGTTCTCTATGTAAAGGACACTGTTGCCGGATGAAGGTGTTTAATTTTACCTAATAGTGTATGAGCTCGAAAAAAAGTTAACGATAACGTGACAAAAATATCATTTTTACAAATTAATCTGAGCTTCTGGCAACAGCGGTTAAACTAGTGGGGTGATGAACACACGCAAAACTGTTTTTGGTAGAGGGGTCTGAATACACGCCCAATTGTTTTGGTAGAGGGGACTGATCGCTGGGCTAACAAGTCTTCTCTCTCTTTCACGTAGTTTTGCTCATATTTTCGTTGTCGTACTTGTATAAGTCGCAGCGTAAGAAAGGGATTTTCGCAATCTGTATATCCTGCAATTATTCTTCTTAATCACCTGATCTGACTCGATTTAATCGGAATCTTATGGTGGTGGTGGTGACCCATGGAGAGAGGGGGTTAAACTTATAACGTCTACATATGAGCAAAAAGACGTCCCCCTTTATATGCACATCTTCAATCATAGTTTTCATTTTTCTTTGTATTTTTCGGTAAAAAAGAATTTGTACGCTTGTGATTTTTCGATTTTACGTGTATAGTGTTGCAACTCCTAACAAGCCCTTCGATAGTTGTAACTTTCTCAACTCATTATTTCCGCCCATCTGGAGCTCCTACATTAACGGAAACTATCAGCCGGAAAACGACAAGTTTTGTTAACTATTTCAATTTAGAATGTTGTCTTCTTATTTATCGCGTTAACAGTTAAAGTAATTTCTATTTATACAACGAAGATTAAGGGGATTTTCGAAGTGAAAACTTCTTTAGGCACGTTGAGCACTTTTTTGGTTGAAGAAAAAACATGGATTTTTCGTCATCGTCACGCTTTTATGCAACACACAATACTTTTGGTCATTCGCCACACTTTTATGCAACAGACAATACTTTTGCTTATGCAACACAATTAACAATGAAGCCTATATATTGTTGCATAAATCATCGTCACGCTTTCCATGAGCTATATTATGTATACTGTGTATATATGTATACTTTTTTTCCATTTACGATGGGCTAACGATAATATTTTTAAAAGGGATTCATTTATTGGTGTTTTCACTTCTGTCCCATGACTGGACTCTACGTTTTTTATTTTTATAATATTTTTGATCGTAACGAACGTTTTTGAACGGTTTCTATGTTGAATCTCCTATTTCCCCGACTATAACAGGTGTTTTCATTTTTAATCCAATAAGCTCTGTGATATAAAAGTATATATGTGTATATTTAAAGTATTGTGTTGTAAAAGTTAAAAGTTATAGAAATAAAGAAAGCTGAAGACTGTGTAACAATATCCATTGAAAAGTGTATCGAAAACTTAAACAGGTGCATCGAAAACACCAAAATTGAAGAGGAAGGTTCATAACCTTCACTAAACGCCGATTTCGAAGAGCACACAGAAAATTCTGACTGTATAAAACCAAAAAAGTGCATGGAATTGGACCAAAATAAACATAATGTCGACGCAGACAATATAGAAAAGTGTCTAGAAAACATTGAAAAGAGTATAGAAAGCACGTCGTCGCAGAGATGTACAGAATAAGAAGTGAATAGAAAACAAAAATCTATACCACTATAAACAGTGTGCAAAAAGTGTGGAACAAGAGGATGTATCTTCGCCTGAAGGTCCAGTGAATATAGTGGGACTTCAAACTGTCACGACATCTCAAATACATTCAGCCGACCACTGGCTGAGCTGGAGCGACGAGGTTGAGAAGGCAGAAAGCGAAAATAAAATTGTAAATAAACAAGATGCAAAGAGGGATATTGCTGAGGGTGGTGCAGGTGGTACAGGACAGTGGGTGGACTGGCAGCAGCGGTGCTGGCAAGGACGTACCCATTGGACGTGATGGCTAGAGCCAAGAATAAACGGTGGAGGGGTACGACCAGAGAGGAAGTACAGGAATGGATGGAGAGAAGGTGGGAGGAGTATGAGAGCGCGCTAAAAGAATCAATTGGGAATAGGAGAGATTGGATGGACCGGAAATTCGGGGAGGTGAACTACTTCTTGACACAGGAGTTCACTGGACATGGGTCGAGAATAGGGTACCTCCACAAGATTGGGAAAAGAGGGACTGGAGTGTGCGAGAGGTATGAAGTGAAGGATGATGTGGAGCATGTGTTTAGATGCTGGAGGAACGAGGAAATGCTGAAGAAGCTGGAGAGGGAACTAAGGGAGGCGGTGTATTGGGAGAACATGGTGGAGATAATCTTGAGGGGGGAGGAGGAATGGATGGAGGTAAGTGGAGTAGTAGAGAGCATGGTTAGGGGAGAGGACGACTCGATATGGCATGAGAGATAGGAGTGAAAGTTAGGGAGAATACGACGGTATGAGCGGAGAGTGTGCGAGGGGCCGCCGCCCGTCTCGAAGTATGCTAGGGTAGTGATTCCGAGGCGGGGGTAACGGCGAGTTTGAGGTGGCTTTGATTGGTAGGCATCCCCTTGGGGATGAGTCCAATACTGTTTGGGTCCTGGACCCATTCGAGTTTCCGATATCGGCGAGAAAAAAAAGACCTTCGTGCATAGTCAACAAAAACGTAGGTGAAGAGGAAGATGATTTCTTATCGAAAACCGGAAAGAAAATTACTGGGAAAATCTTGGAAACCAATAAGAAAATGAGAAAAACCAACAAAATTTAGATGATAATGAAACAGACCTAACGCAACAACACTCAGAAGAAATGGACACGACAGACTTCGAAAAACCCAAAAGCGTAAAAAGAGGGGTAGTAAAAACACTATTCGATAGTCCTAAAATGTTCCATACTTTTTAAAATCCAGTACAAAATAAAGGTCGAATTGAGCGAGCTAATCCAGTCAGTTTAATAATCGAATTAAAATTCAGGAAAAACAAATATTTGCATTTAAAAAAACTTAAGCAGCAGGAAAATTCCCATAGGAACGAAAATCTTTCGTAAACAACTAGGGAGCATTTTAATTTTATTTAATAACCCCTGTGTCGCGTAGTGTACCCATTTTTATCTTGTAAGTACCAAAAATAGTTGAAAACAAAACAATCGTTCAATCACCGCCACCTAGCGACCGTTAAAACCACTGGAATAAAACGATGATATAATATTTTATTATCTTTCTATCTTTCTTCTCAGGCGTCGGATTGGAGTTCTTCCTGTACCCATTTTTTCTATTCTTTTCTGTCCCTGGTCAATGCCTTCACCTCCCAATGTTTTTCCTTTGTTCTTTCCAATTTCTTCAATCTGGTCTATCCATCTCCTCCTGGGTCTTCCTCTTTGTCTTTTTCTTAATATTCCCATTTCCATAACTTTTCTCGCAATTCTATCTATGTGGCCATACCAGTTTAATTGTTTCTTTTTAATCTTTGATATTATTGGTTCTTGATTAGTTATGCTTCTGAATTCTTCGTTCCTTACTTTGTCCCATTTTGTTTTACCTGCTATTTTCCTTAAATGTTTCATTTCCATTGCACTTATTTTCGTTTCCTGCTTTTTCTGCAGTACCCAGTTCTCCCTAGCATAAGTAATATTTTATTAAACATTTAATTCCCTTTCAAATGACACTAAGTTTGTCAAAATCCATAAAGCGGAACAAAAGTTATAACAGTTTTATTGAGTCAACTTTTCCACTCACCCCTACCAGTTATTTTACAATATAGAGGAAAAACTACTGGAGCAAACTTACGTAAAATGATCTAATGATTACGAATATTTAAATTCTGTGGTATTATAACGGTACATTTATTATAGAAAAATGATGTTTTTGTGATATTATTGTGAACTACGCCCTCTAGCGGTGAAAAATAATTTCCAGCAGTTTCTCGTTTGTTAGTCTGATATACAGTTGTACGATAAATAGTTTCTGAGATACAGCGGGCTACCTCTCTTAATCAAACTCCCGGCACATACAGGGTGATTCATTAATATGTGTAAATATTTAAATAAAGAACAATCAAATATTCGTAAAATTAAAACTCGTAGTTTAAAACTCACTACTATTTCTATATTATCCAACAAAATCCGACCGAAAAACATTGCTGATAAAAAAAGCACAAATTCATTAGTGTAGATTCACGCTTTCCACTCGGATTCAACGAAACGTATAAAATGAAAATTAAATTGCAGCCGATCGAGATGATTTTTTTCTTGTTTACTTAAATAAATTGGAAGTGCCACGTTGTGGTTTTTTTTTCAGCAATAAACGACTTCCTAAATGGAATTTTATATACGCTCCTAACTAGAGGATTTTTATAAATAATTGTCTTGCTCCCTACCGTTCAACGGTCTCATTCCTAATCACCACGAACTACCCTATAAAAGACAGGAAACGAAGAGAAAACAATTTCCATCTTATTGCCATTAGATTTTTTAACAATGTTCAATAAAATCGTTCAACTAATAATAATTATGTGTGCCGTGGTCTTTTCTGCATTTCTCTTCCAAACGTTTCGGCTACAATTGCGGCAACCATCTTCTGATGTTAAAGAAAGTTGCAAGAATTTTATGAAAAGCCAAAAAATAATTCCAGCTATAGACCAAAGAAGGAGTTTTCCAAAGCTAAGATGAATCCGGAGCAAAACCAACACGTCACCATATACAGAGTCCATCTAACCTAATTTACCTTTATCCAATAGTTGAAGAAGCTAGTAGTAGCAGAGTAGACCAATCTTTACGTTAATCAGTTCCAAAATGGTATGGGAATGCCTAGGCAAACTCAATAAGCTAGGCGAGAATAATATAGTCTCCTTACTGTGGATTCCAGGACACACTGGACTAGAAGGAAATGATCTAGCAAAGAGGGGGACTGGAACACCCTTTTGCGGTATCAGCTCCAATGTAATATTGGAAGAAATAGGCAAAGCCAGAAAAAGAAGAAGATCTGACCATTGGAAAGATCTAGTAGCACTTAGACATTTAAAGATTCTTCTTGATGACTACAGCCTGTGGAGATCAAATGGATGCATACGTCAAAGTAAAACTGCACTAAGAGTTTTAACAAGGATCCTAACGGGACATTGTCGCCTGAAAGGGAACCTGAAAAATAGTGGAGGAAGAAGAATGTAGATTCTGTGACATGGAAGAAGGAACCTCCATCTACATACTTGCAGAATTCTAGGGCACAACACCTAGGAGATTACTGGATAGAACAGGGACATTTACCTGCAGGAATCCTAAAATTCCTCCTGGAAATAGGACTAAAGGAGCTACTAGTCTCTGAGACTTTCCTCAGGAACTAAGTAGAAGCAAGAGGGCACAATAGATCTTTTAGGTCTCAGTGAATGTCACCCCAATATACATAAATTATTCATTTATTGTATTTCAATAAAACTTTTAAACTTACTGGTATTCTACTGGAACTCGTTACCCAAATCCAAGAATCTCCCCCAGGTGCCAACTCCTTCTTTCCCGGCTTCCTAGCATTTTCATCGTCTTTTTCTTCGCCGACAATTCTCGTTTTTTGATTAAAAAACTCAACTTGCGGCTCCTCAGCTTGTACTCCCAAATAATTATAATCCAATCTATGTTTAACACTCCTCTTCTCTCTCCTCGCACTTCCGTTAACGTTGGAGTTTCCAAACTCCTTGAAAATCCTTCTAACTTCGTTTCTGAAATCTTCGCTGCGTAATTCCAGAAGAAAATGTTGTCGGAAGGAGTTTTTCGAAACGTAGTCTTCGCGTATTTCGGAATTTATCAAACGATATACGTAGTGAGCGAGAAAAATTTCGGTTAAGAATATGAAAAATACGCAACAAATTACTCGCACTGTATAACTCGGGTTTAGTTGGTGAACGGGTAGTTTGGGGATCATTTTGTCGCTGGTCACTTGGTCTTTTGTATCTGTTGCAGACATGATTTTAGATATTTTTTAGCATTATTCTAAAATGAAGGGTTAAATCGGAAAATCATTTTTTTTGTAACGCACTGTACACTAATTTCGACCGATTTCGCTGTCTCACGTGGCACGTGAAAAAAACGTTAAAAATCGTGAACTCCCGCTCGGAAATCTTGTTCGAAACTGAAGTAGCTCGGAAGTTTAGAAACCAGAAGGATATGGAAAACGTAAATGCGCATCCTCTAACAACTGAAAACCGATTTGGAATTATTATTTAATGGATATTTCGGCAAGCAAACAATTGAAATGGTAATTGCCTTAGTCAAGGGTCAGAGAGCAATGAATTCCACATTATAACTATGGAATTATGCTATTGAATATCTGTTAAAGTTATAAATTTATTCAATATGCACGTTTTCATATTTTATGTTGAAACTATTCATAAAACTTCTAAACGGGAAGAAAAATATTGTTTATAACTCGTTAAAAACTTTACTTTTAAAAATTGTTATTTCAAATGGATCACCCTGTATATTTTTTGCCTTTTGCGTTGTGGTCACTTTTTTACTAATGGAAAAGAAAATCGGCATAATTGTAGATACTGGTCACGTGAAAATCCTCGTTGGATGCGTGAATCCCACACCCAATATCCACAAAAACTTAATGTATGGACTGGAATAATAGGCGACAAAATAATTGGTTCC
This sequence comes from Lochmaea crataegi, assembly GCA_947563755.1. Taxonomy (NCBI): domain Eukaryota; kingdom Metazoa; phylum Arthropoda; class Insecta; order Coleoptera; family Chrysomelidae; genus Lochmaea; species Lochmaea crataegi. The sequence goes on along the minus strand of OX387433.1, from coordinate 8,489,418 downwards.
TTTTTCATTGAGGGGAACTTGAATGGTCCCGGACCTTTCACATTACACATCAATCTCCCCAGCCATGCTGCCCTTACTTTCCCCTTCTGTGCCGCCTTTAACATGTGTGTTCTGAAGGATAATTGACTATCCAACCACACCCCTAGGTATTTCACAGACTCCTCCATACCAATTCTCCTTCCCTAAACTAAACTTGTTTTACGCTCAACAGTTGAATGGTTCCTCAGATAAATTTTCAGTCTCTTCAAAGTTGAAAAGCTCAGAACATGCAGTAACACGTGGAATTGCACAAATAAAGAGTATCCAGAGCAGTTCCTGGTACATCCGTTTCATTTTGCCATTTCCCTTTCCACATGTCCCATTCCCCTTCTAAAACTTAAAAATTGTTGCTATTCAAATCCTCTTTGTAAAACTCAAAAGCAGGTTTAATGGAGGCAAACAGAAACGATTTAGCGTACTTCGGAATTTGGGCCCCACGTTGGGCGCCAATTATATTGATTTCAATTTAGTCAATATTATACATACATACATGAAATAGATTCAGTATTTCTTAAAGATTTCAAAATGCAAAAAATGTACAGGGTAATCTATTTGAAATAACAAAGTAAATATCACCATAATATCGGCCGCATCACAAGATCCTTTCACACCAAAATCTATAAAAATTGTGCGATCCGCTTCGGAGATAATTGAGGCGTTCCATACTTATATGTATAAAATAATAAGTCTTCAATTTATTTTTATTTATATTTGTCGAATTTACCAAAAAAAAAACAATCAACAACAAAAACATATCAGTCTACAGTCGTATCTTCATCTTCTGCCGTAAGATCGAGCAGAGCTTTCTGTACGCCGTTTTCGAAAGCTTCGCTAATTAAAATTTCGTAAGAGGTACCACCTTCAAGACACAATGATTCGAAAACTCCTTTAGCTACCTCCCAGCTAGTGATATTCTTAAGTATACCGTCCACCAAATACTCAGCCGAAGGAAACAACTTACTTAAAATCCTAAAAACGCATATGCAACAGTCCGTTAAAAATTCAAACATCAACTCGGGCATGGACGGTTTTTTTCTATCGTTAATGTCGTTTAGACCGGTCACTATTTTTTCAGTTAAATCACTTTCCGTGAAAAATTCAGCGTAATAAAGTTGAGCTACGCTTTTAGTTTCAATCCAATCTTTTGTATGCTCTGATAGGTCCGCGCAGGTCATCAAGAGACTGCATAGAAAGAAACGATGCTCGGGGTTTTTGGTGTTGAAACCTTCGGTCGCCATCGCGACTTGTCTGGAATGTATTCTATAATGCATAGCCAAATCTGAGGATAGGATCATATTTTTTATCAAATCCGCACATTTACTATAATCTTCAGTATTTAAATTCTCTAAGAAATTACATCCTTCTAAATTAAGTATACAAAGCGTCTGCGAAAGTTGATACCTTTCCATCACCGAATATTTACTTGAATATAAACTGGCTAAAAGACTGTCGATTTGAGGTTTTAATGAATTTATCGTTCCTTTATGTTCGATATCGTGGCATAAACAAGATATTAAATACGCTAACGATTCCAATTTCGATAGATACCCTTTTTCCACCAATCTAAAGTGTTTTAAAGCTAAATAACCGAAATGTATACAATTAAAAGCGTGAATCCAGTTATTATACGGTAAATCTTTATAGCCGTGTTTTACGTATAAAAGAAATCTGATAAAAACGTCTTCTTTGATTTTAAAATGTTCGCAAAGTTTTAAATTATGGAATATTTTAAGTATATAGCACGGAATTTCCGTGTAGATAACCCTCCTAGCACCGAAACTAAAGCTGTCGAAATCTTCTACGGTATGATATCCCTTACATAAGAGAACATCAGCTATATCCTGGTCTTTTACTTGTAGGTGATGCAGCAATAGTTTATTAGACAACTGACATTTAACTTGCCTGTCTTCTATTTTCTTATAAACTAGACTGTGCATAATGGATAACCCGCAATATATACTGAAAGCGTTCGCTAGTTGTTCGTCGAAACAATCGAAGTTTCCACCGATTTTATTGTAAAGTTGAGCCACTCCAATAACCCCATTTTCATCTCGAATCGGGAAGCACAAGATATTTCTAGTTTTAAATCCGCTAGCTTCGTCTAGTTCTTTATAAAATAAAGGATGTTTATAAGGGTTTTTTATGTTTAAAGTTCTACCAGTTGCTGCTACATGTCCAGCTATACCTTGATCCTTAGCTATCCTTACGACAGTCCTTTTATCGCCCGACTTAAGAGTATCAAACACTTTTGCTACAATATCCACCTGATCAGGATCTAGAAGGAATAAACTACATCTCTCCGACTTCGTTATCATTCTAACTTCTTTCATAAGTATCTTAAGAAGTTCGTTTAAATTTTCTAAATTAGAAAAAAGTTTTCGAGCTACTGAAAGTAGGTTTTGGCATTGGATTTTTAATTCTCTTTCTTCCTCGAAATGCCGCGTGTTTAAAAGTAGGGTTAAGCAGTATAACATCGTTTCTTCAACTAAAGTTTTAACGAAATAAGCGTCTTTGGAAGGTTCGACAAAGCAAATTAAATACACCGGTGATGGTATTGATTTTTTAGTTATGTTAACTCTTACTTCATTGGAAATCACCGGTACTATTACAATTTGCGCTTCGCCTTCTTTTTGAGTCACTTCTTCGATCATACGTTGGATTTTTGGGTCGAGTTTTTCAGCGCAACGTAAAATTTTGCCTTTGTACACTAAGATACTGTTTATAGTGTCTTCGCATAAACAGGATCGAATAGGAGTGTCTAATATTGTAGCCTGTACTACTTGTATAGTTGCTTTGTCGGAAACTTTGAATAAGTTTATAAAAAACACCGAGCGTGCACCTGTTTCGGCTTCAAAATATATGTTGACTTTCGCTTCGAGATATTTAGTATGTGAATCGGTTAGATTTTCGCATAGTTGTAATATTTTTCCGGGATTTGCTACAACGATTTTCTTCAGAGGATTTTCCTCTCTGTATATAATCTTATCTTTATTGGGGTTCACGTAACTTTTACAGTATGGCGAGACTAAGAAGAATTCCTGGTTAACTAACGGCTGGGCCATCACTATAATCACTGATAATTTTGATTTATATTAACTAAAATTTATTGCTCCACATGTTTTAAATCACGACATTCATATTGAACGTCAGCGGTGACTTTCGTATTTGACAGAGCATAATGCGCTCTTTGTTGCAGGTACAATTCTACATGTGAACATAGCTTAAGATATATATTATTTGTGTTGGTACCATTGCGTAAAATGACAGGATTAACTTCCTTGGTTTTATGATAGCGTTACTTATGCTGTACACATGTTATAAATTTTTCTATCAAATATAATTTAGTCTCCTCGTGTCTGATTTCTTCTATTAAAACGACAACACTCTAGTGCTATCATTGGAAAACAATTAGTTAGTCCACATGTCGAGTGCACCGCCACAGCATAGAAAACACTCAACAGATTAACTTTAATGGCATAGAACGTTTTGCGCGGACTAGAATGTGTCAACAACAGCGACAAGGCAGTCACCTATTTTTCTATATTAAAGAATCGAGTACATACCCCTAGAATTAAAACAAATCTTTCTATATATCTTCTGTATGTTCCTTGTGGTCCTTCTAGTCCGGCACAGACTTTTAGCTCAGAGTGGCTACTTTATAGTTTTTATGCTGTGGTGCTGTCCTAAAACGAACGCACATTGTGATGAAGGCCACAGAAAAGAAGAAGAAATATGCTTCTTATATTTTTCCATCTTACTACTTTTATATGATTTCAATTTTATACGTTTTTATATCATTAAAAACTCTTAAAACTTCATTAGGCAAACGATGTCTCATACAAGTACTAGTGCATTTTGCAGAAATTTACCCAAAATAGTAAGTTGTCATCACTTTTGTTACTTCTATTTTATTGTATTGAAATGTACATAAATAGTTTCCATTTATTAATTTCACTTATTACACGAAATTTGTGAATGAATGTGTATTGTAGTTTCCAACCATTGAACCTGGTACAATTATAGGAACTTCATGCTCATATCAATGGCTCATTGAACACTGAAACGTTAAAAAAACTTGGATGTAATGATAGTTCAATATCTGAGTACCAGAAGCTTTCCAATATATTGGATAAATCTACTCGTACCTTAGAAGAATGTTTTAAACTCTTCCATGTAGCACACGTTGCTACTAAAACGAAAGAAAACGTTTATCTTGCTTGTAAAAGTGTTATAGAAGATTTTGACGAAGAACATACTGTTTATTTGGAATTAAGAACTACTCCACGGAATGAAGAAAACATGAGCAAAGAAGAATATATCGAAGCAGCAATAAAAGCAATTAAAGACTGTAAAAATAAGTGTAAAGTTTTGGTTAATTTGATTTTATCGATAAATAGACAACATGATAAAGCTGAATCTATGGATAGTTTAAATGTAATTTTGAAGATGAAAAATAAGTATCCAGACATTATTAAAGGTTAGTGACAATCTTAGAATTGTAAAATATTGTTTTTTAATATTTCTTCAGGTATAGATTTGAGTGGAAATCCTAGTGTAGGTACATTTGATGAAGAATTATTTAAAAAAGCCAGGAAAAGTGGTTTAAAAACCGTAATACACTGTGCAGAAGTAAAAAATGATGAAGAAGTGGGAAAAATATTAGATTTCAAACCAGACAGAATAGGACATGCTGTATTTTTACATCCTGCATATGGAGGCTCAAAAGTTAATTGGGATAAATATTGTGAAATCAAAATTCCAGTTGGTGAGTTAAACAAAGAATATTAAATGTTTTTGATAATATATAAAGTAGCTTTTTAGAATGTTGTTTGACATCAAACGTTATAAGTTCAAGTGTGGAAGGATATCAAAACCATCACATGCAAGAATGGATAGATATGAATTTACCGTTTTCAATTAATGTGAGTGACTTCAAAGTTATTGTTTGTATCATATAATTTTACGTTTATTTATAGACAGACGATAAAGGAATTTTTGCTACAACTTTGTCTAAAGAATACGAACATGTGTTGAATTATTTTAAAATAACTCCAAAGGAACTATGGAATATAAGTTACAATGCCATGGAACATTCTTTTGCATCTGAAGAGGATAAAAGTAGAATTCGAAAGGAGTTGATCGAGTGGAAAGTTAAAAATGTTTTCTAGTGTTAGAACTAATTCGTTTATTAATAAATGATTTTACATAAACAGTAACTTTTTTTGTCATCAAAAGTGATCAATATTCAGTACATTCTAGTCTGATCAATAGATTCAATTAAGTATCAAAGCAGCTAAAAATTTGAGCGACTGCTCAAAAGATTTGGAATGACGTCTAGAAAAATTTTGTAGTTTCACCTGGAAAACTTTCCGAGAGTTTTGAAAATTGGTGAATTTATAGGAAAACAATAAATAAAATTTAATCATGTTTTTAACACTTATTTACTCATTTATTTACAAAACTTAATCTTACAAATATAATATAAAAAGTATGCTCTAATTAAGTTTATATTATTCCAATTTCATGCAATTTGCTTCTCATTTTGACAATTGTACCTTCCCAGACGGTCTGAAGTGGCTCACGTACAGTCTCCACTGCTAAATTTGTCATTATACTGATAGCAGCTTTTAAAGTGGCAACCATATCTCCTAAAACATCTCAACATATATATTTTTTCCCACAAAACATAACATTACTTACCGTTACAGTATATATTATCTACGGCTTTCTTTAATAAATTCTGTGAAGCTTGTGCACTTTTAATTTCACCATCTTTTATACATTGACAAATAGATTCAGCTAATTTAGGTAGAATGTTAATACTGTTACCCATAATACAAGTAAAACCACTTGCGACTGCACCTAGCATTACCTAGAGAAAAATTTTAATTAGGATTACAGAAATTTGCTTTTCTTTCATAACTTACCTCGTCGGTTCCCATGAATACGACAAATTTATCAGGATTCAAAGTGAGCGCTGTCAGACCATCTTGTAAATCGTTGGTGGTGTATATTACCCCAATGAATTGTTCTACTTCCCCAGTTATGTCCAATAAAAAAGCTGTCATATCAACTGCAAAATATTTTATTGTAAATACACTTTTTTTTCCAACAACCAATTCAGTTTACTTACTGTTATATAGTTGCGTGTACTTTGGATAATGATGGTATAGTATAGGTATCTTCTCTGTGTATTCGGATATGATTTTGATATATCTAATGAGATCCAAATGATTTTTGGGTTTGTGGTAAAGATCTGGCATTAGAACAATTGCTCCAACTTTCAATTTTTCTGCATGTATGGCCTGAAATTAACATATAAGAAAAGTTTTTGCACTGTTGTATTACATTTTACCATGTCAATGACACTTTTTAAAGGAGCTCCGCCAATTTGTACCATCAAAAATTGGTTTTTTTCTTTACAAATATCATACCAAAATTCTGTGAGTTGTTTTCGTTCTTCGGGTGTAAGGGACATACCTTCCCCTGTCACGTCATTTACTAAAATGTATTTATTTTAGTGTGGGACAAATAAATCTCAAAATATATTACTTACACAATATTCCCTTGACACCGCAAGCTTTTAAGAACTTTGCATACGGATTTATTAGTTTATAATTTACTTCTTTTCCCCTGAAATTTAAATTTAAGCAAAGTAGTTCAAATGTACCCATTAAAAATATCAATTGACTTACCTAGATTTTACAAATGGTGTTATAACTGGACATAGCAACCCTCTAAATAAGAATTTGTTCTACAATAATATCAATATTGTTTATTTTTGTTACTTAATAGTGTGTAAAACTTACCTGTACTGATTGATTTGTGTTAGTTAAGTGTTTTTTATGTTTCATTGCACTCATGTGTTTAAAAACTTCTGTTTTGCCACATTTATAATCTTTTTTACAAAACCTACAGTAAAAGTAATGAGGACCGTGGACACTTTCGGAAATCCAAGGTTTCACTGACGGTATAGCTTCCCATTCTTTTTTATACTTTTGAATGTAATTCTTCTAAAATAAAAATATACACAACTAAACATTAATATATTTATATTCAAGACTAACCTTTTTCTTTGTCGAATCATCGTTTCCTGTGTCCCTCGATTTTCTTTTCAATTCGGACTTTTTCTTTTTTATCTTTTTGGAAAGAGGCTCATCTGAATCGCTATCAGTGTGAGCGTCTAAATCATTTCCGTCAAAATCAGATTCATCTGAAGCTTTAAAATCGGAAAAAAGGTCTTTTGCCGTTTTTGGAACTGGCTCTTCTTTGGGTTGTATTGGCTGAACTACATTTATTTCAATAAGATCTGGAGAATCGGGATTATTGGAATTATTTTCCATTGCTTTTCAGTTAGTTTACACTATTTTCAATGTCAAAGCTAACCTATAAACCACAGCAACTGTAAACTTGACGGCTGTCATATCACAGAACAGAGTCACGGAATAATTGTTTTATGTTCCGTGGCAGAGTGCTCTGAGACTGTATGACAAGCAGGTGCGTTTTATTGTACATAATTATTTACTCCCTACATTGTCCTATAGTTGCTGTTTGTGGATTTCGATTGGGTAGCAGAATCCCTAAAAATCAAAACGACACTACACGTGAACGTTTCGGTGATCTGTGGTCGTGGTTAAGTGATCTCTGTGGTCATAAATCGTGGTGTAGTCAGAGACAAGTGTAGTTTCTTCCAGGGCGCTAGATGGCGGTGAAGGGTATGTGCTGGTTATAGAAAATATGTAGGTTAGGTTAAATCTATTTTCGTTTAAATTATGCAGAAAAAAAGGTAGTACTTAGTCAAAAATGTCTCAAATAATGTTAATAGTTGCTTCGGCACACCTAGTTTACTGTCCATTTACAAAAGTAGAAGAGAGTTTCAATTTACAGGCAATTCACGATATCTTATATCATGGATTTAACCTAACACAGGTGATACTATAACGAGTAGTTATTTTTAGTACTTAACAATTCTAATTTCAGTACGATCATCTCGAGTTTCCTGGAGTAGTGCCACGAACGTTTATTGGTCCGCTTTTTATATCGACTTTAGCAGCCCCATTAGTAGCGATTCTTCAATTTTTAAATGTAAACAAATTTTGGGTCCAATATTTAGGTACACATCTTATGAAATTACATAATAGTATAAACATACTTAACATTCATTATCTTTTTTTTTAGTTAGAACCATTCTTGCTACATGCGTTGTTTATAGTTTTAATTTGCTCAGTAAGACTTTAGAGAAAGAATTTGGAACACGATGGCTGCAATGGCTTGTAGCAATAACAGTTACACAAAGCCACTTTATGTTTTATTTAAGCCGTCCATTACCTAATGTGTTTGCTCTACCTTTAGGTTTGTAAAAACATGTCGGATAGAATAGATTGTAATTTATTTTCTTCTAGTGTTACTGGCACTCGATGGTTGGTTAAAAAATAATCATAAAACATTTATTTTGTTTTCTGGGGCAGCAATAATTATTTTTAGAGCAGAATTGGCTCTATTTTTAGGCATACTTCTGCTCTATGATTTATATTATAAAAGGATAACAATAAAACGGTAGGTCAGTAAATTTAAAGAATTTTTCTGTAGAGAAAAACCTTTTTAATCTCAATTTGTTTTAGATTATTACAAATTGCTGTTCCGGGAGGCATAGCTCTTCTAATTTTGACTGTCATAGTAGATTCTATTTTTTGGAACAGGCCTTTATGGCCCGAAGGAGAAGTATTATGGTATAATACGGTGCTCAATAAGAGTTCCGATTGGGGTGTATCCTTTTTAAATATAAAATAATATTGTAGGTTATGTGTCTCATTTTTAACTCATTGTTAAGTGTCTTGTTTGTATATTTTTCTTATTTATTTCAACAGACATCACCATTTTTGTGGTACTTTTACTCGGCAATACCCAGAGGTATGGCTGCTTCTGTGTTTTTAGTACCTGTAGGTTTAGCTTTAGAACAGAGAGTTAGAAAACTTGCGATTCTGTCATTGTTGTTTGTTTTGATATATTCATTTTTACCACATAAGGAATTGAGGTTTATAATTTACATCTACCCGTTTCTAAATGCAGCTGCTGCATCAGCTTGCCATCGAATGTAAGTATCATATTTTCATTGAATATTCAATATATGACATATATTATGGTTCTAGATGGGAAAATAGACATAAATCCCCGATATATCATCTACTTTCAATGGGAGTTGCAGGGCATTTAGCAATAAATGTAGCATTTACTTTATTTTTATTAAGCATTTCGAATACAAATTATCCAGGAGGTATTGCCATTTCACGACTACATCGTATTGCTAAAGATGATTCTCTTGTAAAAGTACACATATCAAATTTAGCTGCTCAAACAGGAGTTTCGAGATTCACACAAATAAATCAAAATTGGAAGTAAGTATTTTCTATATTTTATAATTTTGACTTCTATTTGTATCGTGAATTTTTTTAGTTATAGTAAAACAGAAAATATTAAACCAGGAGATTACGAATTCTATCAATATACTCACTTAATAGCCGAAGGAAAGAGTAAATTTTCACAAAGTTTAAAACCCTACACTGCAACACACGATATTATAGACACTATCGAAGCTTTCCACCAAATATCATTCAATTATTTGACAATTCCACCAATTAAAATAAAAACAAAACCAGTGCTGTTCATTCTAAGAAGAAGGTCCAATTACAAAGCTTACTTGAAGATTAATGATAGTTCAGATGAAGAGAAAGTAGATAATGAGGAGAGAGAAGAAATTGAAGAAACTATAGGGGTTGAATTAAACTCTCAGTTAGATACTGTTGAAGATGATATTGAATCTAAGGAAGATGTGGAAGTAGTGAGGGAACAAATTGAGAGTAAAGAGAAAGGAAATGAAGAAGATACTGAAATTTATGAAAAGGAGTTGGTTGTAGAAGGAAGTAAACTGGAAGATAGTATTGAAAATGAGCTGGAAAGTGTTGATAGTACTTTGGAAATTCAGCCTAAACTGGAGAATCATGTTTCAGTGCCGAGTAAGAAGTTAAATGTTGGGAAAAAATTAAAAGGTGGATCTGGAGAAGTAGAGGTAGAAAGTGATAAAGAAGTCGAACCGGATCGAGTACATTCGAGGAAGCTGCATGTAAGTAAAAAAGAAGTGGAAAGTAGGAAACCGGATAATGAGAAACTGCCAAAAACTTATTCAAAACATGTCAAGCTGGAGGAAAAAAAGGAGAAATTAAAATTAATCAAGCCTGATGTGGATTACGAGAGTGGTGCTGAAAATAAACAACACGTTAAACAAAATATAAGAAAGATAATACAGAAATTTAAAAGGAAAAAATTGTTTGACATTAAAGAAGATAAGCAAGTGGAACATCCTAAAGAAAACATCAAAAAGATAATCGAAGAAAACAGAGCTGAAGAAGAAAGAGAAGAAATAAGTAAAATTCAACGACAAATAATCGAATTGATAGAAAATAATCCAAAGATAACGAATAAGGAGCTGATAAAATCGAAATTGGAGGAAACTATACAAAACGAGTTGGATACTGTTTTAGATCAAAAGTTACTGGAAAGTAATAACGTTAAAAAGGGTGTGGAATTTAAATATAAAACGGAAAAAATGGTGAAGACCAAAGAAGAAATTGGAAAAATTAAAGTGCGAAAAGAAGAGGATATTGACGTCAGTGAGAAAGGTTTAGCCGTATTACCGGCTAGCTCACGATACGTAGAGGATGAAGTGGATAGTCAGTTGGAAGATGAAAAATTGACGTTTTATAAAAAATTTAAAAAAGCTAATGAAAAATTGGATAATATAATGATGATTATCGACGAAATTGTCGATACGATCGAAATTATCGATGAAAATTTAGAAGATAACGCGAGATAATGTTTTTTTTTGAGAGATTTGTTGATTTTGTTGAATAAAATTAATTTAAATAAAAAATTTGTTTTTATTATAGTAAATAAATAAGACAAAATAACATCCAAATATACGCCATTTTATTATAGCTCTAACAAAAATCCAAAAAAGTATAATACAAAATGCTATATATAACTACCTATAATGTTCTTTATACACAACAAATATTTTTTAACAACTAATTAAATAAATATTTTTATGCATAACTATTTAAGGGGAGGTATTGCTATTTCTGATTTTACGATTCAACTTTTTTATTTAGAGAGATTTCTGATAGTTTATTCCAAGATTGAATGTCACGGGAAGTATTTTACACCCAATTTTAAATTAATGAATAACATTGGACATGAAGTGTACACATCCAGTGTAGCTCCAAAGAACACACCTCAGATCTCTTTCCTGGCTTTAACCGTTTATAAACTGTCAGTCATTTTCGAAGAGTTCTATATAAGGTCAATGTAGCCAACACAATAAAGTTAAATTATCGAAATGACATAAGAAATGGGGGTCACCATTTAAGTTACTTTTTATTCCTTTCAGATATACTTAATGTTTTTTATAATATATATTGTACCCAAAAGATAAAATCTCGTTTTAAGTTAGGGAATTTTGCTTCTTAACGCTTACGGCAAATGTCTGTTATCTGTCTAAGTCAACGTCATAACGTGGTTTTATTTTTATAAACTCTATCCGTTTGTATATATGTCTTTCCAGTGTATTATAATTTAATTTTGAAAATTTAAAACAAAACAAATACCAAGCTAAAGCTACGCTTATGTTGTTTGCACTGACAATGTTGACAATTACTTGTGACATTTGTGGTAAACATTAGAAAGCAAAACACCCTAAATTTTAAAGATATTTTCATCATTCGTGTTCAAGATATATCGCATAAAACATAAAACAATTTATATCTGAAAAGCTGGAAAATTGAGTCAATAGGTGAGCCCTTTCAGTGACCCCCATTTCATATGTCATTTTGATCATTTTATTTTATCGTGTTGGCTACATTGAACTTATATAGAACTCTTCTATTAGTAAATTATCAAATTTAAACATAACTAGCTGGAAAACAAATCCTAAAAAGCCGAAAAACATATAGTTTGAAGCATTTAGTTCTAAAAACCTCGATATGAGCTACTAAAATTTTCGTATACATCTTCATAACTTAATTCCTTCCTTTCCTGTCTTTTTAAATCGTTTTCTTGACGAAGCTGGATACAGTGTTTAGCGAAATATTATTCTACGATACCATCTCTAAATCTGTTTTTATCACTTTTTTAGTCTTCTTTCCAACAAAACTTATTCTATAAAACTACCATCGTTTGTTTTTCATCTATTTAGTAAATATCAATGTGTACTATCATTTTAAAAAAGGTATATTATTTATACATATAAACCTGATATGACATGATATATCTGTTACGAAAGTCTATCTTGCATTACTTAACATTCTATATACCGTCGCGAAAAATTGTGACGTCATTAAACGTGACATATGACAGAACACGCCCTCAGTCATGTCAATGTCATGCAAATTAGAGATACGAAACGATCGACAGTTCAAGAATTGACCATCGATAATTAGCGATAGTTCATTTTTTTAGGCATATCTTGAAAAATCGTGAATTTCAAAAAATTAAAACATACATCTGGAAACATGTAGATAATTTTGTTACAAAAAAACCTTGTTGTTTATAATAACCATGAATTTTTATTAATAAATATCAACATATTGACATATCTCCTGTCAGATAATATTTGGCCTGCAGAACAAAAATTTCTCTCAGATTCTATCGGGAAACACAAATTATAAAAAAATTAAGAAAGAACTTACTGTGCACTATAAGCTACATATTCCGAAAATTGAAAAAGCTGAACCACCGGGGATCGAACCCGGGAACCCTCGGTTGCAATCCCATACGCTAAGCCCAGCGCTACGAAGGTTCGTACCTAGCGATGTTCGGATCGGTATTATATGTTACCATTAACCGCGACTGCGTCTTACAGCACGGTTTTTCGTTTCTTTTTACCCAAATCTACAATGAATTTCTCAAATTTGCCTTTTTTCTTTCCACTTTTGTTTGGTTAAGGTAAAATCCATTAACTACTGTAAAATCATCGAATGAACAAAAAAACAATACAGCATCGGTATGGATAGAAGTGTCAATGTCAACTCAAAGCACTCAAAACTGTCATCCGCCATCACGGAGGATGGTGATTGAGGGTGTTTACCGTTTATATTGCTTGGTCAGTGGCCGGTTTGTTAACCCATCTGGTTCCAGTAAAAAATTTAATAGACTTCGATAGTGATGAAAATATCGATAGTTCTGATATCGATAACTATCGATAGTTTCGCATCTCTAATGCAAATAGCAATTATTCTTGGTCATAACTATACAGTAAAAAATAAGCGCAAGTTAAAAAGTTACAAATTTGAGCTAGACATTTTAAACAATTTGGAATTTCTTTTAATTAATACTACTTCATGTCCAATTTATCCACCGTTTTCCTAAAGTACACCCGGATGAAGACTGGTTAGCGTAGTAAAAAGTTCCATTTCCTAAATTTCAATTAAAAAAAAAATCCTAACCTCACTATCGCCAACAACTCTTTCCAGAAATAGGTTTTTGGTTAATGTTTTTAGTAGTATTTCAGATTTTATATAAAAAATTTCATATTTAACTGAACTGTACATCGCATTCAGAATAAATGAGGAACATGTATACAGTTTGTCCGCGTAGCTAAATGCTCTTAAGCAAAATATCAGTCACGTAAATAATAATAGTCGGTTTAATATAGTGGGTTACAAGCCTGCTGCAATTATTTTATATTAAATTTAATTAGTTTACAAATAAAACTCTTAATACAACAGATTAACTTAATAACAATATATTATTTATAACATCAGTTCCTCATGACGCTGAATTGTATATACAATAGCATGGAATTTTTATTTACAATCGAGAACGCTTTAATCTTAATTATTTTTTGAATTGTAATTTTCAATGGTGTACAGTTGTCATACCATATCATAGCTTGTCAAAAATGCACGAGAGCTTATTTTCCCGACCGGCACCTCCCACTATTTAGAATTTCTGTCTTGGAGGGCCGTTCGGCAATGCTACTCCATTGACTTCCGAACACTCCTCCCTTCTTTAAGCCGTTCGGTTATTGCAGCACGAGTAAAAGGACCGGTCTTTAAATCGTTCGTTTACTGTGGAGTAGTGTGAAAAGAGCTGCTCCAATTGTACCACCTCGGCGAGGTAGAGTTTTAGGAGTGAATATACCGGCCAAAAAATAAATTTCCTATGTATTTTAGGTTACATACAAAAATATTACACCGAATGACAATTGTTTGAATTTGACGTTTGATAGATGTTCCCCGTTTGACAGTTTGAGAGTCTCTCCTTATTTGCCGAACGGCCCTAGAGTATGTCCAGCAACTGACAAGTTGACACTAATGACAGTCGCTCTGAGGATAAACAATTATTTGGATAGATTTTAGATTTGTAATTTGGTTGTTTTGTATTGATTTAATGATCCTAAAACAATGCCGAAGAAAGCACCAACTCAAAATTAAATTAACTCAAAATAACTATAAAGGTAAGTTCATATGGCAACGATTCACGAATAACGAATTGTTGTTTTTATAAAGTCGTAAAAGTTCCCACCATATTCATCTGACCAGTGGCGTTAGAGTTCATGTTTCGTGGTTCGTTGTTATATGAACTTACCTTAAGAACTACGTGTTGTACATAGAACGCTTGTTCAACTTCAGATTTATCAGGGCGTGACGTCACGAGGACTGTTCTAACCAATAACCAAGAAAACATAAGGTTATGTCTATGCCGGTTTCGTAAAATTGCAGCTCGTAGACGAATGCTCCATGTTGACAATCTATGACATTTGATAACCTCAAACAACAGCCGGTTTTACGTGAATAGTATATATATATATATATTTACCAAGAATTAGAATGTTTTCTTCATGTAAATAAAATTTGCTGCTCAACTAAAATTTAAAAACGTTTCTTAATATACATAGGTACCTACCTCACAAATTAATTTAATGAGCATAGTGACAATTACTTTTATTTGACTGAAGTCGACACGGATAAAGTTTAAACTTTGAGAAACCAGACCGTAAGGAAGATTGGTGTACTATAAAAAAGTATTCTGTGCGATAACCACAGATATAAGCAAATATAATTTTGTTTATATCTGTGGTCGTTTAGTTCTGTGGAAATCAGACTATAAATGCTAAATGTCAATTGTCAACGTCAGTAATCAAAATGGCTGTTTCAAAATTAGTTTGGTGAAGTTTTTAATCGAACTTGTTGTTAATTTAACGGTTCTTGTGTGAAAAATGTAGTTGTGATAGTTTTATAACGTGTCTACAAGTAGACTTGCTCGGCGAAACCAAAATTTTCGGTATTTACTGTGAAATACGAAAAAAAACTATTGGTGAAAAGTGTTTGTAAACTATTTCAAGAGTCCCAAAATAATGCTGTTTAAGATTATGTGTTTCTTTAGTGCATGATTAATATGATATTTCCCAGAAAATTGAATTAACCATGGTTTATTTATATTGTACACCCATCTTACCTAACAAATTGAAAAAAAATCAACAGTACAAGTAAAGTAACTTCGTGACAAAAACACCACATTCTTTTATTTATTTATTTTTTTTTCAAATTTACTCTCAAAGAATTTTCAACGCATTCGCTCACACTATTGGCTCGGAGTCATACCCACATTCAAACCAATCGCAGTCCACCTTTTACACGTACCATTCTTTGATATCTTTGCTATCGCGCTTCTTCGTCTTAAGCGGAGCACTCGGCGCGTTTCTATCGCCGTTACGTAACGCGCCGTTGATTTGATACTGCGCTTGATGACCGTTACTACTCGACGTATTTCCCAGCAGCGCTGCGTTAGGTCCTTGTTGATACCCTTTGGATTCTTCGACTTTGTAAGAGCGGTCGCTGCGCGATTTGAATTTAAGTATGACCAGAATGATTAGTATGACGGCGATTAAAGCTCCCGCTATTATACCTGGAACATTCAAAAAGTTACTCGATTACATTGATTGATTGATTAGTTCGGCATCACCAGTTAGAGGCTTAGAGACCTCAGCACCTCAGCCTTTTTGTGAAGAGACCAGTAGACTTTATCAGGCTCAACAGTCTTTTCACTCGGTCTTTCTTGGAGAAATCCTCCCTTTGGATACTCTAGTCCTGGGAGTCTATATCTCCAATGAGACAGTGCTTCGCATTCGAAGATATTGTTTTCTCCTCTTCCTTGCTCAACCGATAGATAGGTTCCTCCCTATATATGCCAATATATATGTATTCATCTGGCCCCTGCTGAGGTTTAGTATTTCGTTAGTCAGCGACTCCAAGGGTTTTTTGACCAAAATTTTGCTGTGTTCCTGTTTTGGCACGTGTCTCCAGTACGTCTGATGTTTAGTTTGAATCAACCGAGATGTACAACCACGTGCAGCAGATTTTGATATTCCAAATACTGGTTCAGGACCAGTGAATGCAGTTTCAGACCCTAGCTTTGCTGGGGTGTCTGCCTTTTCATTGCCTATAATACCACTTAAGAGTTATTCTATTGTAGATTGCCAGGTTTAAAAGTCCCAGACCAGTCTAAATCTGATCAGGGGACATGCTAAGGACATGAGGATCTTTTGGCCTCTATACCCCCTATTCAATTACATAGTAAACTATACAGTAGAAATTAACTCACCTATTATTAGCGCTACAATTTCAGAAGTCTCGGAGTTAACTCTTTGAGGTTTCTTCGTAGGTGCAGTCTTATAATTATAAGAGTTTTCCATATGTGAAGTTACAATAACGTGTGGTGGAATTTGACGTTCCGTAGTGGTCGTAGTCGAAGTTGTCGGGTACGTACGTGCTTCAGTCGTAGTAGTAGTTGTTTCGTATTTGGTTGTAGGGTGTTCCGTAGTAGTTTCTTGAATTTCCGTTGTTTTGAATGTAACAGTTGTTGTATTCGACCAACCAGCTACAGTTGTATGACTGGTTATCGATGAATCTTCCGTAGTCGTCTTTACGCTGGAGTTGTCGGTTGTTAAGTTTGATTCAGTCGGTTCTGGAACAAAAAAAATTATGAATATCGACTTTAAACATTTACTTAACTGTTTTTACCTGTAGCAGTTTTCGTAGAAGTTTCCTCGGTAACTTCACCAGATCCCGACCCGGTGAAGCAGTCTTCGTCGTCGCAATGTTTTTCATTTTCAGTTTTTTTAATAGGCTTTTTCGTCGGCGGAGGTCGAGTCGGTGGATTGTATACCGGTGTTATGAGATCATCGTCACCAGAACCTGTTTCTGGAAGTGGTGGACATTCATCTTCATCGTCGCCGTTATTACACCCCGAACCGGCTCCGCTAAATACCAGATCGTCTTCTATACCTGGAAAACCCGACGCGGGTGTCTAAAAAAAAAACAAATCCTTGAGTATTTAAAGTATCGATAAGTTAACATTACCACCTGCTGCATTTTTTGAAGATGTTCATGTTTGTCCATTTGAGTTAGTTGGACGTCTCCGCGGATTGAAGTATGTAGATCCTTTTCAGCTGCTAAATCGAGTATTCTTAATCCGTTTACAACCACTCCTGATATTTTTCCGGAAAAAGGACGTTCTATTCTTCCCTTTTTAGTCCATTTACCCCCGATTTGGATTTGAGATTGGGTGTTGAATACTTGTAACTGATGACCTACAAAAAATTGGGTATTTAACCCTTCAAAAGTTTGATAAATAAGAGCAGTTTATGTTTAAAACGCTTGCTCACATTTGGTCCTTCGAGCCTAAAAGTGGAAAACAGCCGATAAGCGATAGAGGAAGGAAGGAAGAGGTGAAAGGTATCAGCACAGCTAAAAATATAAGAAATACTCACCTAGAGGATGAACAGTTTGTACGTTGTAATCATCTACTTGTAGGGTTGCATTATGGCCTTGTCTATGGTATCTAACTACGTGATATGCATTATCGTTAACTTTGACGGAGATTTCTCCTAAAAGTAGATCACTAGATCCTAAGTTGTAGACAACGAAAACATTTCCTTCCACCTAAAAGATTTTTTATAACAAAAAAAAATTGAGTTTTTTTATAAAATACTTACAATGTACATTTCAATATAATCGTTTGACGTTCCACTGACAATCCTTAATAGAACCGCATCGGATTTGGTTGTCATTATACCAAGGGCTATCGTATCTTCTTGCATTTCTGGCATATTATCTTCAGGGTAGGTGTAAATTATGATACCTCTATTCGGACCGAATTCATAAGAAACTGATTCTGAAAATTCAAAAAGTGATTTTGCCTCCAAATGAGTATTTCGCTTATATCCCACACCACACTATATTTTCTACTTACCTAACCTATAAATTAAAAAAAAAATACTCACCGTCTGAACACGTAGGTCCTGTAAAGGATGTCATATCGCAATCGCAAGTGTAGGAAGTCCATTGTTGAACGCATATGCCTGCGTTCGCACATACGTTGTGACTGCACTTTGCTGATTGGCCTGGAATGATAGACAAATCTAATTTAGTTTGTTTGACGATCATCCAGTAATTCGGTTATTCGATAAGTGGATGCTTTTAAACTTCAAAGGGTATTGTTTGATAAACAGTTTGTAAATTAATAAACGTGTACCTACATATTAGTTTTCTATACACTATGTATGTACCTATTCGGGAAGTTCGATTCCCAGTCCAAATTAATTTTTTTTAAACGTATAACGCTTTTAGCGCCGCCTATTTAATAAAGCAGTTGATTAACCTTATTATTTATATCGAATGGTCGATACATGGGGCAATCGGCAAAACCGAAATTCCATTTGCTCGGCAAATCGTAATCATTACTTTAATACAAGCAATTAGTAGAACTTCGTACGTGATATAAACTGGAAGGTTTCGTAAATGTAGGTGGATATTCTATCTCTCTCTCTCTTTTAATTTCACCCCTCGAACGACGACGACTTGATTTAGGTGCAATCGAAACGGAAATAAAGTTTATTTTCCGGAAATATTTATGTTTATACTCATGTATTAAAAATCCCATATGAAGCGGGAATTTTTCGGCGAAAATTGCCCGGTAGAATCCGAAAATTTCCCGCTAGCTATCGAAAATTTCCCTGCAGGTCCGTAACTACAGTAACGAGTGTTAAAATTGCGCATTTGTCATTTTGACATATGCCAAATTTTAAAATTCGTTGAAATGTCGCGATTTGGACAAGATTCTTTAAGTCTATTCAAGAAAAAGTGACCGAAAGTAAACCCAAAAATACAATACTGAATCAGTGTTAGTTTGTTCATGTTCATATACCTAATTGTTGTTTAAATTGTTACCTTGATTAAAAGGTCCTGTTAATCTCAGGGTGGGATTCGAAATAAAAAACTGATACAGATGTAATGTTGGTTTAATATAAAATATTGTTGGTTGTTATGTGACTACTCAAAAAAACACAAGGCCTTGCCTAAAAAGTGGTAACGCTAAAAACTCCCTAAAGTAGTTCCGCTGTACCTCACGATTTATATGAAGTTGGCTTTCACAAATTATTTAGGTTAATATTAATAGCAGCATGGGAAGATTTATAAAAAAAGAAAAGTTTTACACTATCCAATCTTACCTTAGGGGTGGTTGGATACAGAATTATATTATTAACTACCTTGTATGCATACATTGGCTTACAAACTCTAGTGATTGTGCAATTGTTATTAACTTTATACAAGTTGTCCTCAACAGAGGGTAAAGACACCAGGAAACTAAGTTTCTCAGTAGGTATGGCAAAATACTCACAATACTTTTTCATAAAGATAATTGTTATTTCAGCCAAATGTGTTTTCTACTGAAACCCCTGGATTCCTTGTTACGAGTAAGGTATGAAGGTTACCTGTTTACAATCGGGTGCTGTGGTGTGTCTCTCCAAAAGAACGGATGGTGGCTTACTATATCTTGTAGGTAGAGGTGTATCCGATATGATGACTGGGTGTAGATGATGTACGATGTCGATGCAGGAATGAAATGAAGATATCGATGTATAAATTAAAACCAAAGGAAGAAGATAGATAGAAGAAAGAATAACGAAAGAAAGCTAAAAAGGAGCTTGGGTAAGTATTTGGTAATAATAATTAAATGTTATGAGGGTTGAGTATAATAAACTGACAAATTAAACTCACCGTAGAAGTTGTGTGGCCTCAAAGTGGTTTCGCCTACGGATGTGGAGACAGGAATTTAAGCTGAGCGAAAATAAATATCCACTTATACAGAGTGGTAGAGCTCCAACAGGATCACTCTAATAAAATCTAAGCTCACTTAAATATATTTTCAAAAATCAGCAAAATTGCTAAACCATGTGGTCTATTACGAACCTCACATGGAAGAAAAAAGAAAACCCATCTCCTATCTACGTATGGATGGTCTTAGAAAAAAAGGTAGGTTCTTTTCATTTACTTCTTTATTACCAAAGTACCCAACACCAGAGATAAGCTCTGATAACAGAAATTAAAAGAAGAAACTATTAATTGATGAGGAAGGTCAATGATCTTTACTCAGTAGATCTATGAATAGAAAAGTGACAGTATGATGAAAGATTGAAATCACTTTGAGAAGATTTATTTTTAAGATTGACAGATATGACAAGATTGTCATCTACTTTGTACACCATGTAAACAAAATAACCTTTAAGCCTCTTACATTTTCCAATTACTAACTTTTATGATCTGGTGATCATCCTATGTTCAAATAAGATATTCTGTAAATTTAGAATATAAATATTTGACCTATTATATCTCATACTGTTCTAAAGAATAAGTGGTAAATACTTATTTATTATTTTTAGGTGCCCTTCATGGAGACGCTTGAGAAAATTGAAAGGATTCCTGAGACATTAATTGTATTAATCCTACTTAAAACAATCAGGATCTGTTTTTAATAAAATAGCAGTTGGTAGGTACAGAGTTTATTTTTGGATGTTTGAAAGAGAGGCACAAATAATTCTTTGTCCCGTAACAAAATAAAAAGTTCAAAAATTATCGGTAATTTTGATGCACTTGAGTAATTACTTCCGATAATCAGAGGAAAGTCGAACTGGAGATATCAGAACTTCTTCAGAGGCTTGCATGAATTGAAATCGGGCGATCTTGCAGGCCAATTGACCGGCCCTTCTCGTCCAATCCAATCGACTATCCGTAGTGTCAAGATATTGACGAACTATGCTAATTAAAACTTTACTTACTTTCACATCCAGAAACCACTTGGGAACTATGCACTACAGCGTCTTCGACAATATGCGGAGATTCCCCGTTGAGATCCAATCCGGCGATACAACCCTCAAAACCGTGCGTCGATTTGATAACTTCTTGGGGTAAAAGTTGATACAGATCTTTATAAACGCCTCCTAGATAGAGAATACCTTCGAGTTCCAAATTTCCGGTACCCAAATTTGCGGCTATCACAACATCGTCATCTACCATTAAGGTGTGTTGTTTGACGGACGGTCGCCGGATACCGACCGTATGCCAACGGTTGTCGTTTAGTTGATTGCGATGCGTGTCGTGTAAGGTGACAGTGCCATCTCCTGTAAAAAACAATTATTAAAAGTGAAAAAATGGTATTTACTGGTACCACCGAGAACACACAAAAAAAGCTTAAAGCTGAGGTGCCGAAGACTGGACTAAGTGCGCTTGAGAAAGTGTTTTTTCTCGTTAGTAGAGATGGGGTAGTGCTAGAAATAACGTCTGGATGATTTTTATTCCCTCTATGATGTATGTTAACGTTAATGACCTGTCAAAATGACACTTACCTACGTTGACGATATAACTGATATGTCCTTCGACCAATTCTACAGCTACAAAGTCGTCTTTTTTCCCGCCGTTGAATAAAATCAGTCCGTTTGCTTCTCTAGTTCTAAACATAAAGTCGATATGTATACTGGAGTAGGCCCTGAGCATGGGTAGACCGATGAAGGTGTGTTTAGATCGAAACGTCACCGGTCGATGAAGATTATCGGTGGCGTGTTTCACGAATTTTGCGGCGATCTAAAACAATTTTTTAATAAAAATTTTAAAATTATGTACCGCTCTTTATAAAATTTCATGCCGACTAAAGGGGAAACACAGATTATTGAAACCCTTTTAAAAATTTTATCGTTTGTCCATGGTATATGGAAATTTTTACAAATAAATTGACCCATTATAAAAATGTTATCGGTTCTCACCAAAAAGAGTCCAGCACTGTCCAATACCAAGTTCTTCAAGAAGGGGAAGGGAAAATGATAATTGCATTCACCCTTCCTTTTATTTTTTCCAATGGTGTATTTTGGGCATTACATAAAGATAAATTCATTGAAATTATCTATTATTAATTAATTCATTTATGTTTATAAAAACAATCTATTTAGTTATTTGTTATATCACGCGAGGTCATGAACGTGACAGTGAAAGGCCAGAGAACTATCACGTAACTGGATAGTTGACCTAGGGCAGTACGTAAATATGCTGATGAAGTAGATAAACGAACAATTCAGAATAATTCATAATTGATAAGAAACAGTCAGATACATTTAGTTATATTAAATGTAGTTCATCGATATCAAATAAAAAACTATGTTATACCAGTAACATGATCATCTTAAGTAACACATATGTAAAACTAGTGTAAATAGCTCATCCCAGTGAATACTGTAGTTTCCGTAAGTAGAGTATTCCATCAGGACCCGGGCTTCCACTAGTCCCTGTGGAACTCCGCATTACCGACATACAATACAGTGATATTTCTTAATAAAATAATACTAACCTTTATATTGGGAAAACCGGCTATCGATTGTTCGGTACTCAACGCTTTGGCTAATTCGATATAAGGTATATTGTTGAAATAAAATTGTTGAATATCTCCAACGAAATTTGGAACGGTAGTCGACATGCTTATCTCTTCTTCTAGATGATATAACCCTCCCAAATGAATCGTACGCCACTGCAACGCAATCAGCTTACCCTGAATTTCGGCTGAAACAAATCATCCTTCTATCACTCGCAATTACACTAACCCCTTTTTAAAATTTTATCGTACGCTCATGTAACGAAGTGACGGTTAGGCGAGTTTTTTTCTACCCAATAAAGCGTTTCCAAGTGACGTCATCCCGCGCCATGTTGTCAGCTGATCACGGACAACCTTCAGAAAGATGGATGGAAATAGCATTTTTTACTGATTTAAATATAAATCGAGAACAAAAGTTAATTGGTTTTGGAAGATTTGTGCATTAGTGTGTTTTATCGGTTTGAGGTTATCTCTCAGATATGGCGTGACCATCGGAGTGTCAAATATGCTTTTTGTGCTCATTTATTCGGATTTTTAATGGTCTATATGTTTCACCAAAATAAAATTTTTTTCCTCCACAGGATATCTGATATATGAAGTTATTTGAAGATTGTTCTTCATTTTTTTTTGGTAGTATAGATCTCAACGTATTTATTTTTTGATATTATTTTAAATCCGCTTATTTCGGTGGGTGGGATTTTTCCGGACGTAAATACATATAATAGTTCTGATATTTCTTACCTCTCACAGGAGATTGGTTGTCAAGTTGTAACTTCAAATTTGATCCTCTTCTCGACAAACGAACTGTATGGAATTCGTTATCGTTAATATTTTGTCCGGCCAATAAAATCTACGAAAAAAAAAGAGTCGTTGAATATACAAAATCAGTCACAAAAAAATCACATTTATATACAGTGTGACCCACTTAAGATCGCAACACCCAATTACAACTTTTAATTGACGTTTGATGAACTTAAAATTTTTGGTGGTTTAAAAAGGTCGGCAAAAGGACTATTTTTACTTATTAACATTTGATTTATTTCAGTAGCGTACATTTTTAGGAGGCTTTAAAAAAAATTATTAGTGATTTTTTTATTGGACTTTTGGTTACTACACTGTAAAGAGTATCCCTTTAAACACTTTAAGGTGAATTTTGATAGACAATTAGTTTAGTGGTTGCCCTTATGAATATTGGGTTTGTGTCAGTAGCGTACGTCTTTAGAGGGACTTCAAATGTTCATGTTTTTAAATAAGTATGGGTCAATCTGTATATAAAAAAGGACTTGAAGGTATCTCTCCGATTATATACAATTTTTTTTGACCTATATCCTTGTAAAAGTCGAACCTACCCCCGTAAATTTTCGCATCCCTAATATAATAAATCCATTGGAGAGAAAACACCAGCAGCTTATGTTCTTACCTTATCCTTTTCCCGATCTTCTTTTTTCTTTTCCCTGACCCCGAGTCTTAGAGCCAAGCGAATTCTACCTGCGGCTACTGCCAACTCAATCCGATCTCCGGTCTCGACTGTCGAGGTGATCAGCAACAATCCTAGAGGCTTGCTAGTTCTACGAGAAGATTTTTCAAATCGTTAGAAAGACCGAAAGGATTTGGAATGGAAGGAAATCTTTTTTCAATATTTCATAATATAATGGATATGTACGAGACATTTTTAGAACGTTAATGTACAGAGTGTCCCAAATTCGTTTGAAAATTGTACCGGATGTCTGGTAAAGAGAAGTAACCCGCTGTATCTCAGAAAAAATATAAATATTGAGATGCGGTTTTGACCATTTTTTTTTAATTGCATTCCAAAACAATTGCTCAATCACCGCCACCTAGCGACCGTTAAAACCACTGGAATGAAACGATGATATAATATTTTAATAAGCATTGAATTCCCTTTCAAATGATACCTATTAACGATCCGAGATTTTGCTAATTTTGACGTTTTTTCGGTAAAAAACACCTTTTTGGGGGGTGGAAAAAGACATTATTGCGATTTCCGGCCAAAGTTGAGATCCTAGAATAAAATGTTGATCATAAAAGTTGTAGATCTTGGTAAAATCTACAACTTTTACATCAGTGACTTTTCCACATAACCTCAAAATTAGCTCGAAAAACGCAAAAAACTGTATTTTTCGTTTTTTATTTTTGGTTTCGTTAAAAAATGTTCGATTTTGATGAAAATTTAGTAGACGGTAGCTTTTATAGTCACAAACCATGAAAAAAAATTTCAAATTGAAATATTGGAAATTTTTTGAGTTATAACGTTTTTTCGGTGAAACACACTTTTTTTGGGGGGTGGAAAAAGACATTATTGCGATTTCCGACCAAAGTTGAGTTCCTAGAATAAAAAGTTGATCATAAAAATTGTAGATCTTGAGAAAATCTACAACTTTTTCATTGGTGACTTTTTCACATAACCTCAAAAGTAGCTCGAAAACGCAAAAAACTGCATTTTTCGTTTTTTTATTATTAGTTTCCTTACAAAATATTCGAATTTGATGAAAATTTAGTAGAAAGTAGCTTTGATAGTCACAAACCATAAAACACAATTTCAAATTAAAATATTGGAAATTTTTCGAGTTATGACGTTTTTTCGGTAAAACACACTTTTGGGGGGGGGGGGGGGGGGGGGTGGAAAAAGACATTATTGCGATTTCCGGTCAAAGTTGAGTTCCTAGAATAAAAAGTTGATTATAAAAGTTGTAGATCTTGAGAAAATCTACAACTTTTTCGTTAGTGTCTTTTTCACATAACCTCAAAATTAGCTCGAAAAACGCAAAAAACTGTATTTTTCGTTTTTTATTTTTGGTTTCGTTAAAAAATGTTCGATTTTGATGAAAATTTAGTAGACGGTAGCTTTTATAGTCACAAACCATGAAAAAAAATTTCAAATTGAAATATTGGAAATTTTTTGAGTTATAACGTTTTTTCGGTGAAACACACTTTTTTTGGGGGGTGGAAAAAGACATTATTGCGATTTCCGACCAAAGTTGAGTTCCTAGAATAAAAAGTTGATTATAAAAATTGTAGATCTTGAGAAAATCTACAACTTTTTCATTGGTGACTTTTTCACATAACCTCAAAAGTAGCTCGAAAAACGCAAAAAACTGCATTTTTCGTTTTTTATTATTAGTTTCCTTACAAAATATTCGAATTTGATGAAAATTTAGTAGAAAGTAGCTTTGATAGTCACAAACCATAAAACACAATTTCAAATTAAAATATTGGAAATTTTTCGAGTTATGACGTTTTTTCGGTAAAACACACTTTTTTGGGGGGGTGGAAAAAGACATTATTGCGATTTCCGGCCAAAGTTGAGTTCCTAGAATAAAAAGTTGATCATAAAAGCTGTAGATCTTGGGAAAATCTACAACTTTTACATCAGTGACTTTTCCACATAACCTCAAAATTAGCTCGAAAAACGCAAAAAACTGCATTTTTCGTTTTTTATTTTTTATTTCGTTAAAAAATGTTCGGTTTTGATGAAAATTTAGTAGAAGGTAACTTTGATAGTCACAAACCATGAAAAACAATTTCAAATTAAAATATTGGAAATTTTTCGAGTTATGACGTTTTTTCGGTAAAAAACACTTTTTTTTTGGGGGGGTGGAAAAAGACATTATTGCGATTTCCGGCCAAAGTTGAGTTCCTAGAATAAGAAGTTGATTATAAAAGCTGTAGATCTTGGGAAAATCTACAACTTTTACATCAGTGACTTTTCCACATAACCTCAAAATTAGTTCGAAAAACGCAAAAAACTGCATTTTTCGTTTTTTATTTTTGGTTTCGTTAAAAAATGTTCGATTTTGGTGAAAATTTAGTAGAAGGTAGCTTTTATAGTCACAAACCATGAAAAAAATTTCAAATTGAGATATTGGAAATTTTTCGAGTTATAACGTTTTTTCGGTGAAACACACTTTTTTGGGGGGGTGGAAAAAGACATTATTGCGATTTCCGACCAAAGTTGAGTTCCTAGAATAAAAAGTTGATTATAAAAGTTGTAGATCTTGGGAAAATCTACAACTTTTTCGTTAGTGTCTTTTTCACATAACCTCAAAATTAGCTCGAAAAACGCAAAAAACTGCATTTTTCGTTTTTATTGTTTCCTTAAAAAATATTCGAATTTGATGAAAATTTAGTAGAAAGTAGCTTTGATAGTCACAAACCATAAAAAAAATTTCAAATTGAAATATTGGGAAATTTTCGAGTTATAACGTTTTTTCGGTGAAACACACTTTTTTTGGGGTGTGGAAAAAGACATTATTGCGATTTCCGGCCAAAGTTGAGTTCCTAGAATAAAAAGTTGAACATAAAAGTTGTAGATCTTGAGAAAATCTACAACTTTTACATCAGTAACTTTTCCACATAACCTCAAAAGTAGCTCGAAAAACGGAAAAAACTGCATTTTTCGTTTTTTATTATTAGTTTCCTTAAAAAATGTTCGGTTTTGATGAAAATTTAGTAGAAGGTAGCTTTGATAGTCACAAACCATGAAAAAAAATTTCAAATTGAAATATTGGGAAATTTTCGAGTTATAACGTTTTTTCGGTGAAACACACTTTTTTGGGGGGGTGGAAAAAGACATTATTGCGATTTCCGACCAAAGTTGAGTTCCTAGAATAAAAAGTTGTAGATCTTGAGAAAATCTACAACTTTTACATCAGTAACTTTTCCACATAACCTCAAAATTAGCAAACTTTCCAGCAGTTTCTCGTATGCGAGTTTGTGTGATTTTTTTCTCTAAGCTGTACGATAAATAGTTTCTGAGATACTGCGGGTTACCTCTCTTAATCAGACACCCAGTACATGTGGACTGAATATAATTGGAAAGCAAATAGACTGTTGTAGTAGCGTAAAAACTTAAAGTAGGACCAGAGATCTAATAAGGTCATAAATCACCAACCACCTGAGTTATCAGCAAGCGGTCGAGTCTACGCCGAATTGTACCTGCCCTAGCCATTAAATTTTGTTTTATAGGTAGGTATAGATAAATCGCTTGAATATAATTGATAGGTGATAATGAGGATCGTCAGCTTGTATTGTTTTACGACCTTCTTAGATCTCCGGTCGTAGTTTACCTGAATCTCAATACGATATCTTCAGTTTGGGTGATTTGTTCGTTATCCATGGTGACTTCCATATGTTGAGTACCGTTGAAACTTAGAGTCGGTGCTTCTTTTCCGCACGTCGGTCCGCTGAAAAGGGTATTGGTACAATCGCATATGAAACGATTCCAACCCTCCGAGCAAGTACCGCCGTTTAGGCATGGTTGCGAAGGACATTGTTGCGGTTGGGTGTGACAGAGCGTTCTGATTGATCCTGGAAATAAAATTTAAAGCTTCCATCTTTAATTAAATTTGAAAAAATAACTGAAAATATAATTTTTTCATAGGATTGTTTCATTAAAATAAATCGACTATTTTTGCTTTAAAAAAAAATCACTCTCTATAAGATTTAATTTTTTACTGAAAAAAAATTTGTTTTGAAAGAAATCGGTCAGTGATAACTTCTTGTACTTTTTTATTTCAGAGATATTTGTGAGTTGAAATGGATACATTTTTTTGAGGCACCCAGTATATTTAAAATTTTGAAGATTAACTTACTATAAATTCTATTATTTCTATACAAACGCCAAGTCAAAAAATCGTAGAGTCCATAATAGTGGGAATTAGACGTATCTATGATATTTTGTATATAGGGGTACCCGAGAAAAAGGAGTAAATTTTTTTGTTTGAGTAGATACAGTAAGCGGGTTCTGGAGCGTAAGTGGTGCCCTAGGGACATGAGCATGAACGTTTGATAATAATGGTCCGATTGATGTCGAACAAACGGGGAAGTGACGTAAACCTGCCGAAAAACGTTTAACCCTACCTAACCACCGAAAAACGTGTAACCCTAATTTGCAGGGTGGTGTCATAGGGGCATTAGCATGAAACTTTGTAATTAAAGGTCCGATTGACGTAAAACAAACGGGGATGTGATGACTCCCTTCAGGTAGGATAGTCACTCCTCATTTTTACCAGAGCATACGTTTGCAGAGATACCCAATCCCCCATAACGCCGTTCCGACCACTTCCGCTCCAGAATCCGCTTACTGCATCTACTTGTTTGGAATCTTTGAACGAACGATATTTTGATAAAGAGATGAAAGTAAAAATGCACCACTCGTAAGTCCCATAAGGATGAAAGAGAACCGGTTATTCGAATAGTCGTAAGAATAAATACGATGAAAAAACTGAGGAATCTAGGAGGACAAATATATAGGGAGAACAAAAAGTAGAAAAAAATGTTATCGCAAAAAATTACTCAGTTTATTCAAATATAAAACCTGAATTTGATTAATCAATTTTAATGTAAGAAACTTGACACCAAGTTTGACACGTGGCACGTGATGTTTGATGGAACACGTGACGTTTGACGTAGCACTTGACGTTTGAAGTAGCACGTTCGATTGCATACATAACATCTGCGTTTGTTCGACGTCAATCGGACCGTTATTAAAAAAGTTTCAAGCTAATGCCCCTAGGGCACCACTCCCTTCAGGTAGGTTCACACGTTTTTCGGCTAGTTACACCCCATATTTACCAGAGTATACGTTTGCGCAGCTATTCAATCCCCCATAAAGCCGCTCTGACCACTTCCGCTCCAGAACCCGCTTACTGCATCTACTTGTTTGGAATCTTTGAACGAACGATATTTTGATAAAGAGAAGAAAGTAAAAATGGACCACTCGTAAGTCCCGTAAGGATAAAAAAGAACCGGTTATTCGAATAGTCATAGGAATAAATAATGAGGAATCAAGGAGGACAAATATACAGGGTGAACAAAAAATAGAAACAAAATGTTATCGCAAAAAATTACTCAGTTTTTACAAATATAAAACCTGAGTTTGATTAATCCATTTAGATGTAAAAAACTTTGAAATATTTTCCTTGCGTGTCGAATGTCATTTAGTTGTTTGTTATGGAAAATATAATGGAAGGCATTCAATGAAATGTTAATTTCTGAAACCTATTTTCATTGTTAGCCATTAAATTTAAATCAATAATATGAGTCTATTCTACTACCGGTACGCGTGAGCGTGAAAATCAAATAAAACGAAAAAAAATAGTCATTCGACTTTCTTGCAATGGATAAAACACTAACTAATACAGTTATACAATAAATAATTATTAATTGATTTTAAATTTTTCTGTCAGAGTAAATTCCACCAATTTATTCGGGAAGATTTATACGTTCCAACAAAGTTTTCAACTTCCGAATTATTTAAGTTCTTATCTCTGAAATATTTTTAAATGCGAGTGTTTCTCATCTTCAAAAACTTTTTGATTGAAAAGTTTAAACGTCAAATTACTCCGAATTTATCTGTACGAAAATAATAGAATATAGTTGATGGTTAAACAAAGAAAAATAATAAAAAAAACACTCACCGGAATCTTGTTCTCTCGCAAAACTTGCTACGTCCACAGGTTCATTGTTCATAATGAGGTCCTTGAAACACCCGACGAATCCTTGTTGAAGGACGGCCGTCCAGAGTCCCGCGGGAATCGGAATTTCAGAGAACGGCGGTCCAAGGCCGCCCACATACATGTTCCCATCCAACTCCAAACTCGATGATCCTTCTGCAAAACGTACAGCTGTTATACAGTGCGTTCCGTAAATAAAAACCAATGAACAGAAAAAAAATTTCAATCTGGTCAGCACAAGCTGACCTTCATCGAGTTTTATTATGATTAACCGTTAATCTATTTTCTTATGCGAGAGGCATTACAATTTTACTAAAAATTCATTAATCTTGAATTACTTTAGATAAACAGCAATAATTTCAATGGATGTCGAAACGTTCCGGCTAATATCTCACGGTTTTATCCTACGGTTTGGAACATTCTTAAAACTCATTCAAAGAAAACCTCGATCTTAACACGTTCCACACGGATATTCGTTATTTAATACTCCCCGAAGAATAGAATTTATCTTTTCGACTAATGACTTATTCAAAACCTCGGCTCTACTACAACTACTCATCTTAGAATTTTGTTGAATATGTTCCTAAATCAAGTTTATATTACAATTTTAACGGCGCTCATATCCTTAACTCGAGATTCTCGACCGCATTTCACATATAACAGTTTAGATAAAGTACATTTTTATCATTTGTGACGTAAATCACTTTTATGGAATCCATTCGTGAGGATTTTCATGGTGTTGTTTCGCTAATCGTAAAACGATGTACTTTTCTCAGCAAAGAACAATACTTTAGTTCTCAATTATTATCGTTTTAAACTGGACAGTCCATACAAAGTAAATGTCAGACTTAGACGTAAATAACTTGTATGGAATCCATTAGGGAGGTGAGATTTGTGATTGTGCTGCATCGCTAATCGTCCAACGATGTACTTTTTCCAACAAAGAACAATACTTTGGTTCTCAATTATTGTTTTAAACTGGACAGTCCACACAAAGTAAATGTCAGACTTAGACGTATATAACTTGTATGGAATCCATTTGTGAGATGAGATTTGTGATTGTGCTGCATCGCTAATCGCCCAACGATATACTTTTTCCAACAAAGAACAATACTTTGGTTCTCAATTATTATCGTTTTAAACTGGACAGTCCATACAAAGTAAATGTCAGACTTAGACGTAATTAGCTCTTATGGAATCCATATGTGTGGTGAGATTTTTGATTGTGCTGCATCGCTAATCGTTCAGCGATGTACTTTTTCCAACAAAGAACAATACTTTGGTTCTCAATTATTATCGTTTTAAACTGGACATTCCATACAAAGTAAATGTCAGACTTAGACGTAAATAGCTTTTATGGAATCCATTCGTGAGGTGAGATTTTTTATTGTTCTGCATCGCTAATCGTCCAGCGATGTACTTTTTCCAACAAAGAACAATACTTTAGTTCTCAGTTATTATCGTTTTAAACTGGACAGTCCATACAAAGTAAATGTCAAACTTAGACGTAAATAGCTCTTATGGAATCCATATGTTAGGTGAGATTTGTGATTGTACTGCATCGCTAATCGTCCAACGATGTACTTTTTCCAACAAAGAACAATTCTTTGGCTCTCAATTATTATCGTTTTAAACTGGACAGTCCATACAAAGTAAATGTCAGACTTAGACGTAAATAGCTCTTATGGAATCCATATGTGAGGTGAGGTTTGTGATTGTGCTGCATCGCTAATCTTCCAACGATGTACTTTTTCCAACAAAGAACAATACTTTGGTTCTCAATTATTATCGTTTTAAACTGGACAGTCCATACAAAGTAAATGTCAGACTTAGACGTAAATAGCTCTTATGGAATCCATATGTTAGGTGAGATTTGTGATTGTACTGCATTGCTAATCGTCCAACGATGTACTTTTTCCAACAAAGAACAATTCTTTGGTTCTCAATTATTGTTTTAAACTGGACAGTCCATACAAAGTAAATGACAGATTTAGACGCAAATAACTTGTATGGAATCCATTCGTGAGGTGAGATTTTTGATTCGGCTGCATCGCTAATAATCCAACAATGTACTTTTTCCAACAAAGAACAATACTGTGGGTTCTGAATTATCGTTTTAAACTGGACAGTCCATACAAAGTAAATGTCAGACTTAGACGTAAATAGCTTTTATGGAATCCATATGTGAGGTGAGATTTGTGATTGTGCTGCATCGCTAATCGTCCAACGATGTACTTTTTCCAACAAAAAACAATACTTTGGTTCTCAATTATTATCGTTTTAAACTGGACAGTCCATACAAAGTAAATGTCAGACCTAGACGTAAATAGCTCTTATGGAATCCATTCGTGAGGAGAGATTTTTTATTGTGCTGCATCGCTCATTGTCCAACGATGTACTTTTTCCAGCAAAGAACAATACTTTGGTTCCCAATTATCGTTTTAAACTGGACAGTCTCTACAAAGTAAATGTCAGACTTAGACGTAAATAACTTTTATGGAATCCATTCGTTAGGATTTTCATGGTGTTGTTTCGCTAATCGTCCAACGATGTACTTTTTCCAACAAAAAACAATACTTTAGTTCTCAATTATTATCGTTTTAAACTTGACAGTCCATACAAAGTAAATGACAGATTTAGGCGTAAATAACTTGTATGGAATCCATTCGTGAGGTGAGATTTTTGATTCGGCTGCATCGCTAATAATCCAACAATGTACTTTTTCCAACAAAGAACAATACCGTGGGTTCTGAATTATCGTTTTAAACTGGACAGTCCATACAAAGTAAATGTCAAACTTAGACCTAAATAGCTCTTATGGTATCCACTTGTGAGGTGAGATTTTTGATTGTGCTGTAAATAACTTGTATGGAATCCATTCGTGAGGTGAGATTTTTTATTGTGCTGCATCGCTAATCGTCCAGCGATGTACTTTTTCCAACAAAGAACAATACTTTGGTTCTCAATTATTATCGTTTTAAACTGGACAGTCCATACAAAGTGAATGACAGATTTAGACGTAAATAACTTTTATGAAATCCATTTGTGTAGTGACTATTCATAAGTTGTTTAGTAATAGTAGTAAGTAAGATATATAGTTCTGTCAACCTGTCAGTCAATATTAGTGTGTGTAGATATCCGCGTAAATTCTTCTGTAATATATAAACCAGTCTACGTCCATCAATATCATTTATACTACCTCGGACACAATAGTTTTGGAACATCGAAAATTTGCGAAGTAAGTCGTAAATTATCAACCGCTAAAAAACCTCCTCCACATCAGTTCAACAGTTATCACTTGACGGTGCCTCACCAGGAAGAATTCTTTAATATTCGAAGCATTTCAATCGTACACCGGGCGTTTTTATCAACAATCTCTGTTCAAATTGAAGACTAAATTGATAAAATCAAGTAAATATATATCAACCTTTATTCAATACTCAAATAATCAAATAATCGATAATAGCAGATTGTAATGGGTAGTTAATTATTTAGGTTATAATTTAGGCTTATTGTTAAATTATAGGTTATTAACTTTAGTATGTATGTGTTTAGTTATAATAATTATTGTAATCATAAAATATATCGACTAAGCAGTTTGATTATAATTTAATTATCGATATAAGTAACAATTGCAAAATAAGCAGACACGCGCTAGATTGAAAGAACGTGTAGGCTGGAAATTGTTGCTTTGGGTTTTTGGTCAGAGAGTTCAAATTAAACATTTGTCGAAGAAAGATGGGTTTTATTTAAAGAACGTCAACCTAATTAAAAGGAACCTAAACCGAATAATTCAACATTATTAGAAGATCGATATTTCAATCGATAATCAAATAGATTGACTCATCTAACTTGTTAACAACACTCTCTCCGATCTTTAATCGTTTTTTCACCTGCTAATTCGCAACTGTCATCAATATGGATCCTGATCAATTCCAACGTTTCATGGAGCTTCAACAAAGCATGATTACACAGCTTATTTCCCAGATTCACCCTCAGCAGCCTGGATCACCTTCCCCTCCACAACGAAGGGTAAGTGACGGATCAAATGAATTCATACCAGTTGTTGTAAACGCAGCTCTGCTTCCTAATTTCGACTCTTGTGATTCAAAGAGAGAATCTTTTCGCAATTACAAACAACGATTTGAAAAGTATCTTGAGATGAAAAATATCCTGAACAATAAACCCTACTGTGCACGATTTCTTCTGAATTCATTAGGAGCCAACAACTTCACAATGGTCTCTGCTCTTCCTGCACCCCGAAAAGCAGCAGAATTGAGTTATGATGAACTCATTGGGTTGTTAGATATCCATCTTTCACCTAAGAAAAATGTTCTTGTTGCCCAACATTAATTTCTATCAATTTATTAAGGCGACCAACAGTCTGTTCCTGACTTTGTAGCAGTGAGTTGTCAGATTGTGACTTCGTTTCACCAAGCGAGTGCAAGACGTCCATCGCTGATATCTTCCATAGGGAGGGTTGACGGACAACAGCATCCGAGTACAACTTCTACGGTCCAGTTCCTTAAACTTCAATAGCCTTGTTGAGAAAGCCATTGTCCTGGAAACATCTAAAATTGATTCAAAAGTTCTTGCTCAGAAACCAGCAGCTACGGTTAATATCAAAAAAATTGAATCAAGGCAAAGAAACCGTTCAGAATTTCGCAGCCGCTCACAAACCCATATCAAATCAAGACATCATGCCAACATCGATACAAAGCAAATTTCAGACTTAGACGTGAATAACTTGTATGGAATCCATTCGTGAGGTGAGATTTTTTATTGTGCTGCATCGCTAATCGTCCAGCGATGTACTTTTTACAACAAAGAACAATACTTTGGTTCTAATTTTTCATACTAAGTAAATTTCAGATAATATACAGGGTGTCCCACGATGTTTTGACAGTCCAATATCTCGAAAACTTTTCACATGACAGGTATGGAATTCATTCTTATCATGTAAACAGCTTTCCAGATATTAGACTGTTAAAACGTAAATAGTCTCAAGCAGCTAACGTGTTGAAAGCACGGGTGTAATAATAGACTCAATCGTCAATTAGAAAAGTATTGTTTTTTAACAAAATATCGTTAAATTTGTTTGAAAGAAAGGTGAAATTAAATCTCTATTTAAGAACCAATTAACTAGCACTTACCGACTGTCTTGAAGTCGGTGTGGAGGCCGTCGACCGTTATCCTGGAGTCCCTTCCGGTTCGTCTAAAAGTGAATTCGTGCCAATTTCCATCGTCAATCCTTCTCCTGGATCCTCTTTGCTTCGATGGACCGGAACCGAGATCGATGTGAACGTAAATGTGACCGTTGTAGATTTCTATGGCGAATAAATCGACCTGAAATATAATTTCGTTTTTTTCATTGTATTTCAATTTCTTTTTTTTTAATTCAATGAAACAAACAGATAAACAAAAGAAGAGCTAATTACACTTGCTTCGGCACTAACTTATTTCCTGTGTCGTTAAAATGATTTACAACATTAGTTATTCTCGCTAGTGGCGCCGTGACTTGTGTTTAGATGTGTAGAGCAAGTTGTACAGCCTTTATAACTATTATATTTTTTAACAAGAAAAAAACTCACCCTAGGAGCTCTTATACCCCCGTTGAATAGTATCAACCCGTTGGCTTCGTTGGTGCGGAATTTAAATGAAATATTACCGGATTTTTTTGCATTCCAAGGAGGCAGAATCTGAAAATAATAGAAAAAATCAAGATGCATCTAACGGTTTCACAAATTACCTTTGCATCGTCAAGGGTAAATTATTTGTCACCCAATATTTTTGTAATTTATTTTATTTAGTACTTTCAAATTATTCCAAAAGACCCTTTGGTGACTCGAAATGTTGTTTTATTTATGTATCATCCCCTAAGCAATCCAGATTTAGCACCAAACGATTTAATACTCTCACACATGAGGGAAATTCCGTGGTTACTGGTTTTTTTTATGAAAAATATTGAAAAAAAAAACAATAAATTGCCTTGAATGCGACTTTTCGTGAAAATTTTTTATTTACGGCATCTGTAAATTGTGTTGCGGCATGAGACGGCACGTCCCGAATCGATACTACGAAGAAACGTGACCGTTGTGTGAATTTTCTCCTTTAATTTTTATTGAAAATTGTAAACGTCGCTGGTGGTGGCGAAGAGAAATTATTTCACTTGAGCAACTAATTAAAAAGAAATCTCCGTTATGGAACGAGCGTAGTTTGTTCGATTCAGTTTTATACACTTTAAGAAGAAAAAGAATAAACGGACATTTTTAAAATAAATGGAATCCGTGGAAATAGGAGTTGAACACATTTATCACTCAAAATATGTTGAAAAATGATTTTTTTATCACCCTGTATCTCAATAACGTCTAGGCTTAGAACTGAATGATAAATCACCCAATAAAAAACGCTTAAATATAAAGAATGTCTCTAAAACCCCCCCCATGTTGAATTTCATCCAAACTTGTCCAGCTGTTTATAAAAAACCGATTAGAAAGAGTACAGAGTTGGTAGATATACTAAGCTGGTTCTAGTGCAGCGGAAATGCGCATGCCCTCCTGAAAAGCTCACCAAACCCACCCAACCTCCAAATTTTGGCCCACCCCCAAATTTAAGCAATTGACTGTCACGTGCTACGTCTGGGGGGTGGGTGGTCTTGGTGAGCTTTTCAGGAGGACATGCGCATTTCCGCTGCGCTAGAATCGGCTTGGTATATCTACTAGAGTTAGTCCCACTGCACATGCGCAGTTCACTTCCGGTCCAGAAGCCTAATAACACACACGTGTGATATAAAAGTGATTCTTTTTTGTAATCTCTGTATCCAGACTAAGTCCGATAAATTTCTTACCGTCTATTGTGGTTATTTCGATTTAATTTTAGATTTCCACGAAAATTCGTGTAGTCGAAATCGATTTTCACCTACAACCCAGCCGACGTTATATATTTATACTATAGGTAGGTACTTTACATACGTTGCATGTAAAATGAGATTCAATAGAAATTTGTAATGGGATCTGGATTACCACCGCAATATAACCATGTCAACTATTAGTAATGAGCTTATTCAATTATACAGGGTGAATTAATAAAAGAATATAATTCAATAAGTACGAAATATGCAATATATACTGTCATATTGTTTAAAATAATTTTGCACAGGCCAACCATTTATGTGGCTACGCTGAATTATTATGCCGATATTGGCAGCTGCTTGGCGAAAGGGGGAAAAGAAGCTGCGTATTATGGACATGAGAATATTGAAGCAGACAAATACCCAAAGGTTGAAAAAGTTAAAACAGGCATTAAGCGGTGAATAACGAAGGAAGCTTTCCGGTGAAACTTGAATACAACAGAACGTACTATTAGGAGATCGAGTCAAGACTGGAGTTGGGGATTCGAAGTGCCAGTTTTTATATACTCGGTGAACAGAAGAGGAAGAATGGGGGAAAAGGGCAGGTGATTGGGTACTTTGAATCCCACCCCTCTCTCTAAGACCGATATGTTTTGGTGGTAACGGTTAGCGTCGCTTAGACAAAAACGGCGGATAAAACACGCAAACAGTTTTTTTGTATGCCGGCTCGAGCTGTAGGGTGAAGTGGCGCATTTATAGAAACTTGAATTAAAATGTTAGTTGAACACGAAAAATGTATTTGTTTTTTTTCTTTGTGCAGCATTAAGTAGTGAAACAAATTTTAAATTAAAAAAAAAACTTTAATTATTTATAGAAAATTTGGATTTGTTGAAGAATTTTTCGGTATCTAGAGAATTCCAATGCGATATAAACAATAAGATACTTTACCAGATGCGATTCCTTGGTGGTGAACGTGACGGGGTCGTGAGTTTCACCCTCGGGGCATTTGTAGTCCAGTCTGCCTATAACTTGTATAAGATGACTACCCGACCTGCCCAATTCCAGAAGGTTTAACCTCAATGTGTCCGCTACGAACTCTACCTGAAAATTATAAAAGGAAATACGTGTTTAGATTCCACTTCATTCAGTTCTGGTTTAAGGGATGATACAGGGAAATAATTTAGCAGTAGTGCAGTGTTCTTACGCACACTTCCCTCTTGGGAGTAAAAAAATGCGTGAACTGGAACAGGAAGAATTAGATTAGGAAAGACGGAGGTGTCATTTTTTATACGAAATCGTCCAGTGAAAATCGTAAGGATTTGAATTTAATAATAGAACTTTGCGAGGGTAGATCATGATGGAATTTTAATAAAATTGACATCGTAGTATTTGAAGAGGGGGTGAGTTACACAGTTGATCTGTTTTAAACCATTTATATATACCCCAGTCGCATTAGATCAAAAAAGGGGCAAACCCGGTAGAAATCTTGGGGGCAGTCTAAATTTTGTTAAGCGTTGTACTTGTTGCGTTGTTTATTGAATAACTCGTTTAATTTCGATATTACATGAAAAATGATGATTACAGAAGTTGTTTAAAATTAAATTTCCCACAATTTTGGTTCCTATCAATTTTTTCGTCAGATCGATATTTTTCGATTTATACTCGAGAAGAGGTAGAGGTAAAATTCTATCATTGCATTATCACGTTTATTTTCAATTTTACATCAGAAATTGTTATGAATAAAGTTGTTTAAAATTGAATTTCCTACAATTTTGATTGTGATCAATTTTTTGGTAGAATCGATATTTTCCGAATCATACCCCAAAAGAGGGGGCGAATTTTTGTTTGATTAACAGCACGTTTATTTTCAATTTTACACGGAAAATTGTTGGAATCAAAGTTGTTTGAAATTAAATTTCCTGCAATTTTGTTTATCAAATTTTTGGTAGGATCGATATTTTCCGATTAAAGAGGGGGCGAATTTTTTTGTTTGATTAACAACTCGTTTATTTCCAATTTTACATCAGAAATTGTTATAAATAAAGTTGTTTAAAATTGAATTTCCTACAATTTTGATTGCAATCAATTTTTTGGTAGAATCGATATTTTCCGATTCATACCCCAAAAGATGGGGCGAATTTTTGTTTGATTAACAGCTCGTTTATTTTCAATTTTAAATGAAAAATTGTAATGAATAAAGTTGTTTAAAATTGAATTTTCTACAATTTTGGTTCCCATCAATTTTTTCGTCAGATCGATATTTTTCGATTTATACTCGAGAAGAGGTAGAGGTAAAATTTTATCATTGCATTATCACGTTTATTTTCAATTTTACACGGAAAATTGTTGGAAAAAAAAGTTGTTTGAAATTAAATTTCCTACAATTTTGGCTATTATCAATTTTTTGGTAGGATCGATATTTTCCGACTCATACCCCAAAAGAGGGGGCGAATTTTTGTTTGATCAACAGCTCGTTTATTTTCAATTTTAAATGAAAAATTGAGATGAATGAAGTTGTTTAAAATTGAATTTTCTACAATTTTGTTGCTTATCAAGTTTTTCGTCAGATCGATATTTTTCGATTTATACTCGAGAAGAGGTAGAGGTAAAATCTTATCATTGCATTATCACGTTTATTTTCAATTTTCCTACAATTTTGGTTATTATCAAATTTTTGGTAGGATCGATATTTTCCGATTCATACCCCAAAAGAGGGGGCGAATTTTTGTTTGATTAACAGCTCGTTGATTTTCAATTTTTCACGAAAAATTGATGGAATCAAAGTTGTTTGAAATTAAATTTCCTGCAATTTTGGTTATCATCAATTTTTTGGTAGGATCGATATTTTCCGATTTATACCTCAAAAGAGGGGGCGAATTTTTTTGTTTCATTAACAACTCGTTTATTTCCAATTTTACATCAGAAATTGTTATAAATAAAGTTGTTTAAAATTAAATTTCCTACAATTTTGATTATCATCAATTTTTTGGTAGAATCGATATTTTTCGATTCATACCCCAAAAGAGGGGGCGAATTTTTGTTTGATTAACAGATCGTTTATTTTCAATTTTAAATGAAAAATTGTAATGAATAAAGTTGTTTAAAATTGAATTTTCTACAATTTTGGTTCCCATCAATTTTTTCGTCAGATCGATATTTTTCGATTTATACTCGAGAAGAGGTAGAGGTAAAATTTTATCATTGCATTATCACGTTTATTTTCAATTTTACACGGAAAATTGTTGGAAAAAAAAGTTGTTTGAAATTAAATTTCCTACAATTTTGGCTATTATCAATTTTTTGGTAGGATCGATATTTTCCGACTCATACCCCAAAAGAGGGGGCGAATTTTTGTTTGATCAACAGCTCGTTTATTTTCAATTTTAAATGAAAAATTGAGATGAATGAAGTTGTTTAAAATTGAATTTTCTACAATTTTGTTGCTTATCAAGTTTTTCGTCAGATCGATATTTTTCGATTTATACTCGAGAAGAGGTAGAGGTAAAATCTTATCATTGCATTATCACGTTTATTTTCAATTTTCCTACAATTTTGGTTATTATCAAATTTTTGGTAGGATCGATATTTTCCGATTCATACCCCAAAAGAGGGGGCGAATTTTTGTTTGATTAACAGCTCGTTGATTTTCAATTTTTCACGAAAAATTGATGGAATCAAAGTTGTTTGAAATTAAATTTCCTGCAATTTTGGTTATCATCAATTTTTTGGTAGGATCGATATTTTCCGATTTATACCTCAAAAGAGGGGGCGAATTTTTTTGTTTCATTAACAACTCGTTTATTTCCAATTTTACATCAGAAATTGTTATAAATAAAGTTGTTTAAAATTAAATTTCCTACAATTTTGATTATCATCAATTTTTTGGTAGAATCGATATTTTTCGATTCATACCCCAAAAGAGGGGGCGAATTTTTGTTTGATTAACAGATCGTTTATTTTCAATTTTAAATGAAAAATTGTAATGAATAAAGTTGTTTAAAATTGAATTTTCTACAATTTTGGTTCCCATCAATTTTTTCGTCAGATCGATATTTTTCGATTTATACTCGAGAAGAGGTAGAGGTAAAATTTTATCATTGCATTATCACGTTTATTTTCAATTTTACACGGAAAATTGTTGGAAAAAAAAGTTGTTTCAAATTAAATTTCCTACAATTTTGGCTATTATCAATTTTTTGGTAGGATCGATATTTTCCGACTCATACCCCAAAAGAGGGGGCGAATTTTTGTTTGATCAACAGCTCGTTTATTTTCAATTTTAAATGAAAAATTGAGATGAATGAAGTTGTTTAAAATTGAATTTTCTACAATTTTGTTGCTTATCAAGTTTTTCGTCAGATCGATATTTTTCGATTTATACTCGAGAAGAGGTAGAGGTAAAATCTTATTGCATTATCACGTTTATTTTCAATTTTCCTACAATTTTGGTTATTATCAAATTTTTGGTAGGATCGATATTTTCCGATTCATACCCCAAAAGAGGGGGCGAATTTTTGTTTGATTAACAGCTCGTTGATTTTCAATTTTTCACGAAAAAT
The DNA here is from genome assembly GCA_947563755.1 of Lochmaea crataegi. NCBI lineage: Eukaryota > Metazoa > Arthropoda > Insecta > Coleoptera > Chrysomelidae > Lochmaea > Lochmaea crataegi. The sequence continues at coordinate 8,447,743 of OX387433.1, read as the reverse complement.
TGATGGAATCAAAGTTGTTTGAAATTAAATTTCCTGCAATTTTAGTTATCATCAATTTTTTGGTAGGATCGATATTTTCCGATTTATACCTCAAAAGAGGGGGCGAATTTTTGTTTGATTAACAGATCGTTTATTTTCAATTTTAAATGAAAAATTGTAATGAATAAAGTTGTTTAAAATTGAATTTTCTACAATTTTGGTTCCCATCAATTTTTTCGTCAGATCGATATTTTTCGATTTATACTCGAGAAGAGGTAGAGGTAAAATTTTATCATTGCATTATCACGTTTATTTTCAATTTTACATCAGAAATTGTTATGAATAAAGTTGTTTAAAATTGAATTTCCTACAATTTTGATTGTGATCAATTTTTTGGTAGAATCGATATTTTCCGATTCATACCCCAAAAGAGGGGGCGAATTTTTGTTTGATTAACAGCACGTTTATTTTCAATTTTACACGGAAAATTGTTAGAAAAAAAAGTTGTTTGAAATTAAATTTCCTGCAATTTTGGTTATTATCAATTTTTTGGTAGGATCGATATTTTCCGATTTATACCTCAAAAGAGGGGGCGAATTTTTTTGTTTGATTAACAACTCGTTTATTTCCAATTTTACATCAGAAATTGTTATAAATAAAGTTGTTTAAAATTAAATTTCCTACAATTTTGATTGCAATCAATTTTTTGGTAGAATCGATATTTTCCGATTCATACCCCAAAAGATGGGGCGAATTTTTGTTTGATTAACAGCTCGTTTATTTTCAATTTTAAATGAAAAATTGTAATGAATAAAGTTGTTTAAAATTGAATTTTCTACAATTTTGGTCCCCATCAATTTTTTCGTCAGATCGATATTTTTCGATTTATACTCGAGAAGAGGTAGAGGTAAAATTTTATCATTGCATTATCACGTTTATTTTCAATTTTACACGGAAAATTGTTGGAAAAAAAAGTTGTTTGAAATTAAATTTCCTACAATTTTGGCTATTATCAATTTTTTGGTAGGATCGATATTTTCCGACTCATACCCCAAAAGAGGGGGCGAATTTTTGTTTGATCAACAGCTCGTTTATTTTCAATTTTAAATGAAAAATTGAGATGAATGAAGTTGTTTAAAATTGAATTTTCTACAATTTTGTTGCTTATCAAGTTTTTCGTCAGATCGATATTTTTCGATTTATACTCGAGAAGAGGTAGAGGTAAAATCTTATCATTGCATTATCACGTTTATTTTCAATTTTCCTACAATTTTGGTTATTATCAAATTTTTGGTAGGATCGATATTTTCCGATTCATACCCCAAAAGAGGGGGCGAATTTTTGTTTGATTAACAGCTCGTTGATTTTCAATTTTTCACGAAAAATTGATGGAATCAAAGTTGTTTGAAATTAAATTTCCTGCAATTTTGGTTATCATCAATTTTTTGGTAGGATCGATATTTTCCGATTTATACCTCAAAAGAGGGGGCGAATTTTTTTGTTTCATTAACAACTCGTTTATTTCCAATTTTACATCAGAAATTGTTATAAATAAAGTTGTTTAAAATTAAATTTCCTACAATTTTGATTATAATCAATTTTTTGGTAGAATCGATATTTTTCGATTCATACCCCAAAAGAGGGGGCGAATTTTTGTTTGATTAACAGATCGTTTATTTTCAATTTTAAATGAAAAATTGTAATGAATAAAGTTGTTTAAAATTGAATTTTCTACAATTTTGGTTCCCATCAATTTTTTCGTCAGATCGATATTTTTCGATTTATACTCGAGAAGAGGTAGAGGTAAAATCTTATCATTGCATTATCACGTTTATTTTCAATTTTACACGGAAAATTGTTGGATAAAAAGTTGTTTCAAATTAAATTTCCTACAATTTTTGGTATTATCAATTTTTTGGTAGGATCGATATTTTCCGATTCATACCCCAAAAGAGAGGGCGAATTTTTGTTTGATTAACAGCTCGTTTATTTTCAATTTTAAATGAAAAATTGTAATCGATAAAGTTGTTTGAAATTGAATTTTCTACAATTTTGGTTCCTATCAATTTTTTCGTCAGATCGATATTTTTCGATTTATACTCGAGAAGAGGTAGAGGTAAAATGTTATAATTGCATTATCACGTTTATTTTCAATTTTACTGGGAAAATTGTTACGACCAAAGTTGTTTAAAATTAAATTTCCTGCAATTTTGGTTATTCTCAATTTTTTGGTAGGACCGATATTTTTAGATTTATACCCCAAAAGAGGGAGTGAATTTTTGTTTGATTAACAACTCGTTTATTTCCAATTTTTCACGAAAAATTGTAACAACCAAAGTTGTTTGAAATTGAATTTCCTACAATTTTGGTTATTATCAATTTTTTGAAGGATCGATATTTTCCGATTTATACCCCAAAAGAAGGGGCGAATTTTTGTTTGATTAACAACTCGTTTATTTTCAATTTTACATGAAAAATTGCAATAAATAAAGTTTTTTAAAATTGAATTTTCTACAATTTTGGTTCCCATCAATTTTTTTGTAGGATCGATATTTTTCGATTTATACCTCAAAAGGGGGGGGGGGGGTGAATTATTGTTTGATTAACAACTCGTTTATTTTCAATTTTACATCAGAAATTGTTATAAATAAAGTTGTTTAAAATTAAATTTCCTACAATTTTGGTGATTATGAACTTTTCGTCAGATCGATATTTTTCGATTTATACCCGGGAAGAGGTAGGGGTAAAATGTTATCATTGCATTATCACGTTTATTTTCAATTTTACACGGAAAATTGTTGGAAACAAAGTTGTTTGAAATTAAATTTCGTACCATTTTGGTGGTCTTCAATTAATAATTACTTCACTAATTGCTGAAGTGCACTTGTTTATAGAACATATTCATAGAATCTATTCGAGAGCGTAGATGTTAATTATTATCATTGATTATTCTCTCGTACTCCTACAGCGAAGCCTGACCCGAACAACACTTAAGGCATAAAGGTGGGTTTTCCCAACCTCCCGGAAACACAACTGAAGACAATTTTTCGTATAAAATTGAAAATAAACGTGATAATATTTTACCCCCACATAAATCGAAAAATATCGATCCTACCAAAAAATTGATAGGAACCAAAATTGTAGGAAATTTGATTTTAAACAACTTTTCTAATCGCCATTTTTCGTGTGAAATTAGAATTAAACGAGCTGTTTGTTAATCAAACAAAAATCTCTTTTGGGGTATAAATCGGAAAATATCGATCCTAGGAAAAAATTGATAGGGACCAAAATTGTAGGAAATTTTATTGTAAACAACTTTTTCAATCACTATTTTTCGTGTGGAATTGAAAATAAACAAGTTATACAATAAAAAAAATGGACCATTAAAATGAAGATGGCCGATGACACAACGGATCGAGTACCACGCAAAACAAAATTTAGACTGCCCCCTAACGAGTTCCGAAGGAAAATTGCTCCTTAAAATTTTTTCCTGGTCAAATCTTAATCCGACTGGGCTAATAAAACAAAAGTTAGAAAAATTAGGAACATTTATATTATTTCTAAAGAAACTTACTTTTCTCATACACCCGACAAAGTTATTATGAACTCTTGCCCCAGGAAGTGCTCTGGTATTTATGCTGCCTCCTACGTACAACCTACTCGAAGATAACATGGTGAATTTTCCAGCTATGTGTGAATGATCGGCGTAAACTCCATCAACTACCGCCGATAACTGTAAGAAAACGAAGAAGTTAATAATCAAATTTAGATTAAAAGAGTAGAAAACACTAACACGGAACACTATGATTGAAGTAAGTCTAGTTTACTATCGCTCTTACACTACCGATCTCAAAGTAAAATTATGGAACAAAAAACAACGTGTAACTCCTATAATTTAACAGTTAGAACGTTCTAGTGATCACCAATGAATTCAGTGGAAAATGTTGCATATACAGAGTGTACTCCCAATCTTCGGTATGTGGGTTAATTTAAGATATATCAAAAAATGTTATCGAGAAAATTAGTAGATGTCTTTGGAGGTCCATAACTATACAGAGTGTTGAATAATATGATTCCATAAATGGGAACCCCTGTATATTAAACTGATTAACCCATAAACCGAACTTTGTCGTAAGGATCCAGGATATGAGGATCCTGTAATACAACAATAACGACCGTTATTTTTAAAACTAACGACGCTCCTTAACAATTAAAAATTTCTGCAAAGCAGCTTAAAACTTTGTACTGTTAATGAGTCTCCCATTTCCCTTTGTTACTTTAAACTATTTATAGCATTTAACTGCTCGTCGCCAAATACAACACGAAATTAATGGGAATGATGTTAAGCTGATTTAAACTTATAAAGTTAACTTTTGTGTTCCGTCCCTATGCGGTCAAGTTATGATGTTTGCGTAATACGGATTTGATCATATAAAATTTGCAGATTAAAATTCCCTCGGGAATTTAAAAGGTACGTCTTAAAATGGTTAAAATGAGATTAATCTAAATTTGTCCTGATTCTTACTAATCGATTTGTTCGTGCCCTTTTGCCGGTTATTTTAAAATGTACAAAAATGCTTGATGTTTTAAATGAAAATAGTACTTACCCTGCAAAAAGCAGTTATAGCTGAGATCTGAAACAAAAAAATTAAATCTGTAAAAAAGACTGTTCACGACATAAAAATTCGTAATGTATATTTTTTTTTAACAACAAAAACACTCACCTCTTGTATTCGTCTGTGTATGCTAACTTTATGCCATTGATTGTCGTCAAAGCGCACTTTGTTTGGTTTGATCTGCATCTCTTGTTTTCCGTTAGAAAGTCCCATTGTCAAACTGAGAATTCCATCTTTGATGGCCACATTTAAATAATCAGTTCCATCGCCTGGAAAATCAAATAAAGTTCACCCAGATGAGATACGATCATTTTTTATTCTTTTTTTCAATTAATAATTATATTTAATCATACAGGATGTCCCAAACTGCCGGGTATAGAATCTATAACATTTTTTGTGAAATTTAAGATTTCTTTATTATTTTTAACAGTGTAGATGGTGGTGGCTTCAGTAGCCATTAATACTGAATGTTTGTCTTGGTCATTAGAGTACTCAGAAAAAGTTTTATCAAATTTCCATAATGCGCATAGAATCTACAACATTTTTTGTGAAATTTAATATTTCTTTATTATTTTTAACAGTGTAATGGTGGTGGCATCAGTAGCCATTAATACTGAATGTTTGTCTTGGTCATTAGAGTACTCAGAAAAAGTTTGATCAAATTTCTATAAAGCGCATAGAATCTACAACATTTTTTGTGAAATTTAATATTTCTTTATTATTTTTAACAGTGTAGATGGTGGTGGCTTCAGTAGCCATTAATACTGAATGTTTGTCTTGGTTATATGAGTACTCAGAAAAAGTTTTATCAAATTTCCATAATGCGCATAGAATCTACAACATTTTTTGTGAAATTTAATATTTCTTTATTATTTTTAACAGTGTAGATGGTGGTGGCTTCAGTAGCCATTAATACTGAATGTTTGTCTTGGTTATATGAGTACTCAGAAAAAGTTTTATCAAATTTCCATAATGCGCATAGAATCTACAACATTTTTTGTGAAATTTAATATTTCTTTATTATTTTTAACAGTGTAATGGTGGTGGCTTCAGTAGCCATTAATACTGAATATTTGTCTTGGTCATTAGAGTACTCAGAAAGAGTTTGATTAAATTTCTGTAATGCGCATAGAATCTACAACATTTTTTGTGAAATTTTATATTTCCTTATTATTTTTAACAGTGTAATGGTGGTGGCTTCAGTAGCCATTAATACTGAATGTTTGTCTTGCTTATTAGAGTACTCAGAAAAAGTTTGATCAAATTTCTATAATGCGCATAGAATCTACAACATTTTTTGTGAAATTTAATATTTCTTTATTATTTTTAACAGTGTAATGGTGGTGGCTTCAGTAGCCATTAATACTGAATGTTTGTCTTGCTTATTAGAGTACTCAGAAAAAGTTTGATCAAATTTCTATAAAGCGCTTAGAATCTACAACATTTTTTGTGAAATTTAAGATTTCTTTATTATTTTTAACAGTGTAATGGTGGTGGCTTCAGTAGCCATTAATACTGAATCATTGTTTTGATTATTAGGGTACTCAGAAAAAGTTTGATCAAATTTCTATATTGCGTATAGAATCTACAACATTTTCTGTGAAATTTAATATTTCCCTATTTTTTTAAACAGTGTAGTTGTAAACATTAACAGCTTTGCTATCTTAAATGAAACACCCCATATATTTTGACACCGAAAAGCTTATTTTAGTTCGTTTAAAACTACAATAAGGTTTCCTATATTTATCTTTAATATTTCTAAAGAAAAAGGTGAGCGGTCGTCGGACAGCCGACAGAAACTTGCTTCTTATGCACAATAGAATGCGAGGTTGGGAAAACCACCAATAAAAATACGCGCAATAGAATGCAAGAACATCATTATCGTCACTTCTAAAACAAATGTGCAACAAAACCATTTCCCCGTCGATAGTCATTGAAATTATTGGCCATATTGTAATTGCGATATCTTATGACCTTTTTTCAAGTTTTAACAATTATTGACCATTTTTGACAATTATTGATAATTTTGACAATTTTTCAAAAAGATAGACCATTTTAGATCATTTTTCCGAATTTTGAAAATTATTGACCATTTTAGATCATTTTTCCAAATATTAAAAATTGTTGACCATTTTTGACAGTTTTTTATAATTATTGACCATTTTTTCAAAATTTTGACATTTTTTGAACATTTTTCAAAATTTTAACAATTATTGACCATTTTTGACAATTATTGATAATTTTGACAATTTTTCAAAAAGATTGACCATTTTAGATCATTTTTCCGTATTTTAAAAATTATTTACCATTTTAGATCATTTTTCCAAATATTAAAAATTATTGACCATTTTTGACAGTTTTTTATAATTATTGACCATTTTTTCAAAATTTTGACAATTTTTGAACATTTTTCAAAATTTTAACAATTATTGACCATTTTTGACAATTATTGATAATTTTGACAATTTTTCAAAAAGATTGACCATTTTAGATCATTTTTCCGTATTTTAAAAATTATTGACCATTTTAGATCATTTTTCGAAATTTTAAAAATTATTGACCATTTTTGACAGGTTCTGACAATAATTGACCATTTTTGACAATTTTTCAAAAATTTTGACAATTTCCAACAATTATAGACCATTTTTGACAGTTTTTTATAATTATTGACCATTTTTTCGAAATTTTGACAATTTTTGAACATTTTAACAATTATTGACCATTTTTGACAGTTTCTGACAATTATTGACCATTTTTGACAGGCTCTGACAATAATTGACAATTTTTCAAAAATTTTGACAATTTTCAACAATTATAGACCATTTTTGACAGTTTTTTATAATTATTGACCATTTTTTCAAAATTTTGACAATTTTTGAACATTTTTCAAAATTTTAACAATTATTGACCATTTTTGACAATTATTGATAATTTTGACAATTTTTCAAAAAGATTGACCATTTTAGATCATTTTTCCGTATTTTAAAAAATATTGATCATTTTAGATCATTTTTCCAAATTTTAAAAATTATTGACCATTTTTGACAGGTTCTGACAATAATTGACCATTTTTGACAATTTTTCAAAAATTTTGACAATTTCCAACAATTATAGACCATTTTTGACAGTTTTTTATAATTATTGACCATTTTTTCAAAATTTTGACAATTTTTGAACATTTTAACAATTATTGACCATTTTTGACAGTTTCTGACAATTATTGACCATTTTTGACAGGTTTTGACAATAATTGACCATTTTTGACAAATTTTCAAAAATTTTGACAATTTTCAACAATTATAGACCATTTTTGACAGTTTTTTATAATTATTGACCATTTTTTCAAAATTTTGACAATTTTTGAACATTTTTCAAAATTTTAACAATTATTGACCATTTTTGACAATTATTGATAATTTTGACAATTTTTCAAAAAGATTGACCATTTTAGATCATTTTTCCGTATTTTAAAAATTATTGACCATTTTAGATCATTTTTCGAAATTTTAAAAATTATTGACCATTTTTGACAGGTTCTGACAATAATTGACCATTTTTGACAATTTTTCAAAAATTTTGACAATTTCCAACAATTATAGACCATTTTTGACAGTTTTTTATAATTATTGACCATTTTTTCGAAATTTTGACAATTTTTGAACATTTTAACAATTATTGACCATTTTTGACAGTTTCTGACAATTATTGACCATTTTTGACAGGTTCTGACAATAATTGACAATTTTTCAAAAATTTTGACAATTTTCAACAATTATAGACCATTTTTGACAGTTTTTTATAATTATTGACCATTTTTTCAAAATTTTGACAATTTTTGAACATTTTTCAAAATTTTAACAATTATTGACCATTTTTGACAATTATTGATAATTTTGACAATTTTTCAAAAAGATTGACCATTTTAGATCATTTTTCCGTATTTTAAAAAATATTGATCATTTTAGATCATTTTTCCAAATTTTAAAAATTATTGACCATTTTTGACAGGTTCTGACAATAATTGACCATTTTTGACAATTTTTCAAAAATTTTGACAATTTCCAACAATTATAGACCATTTTTGACAGTTTTTTATAATTATTGACCATTTTTCAAAATTTTGACAATTTTTGAACATTTTAACAATTATTGACCATTTTTGACAGTTTCTGACAATTATTGACCATTTTTGACAGGTTTTGACAATAATTGACCATTTTTGACAAATTTTCAAAAATTTTGACAATTTTCAACAATTATAGACCATTTTTGACAGTTTTTTATAATTATTGACCATTTCCAACAATTATAGACCATTTTTGACAGTTTTTCATAATTATTGACCATTTTTTCAAAATTTTGACAATTTTTGAACATTTTTCAAAATTTTAACAATTATTGACCATTTTTGACAGTTTCTGACAATTATTGACCATTTTTGACAGGTTCTGACAATAATTGACCATTTTTGACATTTTTTCAAAAATTTTGACCACTTTTCAAAAATTTTGAAAATTTTCAACAATTATAGACCATTTTTGACAGTTTTTTATAATTATTGACCAGTTTTTCAAAATTTTGACAATTTTTGAACATTTTTCAAAATGTTAACGATTATTGACCATTTTTGACAGTTTCTGAGAATTATTGACCATTTTGGACAGGCTCTGACAATAATTGAGCATTTTTGACAATTTTTCAAAAATTTTGACCATTTTTCAAAAATTTTGACCACTTTTCAAAAATTTTGACAATTTTCAACAATTACTGACCATTTTTGACAGTTTTTTATAATTATTGACCATTTTTTCAAAATTTTGACAATTTTTGAACATTTTCCAAAATTTTTACAATTATTGACCATTTTTGATAGTTTCTGACAATTATTGACCATTTTTGAAGGTTCTGACAATAATTGACCATTTTTGACAATTTTTCAAAAATTTTGACCACTTTTCAAAAATTTTGACAATTTTCAACAATTATTGACCATTTTTGACAGTTTTTTATAATTATTGACCATTTTTTCAAAATTTTGACAGCGGCGCGCCTCTCTCTCTGCACTGAACGTACATTATGGCCTGCGTCTCTCTCTTTCTTTCTAATGAGTCAACGCGTGACGAACGCTTTTTCGTAACATCACACGTTTCATTAGTTCACTAGCCTTCCCAAAAGTCCTATGTCGTGCAATAAGAAGCAAGCTTCAATAACGAATAATTTCACAACCTAGCAATTATGGACTATCCTGTATATTAAAAATATGCTCACCGGTATAAAATAATAATCCGCTGGGCTGTCGAGACTTGAAGTAGAACGTTACGGAATCTTGAGCACTAACAATAGGTTCGCCTCCAGTTTGACTCAAATCGTACGAGAGAAATTCAGTTCCACGAAAAACCGCTTCCGAAGGTGCCTTGTCTGTAACAAAAAAAAAATTTAAAAAAATCAAATTTCCAACTAAATATTTTTATAAAAATATGAATAAAAATAAGAAGAAAACGACATAGGTAGGAACGACGTTGGAAATATTTTGAGTGATTGCTTTTTTGAAATTCCTTCAACTTATCCTTTGAAAGAAAAATGTTCCACATCAAAGCTAAAACTGGAATACATCCTGAAGGATATATGGAAAATCGTATATCCGCTTTGTTCTTTAACAGAAAAGAACCACGTTGTTTTTTTTTACTTGTTGACAGAGTATGTGAAATATAAATTTTTCGGATGCTGTAAGATGTTCATAGTCTTAGAAAATCTCCAAAAAATTCAGGTTTACTCATTTTTTATTAAAAAAAATACTCATATATACACAGTATACATATATAGCTCATGGAAAGCGTGTCGACGATTTATGCAACACTATATACGCTTCATTGTTAATTGTGTTGCATAACCAAAAGTATTGTGTGTTGCATAAAAGCGTGACGAGTGACCAAAAGTATCGTGTTGTGATGCCTTTTGGCATAATATATAATAATAAAATAAAATAAGAAATAAATAACTTTGAAACTATTTTCAATAAATCGTTAAACGTTGGAGAATACATAAATATAACCATCGAGGCCGGCAGGTATCGAGTCAAGTTCATCACGTAAATAAACATACAACATTAAATAGTGGACGCTACTACAGCGCCACCAACTTTCCACCTTTTTATTCGCCCCTCAAGTCTAGTTTCCACGCTCAAAATATATATAATTAGTCCATTGTATTTCCGTTCATAGTGTCTTTAAGTTCAGTTTTTCTATTGTGTGTGCTTCTTTTTATGTTGAATATGCGCCAGTGTGAACCTGCCTCTTTCCGAAAACGGAGAGAGGGAAAGAGCTCAGTGAAAAGGGAATTTCTAAAGGAACAAAGCTTTATTCACTTCATAGCGTTGAAAGGTGGAATGTATTCGAAAAGTTCATATACCTTTTGTTCGATTTCCATACCAGTAATTAACGAAACAAATAAATTTTCCACTTGAACAGTTTATGGTACAGTCAAAAAAGAGCTTCTGAAATTTTAAAAAATTACTTCTCCCACCATGTATATATACAGGGTGAGTCATGAGGAACGTTACATACTTCTTCTACTAAGTAGAGTCCCTCAGGGAGGATATCATCATGTGACTACTAAAAAGTGTCAACTCCTCTTCTTCTTTATTAATTTACAGGGTAATTTGTAAAATTGATCATAAATCACCCTGTAAATTAATAAAGAAGAGGAGTTGATACTTTTTAGTAGCCACATGATATCCTCCATGAGTGACTCTACATATGGTATAAGTATGTAAAGTTCCTTATGACTCACCCTGTATAACATCGTATCAAAGTCACCTAATTATTTCCGCATCGATTCAAAATTCATACATATTTTATAGGATGTGTGCTGGGTCGAGTGTAGGCGTAGGTGCATGTAAAAAGGTAGGCAGTATCGAACGTATCGCTAACAAATTCCGTTCCATTTTTGTTTAAATAAAAAAAACCCTTGACGTACTCTCTTTTTCTCAATTATAAATTGCTCTTGTCACTTGTCGTTTACATCAAAAGTTAAATCATGATTTTCAATTAGTTACCTTCGTTTTTTACTGCAAAATGGAAGCCGAAACGTACCTACGCACTCGACATAATTGACGTAATTTTGATTGAAATATCATCAGGGTTAATTGAATTATTTATTGGAAGTTTGATTATTTAACTGTGAATACATTATTGGTAACGGAGTTCGAAATGTTATGGAAAAAGCTTTTATATCAAGGTGGAATAATTTTATAAATTCATTGATATTATTTATAAAATTGCTTAAAAAAGGTGGACGCGCCACAGAGCGGATGATGAAGCTCGGGAATGGCGAGCGCGCCATAGAGCGGACTATGAAGCTCGGAAATGGCGAGCGCGCTACAGAGCGGACGATAAAGCTCGGAAATGGCGAGCGTTCCACAGAGCGGACGATGAAACTCGGGAATGGCGAGCGCAGCACGGACGATGAAGCTCGGAAATGGCGAGCGCGCAACAGAGCGGATGATGAAGCTCGGAAATGGCGAGCGCGCCATAGAGCGGACGATAAAGCTCGGAAATGGCGAGCGTTCCACAGAGCGGACGATGAAACTCGGGAATGGCGAGCGCAGCACGGACGATGAAGCTCGGAAATGGCGAGCGCGCAACAGAGCGGATGATGAAGCTCGGAAATGGCGAGCGCGCCATAGAGCGGACGATAAAGCTCGGAAATGGCGAGCGTTCCACAGAGCGGACGATGAAACTCGGGAATGGCGAGCGCAGCACGGACGATGAAGCTCGGAAATGGCGAGCGCGCCATAGAGCGGACGATGAAGCTCGGAAATGGCGAGCGCGCCATAGAGCGGACGATAAAGCTCGGAAATGGCGAGCGTTCCACAGAGCGGACGATGAAACTCGAGAATGGCGAGCGCAGCACGGACGATGAAGCTCGGAAATGGCGAGCGCGCAACAGAGCGGATGATGAAGCTCGGAAATGGCGAGCGCGCCATAGAGCTGACGATAAAGCTCGGAAATGGCGAGCGTTCCACAGAGCGGACGATGAAACTCGGGAATGGCGAGCGCAGCACGGACGATGAAGCTCGGAAATGGCGAGCGCGCCATAGAGCGGACGATGAAGCTCGGAAATGGCGAGCGCGCAACAGAGCGGATGATGAAGCTCGGAAATGGCGAGCGGGCCATAGAGCGGACGATAAAGCTCGGAAATGGCGAGCGTTCCACAGAGCGGACGATGAAACTCAGGAATGGCGAGCTCAGCACGGACAATGAAGCTCGGAAATGGCGAGCGCGCTACAGAGCGGGTTATGAAGCTCGGAAATAGCGAGCGCTCTACATAGTGGACGATAAAGCTCGGGAATGGCAAGCGCGCCACAGAGCGGATGATGAAGCTCGAGAATGGCAAGCGCGCCACAGAGCGGATGATGAAGCTCGGGAATGGCGAGCGCGCCATAGAGCGGACGATGAAGCTCGGAAATGGCGAGCGGGCCATAGAGCGGACGATAAAGCTCGAGAATGGCAAGCGCGCCACAGAGCGGATGATGAAGCTCGGGAATGGCGAGCGCAGCACGGACGATGAAGCTCGAAAATGGCGAGCGCGCAACAGAGCGGATGATGAAGCTCGGAAATGGCGAGCGGGCCATAGAGCGGACGATAAAGCTCGGAAATGGCGAGCGTTCCACAGAGCGGACGATGAAACTCAGGAATGGCGAGCGCAGCACGGACAATGAAGCTCGGAAATGGCGAGCGCGCTACAGAGCGGGTTATGAAGCTCGGAAATAGCGAGCGCTCTACATAGTGGACGATAAAGCTCGGGAATGGCAAGCGCGCCACATAGCGGATGATGAAGCTCGAGAATGGCAAGCGCGCCACAGAGCGGATGATGAAGCTCGGGAATGGCGAGCGCGCCATAGAGCGGACTATGAAGCTCGGAAATGGCGAGCGCGCCATAGAGCGGACGATAAAGCTCGGAAATGGCGAGCGTTCCACAGAGCGGACGATGAAACTCGGGAATGGCGAGCGCGCCATAGAGCGGACGATAAAGCTCGGAAATGGCGAGCGTTCCACAGAGCGGACGATGAAACTCGGGAATGGCGAGCGCGCAACAGAGCGGATGATGAAGCTCGGAAATGGCGAGCGGGCCATAGAGCGGACGATAAAGCTCGGAAATGGCGAGCGTTCCACAGAGCGGACGATGAAACTCGGGAATGGCGAGCGCGCCATAGAGCGGACGATAAAGCTCGGAAATGGCGAGCGTTCCACAGAGCGGACGATGAAACTCGGGAATGGCGAGCGCAGCACGGACGATGAAGCTCGGAAATGGCGAGCGCGCAACAGAGCGGATGATGAAGCTCGGAAATGGCGAGCGGGCCATAGAGCGGACGATAAAGCTCGGAAATGGCGAGCGTTCCACAAAGCGGACGATGAAACTCGGGAATGGCGAGCGCAGCACGGACAATGAAGCTCGGAAATGGCGAGCGCGCTACAGAGCGGGTTATGAAGCTCGGAAATAGCGAGCGCTCTACATAGTGGACGATTAAGCTCGGGAGTGGCAAGCGCGCCACAGAGCGGATGATGAAGCTCGAGAATGGCAATCGCGCCACAGAGCGGATGATGAAGCTCGGGAATGGCGAGCGCGCCATAGAGCGGACGATGAAGCTCGGAAATGGCGAGCGCGCAACAGAGCGGATTAGGAAGCTCGGAAATAGCGAGCGCTCTACATAGTGGACGATAAAGCTCGGGAATGGCAAGCGCGCCACAGAGCGGATGATGAAGCTCGGGAATGACGAGCGCGCCATAGAGCGGACTATGAAACTCGGAAATGGCGAGCGCGCCATAGAGCGGACGATAAAGCTCGGAAATGGCTAGCGTTCCACAAAGCGGACGATGAAACTCGGGAATGGCGAGCGCAGCACGGACGATGAAGCTCGGAAATGGCGAGCGTGCTACAGAGCGGATTATGAAGCTTGGAAATAGCGAGCGCTCTACATAGTGGACGATAAAGCTCGGGAATAGCAAGCGCTCTACATAGTGGACGATAAAGCTCGGGAATAGCAAGCGCGCCACAGAGCGGATGATGAAGCTCGGGAATGGCAAGCGCTCTACATAGTGGACGATCAAGCTCGGGAATGGCAAGCGCGCCACAGAGCGGATGATGAAGCTCGGGAATGGCGAGCGCGCCATAGAGCGGACGATGAAGCTCGGAAATGGCGAGCGCGCCACAGAGCGGATGATGAAGCTCGGAAATGGCGAGCGATCCAAAGAGCGGACGATGAAGCACGGGAATGGCGAGCGCGCCACAGAGCAGATGATGTAGCGCGGGAATGGCGAGCGCGCCACAGGGTGGATGATGAAGCTCGGGAATGGCGAGAGTATCACAGAGTGAATGATGAAGCTCGGAAATGGCGAGCGCGCTTTGGTGGACAGACTAGCTTTTAAATTGAAAAATGGTGGGCGTGCTTTGGAATGATGCTCTTTCAAATGGTGGATGAGCGTCCAAAAAGTATTGGGAGTTTAATCACGGTCTACTCGGCATTTTATGCTTGCGATTTCCATTTCATTCCATGAATACTACCCCAAAAAAATAAGCAAGCAAAAGAAAAAGCGTCATGTACGGAAATCTTGTTTGGAAATCAAATTAGTACAGTCGGCTTTTATGCTCGATAAATATGACTCGCTCTGTATATTATAGTAGGAATAGTCCGTATTCCAGCCCGAATTTTATTTCCCCTTTTTAATTAACTATTAGCAGCACGTTGTAACCGCGCGCGACGGTCGTATCAGTGAGTTAAGGAGGGAGGAGGAAGATATAGAATGATTTGTTTTGGATTTTTTTTATGTTTTTTCTCCGCCTATATAGTTGGGGGGAGTTAATATTAGAACGTCGAGACAGCCACATTGTTAACGGCTGTCCGACAAAGTAATAGATAGAATGTATTTATCGATATAAGTAACGATTGCAAAATAAGCAGACACGCGCTAGATTGAATGAATGTGTAGGCTGGCAATTTAACATTATTAGAATTGCATTCAGTACATAGTTATAGTTTGATTTCAAATAAACAAGTGCAAAATACAGTCCACTGTTGTGTTGTATAAGTATAACCAACCATTCGTTGTCAAAACAGTCCGGGAGCTGGCAAAATTTTTGATAATCGATTTCAGTATAGCTAATTTTTTTCTATGCTGCTCTTCACCTCATTTAGATATAGACACTGTGCGTCTGGCACCTGGGAGTCGGTGCGATCACTTGTACGCTTCCTATTATTAGAAATGGGGGTTTTAGGGTAAACCATGGAGAGAAAGGCGAAGTATGAGGGCGCGCTAAAGGGAACGATTTGGAGTAGGAGAGATTGGATGGACCGGAAATTCGGGGAGGTGAACTACTTCTTGACACAGGTGGTCACTGGACATGGGTCGAGTGTAGGGTACCTTCACAATTTTGGGAAAAGAGAGACTGGAGTGTGCGAGAGGTGTGAAGTGGGGGATGATGTGGTGCATGTGTTTAGATGCTGGAGGAACGAGGTAGTGCTGAAGAAGTTGGAGAGGAAACTATGGGAGGCGGTGTACTGGAAGAACATGGTGAAGGGGAGGAGGAATGGATGGAGGTGAGTGGCGTAGTGGAGAGCATGATTAGGGCGAGAGAAGGACTCGATATGGCATGAGGGGTAGGAGTGATAGATAGGGTGAAAACGACAGTGTGAGCGGAGAGTGTGCGAGGGAAAGCCGCCCGTCTGGAAGTATGCTAGGGTAGTGGTTTTGAGGCGGGAGTAACGGTGATTTTGAGGTGGGTTTGGTTGGTAGGCATCCCCTTGGAGATGAGTCGAACACTGTTTGGGTCCTGGTCCCATTTTCCATCTCGACCCGAAAAAAAAAATCCTATTATTTCAATACTTTTTTTACGGTCGCCAAACAGTTTTGTTATTGTTAACATCGTTTTCATCTCTCGGACTATTATACAAGTTTCTATTTTAATTGATATGAAATAATTAAATTTCTGATACGTATAATAATCTTAATTTACTTAAAAGCCGAGATATTTGACACACGCATTGGAGCAACCCTTATCAAGAACAATTACCCCAAATATTTGTTTTCCTCTCTTCTTATTGTACAAATTCATTCAATTATGATAAAGTAGAGGAGGATCCCTCCCGTCTGACCGTCAGAAGCACCCCTTCGGGGTAGTGATATTATCCCAATTTGTAGAAACTACGGTGTGAAGGAGACATTAACTCCTTCGGGTACAATAATGTATAGGGTTATTTATATATATGGCAACGCGCTGGTGATCATTTATTTAGTGAAGGAAGTTTTTTGGTGTTTTATTGGCAAAAAAAAAGAATAATACCCTGTATATATATATATATATATATACGCAACTGGTGTGGATGGTGAATGATAATTTAGTGCGAACAGTGGGTGGATCATTTATAATGACACTATAATTGAAATAACTATCTAATAAGCGATCTACCCTATTGACAGATCCCGTATGGAGAGAGAGGTTCAAAAACGATGGAAGCTTTGATAAATAGGGAGGATATTGAATTAACCGATATCTGATTATGGCTCTCATATCGATACGACCATGGACATTCGATACAAGGTCATATTGTTGATTTAGGAAATCATTATTCTACTTTATTTGTACGCCAAGGACTAAAATTTGTCTTTAACAATACGCTCGTCTAAATGTTTTTTATTCCTTGTAGTTGCATCGTCCGTTTCGAGTTTAAATCTTTTGACACAAATTCGAAATTTATTCCGATTAGACCGCAAACAATGGCTGAAACAAATCTTTCTTACCGCATTTCCAGACATTATCGAGACTGGAGAAAGAAAAATTTCCGCCGTTTAGATCGAAAGAAACAGGGCTACTTTACTTTAGACAATCTGTTTAGGAGGAAAAATAAATGAGCAAAAATGAGATTTTTTTTTGCTTTCTTTTAGGAATTTTGATTATTTTATAGAAATTATTATGAAAACCGGGATTTATTTTGTTGTTGGAAGAAAATATTTGTATAATACTCACGTAGTTTCTTTTTTATTGATTTATATTAAAAAACTTCTTTCATCTGTTCTATTTATTTTGTAATTCAAATCACTTTTATTATTTAAAATATCCTCAGGCCGGTCCTGTGTCCTTGCCCTTGAATAATAGGAACTATATAACTGTGAAATAGTTTTGACAACTTTATTGTTTAATTTATTTCCTAATGTGCGGCGTATTTATACAAAATTGAAAAGTAAGGACGTAAGGAACAATTTAAAACACTTATCTAAATGATCTTTCACTCAAAAAAACATTTACACTAATGTGATTTTATATCTAATAAATACATGAAATTATGCAACTCTTTTTACATCATCAAAACCATAGACAAAATAGAACATCTGATTCTAACAGATTTTATATACAAAATGGACGATATTACAATCTTAACGGAGAGAAATGCATATTAAATTTTGGATTTATTCACACACTCGTAAGTTTGATGATTTGATTTATAGTTCATGAAATACCTTTTTTCTTCTACTACTTTTTGAAGATTGGATAATTACTTCTTTTCTGTGTTTTAGACCGTTCTGGGCCTTCGATATGGCTTCGATATGGCTTCGGTGTCGGCTTGGAAAATTTTCAGTTCTGCTTACCTCTTGGAGTTTTCAATTTAATATTTACGGTGGTTACTTAACATCTGTTTTCAACAGGAACTTGTTACGAAGGTTAGTAACACAAATTTACTGTATAATTTCACTTTTTAATATTACGTAGCCTATTCTTAAATTAATTTTCTAACATGAAAAAGCTTATACTTTTCAATTCTGTATCTTTCTTAAAAAAACCGACGCTTTTCTCCCCGTTTCTAATAATCAATAGCAACCTATTTCAATTTTTTCCTTAATCAACAACCATATGTCTCTTTATTTTTTAGTTTTTCTATATTTGCTGACCAATCAAATTCATTTAATAATTTTTGATTTCTGTTATTTGACTTGATTATTTTATAATTTGATCTTTTTCTGATATGAAAGTTTATTTTTAATGTCTCCAAATAATTTATTGTTGTTTTTATCTTTTAGTTAAAATTTTTTAAAATTATTTAACATCTGTTTTAATTTCAGTTGCCATGTCCTTTCTTCCGTTCGAGTTGACAAATCTAGATTCACACCTTGTTAAATATGTTCATAAGTGTACTTTTTCTATTTTTACCAGTGTCAGATTTTATAACCTAACTAATAATTTTTAATTTTCAGGTTCTTTCTTTTTAGATTTATGATGAGCCAAGAAACGTTTGCAAAGCTTTTGAAAATTCTGAAACTATGTGATAGGATTTCAATAAATTAGAGAAAATTTATAAAGATTCCCGTTTAAAGTTTGGGTTGTAAATATTTGTCAGGTGATTTGTTTATATTTTATTTAGATTTTATACTGATATAACCCTTGTTTGGTGTATGTGTTGTATGATTCCACTTTCCATATCAATATATATATAGCAATATAAGTATATATTTACCCTTTTCACAATATTCTCCTTCGTAGTCATGATTCCGACATTCGCAAATTGGGCCGCTGTCTGTCGAAATGCAAATACCACCATGTTGGCAAGGATCTCGTGTTTCGCAAGCGTCACTAGAACTGTTGCCTCGCATGACCTAAAAGAAAAAAAAAGAATTTTTTATAAATTAATTCAATTTCGCATAAACATTATAAAAACTACTATTTTCATTAAAGAACGTAAAGTAAAGGTTTTTTTCTTTATAAACATAAAATTTGAGCTTTTTCAGATTATATTATAATACCTATGTCTGTATACCATTCCGATTATGGTATCGATTGATATTATGTTCGTTTTTATTGAATTTTTTAGGTTTTACATTGCATAATCCCAAACTGATTCGTGATAATCATTTTATTTTATTAGAATAATCTTCTGGTTTGCAACTAGAAGGGACAACATAACTTGTAGACCGGTTTCGGCGTATTGCGCCTCATCAGTACAAGGTATATGTTATCGTCCGAGAGTTTATCTCTACAATCGCCAACTATACATACCTTCCACTGACGGAAAGTAGCGACACCTTCACCTCCAAGTCAACAAACCAAAATTCGAAAGTGACAACAAACCCGTGAGCTCACGGGTTATAAAAATGTAGTTAAAAAATACTAGAGGAAATAAGAATAGTAATTGAGTAATTAACAAAGTTACAAATAAGTTTATGGTAACAACTAGTTGGTGGAATTCCACTACTTGTATCATCTTAATAAAGTAAAATTATGAATATCCCTACAATACCGTCATCTTGGTCAAAAAACGGGTCAACCTCGTAATCTAACGGAAAAAGCCGAATTTTGGTAGAAACCTCTATTTTGGTATTGCAAATGTTGTCTCAACAGTCATAAAATTCCAACATGTGAGCGTCGATAGATATTCAAGGTCAAAGGTTGGAGAGTATGGAGGGTTCTAGGCTAAAATAGGAAAATATTTTTGACAAAAATCCTTGTAGAAAATGGATGCCATCACACAAAAAAAAAGACGTGGTATAAGTTTGATATGTTTTGGACACGCAAATGTTTTTTAGTAATTTGTTATAAACTTTTGAAACAAAAAAACAATAGAATGACCATTTTTCGTGAATTTTTCACCATTTTTCAAAAATTTTTGACAGTTTTTGACGAATTTTGACAATTATTGACCGTCTTTGACAATTATTGACCATTTTTGACAATTTTTCAAAAATTTTAACATATTTGGCAATTATTGACCATTTTTTCAAAATTTTGACAATTTTTTCAAATTTTCATAATTATTGACCATTTTTGACAATTTTTGAGCATTTCTGACAGTTTTGACAATTATTGTTCATTTTTGACAATTTTCAAAAAATTTGACCATTTTAGACCATTTTTCCAAATTTTAACAATTATTGACCATTTTTGACAATTATTGACCAAATTTGACAGTTTTGACAATAATTATTGATCGTTTTTTACAATTTTTCAAAAATTTTGACCATTTTTCAAAAATTTTTACAATTCTTAATAATTATTGACCATTTTTGACAGTTTTTTATAATCATTGACCATTTTTTTTTAATTTTGACCATTTTTGACAATTTTTCGAAAAATTTGACCATTTTTCAGAAATTTTGACAATTATTGACCAGTTTTCCAAATTTTTGACAATTTTTGAAAATATTTGGCAATTATTAACTATTTTTTCAAAATTTTGACCATTTTTGACAATTTTTGACGATTTTTCCAAATTCTTGACAATTTTTGACAATTTTTCAAAAATTTTGACAATTATTGACCATTTTTCAGCATTTTTGAGCATTTTTGAGCATTTTTGACAAGTTCTGACAATGATTGACAATTTTTAATAATTATTGACCATTTTTGACAGTTTTTTATAATTATTGACCATTTTTTCAAAATTTTGACAATTTTTGACCATTTTTGACAATTTTTCGAAAAATTTGACCATTTTTCAAAAATTTTGACAATTTTTGACCATTTTCTCAAAATTTTGACAGTTTTTGACAATTTTTGACGATTTTTCCAAATTCTTGACAATTTTTCCAAATTCTTGACAATTTTTGACCATATTTAAAAATTATTGACCATTTATGACCATATTTTAAATTTTTTACAATTTTTCAAAAATTTTAACAATTATTGACAGTTTTTGACGAATTTTGACAATTATTGACCGTCTTTGACAATTATTGACCATTTTTGACAATTTTTCAAAAATTTTAACATATTTGGCAATTATTGACCATTTTTTCAAAATTTTGACAATTTTTGACCATTTTTCGAAAAATTTGACCATTTTTCAAAAATTTTGACAATTTTTGACCATTTTCTCAAAATTTTGACAGTTTTTGACAATTTTTGACGATTTTTCCAAATTCTTGACAATTTTTGACCATATTTAAAAATTATTGACCATTTTTGACCATATTTTAAATTTTTTACAATTTTTCAAAAAATTTAACAATTATTGACCATTTTTGACAGTTTTTGACGAATTTTGACAATTATTGACCGTCTTTGACAATTATTGACCATTTTTGACAATTTTTCAAAAATTTTAACATATTTGGCAATTATTGACCATTTTCCCAAAATTTTGACAATTTTTGACCATTTTTCAAAATTTTAACAATTGTTGATCCTTTTGGACCATTTTTGACGAATTTTGATTGGTTTTGACAATTATTGACCGTCTTTGACAATAATTGACCATTTTTGACAATTTTTCAAATTTCTGACATCCTTATGGTAAAAATCCTTATTTTAAAATCATCGAAGTATTTCAATCAAAAGCAGTGGCGGCTCCTCCATTAGGTCATTGGGTCAATGACCTCCCATTAAAAAATAATTTAAAAAATAATTAAATAAGCATTTAAAAAAATAAAATATACCTACCATACATATACATATAGTATTCCTCTTAAATAAAATTTACCTAAAACGATTCAAGACCCCCGTGTAAACGATATTCCGCATCAAGCATCAAGTACTCGGCGAATACCAAAATTGGAAAGCGGGCTGGTGGCCACCGTTGACCTCAAGGTATTATGTGGGAACGGAATTTGCCGAGCGCTGACGATCTTCGCGGCGTGAGAGAAACACGCCCGAAGTTTACATGTGATGGGTCAAAAGCCCGGTTTAATATCGACGATGAATCGACTTGCGTCGGCTGATTATTTATTACTAGAAAAGAGTTGAGTAGAGGGGTTGGCATGCCACGCTATAATTTGATTTAAAGGAGAGCATTTGAAGCAAAATAATGAGAATAGTGAGCTGTGTTTTGACGTAATATTATCAGATATTGGGAGTGGTTTTTCGAAAAATTTCCGTCTACGGCGGATAGGCCTCCGGCGGGCTGGTCAGTGGCGTTCCGTATTTTAAGATTTTGGTCACATCACCTATGACCCCCCTATCAAATTAACCACGAGCCGCCACTGATCAAAAGAATTGGAAAAAAAACAACATTAAACGCAAGTGAGTTGATAATTTTCACGGTAAAAGTAAACTTTAGTCGAGTGATATATTTTCACAGGCAGGTCGTTTCATTTCACTGAATAGGAACCGGTTAAGTTTAGCAATAACTTTAAACGCCACAAACCGGAACGTTAAGTTTCGAATAGAAACTTAAAATTTATATACAACGCTTGCTTTAATCCTCTAATTCAGTTTCAACTCTCTCCATATCCCAATTTTTTTTTTAATTACGTCGCATCTAGCTAGTTCGCGATGATAAGAATGTTAATTATAACATAATATAAAAGGTAGAAGTACATCTGTAATTGAAATCCAAAATGTAGAAGCAGCGAGATTTTGTCTTTCTACTACGTCTCTAATTACAAAAGGGACATGACATTTTGAATTCGCTTTACGATGTCTCACGACAATCCTGAATGCTAATTAAATTTAAGAGCAATCCTTTGGTTGTATAGTTTTGAATAATTTTCGTTCGGATATAGAACGAGCCGGTGTAAAAATATAATTAGAAAAAATAGTTATTTGTGTATTTAGAGCGTAAAGTAACAGATTGCCGCTTGAGGCGCGGCGATCTTTCGAAAAAAACGCTCAAAAAACACACATAAGTTTTTCTACAGTCGCCCTTTTAATAATTAAAACAGTTTTTTATATTATCTTAGGTTATAATAGGAGTGCTAGAATAATCGTCATTTTCGCTATTCATCATGATTAACCTTAAAAAGATCTACTGACTAGGGATGTTGAAAAATAATCGATTTTTATATAAATCGGTTATTATTTTCTTATAATCGATTTTTATAGTAATATTAATCGATTTTTTAAATTACGTTTTTGAATCGATTTTCGGAAACGGCTCGTATTATTTATTGACTATTTTTCAAATTTTTGACAACTCTTGACAATTATTGACCATTTCTCAAAATTTTGACAATTTTTGACCATTTTTCAAAATTTTTACAATTATTGACCAAGTTTGATAATTATTGACCATTTTGACTGTTTTTCAAAATTAGTGACCATTTTTCCAAATTTTTGATAATTTTTGACCATTTTTCAAAATGATAACAATTTTTAACCATTTTTGACAGTTTTTGACAATAATTGTCCATTTTGGAGAATTTTTAACAATAATTGACAATTTTTGATAGTTTTTGACCATTTTTCAAAATTATTGATCATTTTTAACAATTATTGGCCATTTTTGACCATATTTCAAAATTTTTGACAATTATCAACTATTTTTCGAAATTTTGACAATTTTTCAAAATTATTGACCATTTTTGATAGTTATTGACACTTATCGACCATTTTTCAAAATTTTAACAATTTTTGACAATTATTGACCAATTTTGACAGTTTTTGACCATTTTTTCAAAATTTTGACAATTTTTGACCATTTTTGAAAATTTATCAAAAATTTTGACAATTTTTGTCAATTATTGACCATTTTTCCAAATTTTTGACAATTTTTGAAAATATTTGGCAATTATTAACCATTTTTCCAAAATTTTGACAGTTTTTGACGATTTTTCCAAATTCTTGACAATTTTTGACCATATTTAAAAATGTTTGACAATTTTTCAGAAATTTTAACAATTATTGACCATTATTGACAGTTTTTGACAGGTTCTGATAATTATTGACAATTTTTGACCATTTTTGACCATTTTTCAAAAATTTTGACAATTATTGACCATTTTTCCAAATTTTTGACAAATTTTGAAAATATTTGGCGATTATTAACCAGTTTTTGACGATTTTTCCAAATTCTTGACAATTTTTGACCATATTTAAAAATTTTTGACAATTTTTCAAACATTTTAACAATTATTGACCATTTATGACAGTTTTTGACGAATTTTGACAATTATCGACCATTTTTCAAAATTTTAACAATTATTGACAATTTCTTTCAGTTTTTGACAATTATTGACCATTTTTGACAGTTTTTGACAAAAAATGTCCATTTTTAACAGTTTTTGACAATTATTGACCATTTTTGACATAATTCAAAATTTTTGACAATTTTCATATAATTTTTTTTGATTTTTAATCTGATAAATTGTTTATGAATAATCCCTTAGGTTTATTATCGGAATATGAAAAGCATGTACTTTTTAAAATAATAGAAAAAAATCTATTTTTCCACAGAAAACGATTTATTTTTTATTAAAATCGATTTTTGACCATTTTTCAAAAATTTTGACAATTTTTGTCAATTATTGACCATTTTTCCAAATTTTCGACAATTTTTGAAAATATTTGGCAATTATTAACCATTTTTTCAAAATTTTGACAGTTTTTGACGATTTTTCCAAATTCTTGATAATTTTTGACCATATTTAAAAATTTTTGACAATTTTTCAAAAATTTTAACAAATATTGACCATTATTGACAGTTTTTGAGCATTTTTGACAGGTTCTGTTAATTATTGACCATCTTTGACAATTTTTCGAAAAATTTGACCATTTTTCAAAAACGTTGACAATTTTTGACAATTATCGACCATTTTTCCAAATTTTTGACAATTTTTGAAAATATTTGGCAATCATTAACCATTTTTTCAAAATTTTGACAGTTTTTGACGATTTTTTCAAATTCTTGACAATTTTTGACCATATTTAAAAAAATTTGACAATTTTTCAAAAATTTTAACAATTATTGACCATTTTTGACAGTTTTTGACGAATTTTGACAATTATCGACCATTTTTGACAATTATTGACCATTTTTGACATAATTCAAAATTTTTGACAATTTTCATATAATTATATTTGATTTTTAATCTGGTAAATTGTTAATGAATAATCCCTTAGGTTTATTATCGGAATATGAAAAGCATGTACTTTTTAAAATAATACAAAAAAAAATCGATTTTTCCGCAGAAAACGATTTATTTTTTATTAAAATCGATTTTTGACAATTTTGATTAAAGAAAAATCGATTTTCATTTAATCGATTCTTTTCCATTAATCTCACATCCCTACTACTGATTTGTTCAGACTTGTCAGAATTCGAATCAGAATATCATTCAATAGTCGAAGTGAGAGGGAAGAACACACGCACGCACTTGCCGATAGGAAGTCAGGTCAGAAGTCAGAAGAGCGGTTCCATAAATATTCACCAATTGAGTTAATTCGGAGGGCGTGGTTTGATAAAATAAACGAGCGAAAAAGATTCCTTTTTTGCGCTAGAGCGTAAAGTAACAATCCTCGGCATTTGTCGACTTTACGATTTCATTCGAATATAGTAATTAGTCATTTTACGCGCGACTGTAGAAAAAGAAATTTTTGACATACGACTACGTCAAAACTCGTCATTAACTCGATAGAGCCATACAAAGCTCCTGGACCAGATGGTATAATCCCAGCTCATCTCCAGCAAGGCAAAAGCATCTATCTCCAGAGCATCACTAACTTCCAACTGCTTGGAAAAGAGCCTTTATTCCCAAACCAGGTAAGGACTATTCCCAGGCAGAGTCATTCAGGCCAATAGCATTGTCTTCTTTCATGTTGAAGATAATGGAGAAACTTATTGATAGGCATGTTAGGGAAAACTTTCTCATTGAAAGGCCACTACATTATAACCAAAATGCCTATCAATCAGGAAAATCCTGTGAAACAGTTGAAGGTTTATATAAAAATTAAAAAATTAGTCTTAATTCCTAGCTAGGTATAGTGGATCCAAAGTCAGTGTAACGACAATAAAATAAAGCAATGCTGTCAGATATATTTTCTAGGATTGCTAGGCTCACTATACGAATGTTCTCCTTACGTCAGTAAACTGTTAGTTCGTGATGTTCTTAGAAAGCTAGTTTGGAAATATTTGGAATAGCTGGCAACGTAGCAGCCTCGCATTCAAAAGCTAATACACCAGTCCAGTATTTGGCATAATATAACGAAGTAACCGGACAGTTTTAACTCGGCCAACTGGGACATAAAAAATATTATCAGTTTACCGAACATCTGGCCTGACCTGGGTTAGAGCAAATTTTGGCTTTCAATTTTGTTGAAAATTTTTATAGGGTTTTTTTTGTATTTTTATCCCAAAAATTTGGAGTCAAATTCTGGAAAAAAAATTGTATGCTCATAAATGTAGTATAAAATTCCGGAAAAATGGAAAAATTGACTTATATTTAGAATTTTTGTCCAGAGATGCGAGTTTTTAACGGTCAAGGCTGAAAACAAATTTTGGCTTTAAATTTTATTATAAATTTTCCAAAGGAGGTTCTACATATTAACTTTTTTCACTCATTAATTGATATTTCAAATGTGTGTGTTAAATTGAGTAGACATTCCATTGAAAATATCGATAATCCAGTAAATTGTGCTGTACCTAATCTCTCATTTTAACACGCGAACCATAACGGTCACGGCAAAATTAAGTGTTTTGATCAAAGAAAAGTTCTGATTTGTATGTAGAATACACCAGGTTTTGTAGTAACACCAAAGCAAAATTAAACGAAGGTGTCGCTTCTTGCTTGTTAACGTACGATGAATTAGTAGTAGGGAACGAGTAGGAATGTTTACGTTGGTCGACAGATGTTTGTTTTGTTTTTGAACCAAATATTTTATGGCTCTGTTATTGAACTATTATTAATTTTGTGAAGCATATCTACTATGTGAAGTATGTGAAGAAAATGTCTACTTATTGCAGCAAAAAAGTGATCGTATCGTATTCCAACTTGCACAAGAGTATTATACGATACAGAATATGAAAAATAGAGAAAAAACGACCCGTATCTCTAGTGGAAATAAGGGCGCCGTGATAAATCCATCTTTCATAATTTTCTAAGAGTAATGCAGCTATAACACTTAATAAAACCAGTTTCTTTACACTTTGCTCGAAATATTTTCCAGTTAATTACCATATTTCAGCCGTTACCTTGGCTATTCCGAAAGACTTATTTCCAAACTTATAATTTTCCAACTCTTAATTAATGTTTAGATAATTCAAATTACGGTTGGCACTAAAACATTTTTAATTATTATTAAACAGAACAAATTACGCAGAAACCTCCGAAGTAATTCAATTTCTTCTAGTTTCGGTATTTTGGTGAACTTTTGTGATGTGATGTTGGGATGTTGTCATGGAAAGGCCTCTTTAATTGGTGATCTTCCAGGTCCTTAGGAAGGTCATCTGACTTCAATAAAACTACTAATATATTGTTATGGTATACAATAATTCAATGTGTAGTGATTTAATTTTATTGAATAGTATTATATACCACATGTATCAGTATCAACCAGAACTTCAAATCAAACAAATTTTATATTTTAAGTTGTATTTATTGATCTGAAATATTTGAAATTTAATATTATATGTGGATCTCAGGGTATGATATGGGTAAAGTGAGTTGTCTAAATTTAAGGAGTAAAATTTGAAATGTAACAACCTTCAACGTCAAAGTTAAATTAATGATAATTAAATAACTATCTCCAGATTGCAATCCGTGGATGGTCTCCTAGCCTATTACAACCTATATTAAAATAAAATTAACACAATTCCGCACAAATAAAAATAACTCTCTCAATATCTTGTCGAAACACCGCCGGTAGCTGTATTGTCTAAATAGAAAACGACTTGTTCTCTGAAGCGAAGAAATTTTGCGTTGCGCAAAGGAAAGATTACTGGTAAACGTCTCAAATCTGGGTACTGGTTTACAATCAGCTGTTAGGTACAAGTTTTAGTATAAAATTATTTACATTACCATCGTTTATTGCTGGATGATCTCTCTTGATCTTGAATTTGAACAACCTTTACTGGATTCAAATCGAAGGTAAGTTATGTAAGATATTTCTAACTCACTATTTCTTTTTTTATCCGTTTTATTTAAAGTTTTCGTACATTTAAACTTGTAACGTCCATTACTTTTTTGTCTCCCCCTTAGTTACTTCTCACCTCACAAACTTCCTTCCCGTTGCTAACGAATATTCTTTTGTTTCTTCTTTATTTATTATAGAAATTACTAATTTTTGTTGAAATCCAGTTACTGACAGTTCATATTATTTAATCAAATAAAAATGTCCATAACAACCAATGTTTTTGTACTGAAATTTCCAATATCAACTTTATCAGTTGATTTATACAGGGTACATAAAAATATCTAACAGAAAGTATCTAATTTAATCATTTTAACGTTATTGTTAAAAATGATGGACATAACATAAGATTCCCATGTACATATGATACAACCTCTAAAAGTAACCATTTCATTACATTTATGATCATCTCAATTTCAGTACAATATATATATATATATATATATATATATATATATATTTCTGGTCAAGTTCATATTATTATTTCCTATTGAATGTTATATAATTAACTATAGTGAAGATACGAACTTGACTCTCGATGCCTGTCGACCTCGTGGGTTTTATTTATGCATTATATAACGTTCAATGATTTATTGAAAATAGTTTCAAGGGAATTTATTTCTTATTTTATTTTATGCCAAAAGGCATCACACTCTGTTTATTCGCCCAAGTTGTATTTATAGAACGATGAGACACTATATTATACGATGAACAAAAGACAATTGTCAAATTCTGAAATTAATTTGTAATATCCATAATTGAAATGACGAAAAATCATTCATTATAAACATGATTTAGACCGTCTGCTACTGAAAATTGAATCAAAGAAAATTCAACCACCTATTTCGACTATGACTAACGACGTCGGTGGATTTTAAGATGAGAGACAGACGGATCGATATACTAGTGAGAGGAGGAAAGCTGGGCGTGTCTAAAATTTTTCACGATAGATGAATTCTGGTAGTATTCTGATTGCTGTATCTACAAAACATTACAACCACTTCGAATTCAAAGTGGCTCAATAAGGGGTGATCTTAGTTTTTCGAAAAAAAAAAAATTAATTAAAATTGCAAAATATTTGAAGAAAAAAAACATAGAGCATTTCAATGAAAACTATCCATCCCACATAATTCGGAAGGAGTCACTTTTATGGAAAATATGAAAAAACACGTCAAAAATCATATAAAGGTGGACGACTTTTGTTCATATGTAGACGTTATAACTTTAACCCCCTCCCCCCTATGGTCACAACCTCCAATTTTTTAAATGGAACACCCTATACATTATTGCATTTTTGGATTCTCCTCTAAAAGAGGATTACAAATATGTATAATACATAAGTGAAAAGTCAATTAGTTGGGAGTTACCGATAATTCCGGTTTACTAGTACAAATTGAAATTACAAAATTTAAACAATAAGTGAAGCCTTTATTCACAAATTAACAATTTACTTTCCTTAACTTGTATCTGGGACCTTTTTTTTGGGACGAGATGGGAAACTCACGTTCGAATGGTTCGAGTGTTGGACTCATCCCCAAGGGGATGCCTACCAACCAAACCCACCTCAAACTCGCCGTTACCCCCGCCTCGGAATCACTACCCTAGCATACTTCGAGACTGGCGGTGGTCCCTCGCACACTCTCCGCTCAGACCGTCGTCTTCTCCCTAACCTCTCATGCCATATCGAGTCCTTCTCTCCCCCCAACCATGCTCTCTTCCCACTCACCTCCATCCATTCCTCCTCCCCCTCAACATTATCTCCATCATATTCTACCAATACACTGCCTCCCCTAGTTTCCTCTCCAACTTCTTTAGCATTTCCTCGTTCATCCAGCATCTAAACACATGCCCCTCATTATCTTCCACTTCACACCTCTCGCACACTCCAGTCTCTCTTTTCCCAATCTTGTGGAGGTACCCTACTCTTGACCCATGACCAATAAACACCTATATCAAAAAGTAGTTCACCTCCCCGAATTTCCGGTCCATCCAATCTCTCCTATTTCCAATCGCTCCTTTTGGCGCGCCATCATACTCCTCCCACCTTCTCTCAATTTCCTCCTCCATCCATTTCTGTACTTCCTCTCTGGTCGCACCCATCCAGCGTTTATTCCTGGCTCTAGCCATCACGTCCAATTTGTAGGTCCTTGCCAGCACCGCTGCTGCCAATCCACCCACTGTCCTGTACCCCTGTACCCCTGCACCACCCTCAGCAGTATCCCTCTCTGCACCCGCAGGAGTAACCTAGCCCTCGCATACACTCCCGCTCTTTCGCCCCACACTTCCGCACCGTACAGCATACTCTGCTCTACCGTCCTACCAATTACCCTCCTCTTCCACTATCCCGGCCCTTTCACATAACACATCAATCTCCCCAGCCATGCTGCCCTCACTTTCCCCTCCTCTGCCGCCTTTAACATGTGTATTCTGAAGGAAAATTGACTATCCAACCACACCCCTAGGTATTTCACAGACTCCTCCATACGAATTCTCCTTCCCTTCACCATCACCCCCACTTCTCTCGTCTTGCTCCGTCCCTTCACTAGCAATCCCACCGTCTTATCTTCCGCCACTTCCAGTCCGTACCGCTCTATCTTCTCCACGATCTTCCTATACATCTCCGCCTTTCTTTCCCTTCGCAAACCCGCGCTGATTTACCCTAAAACCCCCGTTCCTACCAACTTCCTCCTCAATCCTATCATTTATTATCCCCTCCATCACTTTACCCATACCTGTAGTCCCCCGCCTGCTTCCCATCTACCCGCCTTCTTCAGCAGTATCACCCTGGCCACCTTCCATCCTTCAGGAAACTCTTCCTCCCTCAGCACCCTGTTGAATAGTTCCCAGACGTACTCCCCATTGTCATCCAACATCCTCTTCATCATATCACCTCTCAGGCCATTTATCCCTGGGGCTTTCCTTACTTTAATGTTTCTCCCCCCTACTCTACTTCCCACTTCTCTACCGGCCTTATCCCCCTCATTTTCCCTACCCCCTAGTATCCTGGACTTCTCGAATCCTGCCCCCCTCTCCCCCTGTCAACAATTTCCCTTTAATCTCCTTCTCCCAATCTTCCTCTAGCACCTCGTTCCTATTTCCACCGCTATCTCATACGCCTTTCCCCATGGATTGTTTTCCAATTCCCCCAGTAACTCTTCTCACTTTCCTCTTTTTTCCCTCTCCACCCTACACTCCAGTTACTTCTTCTTCTCTTTATATCCCCCTTTTCCCTCTATCCTTCCTCTTCCCCTCAGCATCCGTCTTCGTTCTTTCTTACACTCCTTCCACAGCTCCTCTATTTCCTCATTCATTTCATTAGCCCTCCGCTCACGCCTATTGCCCCTCTTTCTTTCTCTTTTACAGCCCTGTGTCACATTGTACAATTCATCTGAATCATGTCCAAGTCCCCTTTCTATCTTCTCTCTTATTTTTTTCCTCATAGTCTCTGCCTCGGCCTTCGTCCACCTTCATCCCCACTCTCCTAATAATTCCTTTCTCCCTTTCCTTATATCCGTCCCCACATACCTATGTGAGCACAAGCTTTCCTCATCCTCCAGCCGTCCCACCCTCCACCGTCACCCCTCCATCATTCAGCACCGCCAGCCCGTTGGATGTCTACACTTCCTCCAGGATCTCCCCTCTCCTGTCCATCCCCCCCTCCCTTACAGAATTCTTAGCATTGAAGTCCCCTGTCACCATTGTTCTAATGATCCCCCTTTTCCCTTTTGACACCCTCAGATCGTCCTCCAATCCTGTCATGCTCCTCTCATATTCTTCCAGGCTGACATTTGGGCTTATATACACACTGTACACCACCATGTCTCCCATTCGCACTACCACCCATCCGTTTCCTTTCCTCACTTCATCCGCCCTCAGTCCATCTCCCATCACTCTTATTCCTACCTCTCCTGTATCATCCATAATCCATCCCTTCTTTCCCACATATCTAGCAGTTACCTCAGATCCACACACCACATCCACTTCCCTCCTAAAAATCACTTCACTAGTACAAATTGAAATTACAAAATTTAAACAATAAGTGAAGCCTTCACAAATTTACAATCCATTTCCCTTCACCTGTATCTGGGAGATGAATAAAGGAGCACCACGTTGGGCGCCAATGAAACAAATTTACTTCTCGCGGCGCTGGGCATTAATAAAAAATTTAATAATCAATATCGAAGGTTCTTGTCAAACTGATTTTAAAATTTGGAGATAACAAAGCCAGTTCCTGGGATGAAGCATTGTATACCGTTCCTGTGAGATAGGAAGGTTCCGGTACCTATATTCAGTTCCTGTGCCTATAGTTTGTGTAAGATACCTTTCCAGGATTGAGAAAGTTTCTGTATGGAGATCCTGTAGAGAGTTCCTAGGTTGTGCAATGTCTGGTATATACCGTTGCTGAGAAAAGGGAAGGATTTGGGGGGAAAAAGCAGTTTCCTGATTTGACTTCCAAGACACAGCTCCTAGACGTGGATTCAGCTCCCAGATATAAGGCCAGAGACTGTCGGCAGGCCTTCCTTTGTAGGGTATGTGGGGAAAGGGGACATAAGCTAGGGGAGATAGAATGTAGTAGGGGAAGGAAGGAAGTAGATGAAGGCGATGGAAAAGGGGAAGGAAAAGATGGGAGGGACCCTATGGACCAATAGGAGGAAGGGGAGAGCAGTGCGTGGGAAGAAGGAATGTAGGGGATGGATGGAGGGTGTTGCAGTAAAATTTAAGAAAATGCAGGATGGCGCAAGATATATTGGATGAAGTGATTTTCAGGAGGGACGTGGATGTGGTGTATGGATCTGAGGTAAAGGAGATTATAGGGAAATTGTTCACAGGGGTAGAAGGAGGAGTGGGGTGCAGAATTCGAGAAATCCAGGATGCTAGGGGGGTAGGGAAAATGAGGGGGATAAGGCCGGTAGAGAAGTGGGTAGTAGAGGAGGTGGGAAGAAACATTAAAGTAAGGAAAGCCCCAGGGATAGATAGCCTGAGGGGTGATATGATAAAGAGGCTTCTGGCCAGGGTGGTACTGATGAAGAAGGCGGGTAGAGAGGGGAAGCGGGTGGGTAAATTGTTGGAGGTGATAATAAAGGATAGGATTGAGGAGGAAGTTAGTAGGAATGGGGGTTTTAAGAAAAACAAGCACGGGTTTACGAAGGGGAAATCAAGCATCTCGGCACTGGGCAAGGTAATGGGCTTGGTGGAAAGGTCTAGGAAGGGCAGCTGGAGGAACGAGAAATTGGCCCTACTCGTGAACTTCGATGTCGGGAACGCGTTCAACAGTGTCAACAAACGGGCAGTGTTGAGCGAGTTGCTGAGGCTTGGAGTGGGGCAGGGGTTGGTTAACCTGGTGGGGGACTACCTGACAGGGCGTGTGATAGTAGACTCTGGAAGGAGGAGGTATGAGACGGAGGCTGGAGTGCCCCTGGGCTCGGTTCTTGGACCGACGCTCTGGAAGGGTGCAGAAAGGGATACTGCTGAGGGTGGTGCAGGGGTACAGGACAGTGGTTGGACTGAGAGCAGCGGTGCTGTCAAGGTACTACCCATTGGACGTGATGGCAAAGGCCAGAAACAAACGCTGGAGGGGTGAGACCAGAAAGGAAGTACAGGAATGGATGGAGGAGGAAATGGAGAGAAGGTGGGAGGAGTATGAGGGCGCGCTAAAAGGAGCGATTGGGAATAGGAGAGATTGGAGGGATCGGAAATTCGGGGAGGTGAACTACTTCTTGACACAGGCGTTCACTGGACATGGGTCGAGAGTAGGGTACCTCCACAAGATTGGAAAAAGAGAGACTGGAGTGTGAGAGAGGTGTGGAGTGGAGGATGATGTCTTGTGTTTAGATGCTGGAGGAACGAGGAAGTGCTGAAGAAGTTTGGAGAGGAAACTAGTGGAGGCGGTGTACTGGGAGAACATGGTGGAGATAATGTTGAGGGGGGAGCAGGAATGGATGGTGGTGAGTGGGAGAGGAGAGAAGGACTGGTTGGTGATGTGATGAGTCCAACAGTGTTTGGGTTCTGGATAGGATCCATTGGAACATGAGTTTCCCACCTCCACCCGAAAATATTAAAAAAAAAGCTCCCAGATACAGTAAATTGTTAATTTTTAAGGCCTCACTTATCGTTTAAAATTTGTATTCCCCGTTCATATGATTTTTGACGTGTTTTTTCATTATTTCGTAAAAGAAACGCCTTCAGAATTATCTGGGATGGATAGTTTTCATTGAAATTCTCCATATACATATCCTTACTTTTTCCAAGAATGTTTGTTAAACTGCCGGTGTCGAAACCACAATTTTTATATGTTCACATGTAAATCTTAGGGCGTAAAATAAAAAGTTTCACCATAAATTTTCCAAAAACTCATTACGGTCTACCGGAAAATATTGTCCCTATTTCGAATTCTCGGCGTGTGATAAAACGAAAGAAAGTCGAAACTATATAAAAGAACTTACGATGAATGCGAGTGCTAAGAGGAAGAAGGTAAGAAGTTCCCTGGTTCTAAAGGGTGTACAATAAAAAATGAAGATCTGATATTCGTTAATTTCACTCCAAAAAAATACAACGTCGTCCAAATAAAAAAAATCAACCAAAAAATTCGCCCTAAATGGATTAATATTATCTACAGTTTGTCATTTTTAAAACTTACAATCGACTAGATCTCTTCCATCTATCTTCTGTGTTGCCTTTTGGCATAAAATAAAATAAGAAATAAATTCCCTTGAAACTATTTTCAATAAATCATTAAACGGTAAATAATGCATAAATAAAACCCACGAGGCCGACAGGTATATCGAGAGCTAAGTTCATCACGTAAATAAACATATAACATTAAATAGTATATATCAACCTGAACTTGAACCACAATATAAATATCATAGAAGCAGACGATAACATATAAAGAGGCCTTTCCACAACAACATCACACTTCCCTCTCTGCTTTAAAATTATATTATTGTATAAACAATAATCTAAATATGGTTTGAGAAATTTTTGAATATATTTCATCAAAATAATACAAATCGTATATGGGTGGTTAGAATTGATAAGGGTTTTCCTGAGGGTTGATTTAGCTTTTGAGCCACAGAGTGGATTTACACCGACAATTTTGGATATAAACGTCCGCTAAAGTGACATAATTTTGTCGGTAGGAATGACTTAGAGATAAATCTATCTATCGATAAACATAAAATTAAATACGCCTTTGGGTGATTTTGTTCGCATTAGATGACTTTTATGTTCTACTCTCCACTCAGCTGACGATCTTTTTGATTCATGTATGTACCGGGTGTCTGATTAAGAGAGGTAACACACTGTATCTCAGAAACCGCATACGAGAAACTGTTGGACATTATTGTCAATTTTCTTTCTCCACCGCTAGAGGACGTCCCAAAAAAAATTGAAAACTAAACAATTGTTCAATCACCGCCACCTAGCGATCGTTAAAACCACTGGAATAAAACGATGATATAATATTTTACTAAACATTGAATTCCCTTTCAAATGATACTAAGTTTGTCAAAATCCATAAAGCGGAACAAAAGTTATAACAGTTTCATTGAGTCAGCTTTCCCGCTCATCCCTACCAGTTATTTTACAAGATAGAGGAAAAATTACTGGAGCAAACTTACGAATATTTAAATTTTACTATACTATAACGGTACATTTATGATGTTTTTGTGTTATTATTGTGAACTACGCCCTCTAGCGATGTAGTAGGAAACTTGAAAATAATTTTCAGCAGTTCCTCGTATGCGAGTTTCTAATACAGATTTTTTTCTCTAAGCTGCACGATAGTTTCCGAGATACAGCGGATTACCTTTTTTTAATCAGACACCCGGTATAGGTTGTACCAAATTAGATGGTTTCGCAAGGTACTCGTAAATTAGAGAAGATAGAAAAAAGGTGAGCAGTTAAAATTTATCATAACTTATTTATTTGGTCCAACCAGATCTTCAGTAAGTAAATTGTTTCATTTCCGAGATATAGGGCGATTTTCCAAACTGCAATCTCAAATATCTTCTTCGTCTCACTAGATTTGGAAAAAGTGCAAATAAGCTTTTGTTAGAGTAAACGAAAGCGAGTTCAGTGTAGTAGGCTATTTATTTTTAGGGGGTTCGGGCTAGCTTTAACCTGATATGATACAAACGTTTCACCGTTAAGTAAATACTACATCTACTACAAAAGTAACTTACTACCTTCATTATGACCTGATCTTGCACTATTAGAAAATTGAACCTGGATAATTTAAAAGTGTAAAAATCGATAAATTACCACTACTACAGATTATTATTATTTCAACTGTTCTAAACTGTTAGATAGAGTGTGAACTCACCCTGGATTGAGGTAGACATACCCCTTCGACCCCCGCTACCAAGGGACCGTCGCACTGCAACAATAGGGTTCAATCAGCCCTTTCATTCTTTACAAAGTAACTTCGTCGCCGACAAGAGGTTTTAAAATGATCGTCGTCGAATAATCCATTCCCGATCACATCGAAAAGACCTTGTTCTAGCTTTTTTTTCGGAAAAATCAAAAATTAATGCGATTACGTTAAAAGATTCTTTTTTAGAGGGTGGCTGACTAAAATTTTCGCGTATTTACTAAAACTCTCAAATATCGATCAAAATATTCAATATACTCGCTTCTTTTTTTCGTTGTATAATAAAAATTGATGAACAGACTATAACAAGGTCCTGCATTATTCCAATATCCAACATTATGGACTTTTTATCTAAATTAAAACCTCTTGTACAACAAAGTGTAACGTAATATATTATTTTGTAAATTTGTGTTTTGTTTCATGTTTTAAAGTAGATAATTGAATTGTGAATTGTAGAGTTTTGTATTTTAATCAAAAGTAATTGATAATATAAATGTAATGACCTAATTAAAGGTTTATATACAGGGTGTTACTATATTCGACCGACAACGCTCTACCCCAGAAAGCTCTCGTTAATTGATGAATTTTGATATAGGAACATTAAACCCTAAAGGGCTCAGTTACCGAAATACAGGGAAATTAAAATTCAAAATTTGCCATAAATCAAAAACGCATCGAATTTTTTTTTTCAAATTTGGTGACCAATATGCTCTTTAAGAATGTAATATTTTGACATAAAGTAACTATTGAGAAATTTAACCAGCGGCGCGCTATCGGGATTAGTGGCAACTTTTATCCCCTTATTTTTTACGCCACTGGAACAAATTTTTTTTAAACTCTCCGTTCATTATCAATTAAAAAAAAATATTTGTTCCAGTCGCTTAAGAAATAATGGGATGAAAGTTAACACTAATCCCGATAGCGCGCCACTGGTTAAATTTCTCAATAGTTACCTTATGTCAAAATATTACATTCTTAAAGAGCATATTGGTCACCAATTTTTAAAAAAAATTCAAGGCTTTTTTGGTTTTTAGCAAATTTTGAATTTTGATTTCAAACTTTCAACACCTTGTATTTCGGTAACTAAGCCCTTTAGGGGTTAATGTTAATTTATCAAATAACGAGAGCTCTCTGGGGTAGAGCGTTGTCAGTCGAATATAGTAACACCCTGTATGTGTTATACAGGGTGAGTTACGAGGAACTGTACATACTTCTACCATAAGTAGAGGCTCGTTAAGGGATTATCAAATGACCATTAAAAAATGTCTTCTTGTTTTGATTATTAATATACAGGGTGAATTATGGATCTTCCATTTTTTGCTGAAAATGTGTATTGGTGTCTGGCAAGTAATTGACATATTCGGAATTGAAAAAATCCAGGACCGTCTTCGTGAAAATTTGTGAGACTGCTTCATATTCAACCCTTCACTCTGTACATGATTTTTCTAAAATCTGTTATAATTTTTTCAGAGGGCATAAATAGACAGTTAGACTTGGGTATTTGAATTTTTTTATACACTTTCCTCACATTTTCAATTAAAGATTCATTTTAGAGTCAAATTGAAAATTGGCAATAATGAAATATCCTACTGTATAATAATGTTTAGTTATTACAAAGAAATCTTTAAAATAAACAGAAACGACACACACTGTGTAAATACCATAATTTGAATTGATTTACAGGGCCGGATTTAAAAATCTAGTATATCTGGTTCATCTCAATAATTGTATATTAATTATTAATTAATAATCAAAATAAGAAGAAATTTTTTAATGGTCTTTTGATAATCCCCCAACGTGCCTCTACTTATTGTAGAAGTATGTACAGTTCCTCGTAACTCACCCTGTATAAATATACTATCTATCGATATTCAAAGAGGATTTTCCTGGAACAGAAAAACAAAATTATATTTCGGAAAAAAATAATGCTAAACTAATTTTATTATTATTTAACGAAAAAGCATAAATTTTTTTTTATTTTTCAATTAATCTTCCAAAAAAGGACCCCCACATTCAAAATTCTTTTGGTTACGTTACTGGTGCTTGTACATTCTTCCCATTTGAATTATTGAATATAATATAAACATTTTAAAAATATCACATCCTTTGTATAAGTACCAGTTAACATAATAATAATACCAATTATTTTTTTAAGTGCGTTAAAAATAGAATGTTTAAAATATCTAAATGCGTAGATTTTTAAGTGTTATAAAATATTGAGAAATATAATTTCCTATTTATAGAGAACTGTTTCACACAATCATGGTGTTATATTGACACCATATGTCATATACCAAAAACCAAAGACTTGGAAGATGATATAGAGACTAAAAATATTTATACAAATTTTTACGCTCTTCGTTTACGAGCTATGAGGCTCTAAAGTTGGGAATTAAAAATAGATTTTATTTATAATTATTGAATGGCTTATTGGAAATTAGTAAGATTTTAACAGTTTATAAACGCCATAATTGAACACTTTTTGGCGTCGTTAAAGAATAGCGTATGGAATTTTTTTATATGTATGAGGCAGTGGCGTAACTAGAAATAAATTTCAGGAGGGAGCCATAACAGTTTTTAAGTCATTTGTAAGGAAAAATTAAAAATGGATGTCGAAGAATAAAAATATATTATTCTAACGCTTTGACAAAGTTTTGAAAAATAATTTTTCCAAAAACAGTGACCGTTCAACGAAGAAGAAACAACTACTTCCCGGGCTACATGCCCCGACAGACATTGAATTACACTTCTAAGTCAAACGGGGTTGGTAAATCTACAAGATTTAAACCGACCAATCTGGTTTGCAGCTAGAAGGGATAAGATAACTTGTATACCGGTTTCGGCGTATTGCGCCTCATCAGTACAAGGTATATGTTATCATCCGAGAGTTAATCCCGTACTGAAATGTGACTATAATCAACAACGGTACATATTGTCCAGTTCCGTAACCAGAAAAATTAAAAGATCAATAAATGAGCAATTCTTAGGCTTATTTATTAAAAAAGTAAATAAAATTATAATAAAATAGCAGATAATCATATTTTTCGGACTGTACCTAACTAAAGTGCAATGCGTCGATTGGTTTGGCGAAATATTGTTTCGAGGTCACCAACTCAAAGCCGGTCCTGTCTCTCAATTATAAATTTTGGTGGATGCGAGAACATTCGAGTTCATTGCTCTGTTTGTGCATAGGTCGGGCGCGGAAGGTACTGGAATTTTCTAGAGTCGAGAAAGACTCTATATACGCGGGTTTTTGAGTGCGTCAACAAATAATTATTGAAACAGTTAGTTCGAGATAATTAGTGAAACGGACAGTAAAGAGTTAGTTCACAGAAGTTCTTAGAAATCGGACAGTGAATAGAAATAGTGAAGATAAATAGTGTAATATTCAAGTGGTGAAAATAAATTAGAACTAATATACCGAGTGTAAATAAGTTAGTAAAGTGTATATATAAATTAAGTCTAATACAGTAAGTGTTTCTTTAAATAAATCAATAGTAATTAGCCATAGTGTGTTTAATTTTATCTCACAAGTGAAAACTGTTTAAATAAATAACAAAAACATTACAATATATTCATAATTTCATTAATATCGATTTTAATATCACGATGAATACTCATTAGGGCTAAACTTGTTGTACCCTCATCAGTTGGATAAGTTTTCAGTCTCTCATTCTCCTTCTAAAACTGAAAAATGTTTGCCATTTAAACCCACTTTGTAAAACTTTCTCATTTTCTGGTTCTTAAGACTGGAACTTGGACCCTGTGCTCCCCCTTCTGGCTACGCCATTGGTATGAAGTACATACTATAATAATTTTTAGTCTCTCTATCATCTACCAAGTTTTTGTATTAAGCAAAATTTTTCTTGTTTAATTTGCTTTGTTTTGTAGATTTCTTTCTGGATTTTGGAAAAAAAATAGAACGAAACTAGATGTTTGATATCCTTTGATGTGATTAAAATCCTTCCTTTCATGCTCTTGTATTACTTTTTCCACGTCCTTTTGAATAATTTCCCGAAGAAAGAAGTTGCAGATGTATTCGTACGACTAAATCAGAGGGTTGTATACATGAATTTATCTTTTCAAAAAGGGCATTGTTGTAATAGTGCAGGGCAAAGTTTGCAACATTGTTTATTTCATTATTTTTCTTGGTTCGACCTTCAAATGAAATTTTACTTAAACAAAATTTAAAAATTCCTTTTCTTACAACGTGCTGGTCCAAAACCTTTGGCCCGAGGGCCGTAGTTTGGGGACCCCTTCTCTACTCCATAACTTATGTATGGTGATCTTTCTTTCGAGATTATTTGTACACGTTTTTTGCCAAAAAAAATTGTAAATTGTTACACTTTTCTGAACTTCTAACTAGGTCTTTCTTTCAGAACTGAAACTATTGTAAAATGTAAAAAAAAATTTCGATTGAATCATTTTTAAGAGATAGAAAATTTATCCAATAAAGTCGTTGAATGCTATTTTTTCGTTTTAAATCGCGTTTACCATAAAAAAAAGAGAATATCTCGAGCGATATCCATTGTCTATACTCTATACCGTTGGAAATACAGACAAAGCCTTTTGTAAACAAACTTTATCCAGGTTTTGTGCGACTATGTTTGCTCGCCAACCGTGTCCAGATGTTTTTAGTTGGAAAGTTGAGCGTTTAATTTTTTTTTTTTTGAAACTACTTAATTAGAAAAAAATCATAATTTGGGGATTGTACGAGGGTTGTCTTTTAACAGTCGCACTGATCCCAGTTCACTTTTTATCTATTTTTTTTTAATGTCGTTTAGTTTACATATTTTTTTCAACCCGTAGGTATATAATTTGTTGCACTTATTGAAAAATTTGACCATATTTTTAGAATTTATCCGATTTTTTACAAGCACTATTTCAGTTGTTAGCCAGTTCAGTGTCAGTATTTTGAAATTTTAACTGATCTTTAGATTTTAAAATGACTGGAAGATACTTGAGTGAACGCGAATTGACCTTTTCCAAGTACGTCATCGTGACGAATTTCTGTCATCTGACAACCTTCACACTAAATTCTAATATAACCTCAAACCGGATAAAACACACTAGTAGGTACACAAATTTACCAAAACCAATTTACCAACTTTTGTTCTCGATTTAAAGCAGATTCATGCAACGTTCATTATCATTACATTTTCATTATATTATAATTACATTTACATTAGAAAAAGTTAATTACCATAGTTTCCTATATGATGTTCGTGTAATCGCATTATTGAATTTCAATTACACTATTGCATTAAGAAGTAGGTCCCAAGTAATTTCAAATAACCGATCTTTTAACGCAACAACAAAAGATCC
Organism: Lochmaea crataegi; assembly: GCA_947563755.1. Taxonomy (NCBI): domain Eukaryota; kingdom Metazoa; phylum Arthropoda; class Insecta; order Coleoptera; family Chrysomelidae; genus Lochmaea; species Lochmaea crataegi. The sequence goes on along the minus strand of OX387433.1, from coordinate 8,405,626 downwards.
AAATATGACATTATTTATCAATTGCCAGTCTTGTCATTTGTCAGCTCATGCGCATTTGCAAATCCATAATTAACTCGTTCCAAGAACTGGTTTCATTAGGCAGTGAAAATGTAATTTAAGTGTAGTTATAATATAATGAAAATGTCATGATAATGAACGTTGCATGAATCCGCCTTTATATATAAATCAGTAAAAAATGCTATTTCCATCCATCTTTCTGAAGGTTGTCCGTGTTCAGCTAACAACATGGCAAGGGATGACATCACTTGGAAACGCTCTGTTGGAAGCAGCTCTTCTTGGGGACGATGATGATTTGCATATGGATTACATAGATCCAGACTGAGATAAACTCAGCTAAGAATGTAAAATTTTCCTCTGAATCGATTGGCGAAGACTAGAACGTTCTATCTCTCCAATTAGTCGAGTTATGGATATTTTTTGGTTTTTGAAAGTGGATTTTCGAAAATTTCATGACTCAATTTGAAGGCGAAATAATGATTTTATTAAAAAACAGACTGTGGCAGTCGATTTCTCGTCCAAAGATTATTACGATTTTTTAGCATTTTTCATTTTTTTTGTCGAAAATTTAGGAAATATTTCGCGATAAAAATTGTTTTTTCCCAACTCCCTTAATGCTTGGAAATATCGACTCAAAATCCACTAAAATATGTAAAATTGTCCCCTCTATCGATTGGTGAAGACTAGAACGTTCTATCTTTCTTATTAGTCGAGTTATGAGTAATTTTTGTTTTGAAAAGTGGATTTTCGAAAATTTCATGACTCTATTTGAAGGCAAAATAATGATTTTATCAAAAAACTGATTATGCCGGTCGATTTTCCGGCCCAAAAAACCCCTCTTTACGAATTTTAAGCATTTTTTATTTTTTTTTGTCGACAATTTAGGAAATATTTTGCGAAACAAATTGCTTTTTTCTAACTCCCTTAATCCTTTGCAATATCAACTCAAAATTCACTAAAATATGTAAAATTGTCCCCTCTATCGATTGGTGAAGACTAGAACGTTCTATCTTTCCTATTAGTCGAGTTATGAGTAATTTTTGTTTTGAAAAGTGGATTTTCGAAAATTTCATGACTCTATTTGAAGGCGAAATAATGATTTTATCAAAAAACTGACTATGCCGGTCGATTTTCCGGCCCAAAAAACCCCTCTTTAGGAATTTTCAGCATTTTTTATTTTTTTTAGTCGAAAATTTAGAACAAAGGGGTATGGAAATATTTTGCGAAACAAATTGCTTTTTTCTAACTCCCTTAATCCTTGGCAATATCGACTCAAAATTCACTAAAATATGTAAAATTGTCCCCTCTATCGATTGGTGAAGACTAGAACGTTCTATCTTTCCTATTTGTCGAGTTATGAGTAATTTTTGTTTTGAAAAGTGGATTTTCGAAAATTTCATGACTCTATTTGAAGGCGAAATAATGATTTTATCAAAAAACTGATTATGCCGGTCGATTTTCCGGCCCAAAAAACCCCTCTTTACGAATTTAAACCATTTTTTATTTTTTTTTGTCGAAAATTTAGAATAAAAGGGTAGGTATGGAAATATATTGCGGAACAAATTGCTTTTTTCTAACTCCCTTAATCCTTGGCAATATGGGCTCAAAATTCACTAAAATATGTAAAATTGTCCCCTCTATCGATTGGTGAAGACTAGAACGTTCTATCTTTCCTATTAGTCGAGTTATGAGTATTTTTTCCTTTGAAAAGTGGATTTTCGAAAATTTCATGATTCAACTCGTCCCAAGAAACGAATTTCTAGTATTTTTCTCTTTTTTTTTGTAGAAAAATTTAGAACCAAGCTTTTTGGTGAAATTTGACAGCTTTGGATTAGATTTTATGGCTTTCTCAAAAAAAATTCACAATGTTTCTAATATATTTGAGCTTTTAGATTGAATTTGACAGCTTTTCGGAGAATTTTAAGTTTTTTTTGGGAATTTTTGACAATTTTCAATGAAATTTAACAGTTTTTGAAAAAATTTAACCGTTTTCGATGAATTTGAACACTTTTCGCTAAAATTTGACATCTTTGGATTGGATTTTATGGTTTTCTCAGAAAAACTTACAGTGTTTTGAATACACTTGAGCTTTTCGATTGAGTTTGACAGTTTTTTCTGGATTAGTTGATATTTTTTAAAATAAATTTGGCAGTTTTTCGAAAAAATTGAGTTTATATGAGTTTTTAGCTTGAATTTTACAGCTTTTCGGAGAATTTCAAGTTTTTTTGGGAATTTTTAATAGTTTTCAATGATATTTGACAGTTTTTGAAAAAAATCAACCTCTTTCGATGAATTTGAACACTTTTCGCTAAAATTTGACAGCTTTTATAATAAATATATATAAATAAGAATAAGATATAATTTGCCGTTTTTCCAGGATATTTGACAGTTTTGGATTAGATTTACAGTTCTTGATCAAATTTGATCGTTTCCCCAAGGAATGTGGCAGTTTTTCGAAAAAATTGAGTCATGTTTTTCGATTGAATTTGACAGATTTTCGGAGAATTTTAAGTTTTTTTGGGGAGTTTTCAATAAAATTTGACAGTTTTTGGGAAAATTTAACCTTTTTCGATTAATTTGAACACTTTTCGCTAAAATTTGACAGCTTTGGATTGGATTTTATGGTTTTCTCAAAAAAATTACAGTGTTTTGAATACATTTGAGCTTTTCGATTAAGTTTGACAGTTTGTTCTGATATAGTTGATATTTTTTGTAAGAAATTTGACAGTTTTTTGATATAATTTACCGTTTTCCCAGGATATTTGACAGTTTTGGATTAAATTTACAGCTCTTGATCAAATTTGATCGTTTCCCCAAGGAATGTGGCAGTTTTTCGAAAAAAAATTGTGTTATATGAGTTTTTGATTGAATTTTACAGCTTTTCGGAGAATTTTAAGATTTTTTGGGAATTTTAAACAGTTTTCAATGAAATTTGACAGTTTTTGGAAAAATTTAACATTTTTCGATAAATTTGAACACTTTTCGCTAAAATTTGACATCTTTGGATTGGATTTTATGGTTTTCTCAGAATAACTTACAGTGTTTCGAATACATTTGACCTTTTCGATTGAGTTTGACAGTTTTTTCAGAAATAGTTGATATTTTTTGTAAGAAATTCGACAGTTTTTTGATATAATTTACCGTTTTCCCAGGATATTTGATAGTTTTGGATTAGATTTACAGCTCTTGATCAAATTTGATCGTTTCCCCAAGGAATGTAGCAGTTTTTCGAAAAAATTGAGTTGTATGAGTTTTTCGATTGAATTTGACAACTTTTCGGAGAATTTTAAGTTTTTTTTGGGAATTTTTGACAGTTTTCAATAAAATTAGACAGTTTTTGGAAAAATTCAACTTTTTCGATTAATTTGAACACTTTTCGCTAAAATTTGACATCTTTTTGGTGAAATTTGACAGCTTTGGATTGGATTTTATGGTTTTCTCAAAAAAACTTACAGTGTTTCGAATACATTTGAGCTTTTCGATTAAGTTTGACAGTTTGTTCTGAAATAGTTGATATTTTTTGTAAGAAATTTGACAGTTTTTTGATATAATTTACCGTTTTCCCAGGATATTTGACAGTTTTGGATTAAATCTACAGTTCTTGATCAAATTTGATCGTTTCCCCAAGGAATATGGCAGTTTTTCGAAAAAAATGGTGTTATATGAGTTTTTGATTGAATTTGACATCTTTTCGGAGAATTTTAAGTTTTTTTGGGAATTTCCAACAGTTTTCAATGAAATTTTACAGTTTTTGGAAAAATTTAACCTCTTTCGATTAATTTGAACACTTTTCGCTAAAATTTGACATCTTTGTATTGGATTTTATGGTTTCCTTAGAAAAACTTACAGTGTTTCGAATACATTTGAGCTTTTCGATTGAGTTTAACAGTTTTTTCTGAAATAGTTGATATTTTTTGTAAGAAATTTGAAAGTTTTTTTATATAATTTGCCGTTTTTCCAGGATATTTGACAGTTTGGGATTAGATTTACAGCTTTTGATCAAATTTGATCGTTTCCCCAAGGGATGTGGCAGTTTTTCGAAAAAAATGAGTCATGTTTTTCGATTGAATTTGACAGCTTTTCGGAGAATTTTAAGTTTTTTTTGCGAATTTTTGACAGTTTTCAATAAAATTTGACAGTTTTTGGAAAAATTTAACCTTTTACCTTTTTCGATGAATTTGAACACTTTTCGCTAAAATTTGACAGCTCTTTGGTGAAATTTGACAGCTTTGGATTGGATTTCATGGTTTTCTCAAAAAAACTTACAGTGTTCTGAATACATTTGACCTTTTCGATTGAGTTTGACAGTTTTTTCTGAAATAGTTGATATTTTTTGTAAGATATTTGACAGTTTTTTGATATAATTTACCGTTTTCCCAGGATATTTGACAGTTTTGGAATAAATTTACAGCTCTTGATCAAATTTGATCGTTTTCCCAAGGAATGTGGCAGTTTTTCGAAAAAATGGAGTTATATGAGTTTTTCGATTGAATTTGACAGCTTTTCGGAGAATTTTAAGTTTTTTTTGCGAATTTTTGACAGTTTTCAATAAAATTTGACAGTTTTTGGAAAAATTTAACCCTATACCTTTTTCGATGAATTTGAATACTTTTCGCTAAAATTTGACAGCTTTTTGGTGAAATTTGATAGCTTTGGATTGGATTTTATGGTTTTATCAAAAAGTGTTTCGAATACATTTCAGCTTTTCGATTGAATTTGAAATAGTTGATATTTTTTCTAAGAAATTTGACAGTTTTTTGATAAAATTTGACAGTTTGTAGACGAAATTTAACAGCTCTCGATTATGTAGGTATGGAAATATTTCGCGTTAAAAATTGCTTTTTCCTAACTTCCTTAATACTTGGAAATATCGACTGAAAATTCAGTTCTATATGTAAAATTTTCCCCTGAATCGATTGGTGAATACTAGAACGTTCTATCTCTCCAATTAGTCGAGTTATGAGTATTTTTTCTTTTGAAAAGTAGATTTTCGAAAATTTCATGACTAAATTTGAAGGCGAAAGAATAATTTTATCAAAAAACTGACTGTGGCTAACCCCTCTGTTCCATATTCTCTGGGTACTCAGTTAGAATTGGTTCCATTGGATCTCTTTGAAAAACAATAGTATTTAAAAGTTATATACTGTTTTTTTCTAGCTCTATATACAAAATATAAAAAACAACCTTCGTATATTGTAAATAATCAATTTGTCTTACATAAAATACCGTAAAGTACCAAACGGTACAAAATTAACGTTTAAAAAACTCACCCTATTATCTTTGGGTCTGGTCTCCTGTCTTCTAGGATTCCCACCTTCCAGATCCGGATAAATTAAATTCCTCACAGCTCCGACGAACCTCGGTTCGAAAACAACGCTCGGCAAAGCCAACAAAGCCAATTTGGTATTGTACCAAGTCGGCATACCGCCCACGAAAACATCAGAATTCGTCGAAAACCGACCGAAATTGAATTCTTTACCTCTGGAGGTTCTCATCTGCGACACCCCGTCGACCGTTAATATCGTTCGATCTTCATGTCTTTGTACGTGTACTTTATGCCAATGACCGTCATTTAGGTCCCTACCTACTGTGATAATTTGGGCGCCGCCGCCTAAATTGTATCTTAGTCTTAGAGCTCCTTCGACTAATTTTATTTCGAAAAAATCGTACGTACCGCCGTCGTCTGTGTAGAGCAGCAATCCGTTGGGCTGTTCGGTTTTAAATTCGAATTCTAAACTGCCGTTCGTGCCGCCACCCCATTTTCTGAACTGGGAAAATGAGCTGCCCGAGCCGTCCAAAAGAAAGCCCTCGGCGAAGGTGATACAAAAGACGCTTATTAACGTCAAGCGGTACATTTTTTTCCTCAATTTTTGGTACACTACGATAGACAGTGCGATGATTTTGATCTATCGTTTGATGTTATTTTAAAATTCGAGTAGGACCGCATGACAATGATGATGAAACGACGGTAGTTGTTGGTGTTGGTGTTGGTGTTGGTGTTAGTGTTAGTGTTGGTCTCAATTCAAGAAGCTGAAAAAAAATGAGAAAAAGTTATTAGATTCACTACTTATACTAAAAGACTAAAATGTGTGATACGTTTAATCGTTAATGAGATACAGGGTGTGTAGTAAACGTGCTCTGACTAAGTGAAAAACCTGGTAAATGTCAATAGAATAGATGAGGCTTTTACTTGATGAAGATCCATACTAAACTATGAAATAAAACAATTTAATTTGTTTAAATCTTCATTTTATTTTGAACTGATGTTCAATTTAAAATTAATGACGCGTTTCGCTACACAGTAGCTTTATCAAACTAGTGAAAATACAATTAAAGACTTTTAATTCATATAGTGCCTTAATACGGAATTCTAAGATATTGACAAAAGTATTATAATATGTTTAGTGGAAATAAAGTACAAAAAGTTCCTAAATACGGAATTCTACGAATATCACAAAGGTATTGAAAAAGTTTATTTGGAAATTTATTCACAACCATCACATCTTCTAGGTAAAAAGGTTTAATGAATATTTGTGCCATTTATTTTATTGTGTCATACAAGTAGAGTAGATAACAGATTTTACTTGCAGAGTATGCATCTGTACTTAAGATATTTAGCGTGCTAATGAGTATTCTATTTTTACAGAATAATGATGCAAAGAAAGGAAAAGATAAATAAACAAACAAAACATAACAAAAAGAAAGATTCTGGAAAGAAATACAAGAAATACAGAGGAAGAGGTGGTGAAATAGGCAAGAAAACTATTGGTCCTCCTTGTATGTGGAAAGGAAAATGCTTTGAGATGATATCAGAAGAAGAGCGGATGAAAATATTTTCTAAGTTCTGGCAGCTTGTAACGTTAATTTCGTTCACTTTACTTTCCTCCAGTTAATTAATAATAAATTATCGTATGGGCGGCGACTAGCCAGTACTTTCTAATGCCCAACACCGAGAAATGTTTCGAGGCTGAATATATTTACATGTCGACATCAACGTTTTAATACGGGCCGAACGAGGTCCGTCTGAGGTGAAAATAGCCATTGCTATTTGTTAGTCCCACTTCGACATCGTTCTTAACTCTTCTTCTATCAATTATTAATTAAATGTGAATTAAGAATTCACTATTGAAATGTAAATTCCTTTCCTGGTCAAAGCGTCTGAGCTTGACATGAACATGAGACGTAAGTCTATTATCTCTCATATGATTTCGTGTATTTAAACAGTGGCAAAGAGGTTTCATTCTTTCTTTCCTGTGAACATGTGCTATTAAAGCCAAACGTATCTTATCTTTAAAAAGTGCATTCATGTGAATGGTAAGTTATTTCGCTTAAATGTATGTTAACTATTCTTTCTTAGCAGTTTTCTACTTTCATATTTTTATTATGTAGCAATGTCGTTCCAGTGCCAGGAATATATATCGATATGATTTTGTTTTTTTTTGTTCTTTCATATTTCTTTTCATATTCTCTGTCCATTGTTTACAAAGTGGAATTATTTGTTGGATGACAGTCGTGTCTTGGATAAAAGCGATCGTTTGTCATGCCGTGGCTTACATAGAAGGAAGTGTGGCACTTTATGACTTGATCTTTGTGGAACACGCTCGGTATAGTGAGCAGTGTAGTTCGGATGTATGTTTCGGGTAGGTTTCTCTATGGTAGTATTCTGCACTGAAGTTGAGGAAGTGTCAGTCACTTTTTTTCCGCTGTGTGCTTTCTACTAGATGGCTTGGTTTCCAAAAGTGCATCGAACGAGTATCTGAATTTTGTTAATGACTGGGAAGTCATCCTCTGCTGGGTTTTATAGGTTCTCGTTCTGAATAGTTATAGAATATACGGTATAGTATTTTGTTGTACAGGAGTTCGTATTGTTGGAGAATTCCGTCCTGTTCGGGAAGCCGTTTTCACAAACCCTTATAGGGGATTTATTACACTCAAACGATTGGAAGCGCCAGCGTTGAAGTTTTGGCATTGGAGGTGTGCCACATGTTGTTGATGTTGGTTCATTATTTGTTGGTTGCCATCCAGTAAGAGGAAGATTTTGAGTACTGGACACCTTTTTGGAAAAGGGTTCACCCAGTGATAAAAGATATTGTTTATCAATGAAAACCGCAAAATGTAGACGAATTAAAAGAAAAAATAAGACAAGCATGTCGCCAAATTACTCCTGCAATGATTCAAGCCATGTAATCTTTATTACATTTATTTTTATTGTTCCTTTAAGCTTTAAGGCTTTCTTGATTAATTTAACAAAAATAAAAAATAAAAAATTTCTTGAATAGACGATGGAAGACCACATCCAAAATTATGAAAAAATATACAGGGTGCTATTAACAAATTTAAAGTTAGGGGTTGTAACTAAGGGATGAATATTTTGTGGATGCTCTTTTCTACGCAATATTAAAGTGTATTAGAAATGGAATAGATCAGTTTTTGTCCCATTCGAAAATATCTATTCGTTTAAGAGTTATAGCCTGGATAAATTAGTCTGGGACACCCTGTATTATTGAATCTTTGAATTTTAATATCAAGAAAATTCATTGAGTTATTTTTGGATGTAGATTATTAATATGATTGAACAATATATCTAATTTCGTTCACTACCTACAAAACAAGCTAATATGTCATCTACATACCTATACCAAAATAAGATATTTTTCGCATTTTTCTTTCTAAATTGTCCATAAAAATGTTTGCTTTTATAACTTAAGCGCTTAAAAACGGTTAAGTTCCAATCTTGTTTTCTTAACAGTATTTTCTTTGTTTAACATAGGCTTACAGAAAAACCTATTAAGTGTAGTTTTTTTCAAAATTTCTTTTTGTAAGCGACGACTAAAATTTTATTTGGTAATGAGTAGTATCTTTTTATTAGACGACATAAGTAATATTTTTTAGAAAGTTCTGCTTGGCAACTGATTTTCTAAAAATTGTTTTGTCGGTTTTTAGATTAAAATGCAGCTATAGAAATTTAAAGATAAAAAATCAAAGTTTTCGTGTATTTTCAATGGGAAATCTTACACGCCTTGGTCTAGGACTTAATATTAATATTAACGGCTCAAACTCTCAGACAACAAAATTTCACGATGGGACCGAAAAAAAATAGTAGAAAAAAAGCACCCTAGGTGTGTATTGATTCTATTCAATAAAAACATTGAGCATCCTGTATCTCATTAACGATAAAACTTATCACACATCTTTATAGGAACTTTTCGCCCACAACAATCTTTCGAATTACTTTGGAAACACCCTATAGATATATTTTTTGCCGTCGGCCCCTGTAACTCAATCATCTAGGCATAATTAGGCACAAATAAAAAATTATTTGGGATATTTTCTTTTTTTTTTCAATTTCTTCAATCTTAGTTAAAATTTCTTTTATAACTTATGTTTTAATTTTATTTATTTCCTGAGATATGGCAGTGAAAATTTAAAAAAAAATTGGCATCATTAATTGTTATTTTTAAGACTTCATCCCATAAAAATGTTACCCCCAAAAAAGGTTTTTGTAAACTTGAATAATATTTAAGCCTACTTTTCAACAATCTATTGAGTTAAACAAATTTTTGTAAAACGCTTTTCCATGTCAAAATTGACAGCATAATTGCAGTCTAATTATAAAGTTGTACATATTGTATAAAATTTTCAACTATCAACAAATATAGTATAGAAAACTTGAATTTTAAGCGAAATTTTCTACTCTACGTATTATAGATCTTAACTCGCTGCTCCGTCACAACTTCGATCGGTTATCCTTCTGACTGTTTATCCTTTTTTTTTCACTCTCCATGAAATGAAATTCCCTGAATTTTTAAAACGTTTACTTACCAATGGCACTAATAGCATTCATCCAATGTCCAAACAACATACATGAGATGTCACAAATTAGCACTAATAAACGAAAGCAAGCGGCCTATACACAGTGTGTTTCGCGGTCTGTACACAATTATGTGTTTGCAGGAATACTACAGAATAATATCCCTGCACTGCTGTTGCGCCGTAAATGGAAGGACGCGCAGGATGGCATGCGTCGAAACGCGTTCGCTTCGAACACACTACTCCAAGAATTTTTTTGAATTTTTCTTGTACGGCCGATAAAATGGTTTGTTTTTGTGGAAATCTTGTTTTTTTAAGGATATTCGAAAGTTTAAAGCATGTTTTTAACTTCACAGATGATTTGAGATACTTTAAATTCAGTATCCCGGCGTTTCCATCAAAATTTCAAGAATTATAACGAGTTTTTTCGACATTTCATGAGATTCTTTCGAAGATTGAACACATGTCGACTTAAACATTGATTCAAGTCCAAGTTAACACTCTACTGACTCTACAATTTTTGTTATAGCTGTTAAAAAATGGTCAATAATTGTTAAAAATTGTCAATAATGGTCAATAATTGTCAGAACCTGTCAAAAATTGTCAAAAATGCTCAAAAATTGTTGAATATTTTAAAAAATGGTCATAAATAGTCAATAGTTGTTAAAATTTTGAAAAATGGTCAAAAATTGTTAAATATTTTGAAAAATGTACAATAATTGTAAAATTTTTTGAAAAATTCTCAAAATTGGTCAATAATTGTCAGAAACTGTCAAAAATGATCAATAATTGTTAAAATTTTGAAAAATTGTCAAAATTGGTCAATAATTGTCAGAAACTGTCAAAAATGATCAATAATTATTAAAATTTTGAAAAATGGTCAAAATTGGTCAATAATTGTCAAAAACTGTCAAAAATGATCAATAATTATTAAAATTTTGAAAAATGGTCAAAAATTGTCGAAATTTTAAAAAAATGGTCAATAATTGTAAAAATTTTTAAAAATGGCCAAAAATTGTCAAAATTTTTAAAAATGGTTGAAATTTTTGAAAAATTGTCAAAAATGGTCAATAATTGTCAAAACCAATCAAAAATTGTTAAATATTTTGAAAAATGGTCAATAATTATGAACAAACTGTCAAAAATGGTCAATAATTGTTAAATGTTTTCAAAATTTTTGAAAAATTGTCAAAAATGGTCAATTATTGTCAGAACCTGTCAAAAATTGTCAATAATTGTTAAAATTTGGGAAAATGGTCTAAAATGGTCAAAATTTTTGAAAATTTGTCAAAATTGATTAATTGTCAAAATTGGTCAATAATTGTCAAAAATGGTCAATAATTGTCAGAACATGTTGAATCTTTAAAAAAATGGTCATATAGTCAATAATTGTTAAAATATTGAAAAATGGTCAAAAATTGTCAAAATTTTGAAAAAATGGTCAATAATTATGAACAAACTGTCAAAAATGGTCAATAATTGTTAAATGTTTTCAAAATTTTTGAAAAATTGTCAAAAATGGTCAATTATTGTCAGAACCTGTCAAAAATGATCAATAATTATTAAAATTTTGAAAAATGATCAATAATTGTTAAAGTTTTGAAAAATTGTCAAAATTGGTCAATAATTGTCAGAAACTGTCAAAAATGATCAATAATTATTAAAATTTTGAAAAATGGTCAAAAATTGTCGAAATTTTAAAAAAATGGTCAATAATTGTACAAATTTTGAAAAATGGCCAAAAATTGTCAAAATTATTAAAAATGGCCAAAAGTTGTCAAAATTTTCAAATATGGTTGAAATTTTTGAAAAATTGTCAAAAATGGTCAATAATTGTCAAAACCAATCAAAAATTGTTAAATATTTTGAAAAATGGTCAAAAATTGTCAAATATTGTCAAAAATGGTCAATAATTTTAGAAATTATGAAAAAATGGTCAAAAATTGTCAAAATTTTGAAAAAATGTTCAATAATTATAAAAAACTGTTAAAAATTGTCAAAAATGGTCAATAATTGTCAAAAATTGTTGAATCTTTAAAAAAATGGTCATAAATAGTCAATAATTGTTAAAATATTGAAAAATGGTCAAAAATTGTAAAAATTTTGAAAAAATGGTCAATAATTATGAACAAACTGTCAAAAATGGTCAATAATTGTTAAATGTTTTCAAAATTTTTGAAAAATTGTCAAAAATGGTCAATTATTGTCAGAACCTGTCAAAAATTGTCAATAATTGTTAAAATTTGGGAAAATGGTCTAAAATGGTCAAAATTTTTGAAAATTTGTCAAAAATGATTAATAATTGTAAAAAATGGTCAATAATTGTCAGAACCTCTCAAAAATGGTCAAAAATCGTCAAAAATGGTCAAAAAATTATTTTGAAAAATAGTCAATTATTATTGTTAAAATTTTGAAAAAATGGTCAATAATTATAAAAAACTGTCAAAAATGGTTAATAATTGTCAAAGACGGTCAATAATTGTCAAAACCAATCAAAAATTGTTAAAATTTCGAAAAAAGGTCAAAAATTGTTAAATATTTTAAAAAATGGTCAAAAATGGTCAAAAATTGTCAAAAATGGTCAATAATTTTAGAAATTATGAAAAAATGGTCAAAAATTGTCAAAATTTTGAAAAAATGTTCAATAATTATAAAAAACTGTTAAAAATTGTCAAAAATTGTTGAATATTCAAAAAAATGGTCATAAATAGTCAATAATTGTTAAAATTTTGAAAAATTGTGAAAAATTGTTAAATATTTTGAAAAATGTACAATAATTGTAAAAATTTTGAAAAAATGGTCAATAATTATTAAAAAAACTGTTGAAAATGGTCAACATTTTTGAAAAATTGTCAAAAATGGTCAATAATTGCCAGAAACTGTAAAAAATGGTCAATAATTGTTAAAATATTGAAAAATGGTCAAACATTGTCAAAATTTTGAAAAAATGGTCAATAATTATGAACAAACTGTAAAAAATGGTCAATAATTGTTAAATGTTTTCAAAATTTTTGAAAAATTGTCAAAAATGGTCAATAATTTTCAGAACCTGTCAAAAATTGTCAATAATTGTTAAAATTTGGGAAAATGGTCTAAAATGGTCAAAATTTTTGAAAATTTGTCAAAAATGATTAATAATTGTCAAAATTAGGCAATAATTGTCAAAAATGGTCAATAATTGTCAGAACCTGTCAAAAATGGTCAAAAATTGTTAAATATTTTGAAAAATAGTCAATAATTATTGTTAAAATTTTGAAAAAATGGTCAATAAAAACTGTCAAAAATGGTTAATAATTGTTGAAAATTGTCTAATAAGAAGAAAAAGTATTACAATATTCCGAGGGTCGCGAACCTTACCGAATCCGTCTTAGATTCTGACAATTTAAAATAATGATTGTAATCACACGCAATACACTTTCTTTCTCTCTCTCCCATTTCCCTCTCTCTTCCATATCTAACTTTTTTAAACTTTTATGCATATAATTTATACAAAACAATTTCGATATGTCACATCTACCAGGCGTCCCGTGACGGCTCTCACTTTTTTTTTAATTTTTCCATTATTTTTTTTTTAATTTTTATTTATTTCTATTTTTTTTGACAGGGACAATAGACAGGAACATTTCATTGGCGGAGAACCTCCCAGACAGGTGTAGACATACACTGGTGTTAATCCTTGGATGGGTAAACTACTTAAAATCCTCAAAATTCAGTATCCCGGCGCAACCACCAAAAATTTCAAAAAAATCATAACCAAGCTTTCCCGACATTTCATGACTTTTTTGCGGAAATAAAAAATATGTCAACTTAAAAATTGATTCAAGTCCAAGTTAACAGTCTACTGACTGTACAATTTTTCTTTAAACAATTTATTTTAAGGATAAACTACTTGAAACTTCGATAATTCCATATACCGGCGCAGCCACCAAAATTTTAAAAATTATAATGAGTGTTTACTGCATTTTAGGAGTTTCTTGCGAAACTAAAGAACATTTTAACTTGAAAATTTATTCAAGCCTAAGTAAACACTATGCTGACTCTACAATTTTTGTTTTAACAATTTCTTTTGAGGATAAACTAATTCAAATCCTCAAAATTCATTATCCCGGCGCACTCACCAAAATTTGAAGAAATCCTAACCAAATTTTCCCGACATTTCACGAGTTTTTTTGCGAAAATAAAAACTATTCAACTTAAAAATTGGTTCAAGTCCAAGTTAAAAGCCTACTGACTGTATAATTTTTGTTTAAACAAATTCTTTCAAGGATAAACAACTTAAAATTCCCAAAATTCTTCATCTCGGCGCACTCACCAAAATTTGAAAAAAATTATTACCAAGTTTTCATGACATTTAATGAGTTTTTTGCGGAAATAAAAAATATTTCAACTTAAAAATCGATTCAAGTCCAAGTTAACAGTCTACTGACAGTACAATTTTTGTTTAAACAATTTCTTTTAAGAATAAACTACTTAAAACCTGGAAAATTCAGTATCCCGGCGCACCCACCAAAATTTAAAAAAATGCTAACCAAATTTTCCCGACATTTCACGAGTTTTATTGGGGAAAATAAAAACTATTTCAACTTAAAAATTTGTTCAAGTCCAGGTTAACAGCCTACTGACCATATGATTTTTGTTTAAACAAATTTTTTCAAGGAACTTAAAATTCCCAAAATTCCTCATCCCGGCGCACCCACCAAAATTTGAAAAAATCATTACCAAGCTTTCCCGACATTTCATGAGTTTTCTGCGGAAATAAAAAATATTTCAACTTAAAAATCGATTCAAGTCCAAGTTAACAGTCTACTGACTGTACAATTTTTGTTTAAACTATTTCTTTTAAGAATAAACTACTTAAAACCTGGAAAATTCAGTATCCCGGCGCACCCACCAAAATTTAAAAAAAATGCTAACCAAATTTTCCCGACATTTCACGAGTTTTTTTGCGGAAATAAAAAATATTTCAACTTAAAAATTGGTTCAAGTCCAAGTTAACAGCCTACTGATTGTATAATTTTTTTTAAACAAATTCTTTCAAGGATAAACAACTTAAAATTCCTTATCCCGGCGCACCCACCAAAATTTGAAAAAATCATTACCAAGTTTTCCCGACATTTCATGAGTTTTTTGCGGAAATAAATAATATTTCAACTTAAAAATCGATTCAAGTCCAAGTTAACAGTCTACTGACTGTACAATTTTTGTTTAAACAATTTCTTTTAAGAATAAACTACTTAAAACCTGGAAAATTCAATATCCCGGCGCACCCACCAAAATTAAAAAAAAATGCTAACCAAATTTTCCCGACATTTCAAGAGTTTTTTTGCGAAAATAAAAACTATTTCAACTTAAGAATCGATTCAAGTCCAAGTTAACAGTCCACTGACTGTACAATTTTTGTGTAAACAATTTCTTTTAAGAATAAACTACTTAAAACCTGGAAAATTCAGTATCCCGGCGCACCCACCAAAATTTTAAAAAAATGCTAACCAAATTTTCCCGACATTTCACGAGTTTTTTTGCGAAAATAAAAACTATTTCAACTTAAAAATTGGTTCAAGTCCAAGTTAACAGCCTACTGACTGTATAATTTTTGTTTAAACTATTTCTTTTAAGAATAAACTACTTAAAACCTGGAAAATTCAGTATCCCGGCGCACCCACCAAAATTTAAAAAAAATGCTAACCAAATTTTCCCGACATTTCACGAGTTTTTTTGCGAAAATAAAAACTATTTCAACTTAAAAATTGGTTCAAGTCCAAGTTAAGAGCCTACTGATTGTATAATTTTTTTTAAACAAATTCTTTCAAGGATAAACAACTTAAAATTCCTTATCCCGGCGCACCCACCAAAATTTGAAAAAATCATTACCAAGTTTTCCCGACATTTCATGAGTTTTTTGCGGAAATAAATAATATTTCAACTTAAAAATCGATTCAAGTCCAAGTTAACAGTCTACTGACTGTACAATTTTTGTTTAAACAATTTCTTTTAAGAATAAACTACTTAAAACCTGGAAAATTCAATATCCCGGCGCACCCACCAAAATTAAAAAAAAATGCTAACCAAATTTTCCCGACATTTCAAGAGTTTTTTTGCGAAAATAAAAACTATTTCAACTTAAGAATCGATTCAAGTCCAAGTTAACAGTCCACTGACTGTACAATTTTTGTGTAAACAATTTCTTTTAAGAATAAACTACTTAAAACCTGGAAAATTCAGTATCCCGGCGCACCCACCAAAATTTTAAAAAAATGCTAACCAAATTTTCCCGACATTTCACGAGTTTTTTTGCGAAAATAAAAACTATTTCAACTTAAAAATTGGTTCAAGTCCAAGTTAACAGCCTACTGACTGTATAATTTTTGTTTAAACTATTTCTTTTAAGAATAAACTACTTAAAACCTGGAAAATTCAGTATCCCGGCGCACCCACCAAAATTTAAAAAAAATGCTAACCAAATTTTCCCGACATTTCACGAGTTTTTTTGCGAAAATAAAAACTATTTCAACTTAAAAATTGGTTCAAGTCCAAGTTAAGAGCCTACTGATTGTATAATTTTTGTTTAAACAAATTCTTTCAAGGATAAACAACTTAAAATTCCTCATCCCGGCGCACCCACCAAAATTTGAAAAAATCATTACCAAGTTTTCCCGACATTTCATGAGTTTTTTGCGGAAATAAAAAATATTTCAACTTAAAAATCGATTCAAGTCCAGGTTAACAGTCTACTGACTGTACAATTTTTGTTTAAACAATTTCTTTTAAGAATAAACTACTTAAAACCTGGAAAATTCAATATCCCGGCGCACCCACCAAAATTAAAAAAAAATGCTAACCAAATTTTCCCGACATTTCACGAGTTTTTTTGCGAAAATAAAAACTATTTCAACTTAAGAATCGATTCAAGTCCAAGTTAACAGTCTACTGACTGTATAATTTTTGTTTAAACAATTTCTTTCAAGAATAAACACTTAAAACCTGGAAAATTCAGTATCCCGGCGCACCCACCAAAATTTAAAAAAAATGCTTACCAAATTTTCCCGACATTTCACGAGTTTTTTTGCGAAAATAAAAACTATTTCAACTTAAAAATTGGTTCAAGTCCAAGTTAACAGCCTACTGACTGTATAATTTTTGTTTAAACAAATTCTTTCAAGGATAAACAACTTAAAATTCCTCATCCCGGCGCACCCACCAAAATTTGAAAAAATCATTACCAAGTTTTCCTGACATTTCATGAGTTTTTTGCGGAAATAAAAAATATTTCAACTTAAAAATCGATTCAAGTCCAAGTTAACAGTCTACTGACTGTACAATTTTTGTGTAAACAATTTCTTTTAAGAATAAACTACTTAAAACCTGGAAAATTCAGTATCCCGGCGCACCCACCAAAATTTAAAAAAAATGCTAACCAAATTTTCCCGACATTTCACGAGTTTTTTTGCGAAAATAAAAACTATTTCAACTTAAGAATCGATTCAAGTCCAAGTTAACAGTCTACTGACTGTACAATTTTTGTTTAAACAATTTCATTTAAGAATAAACTACTTAAAACCTGGAAAATTCAGTATCCCGGCGCACCCACCAAAATTAAAAAAAATGCTAACCAAATTTTCCCGACATTTCACGAGTTTTTTTGCGAAAATAAAAACTATTCCAACTTAAAAATCGATTCAAGTCCAAGTTAACAGTCTACTGACTGTACAATTTTTGTTTAAACAATTTCTTTTAAGAATAAACTACTTAAAACCTGGAAAATTCAATATCCCGGCGCACCCACCAAAATTAAAAAAAAATGCTAACCAAATTTTCCCGACATTTCACGAGTTTTTTTGCGAAAATAAAAACTATTTCAACTTAAGAATCGATTCAAGTCCAAGTTAACAGTCTACTGACTCTATAATTTTTGTTTAAACAATTTCTTTTAAGAATAAACACTTAAAACCTGGAAAATTCAGTATCCCGGCGCACCCACCAAAATTAAAAAAAAATGCTTACCAAATTTTCCCGACATTTCACGAGTTTTTTTGCGAAAATAAAAACTATTTCAACTTAAAAATTGGTTCAAGTCCAAGTTAACAGCCTACTGACTGTATAATTTTTGTTTAAACAAATTCTTTCAAGGATAAACAACTTAAAATTCCTCATCCCGGCGCACCCACCAAAATTTGAAAAAATCATTACTAAGTTTTCCTGACATTTCATGAGTTTTTTGCGAAAATAAAAACTATTCAACTTAAAAATTGGTTCAAGTCCAAGTTAAAAGCCTACTGACTGTATAATTTTTGTTTAAACAAATTCTTTCAAGGATAAACAACTTAAAACCTGGAAAATTCAATATCCCGGCGCACCCACCAAAATTAATAAAAAATGCTAACCAAATTTTCCCGACATTTCACGAGTTTTTTTGCGAAAATAAAAACTATTCCAACTTAAAAATTGGTTCAAGTCCAAGTTAACAGCCTACTGACTGTATAATTTTTGTTTAAACAAATTCTTTCAAGGATAAACAACTTAAAATTCCTCATCCCGGCGCACCCACCAAAATTTGAAAAAATCATTACCAAGTTTTCCCGACATTTCATGAGTTTTTTGCGGAAATAAAAAATATTTCAACTTAAAAATCGATTCAAGTCCAAGTTAACAGTCTATTGACTGTACAATTTTTGTTTAAACAATTTCTTTTAAGAATAAACTACTTGAAACCTGGAAAATTCAGTATCCCGGCGCATCCACCAAAATTTTAAAAGCATGCTAACCAAAATTTTCCGACATTTCACGAGTTTTTTTGCGGAAATAAAAAATATTTCAACTTAAAAATTGGTTCAAGTCCAAGTTAACAGCCTACTGATTGTATAATTTTTTTTAAACAAATTCTTTCAAGGATAAACAACTTAAAATTCCTCATCCCGGCGCACCCACCAAAATTTGAAAAAATCATTACCAAGTTTTCCCGACATTTCATGAGTTTTTTGCGGAAATAAATAATATTTCAACTTAAAAATCGATTCAAGTCCAAGTTAACAGTCTACTGACTGTACAATTTTTGTTTAAACTATTTCTTTTAAGAATAAACTACTTAAAACCTGGAAAATTCAGTATCCCGGCGCACCCACCAAAATTTTAAAAAAATGCTAACCAAATTTTCCCGACATTTCACGAGTTTTTTTGCGAAAATAAAAACTATTTCAACTTAAAAATTGGTTCAAGTCCAAGTTAACAGCCTACTGACTGTATAATTTTTGTTTAAACTATTTCTTTTAAGAATAAACTACTTAAAACCTGGAAAATTCAGTATCCCGGCGCACCCACCAAAATTTAAAAAAAATGCTAACCAAATTTTCCCGACATTTCACGAGTTTTTTTGCGAAAATAAAAACTATTTCAACTTAAAAATTGGTTCAAGTCCAAGTTAACAGCCTACTGATTGTATAATTTTTGTTTAAACAAATTCTTTCAAGGATAAACAACTTAAAATTCCTCATCCCGGCGCACCCACCAAAATTTGAAAAAATCATTACCAAGTTTTCCCGACATTTCATGAGTTTTTTGCGGAAATAAAAAATATTTCAACTTAAAAATCGATTCAAGTCCAGGTTAACAGTCTACTGACTGTACAATTTTTGTTTAAACAATTTCTTTTAAGAATAAACTACTTAAAACCTGGAAAATTCAGTATCCCGGCGCACCCACCAAAATTTAAAAAAAATGCTAACCAAATTTTCCCGACATTTCACGAGTTTTTTTGCGCAAATAAAAACTATTCCAACTTAAAAATTGGTTCAAGTCCAAGTTAACAGCCTACTGACTGTATAATTTTTGTTTAAACAAATTCTTTCAAGGATAAACAACTTAAAATTCCTCATCCCGGCGCACCCACCAAAATTTGAAAAAATCATTACCAAGTTTTCCCGACATTTCATGAGTTTTTTGCGGAAATAAAAAATATTTCAACTTAAAAATCGATTCAAGTCCAAGTTAACAGTCTACTTACTGTACAATTTTTGTTTAAACAATTTCTTTTAAGAATAAACTACTTGAAACCTGGAAAATTCAGTATCCCGGCGCACCCACCAAAATTTTAAAAAAATGCTAACCAAATTTTCCCGACATTTCACGAGTTTTTTTGCGAAAATAAAAACTATTTCAACTTAAAAATTGGTTCAAGTCCAAGTTAACAGCCTACTGATTGTATAATTTTTGTTTAAACAAATTCTTTCAAGGATAAACAACTTAAAATTCCTCATCCCGGCGCACCCACCAAAATTTGAAAAAATCATTACCAAGTTTTCCCGACATTTCATGAGTTTTTTGCGGAAATAAAAAATATTTCAACTTAAAAATCGATTCAAGTCCAGGTTAACAGTCTACTGACTGTACAATTTTTGTTTAAACAATTTCTTTTAAGAATAAACTACTTAAAACCTGGAAAATTCAGTATCCCGGCGCACCCACCAAAATTTAAAAAAAAATGCTAACCAAATTTTCCCGACATTTCACGAGTTTTTTTGCGCAAATAAAAACTATTCCAACTTAAAAATTGGTTCAAGTCCAAGTTAACAGCCTACTGACTGTATAATTTTTGTTTAAACAAATTCTTTCAAGGATAAACAACTTAAAATTCCTCATCCCGGCGCACCCACCAAAATTTGAAAAAATCATTACCAAGTTTTCCCGACATTTCATGAGTTTTTTGCGGAAATAAAAAATATTTCAACTTAAAAATCGATTCAAGTCCAAGTTAACAGTCTACTTACTGTACAATTTTTGTTTAAACAATTTCTTTTAAGAATAAACTACTTGAAACCTGGAAAATTCAGTATCCCGGCGCATCCACCAAAATTTTAAAAGAATGCTAACCAAAATTTCCCGACATTTCACGAGTTTTTTTGCGGAAATAAAAAATATTTCAACTTAAAAATTGGTTCAAGTCCAAGTTAACAGCCTACTGATTGTATAATTTTTTTTAAACAAATTCTTTCAAGGATAAACAACTTAAAATTCCTCATCCCGGCGCACCCACCAAAATTTGAAAAAAATCATTACCAAGTTTTCCCGACATTTCATGAGTTTTTGCGGAAATAAAAAATATTTCAACTTAAAAATCGATTCAAGTCCAGGTTAACAGTCTACTGACTGTATAATTTTTGTTTAAACTATTTCTTTTAAGAATAAACTACTTAAAACCTGGAAAATTCAGTATCCCGGCGCACCCACCAAAATTTAAAAAAAATGCTAACCCAATTTTCCCGACATTTCACGAGTTTTTTTGCGAAAATAAAAACTATTTCAACTTAAAAATCGATTCAAGTCCAAGTTAACAGTCTACTGACAGTACAATTTTTGTTTAAACAATTTATTTTAAGGATAAACTACTTAAAACCTGGAAATTCATTATCCCGGCGCACCCACCAAAATTTAAAAAAAACAACGATAATTTCTGACCTTTTAATACGAAAATAAAATACATTTGATTTTAAAAAGTGATTCTAGTCTAAGTTAAAACTCAACTGTTTTTGTTTAAACAATATCCCTCCGCACTAAACTATAAAAAAAATAGAACACATCGTCATATGCTTACATTTATATTTTCTGCAGCTTTCTTTCTGCTCTCAAGTCTCGGAAAAGAAAAACGAAAAGCAAAAAAAGCGTGAGAACTGCAAGAGGTGCTTTTATTTCAACCACTAAGATGCATTCTATAACATTGTATTGAAAAAAAACTGTTTTTTGCTTTAAAAATTGAAATTTAGTAATCGTGTCCCAAACTTATTTATGTATTTGCTATTCAACTTTTGACTATAAAGGTATGCATTCACCCCATCGAAATAACTCAAGGTGGCCAAATCGATAGAAAGGTTTCGCCTTTCTATTCGTTGTACTGAAGAACTTTTATTATCGGGGCCGTAAAATATCCATAAATAATTTATTAGGCGTTCAGCAGGCAATTAATCTTTTCTACATTACCGTTGTTTTTTCTTTTTCTCGGATATTTCACTTTTTTTCTCATAATAAAAGGGTCTAAGGTGTAGGTTGATTGACTGGCTTGTAATTTTATTGGTCACGCGTCGAAAGACATCGACATATTTTCGTTTCTCATATCTTTCGTTGGATCTCTGTAATTTTCCAATTTCGTGGTTGTATTTTCCAACCTGCTTTTGTTATTAAAACAAATGTTAAGTCAAGGAAATCCTTAAAAACAATACAAACTTCACAACAAAGTGTCCGTTCAACTAAGAAGAAACCACTATATGCTCCGACAGACATTGAATTACACTTCTAAGTTAAACGGGGTCGGTATGATCTACAAGATTTAACCAACTATTCGGGTTTGCAATTAAAAGGAACAGCATAATTTGCAGATCGGTTTCGTCGTATTTGCGCCTCATCAGTACAAGGTATATTTTCTCCGTCCGAGAGCTCTAAGAGCCCAATCCCGGACTAATACATGTCTTCCAGTAACGGAAATGTTAAAGTTGTAACAATAGCGACATCTTCATCTCCAATCGCAAACCAAAATTCGAAAAATTTGTCAAAAAGACTTAATCTGTAACTCGAGCGCCTTCACAAAATTTTTAAAATTTCTCGCGCCAATTTTTTTCCTTTTCTTACTAAAATTAACCAAATTTGGACCTAACCGTTGATTATAAACAATACTTAAACTGTCTGTGTAATGATTTTTTTTAATTTTAGCGATCGCAATGACATTTTTTCCATACAATTTTTCTCCAAATTTAAAACTTACTTACAGCTTACATTTTTGATAATTATTGACAATTGTAGACAATTATGGAATATTTTTTCAAATTTTTGACCATTTTTGACAATTATTGATCATTTTTGACCATCTTTCAAAATTTTTGACAATTTTTCAAAAACTTTTTCAAAATTTTGATAATTTTTAACAATAATTGTCCATTTTGACAGTTTTTGACAATTTTTGACCATTTTTGATAGTTTTTGACAATTATTGGCTATTTTTGACAATTTTTCAAAATTCTTGACCATTTTTGATAGTTTTTGACAATTATCGACCATTTTTCAAAATTTTAACAATTTTTGACAATTATTGACCAATTTTGACAATAATTGTCTATTTTTGACAGTTTTTAAAAATAATTGACAACCTAACCTAACCTAATTTTAACAATTTTTGACCAATTTTGACAATAATTGTCCATTTTGACAGTTTTTAAAAATAATTGACAATTTTTAACCATTTTTCATAGTTTTCGACCATTTTTGACAATTTTTCAAAATTTTAGACAATTTTTCAAAATTATTGACCATTTTGACAATTATTGACCATTTTGACCATATTTCAAATTTTTTTACAATTTTTCAAAAACTTTAACAATTTTTGACAATTATCAACTATTTTTCAAATTTTTACAATTTTCAACAATAATTGTCCATTTTTGACAGTTTTTGACAATTTTTGAAAGTTTTTGACAATTATTGGCCATTTTTGACAATTTTTCAAAATTTTTGAGAATTTTTCAAAAATTTCATCAATTTTTCCAAATTTTTGACCATTTTCAAAATCATTGACCATTTTTGATATTTTTTGACAATTATCGACCATTTTTCAAAATTTTAACAATTTTTGACAATTATTGACCAATTTTGACAATAATTGTCTATTTTTGACAGTTTTTAAAAATAATTGACAACCTAACCTAACCTAATTTTAACAATTTTGACCAATTTTGACAATAATTGTCCATTTTGACAGTTTTTGAAAATAATTGACAATTTTTAACCATTTTTCATAGTTTTTGACCATTTTTGACAATTTTTCAAAATTTTAGACCATTTTTCAAAATTATTGACCATTTTTGATAATTATTGACAATTGTTGACAATTATGGACCATTTTTCCAAATTTTTGACCATTTGTGACCATATTTCAAAAAATTTAACAGTTTTTGACAATTACCAATTATTTTTCAAATTTTTGACAATTTTTAACAATAATTGTCCATTTTAGATAGTTTTTGAACATTATTGTCCATTTTTGACGATTTTTCAAAATTTTTGACCATTTTCAAAATTATTGACCATTTTTGATAGTTTTTGACAATTATCGACCATTTTGACAATTTTTGAAAAATTTGGAACATTTTTGAACATTTTTCAAAAAACTTTTAAAATTTCTGACAATTGACCATTTTTAAAATTTTTGACAATTATCGATCATTTTTGACAATTATTGACAGTTTTTGACAAAATTCTCGTTTTAAACAAGTTAAAACGGGACTGAATTTGCGATTCAAATTCCATTTCCAGTCAAACAAATCTATTTGAAATGGAACTCATTACTGCGGTGAAACCGGCGAGGTTTGACTATGAAGTTTTGTATGTTTGCTCTCGTGATGATTGTTATGTGGTCACTCGTTGCGGCTTTAGTTATATTCAAAGCTCACAGAATTCGGAAGAGATCCTTTCAGGAACATTCGGAATACAATACGAAACAAGATCTTTCAATCAAGCGCAAGAAAATAATCGAAATTACATAGTTATCGAGGTACGAGGGTTGTCTTTTATATTTTGCAAAAAACATTAGATGACACATTTTTTTAGACATAATCAGGTAGCCGTGGGAGAAACGAGTGTTTCCAATCCAAAGT